>JBAMHV010000020.1:12222147-12282678 GCA_037177535.1 Pseudomugil gertrudae | reverse complement strand
CCTCGCTGCAGCATTTTGGATCAGCTGGAGACTTTTCAGGGCATATTTAGGACAGCCCATAAATAAGAAATTACAATAGTTCAGTCTTGAAGTAACAAAGGCATGGACTAACTTCTCTGAGCTTTGGTTGCATGCGTCCAAATTTAATATCACACAGTCAAACACAGACACTTGCAGACATGCAGATGTGAAATAAAATATAAATTGACCCTTAAAAAGATATTTGTTTGAGCTCGATTAATCCCGCCATTGTCATTTTGGAATATGCCCGTGTCATCAGAGCAGAATAACCAGCTCATTCAGGAAATTCACAAACCTAGACCTGATCATAACACTTCCTCCACAAGTATGTAGAATAGACAATGGGCATGTGTGCTCATAGCACATAAGCTTTCTTCATGCAGCAGAGAAAAATATTAATGCTCCCTCGCTAAGCTTTCATCTCGGGTTAGCCTCGCTGATTCTTATGGCTACACAGCTGTTAAAACCCAATTCTCTGAATCCCCTTTGCATTTTCCCAATCTTATTTTCCTTTAAGAGGATTCCCAAATATCCCTCCAGTTTTTAATGATACGTTGGACAGTTCTTAACCCAATTTTAATAGTTTCAGCGACTTCTTTAGATGGTTTCTTTCTTTGCTCGCTGCATGCCAGTAATTTGACCCTTCTGAAAGAGAGAGAGACATACTTTCCACAACCACAAAATATGTCTTCCAACATGGTTGTTTAAGAAATGACAAGCTACTTCCTGCATCAGTTAGGACTAAATGAGTTATTGCCATCTGATACATGAAGTATTTAGCAATTGGGACCTTCTTAAAAACATGCAACTCTCCAAAGTGTCACTGTTTCACCTTGTTTCAACAACATCCCAGTCATTATCTTATTCATCTCATTACAGTACATCTCACATATTTCTTCATAAACTGGCTTGACACAAACACAGGAAGTGTATGCATGGCATGCATGCGGAATTACCTGTGGTATTTCTCAAACAACTACAAAAGACCACATCTGACAAAGCCACTTTCCATGAGCGCAAAGAAAGTTCTAGTTTCTAGTTAATGAAACACAAAATCTTTTTGTGAGATGGTTGCATAAAGCCAGAGGAAAATGCTTTTGGTCTGTTTCTTTTACTTAAACCAAACTATTGTGTAGCAGCAAATATTTTGTGAGCTCCACTCACCCTCACAGAGGAACATGTCCCAGACTCGAAGCACCGAGGCCCACGGCAGTGTCCGAGAGAAGGCACACATGAACCACTCGGTCATGTATAAGACTGGTTCCAGTTTGTGTTTCTTTAAGTGATGGTGGGCCACAGGAGACACCCGCTTCAGCAGGGCGTTCAGGATCTCCCCGTCGAGCTGGATTGCCTCCTATTGACACATAATGCAGCAGTCAGCAGAGGAAGACAACAGGTTCCTCTTTGCTTAATCTGATTGTCTGCTTATCTTGTTCTCGTAGCCTGGTCAACACCTTGTGTTATTAGGTCACTAGGATGTCAGCGTCATGCTTGGGCCTTACTGGCCTGACAAGTCTGACACTCATTCCAGCAACACATACCAGTCAGCTAAACAAAAGATGTTTTGACCCAAAACTGAAGAAATTACTGGTTATTTTGAGGAATTTGGTTTAGTTGACGCAACAGAAAATAAAAAAAAACTGCATTTTTTAAAACAAGTATATTCTTTGAAAAATAAAGTAGTTTTAGTCAGAAATAGGAGCAAATTTTGTTTGTTGTAAAAGAAAATAAGCCTGTAAGAACTCAGCTGTTTGGCACTTAAAGCAATATTGGTAGATTTTGGCTAAAAATATACATTGTATTCATAGATTAATAAGGTTTAGGTAGATAATAAATGACAATCTGGAGACGCAACGTTATATTCTCATGTTGCGGATGTTATCAAGGACCGCTTACTACGTACCAGCCCTGTGCTGTAGTATCCAGGAAGGTATTTTTCACAGATCTGGACAAGAACCCAAAAAGCATCCTATTATCATAAAAACAAAGCAAGAGAGCAGATGTTTATAATAAAAAATCACCATCAGACATAATCATTTTAAAAGAAAGGACAGTATGTAACTAAAACATGTATAAAAATTAATAATTTGATAAAAGTTTCCACTATTAGAAGAGTATTGGGAGCAATGGTTAGACGCATTCACCTCAGCTGGCATATGCATCAGGAGTACAGCAGCAATGGGAGCCTGAGCCTGACAATAACCCTCTTCAGGTCGATGCAGAGTATAAGCCTTCATCACTCGAAACAGGTCCTGTTGCCTGCACATGAAAATGGTAACCTTACTGTCATTACAAACTGTATTTTTCCCACTAAGATCATGATGATAACCATAAAAAGCACTAAAAAGAAAGAGCATACCCATGACCTCCTCTTGCAGCAAACATTTCATGGAAGGGGAACTGTCGATGAAGGTCCCTCTCAATGACATCAACCCATTTAGGATCTCCTGGCTGGTTGTCCAGTATCTTAAACAGATAATTAACTCAGTTTTAAACCTTTTTTCTCCCTTTATCTAGTAATAATTACAGTACTGTATACAAGTGTACAGGAGTAGTAACAAAAATTTTAAGTATTTGAGAAAAGCTCTAACAGTATGTTTAACCGTGTCCTTTTTTCTTTGCAATCCAGCATCATGACAGCAGAATGAAGACCTGGCTTCTATGTTGTGCCAAACAAAAGTTTTGCTTGAAACTTAAATGTTATTCTTCATTTTTTTATTAATTTATTTGTTTATTGTAAAGTTTAGACATCTGTGCTGGACCAGACTGAAGGAACAACAGAAGAGAAACAGAAGACAGGAAGAGTAAAGACAGGTGGAAAACAGCCAGAGCTAGACAATCAAACCTAAACATAACAGCTGCTACACCTGAAAATATTAGGAGTGAGTTGTGTTAGGTGACCCACACATGTCCTCAGTTTGTTCATTGAAAGTAAACTTAAACCCCATGACAAACTTTTTTTCAATCAGTCCTGCATGAGAAAATGTGCCGTCTGAAAACCACCACCACAAACTCTGCCAACAGGGCTTTTTTTAAAGAATGTTTCAAGACCTCAGACATTTTACAGATTGTGTTTTCAGGTGTCTTCCATCAGGCCCTAAAAACAGCCGTCATCCCTAAATAATTGGGGAGGACTTGATGACACTGCAATTAAGTGGTCTGAGTCTTACTTAAAGGACAGGGACTACTTTTTGTCTAAAGGTAGCTGTAAATCTGTACAAATTAAAATAACCTGTAGAGTTCCACAAGGCTCCAGTTTGGGGCCGCTGTTTCTTTGCTACTCATATGTGGAACAAACTGTTGCTGCCTTTTATCAAAGTAACTGTTGATTCCTCACACTGTCATTTTTATTTGAAACATTTCCCCTCTCTTTTTATTGAATCACTCATTGAAACATCTTTGTTTCTCTGTTTTTAATGCACTTGCATCCTGTTGTCATGCATCAATGACTTTATGTAAAGCACTTTGAATTGTCCTGTACATGCAAAACAAATAAACTTGCCCTGCCTTACTACCGACCTCAAATTTGCCCTGGTTTTGCTCCCTTTTGACTTTGCCTCCAGTCAGGTAGAGCCAGGCCCGCCCACGCAGGGATGGAGGGATCCCCTTCTGACACCGTTCTTTAACCTGTTGTTCAACACATGCATTGTTACCTGCAAGCTGGGAGGAAATACAAGAACTAATACTTTTAAACAACTAATAAAGCAGACCTTCTTGTGTTTTTTTGACATCCACTTGTCCCAACTGTTGAGCATCTCCAGCCATTTTGCCTCCCGCTGCCTTAACACCTCAATGGGAACCTCTTCGGCACTATGGAGACACGACACAATGGAGAAAACTATATTGTCAGTGACCACACAGCCCTGTGTCACTTCCTGAGTCTTTTGATAGTAGATCTGTCATCAGAGAGGGTGGGAAAGAGGCTAATCCTTTCCTTGTATATGCAGGAAGCCTGCCTTGACAACAGCTGAACATCGGCCATCAGCAGGATAGTACAAGGAAAAACAGGAAGCCGGTGGAGAACTTTCCCCTAATTCAGTTCACTGCAGCTTCTTACACATGCATCTCACTTCACTACAAAGCCATTGAGAATCAGCTGTTTTGTGTCACACAGTTTTAATGCGCTGTCCTGCAAAACACAAAGCACATCGATTTGGCCGAAAGGTTTGAATAATCAAATTCACAGCTTCTCAGCTGCAATGTAAATGAGCCCAAGAGCTGTCAGTCAGAAGAAAAAACCCCATGCTTCCTTGTTTAATCTAAATTTCATACATCACCTAAACAAAAAAAGTACAAATATTTATTCTGTGAAGCATTATTCCCCACATTTTTACCTGGCAAGGTATGAAGGCAAGCCAGAGACTGGGCAAACGCTGTAATGTTATACAGGTCTGAATGGAAACGTCACAATTTGGGGTGGAAATGATTCCAGTTTGCTTTAAACAAGTGTACTTCACAAATATGTGGCCTTGGTGACTCAATGAAATGGAGTTGGTAGTAGTATGACAGTTCAACAAGACTCATGTCTTTGGTATGCATATCTTTGGTATTTTTAGACTTATGTGTAAAATGACCTCTGCAGAAACCACATATTTTACAGACAATACATGCCCAGTTCATAAAGAATTAACTTAAAAATGATGAACCCCTTAAAACTTCCTAAAGTTTAGTGACTCCTTGTGTTATTAACTTATTGTAAAATGAGAATAAGGAAGTACAAATCAGGTGGGTTTGGTCAACACACCCATACTTAGGGTGAAAGGTCATAAACTGCAAATAATAAGTCGTAGAGACAAATTGTTATGATATAACTGTGTCTTTATATTTTCCTTCCACTGAAAAAACAAATCAAAACAACAACAAACACAGTAAGAACGTAGATTGGGGTTCAGAGGATGATCATTAAGGTTTTTCTTGCTTAACCAACATTAAACCAAACTAATCTCGACACTGTGTTTGATATATAATTAATAAAATGTGATTTGGCACCTACAAGTCTCCGTGGTACTGCTGGGTTCCTCCTGTGAACCCGTACTTGTCCACCTGCCTGTCTTCGGGAACTGAGCCGTTCCCGTCTGGATCGTATCCGTGCGAGGTGCCATTGTCTGTCAACTTCTCTGTGCTGCCACGTATTTCGACTCCATTACCCTTCTCAGATTTTGCCATTTAGTCAGCATTTACCTTGGCAGGAGTAAACTGTCAACAGAGTCTCCGTGAAACTTAAAAATGTCCCTCCAGCGCTCCCCATGCAAACGCCCAATAAGCTATATGCTACAGAGCTTAGCGACAGTTGCTACGAAGAGCTACACCTTAGCTACTAGTCTGCTAATGCTAATACAGCAAATTGGATATTTTCTCTGTAAGGTCGTCCTGTTTTGCTTACACAATTAATGCTCAAGTTACCGTAATATAATTACTTAATGTACCTCTGCCAGGTAGGCTAACCACGAGAGGTTCCAATTCAGCGACCGTAATAAAGGCTAAATTAGGTCGGTATGTGTATGCTAACACCGAAGTTACCATACTAGCATAATAAAACTGTCAGCTGACAAGCACATTCTACTGAGAATCTCTCCTGTCAGCAAGAATGTGGTTTAGCTGCTGGCTACAAGGAAGAGCCTGCCTGGAGCAGGTTGGTAAACAAAACATCCATGGCATCCCGTGACTCACTTCTGCCACCTACTGCTGTCCATCATATTTTCACCAGTAGGGGCAAATTTCACACAACCAGGATTAAGTGACCATTTCTGAAATGACTGTGTGCCTTTACTGTTAACAAGTGGATTTGTTATTCAAACAGTTATGAAATACAAAAGGAAAAAGAGCATTACCATTACTATCATTCCCTGAACAGGGATTTGAGGACGAAAAAGGTCCTGATATATCTGTGAAAGAAAGGAAGTGAGTTTCTGTCTAGGCTTAAAAGATCTTACGATTCTTTAGGAAAGGAGAAGAGTGCTGGTACTGATTTTTTCAAACATCAAGACAAGGTTAGAAGAGTGGCTAGACTCAGATGGTTTGTACATGTTAAAATCACCAGGTAGAAAGCTTAAGGGAGACCAGACTCATTCATTTCTATACTGCTTTGTCTAATTCAGGGTCACAGGAAAGCTGGAATCCATCCCAGCCACCAGCAAGTGAGGGTCAGGGTACACCTGCCATCACAGGGCCAACAAAGGATAAACAGACAAACATACATCCACACTCATTCACTAGGGATAATTTGGAGCAGTGGTGTCCAAAGTCGGACCAGCAGGTTTTGGATGTACTGTAATGATGGGTTCCATGAATGTGTTTTTATGTATGTGTCTTATCCTGGCGCTCTGTCTGCAAACGAAGTTCCTGATGGATAAATAAAGTTATTTGAATTGAATTGAAAGCCAATGAAGTTCTACACAATGGCCAATTCATTTAGGTCAGGTGTGTTGGAGCAGGGATACATGGAAAACCTGCAGGGTTGTGACCCCGCTCTGGAAGTGGACAACCCTGATGTAGATTTTGTTGTGACCAATTAACCTAACAAACATATTTCTGGACAGTGAGAGGAAGCTGGTGTACCCAGACAGAACCGAGACCAGATACTGGTTTTTATATGATTTTGATGACTGTTAAAACACACACACACATGGTATGGGATCACATAAACACTCAAACTAGTTTAGTATAAATACTAGATTCTTTATTTAAATATTGTACATATTTTAAAACATATTTACATAAATTAGACCTGCATTGTTATACTGTAGACATAGATTTATCTTTCATTTACTTTCTGGAAAGGATACAATCATCCCATCAGACTGCAGAAGCACCATTAAGAACAGCTTTAACAGGAGATAAACACCAGAGATGGGGCAGGATGCTCCTTTCAAATCAAACACTGGCCAACACAGCAGACACGAGACAAGCTTGCAATGGCAGGAAAGGCCTCTTGATTACAGGTCTTGCTTTTAAGGCTGAAACTGTGCTCACTCTCATAATGGAAATACAAGAACAGTCCACATGTGAGAACTTTGCTTTAAAATGGTGCTAGCAGCTAAGACACAAGACATGCAAAAATAACCTTGCAGGCAGCAGAGCAATTAATATTGAATTAACCGTTTCTATCTACTGCAGAAAGAGGGGTACTAGTTACATTTAAACTCATGTGACGTCTAATAAACATAAAAAAAAACACTTGATTGTTATTCTGCTCTTCCAGCTCCATAACGTGTGGTCTCAATGTTAAATGCAAAGGATACAAAGAACCGTTTCCTTCATAAATGCAGTAACTATATTCTACTGCAACCATTAGATGAACATGGTGGGTATGTGCATCCACCAGCATGATGTCATCGTTACAGAGCAGTACCAAAATCATGATTTCATATATGGCTTTCCTTCTTTGGTTACTATGTAATGAACACACTTAAACCTAACAGGGACGTGACACATTTGTTCTTTGACACGCATAAGCGCGCACACACACACATTTTATCATCAGTCCCCTGTGTGTTTCTGTCACCGTTCACTGTCAGTGAACTAAGAAACGTGTAGTATTGCTGTATCGCTTTTAGGTCAAAAGACATGTATATCAATATGCACAAAAATAAGTGTCTTTGGTGCACATGCTTGTAACTAAAAATGTGTCCACACCACTTGAGAGGTGTTAGACAAAAGGGAGATATGAGTTTTTCTGGTTTTAGATAAATGCAGTTTGAAATACAGCACATCCGTTCACACACATGCACACACACACGACCACAAACATGTAAATCGTCTGACATCTGAATGACAAAATAAGCAGCAAACAAGTGTAAAAGGACACAAGGAACCATGGATCAGAACTAGTTTTAAAATACACAGCGCACATTTGATTCTTTCTAAGATGGTGGGGTCTTTTAGTTCACGGTGAGACTTTCAGACTATTTTAAAAAAATATATCTTCTCTTTCATATTTATTCCTGACCTCTCACTGCAATTGTAAGTGTACCCAGCGGGTACTTTTAGCTTTATGAGATAACAAAAGTTACCATTTAAGACAGCACACATCTTTCCTACCATATGACTGATGCAGAAAAGTCCTTTCAAAATGTTGTGTTCGTTTCAGCAACTGGAAGTGCAGGATTTGAAAAAACAGACTTCAAGACTTTCATCTATACAAGAAAATATGCTTGAGCAAATATTTCATCCACACTAGTAAGGAAATAGTGCTCTGCTTTAATAAATGAAAGGAAAAAAAATATGTACAACTTATCAGGATGTGTGCACTGATTTTTCCCTCTCCAGGTGGCAAACCCTGATTTACCTACAAACGCTTTAACAAGTGTTACTCTTTCCTTTTACAGAATGCAAAATGCTCGTTCACATTTCCAATCTCAGACTCTGAAGCCAAACTCCCACATTTATCATCCCATCCTTGCCTATGTCCATATCCTCGGCCTAATCTATGTGCTTAGTTCAAACACATTTACAACATGGAGCAGATTAGCAACTTTAACAAGAGACAGATAACCCTGGTTTATTAACCCGCATTATCACCACACTCTGACATGCAAAGCCATGGCTTCCTCCGTATAACATCACATTTATACAATGCGGCGACTCACATATTGTAAAGCCCTCTACTAACCCAACCCCTCCTGGACTGTTTTATTCACATTACCTAGAAAGAGGTGATGCATGCAGTGGGAGGTGGAGGACTGAAAAAAAAAAAGCAATCAGCCTGCTGTACCCAGCAGCGCCCCCTACATCATGATCAACATGGAAATGCCAACGCTGCCTCTCATCCCTCGACTGCTTAAGCACCAGATTAAAACAGCAGATGAAAACAAAGTGTTAAACAGGTGGATGTCAGACATGCTGCGAGCATGGGTTGTGTTGGTGGGCCTCCCCTGTCAGCCTGCAGTGCAATCTTGTGGAGGGCTGCAGGTGGAAGACTCAGGCAGATGGGCAGGAAGCATCCGCCCCAGAGAAGCGCGCACACACACACACACACACTTTAGTCTGTATATTCAGCCACAATAGACAGCAGCACCGTGATATCATCTGGTTTCCCCCCTGCAAGAAGAAAAGGAAGAATAAAATAAGGTTGAGCGTATAAATTAATTTATTAGATTTTTTTTCTGTTGCTTTTGATTAAACTGGAGAGATAAAGTTAATATAAAATCACTTTTAAGTGTCAAAACTACTTCTTATGGTTTACACAAAGACAAAAAGGACAATTGTTTCCCAGAGCAGCATTCTCACCTCTTACATTCAGGCCATTGTCACAGGCAAACTGTGCAAAAGGGGACATATAATTGGGATCGTAGGCAAGATCGTGTGCTTGCTTGGCGATACTCTGCGCAGTCTGCAGGATGCTGTCATAGTTTGTAGTCTGATGGATAAAAATAAAAACCATTCAAATATTCCGAAATGTACAGTAACTTTTTTTAATTTCATGCACCAACTACACAGTATCCACCAGGGATACCTTGAGTTTTTTGAGCTCCTGTAGAATCATGTAGTCCGGCATGTTGTCAAACAGCCCATCTGTCGCTGTCAAGATGATATCGCCGAGCTGCACGTCAAAAGACGAACTGTCGGCTGCTTCAGGACTGCAAGAACCAAAAGGGATGAAGCTCATTCATGTGAAAAGTAAAACCTGAAAATGAAGCACTCTGAGCTGTTGTAATGGTTTCTAATACAAATTAATGCAGGAAAGATGACGGCAGATCTTAATAAAGGTCCAAACATGTAGCTGATTTAGAAACAGCCTACCACGTCCTTGCCAAATGAAACAAAGCTCTGCTGCTAACAGAGACTAGAGTTCCTCCCACTGTTGGTCTTGGGTCATGTAAAATGCAAATCTGCTACATTTCTTCTGCAGAGAAACTGTAAACAACCCTAAAACTGTTTTTAAATATTTTTAGTTCATTACCATAATTATAATGAAATTATTATACAATCTGAGAAAGCCTGACACTGCAACGAGATATTGTAGGCACCCACAGACAATTTACAAGTCCTCATAGAAAACAATTTTGGTGAAAAGGTGCTGATGTCACATTAGTTTAATGCTGCTGACCATCTTTGTCAGTCCATGCAGAAGGGATCAGCCATGACAATTACCCTGATCATACATGTTGTACCAGTATGCAAATGCTGTAAAATAAAATAGACTCTACACGTTTTAAAAACCATTGAAAATGTTAACCAAAACATCAAGCTATGACACACTAAAACACTATTTTCCATGTTGGTAGTGTATCAAAATATGCAGCTTACCGTATTTGCTAAAGGTTGTTTTTTTTTACTTCACAAACACAAAGACATAGGTCTCAGTCACCAGAGAAGATGAAGTGGTATGTCAAATCATGTTTAAATCAGAGGTTTTGACATGTTTTAGCAGTAAAAAAATCAACTGGAAATGCATGCTTGTGTTAAAAACAATCTTTTGCAATGGAAAACGGCATTCAAATAATTTTATAACATCTGCAGAGGCTGAGAAAGAAAGACTGTACCAGTTAAACAGTGCACGTTTGGATTCACATTTGTCACTTGTTGGAAAGACGACATGTAAGTATTTTGCAAAATAAAACAAAACCTAAAACTGGCCTTCATGCAGCACTTGTAATGTTGTTTCTGATGCAGAGCTACCAACCTGTCACTGAGGACCACTCCCTCAGCCCCAGGGGGAGCAATCGACAACTGGAAGGGTGTGTTAAAATAGTGCTGCTGCTCGTCTGAACGATGGACCACCTCTCCGCCTCGCACCACGAGGAAGCCAGAGTCTCCCAAGTTGCACGTGTGAAGCCGATGACTCCTTCGATCCAAAACCACAATACAGGCTGTGCTGCTACCTATAAATAAAGAAGTTTTTAAAATGGTAAGGGTATCCAGGAACAAAGCGACTAAAACTTTGTAGGAAAACCAATTTAACAAATAAGAAAGTTTAAGAATATTACAAAACCATTATGAGATTTTTATGCATTACCAAAATAAAACCTCTGATGTGAAACTCTCCATGGTATTAAATATTATTAAACCCTTCAGTAAAGTCATACCAGCTGAGAGGAAAGGAAGACATGGCAGTGTTACTTGGTTGTCTCAACTCACTACTGATTACAAATATAAACAGTTTTTGTAACCTTGAGATTTGATGGTCAAGTAATGACCTTGTCACAGCTTCCTAAAATAAAATTAGGACCTTTGGCAAATATCACAACAGCCATTGGATGCCTGCATTGGCTCTCAGCCATAGATACTGAATCCCAGAGGAAATATGACCTTGGTCACATGGTTGGCATTAACCTGCTTTTAAAACTGTACCAACAAACCCGTCCTATCACACCTTTACAGATGAGTTCTTGACCGCTTTAAGCTCTGATTCTAATATAGGGCAAAATATCCAACTTTTTAATACAAAGAACAAGGTTTAAAAATTAAAAGCCCAATTGTTTGCATAACAAAATAGAACATGATCAGGTTAGTTACCCAGGTAATACTGCATTGTGTATTTAAAGATGGAAATTTAGGTAAAGAACAATAAATAAATAAAAATCAATCTAAATCAACACTGCTAAGCATTTCTTCAATTCTTCAAGACTCCTCTGGTAGATTAGAAATCGGGATCAATTATTAGCGCAAACAAAGTTAGTCCGTTGATAATGTTCTTCTGTTCAGCCCTTTAACCTGGGCACGTTTATCTGCAAACCTGTACTCACCTAGCAATGGAACTTTGTTCTGTAAAAGCTCATAGTAGCCAGAGGTCAGAATGCCCACTGGATTGCTAGGAGTGAAGCGTCCCTCCTTTACCAATCGCTCACAAGTCCTCATTAAGGTGGCAGAGAACTGCGATGGGTCAACTCCATAGTCCCGCCAACCGCCTACACCATCTGCTACACCTGATGGGAGGAAATATTGTGATCAATAAGATGATTTACAAAAATGTAAATAAGTAGGATTGAGATATTTTTTCAGTAAATAGTCCTTTTAGTTTATACCCCTTAAACACCTGATTCAAACATTTAAAACATTACTGGTAGCAAAACAGCATGCTAATCTGAGATGTTTTAATGCAACCATATGAATGCAGTGTCAAATTCATTCAATTCAAATTCAAATAACTTTATTTATCCATCAGGAACTTCGTTTGCAGACAGAGTGCCAGGATAATAAGACACATACATTAAAAAAACACATTCATCAAATGCATGATAAATTAATAAATAAATAATAAACTTTAATAAATAAAGTGTAAATATATTAGTGTCATGGTTTACTGCATAAATGCTTATCACTGAGGGACATCTTATTAGTTTCAATGCAACCATCAAGTACCAATGAATGTGTTTTCCACAAACTTAAACACTGTTTGGGCATTTTATTTAAATAATACTTCCTTTCAATAAAAAAAAACATACAAGCTGTGAGGCATGCAAAACATGTGTGTTGTCTGACATGGCTAACTAGTATTGTTTCTTCATCATACGATTTCTTTTTAAGTCATAGTCCCTTGCCATTTAAAAGGGAATGCATACCAGGTAATAAACTACATCTAAAAATAGGTGAGTCACATCAATAATGAAAATGAAAACACAAACTGTATCCTGAGATTTCACAGGAATCCCATACTGCTGGGGGGAAAATCCTTTATTAAACCTTAAGACAGCTTCTCTTTGCTATGTGTAACACGTGAAGCCTTTGGGGTGCAAGTTGCCCCTGATTATTTTTGTTTACCTTAAATAGTCCTCACATGTAGGCTTGAACATAGTTTAAAAACCATAAAGCACATCTTAAATGTCGACCAACCCACGTGGCTAGACAAGTATTGTACTGTGTTTTCCCTCGTGCCGGGTGAGCGTGAGGACAAAGCAAGCTAGCAAACTACCGCTAACAACATGGCTGCCTCCACGCTCAACCATTCTGACCTTTGCAAGACATTGTAGGGATCACTACGACACCTTTTATTAGAGCCTTTTCCCGTCACATCGACATTAACTAGCTTAATTTAAATTGCACGTGTCTAATATAACGCGTTATTACGGTGAATTCATAGTGTGGCTAATTTAGGTGAAAGGTCACGGGTTGTTTCAAAGCAAAATTACCAGCAAACTGTTCATAAACCGGCTTCTGATGATAAAAACTATGTGTCAGCAGGTGCTGCGCGCGTGTCAGTGTGTGAGACAAGCAATAATGCTGATATAAGACTGGATAAAGCAGATGAAACGGATACATGGAAAGTTAAAGTTATGTTACCAAGGGGGTGGGGGCTGCAGTGTTTTCATCCGAGTGGTCGGTACACGTGCAGACTAGATCACTGAAGGTCACCCAAGCACAGAAAGGTGACGAACATACATGTGAAATCCACTTACCTAAAACATCCGCCGCTTTGTGTCGCGCTATGAAACAGGCATCATCTCCATAACACATCCCCTTCTTTAGGATCCCCTTGCGAAAGTCTTTACCGAAACCATAACTGGCGGTGATCAGGCTGTAGTCACGACCGTCCGTCTGAGAGAGTCCACCCAGGACAGCCCTGGCTACCAGTCTGCCATAAGACAGTACGGATAACATCCCCTAGCAAGGAGAAACCTCGTCCTTGATAGAGAGCGAACACGGTGTCCCCCTTCTCTCCCTCTCCTCTTAAACGAAACCGGCTACCTGCCTGCGAGTCTTCGGATCAAGCTCCGGCTGTGTGGTGATTTTTACCCGTCCATGAGACCCCAACCGATCCGCTGCTGTTAAGATAACGTAACCCCAGCAGTATCTCTAAATTGTCGGCGTTCGTCCGGACTCTTCGACGCGTGTTTTATGTCTCAGGTGTGCATTTCACAGACGTTGCAGTTCCTCCGCTGGGCTCTCTCCTCACCGACATGTTTTTACCGGACACAAAGCTGCGAGTACATACGGGTGTTTGACCGTTTACAACCGTGATGTCACAAATACGCGCATTAACCAGGCCCCGCCCCGTTTGGATCAGTGATGCACGCGCAAGGAGGACGCTCAAGGATGGAGGAGACATCTTGCTGCCCTTACACCTAATAAATCCCTCTTTACTTGAAACGATATGTATTCAGTTACTTAACAGAAATAACGTGATAATTTTAGTAAAGTTCCCCACCTGAACAAAACAGAACAAAATAATTATTTGGGCTCTGTAGTTTAAAATAAAGTAATAAAACAATTACATTGTCTAATCTAATTCAATAAAGTACTTGGATAATATCTCAACAAAACATGGCCATAGATAATTGAATAGGAGGATTATCTGAGTAATGAAAATCATATTTCATGGGCCAATTTTCCACTTTTCCAAGAGACAGTTTACTGAAGAATTTATTGTCCACAGAGAAGCAAATTAAGTGAGTGTCATTGTGTGGTTGGACTATGGAATAGCCAAAGTTTATTTGTCTAGCACGTTTCATGTGCATGTGCAAGAAATGTGCTTTTCATAAAACATTAAAAGCAGTGTATATGGTGGAAAGAAAGCTGTAAAAAGTAGTAAAAGGCAGCAGCAAATGGCAAAAATGACATAAAATAATAAATAAATAAAAGCAAGATCAGTTAAATGACTAAAAGAAAGGTTAGCGTAAAGTTGCCCTGCAGATTTCAGGTGAATGAGAAGTAAAAGTTTTTCAGAATCAGAATCAGAATCAAGTTTATTGCCAAGTAATTTACATTACGAGGAATTTGTCATGGTTTGTCGGTGCCTACACAATTCACATAAGAAAAGGTGAAATATATAAACAAGCAGGAGCTGAAATGACATAAAATTGAAAAAAACAAAGAGGGAGAAAGAAAGAAACATGTATGTACACAAAATAAAATACAGCAGTGTACAGTAATGCATTTATGCATTTTCAGGTAGTGTGCTGACAGTTGAAAATGCATAAATGCGTTACTGTGCACTGCTGTATTTTATTTTATTTATACCTGGATTTAAAAGTGTCTATATTTGGTGAAAGTTTTATTTCTACTGAAAGTTCCTGCTTCTCCATGTGTAGTCTGGACTCTGGTCTGAATTAGTTTTATTCTATGCTATTCTGCAATCAGTTTGCAAACACTTCCAAAGTGACTTATATGTTATAAGTGATCTATTAATGCAACTTGTATGTTTTATTGGTAGGAGGAAGCTGGAGTACTCAGAGAGAACCAAAGAATACATGAGGAGAACATGCAAACTCCACACAGAAAAGCCGCTGTTCAAATCATCCCCAGCCAAAGCTCAAAGCAGCAACCTTCTTGCTGTAACCCAAATCTTTGGATCTAAGGGCTCTGCTTGGTTTTTATTCTCTGAACATATCACACTGGACCGTTGTGGAATTTGTAAAGTGTCAGCAGTGTTAATGTTAATATTAGTGATTGACTGGAGCCAGACCTGATGTGATGTGTTCAGACCTCTGAGTAAAGCTCTAGCAGCAGTGTTCTGGAGAATAAGCAGATTTTTGTTTCACCCTTCGGTCAATAGACCAGTACTGCCAGTAAAACCCGTGGTCCTGTTGCTGATTAAAGAAATCAAGTAGGCCTAAATATAAAACAATTGTGAAAATGTTAAAAGACCATTTATCTGTGTTATGTACCCTGATATTATCTTTCATCCCTTGTGAACAATTAGAAAACATTATGTTGATGCATTGTTGGGTTGTTAAGTGAATTTAATTTTTTTCTTGAATTTTTTTCTAGTAAATAGGCCAATAATATATCCAGTTATTGTCTTTCGTGTACAAATAAAACCGTCCATCAAGCTATCAGTCCTCCTTTTATTTTGTAATATGTGTACAACACATATAATGTATCTTCCTACTCTTTTACTCTTCATTACGTGATCTGTATCTTATTACTTATATTTTTATGAATGCTAAGCTGTATTATATGTTTATTTTATTAGGCCTTTATAAGAAATTTATATATTTTTAAATGTACATGATTCCATAGAGCCCATATAATTTTATTTATCTTTCATTTAGAAATAGAACACTTTACATAGTCTACTTTAGATTAAATTTAGAAAAGTGTGGAATAAATTAATGACATTGACACAGCATTGTTCCACTGGTGAGGCAACTATTCCTATAACAGTGCGTAAGACAGTAACCGGAAGTGAATATACACTCGTTTTGTGAAACGGGATGTAGCGGCCGTCGAGACAAACTGACCTTAGAAGTGGGTTCTGACGACAGCAGAAAATGGTTGGTTTATATGCGGTTAGTTATATACTAAATTATAATATATTAAAATTAACTACGAACAATAATCACAGAATAAAATATTTTTTGCTTTCACTGATTGAAACTGTAGCTCTAAAAAGTCCCCGCCTCACACGGTGTTATAGGTATTTCGTGTGAATAAAAACGAGCGCACCCAGATCAGATTAAAGCCAACTGAGCCATTGCTGGATTGGAAACGAAAACAGGGAGGAGAACAGACGCAGGTTCTCGAAACAACAGTACTCGGATACGGCTTTAGTTTACGGTAAGAAACCAACTCATTTATCCAAAATTAATGATAATAGTGTTATTGCTGAAGCAAAACGCAAAATGTTCCCGTCATAACACGTTAGCTAGAATGGTGAAGCGTCTGTGCAGGTTGATAATGCAGTGACGGTTACTCGATGGTAAGAGGTTGTTATGGATGATATATGTACATAAATGTTTCTTTCTGCGTTACTAACTGGTTTGCTTCAATAGTTTATTCTTAAACTTAATGGACTATTGGGCCAAATGACGTTATGCAAAAGATGGTCATAGAGCTATCTAATGTTGCTGATTGATTCTCAGTAGATAGAAATAAAAGCCTCTAGCGTTGCAGGGTTAGCCATGTTTACTGTTATGATTTCTGATTGCGTTATGTTTTCTTTTCCTAGGCAGGATGGGGACTCTGTATAAGATAGGTCTTTTGTTCCTTGTTATTTATCTCCTGAACACTGAAATAACATGGGCTAAAAAAGGTGGCAGTAGTGGCGGCAGGAGAACCTCCTCATCCTCCTCGTCATCATCATCATCATCATCAAGCAGGTGGGGTGGGACACAATCGAAGACACCCAGCTCTCAGCCGGGAAACTATCCTCGACAGCCGCAGTCTCCCAATCGCAACAATAATCCATATCCCGCTGGTGGAAGTTACCCTCACCCAGGAGGAGGCAACACTAATCAGGGTGGATATCCTCGACAAAATCCACCTAATTATCCAGGAGTAGGTAGTAACCCAAACCAGAATCCTGCAGGTGGATATCCTGGAGGGTATCCTAATCAAAATCCTGGAAGAGGGAATTATCCCAATCAATACCCAGCAGCAGGAGGTAACCCAGCAGGTGGATACCCTGCAGGAGGGAACCCAGCAGGTGGATACCCTGCAGGTGGATACCCCGCTGGTGGAGGGTATCCCAATCAAAATCCTGGGAGAGGTAATTATCCAAATCAATACCCAGCAGCAGGAGGTAACCCAGCAGCTGGAAATTACCCTAACCAATATCCTGGCAGAGCAGGATATCCTAACCAGTACCCTGCTGGAGGAAGTTATCCAAACCAGAATCCTGGAAGGAATCCTCAGTATCCAGGTGCTGGTGGATACCCGGCCGGGGGATACTATCCTAACCAATACCCAGGCAGGGGAGGAAATACTGGGCAGGGTTGGGGTGCAAATCCAGGGGGTTATCCAGGAAGTTATCCTGGGGGTTATCAAGGTGGTTACCCAGGTGGAGCGATCGGTGGTTACACCAATTGGAACCCAAATAATAAGATTCTTAGTCCCAGGTATGGTGGAGGTGGTTATGGATATGGTGGAGGTTATGGATATGGTGGTGGTTATGGAATGGGAGGCTCTCCCTTCTCTCGATCTGTGCAGAGCATGGGATACCAACCTAAGTCCACGGGTTTTGCTAAAAAAGCCATGCTGGCAGCAGGTGTAGGTGCTGTAGCTGGAATGGCTGTTGGATATGGACTGGGGCGTTTCCCTCGACCACATTTCAGTTTCCGTAACCCCGATGAAGAATACTACTACAACAACTACATGTATCGCCGATATGGTACTCGGTCAACAGATGAGAAAGATTTTGGCCGCGATTACGTCTACAATCCTCCTCCCCGAGCAGAGTCTTATGAGAGCTTTATGAAACGCTGCATGAACGGCACTGTTCCTCTTCAAAATAAGGGCAGCAGCTCCTCTACTCCTAAGACTGGAACTGATGAGGAAGATGACACGGTCAGCATTGAGGAGATAGGGTACCCAGCCCTAATCGAGCAGGTGAAATCCCGGAGGTGTGTCGAGGCGTACATGGAAAAAGCTGCGAGTTTTCTGGAGCAACGCAAATTTGAGCAACAAATTCAACCAAATCACAGCAGCTCCATCAGTCGTGGGATGATGCAGCTTCTCACTTCCTGTTTCATGCTTTTGTCTTGCATGCTGCTCCAGTGAATGAAACAAAACAATATTCCTGTCACTAACATCTACCGGATTTAAACACTACCTACATTTTATCTACACACAAATCCTTGTTTGTGCATGTAATTTCCATAGCATAAACATTAGCTGTATAAACTAACAGATTATCATAATTTTACATGATCGCTGAAAACAAGCAAAATGTAACCAAATAATAACATGTATGTAGTTCATGAAGCAGTTTGAAGAAGCAGCTTAAAGCACTGTTTTATCTTTAAATTTGTATTGCACAATGTGTAGCTTCTTGTTTTAGAATTTATTTAGCCATTAAGTTGTTTTAGTTTAATGTAGATGTTTGAGCACTGGATGTATATAGAACAGATTCAGGGTCATGCTAATTTTGTAAAGAAGGGAACAGAATAAAAATGATCACTTTTTTTGCAGCTTTTCTTTTCCTCTCAGAGTCAGCTCATTGAATTTGCTCTGAGACTGAATGCTTACAAGGCAAAGTTGACATATAAAAACTGCTGTCAGGTTAAAGTACTGTTTTCCTGCATCTTGCTATGCTAATGCATCTGTGGTACTATCTGAGAAGGGTGATCAATTTTATATTTTAGGTGCATTGTTATGGAATATCTAAGACCAGACCACTTAATAGCCATAACATATGCTGTAAATATATGGTGTCATTGATATTTTCATGTTGTGTTTAACCAGAAGTTGAATGAAACTACCTGTAATGTAATTTCTTCCACTAGAAAATTTGTCACACTTGTTAAGACAAGTCAAAATGCTAATGAAGCTTTTCTCTTTGCTCCAACCGTTGTAAACTCCCATGAAGAATCCTGTAGCGAGGTAGTAATGAGTCGAAATATGAGCAGGTAGTATTGTTTATCACAATAAGCAGCTCAGCGCTTAAATTAAATTCTCTTTCACCACGCGGAGCCTACACATTTTCTGAGAAGATATCTGGTAAATACAGTCATTAATAGTGCTTGCGGTTATTGCAAACAATGTGTACATGAGTTGGCTGAAGGATCTTTTTAATATGTGCAGCCATTTTCAAGCCATTTAGCTTATAATTGCTCAACATTTTATATGTCATGAGCTAGGCATCACTCTCACCATAACTGGAGTCACTGAAACTGGCATCTCTTTGCATAGATGAGCATTTATTGTAATATGAATCCGTACTTTTACTCACATCAGTTTAATTTTTTCTACCCGTACTTTATAATCTCTAAAAACAGGTAAATCTTCCTGTAATGACCTGCATCCTTCTACAGTAAAATGTATTTTGGATTTGTAGATACCTGTTTGTTTTTACTGTCAGGCTCCCTTGCTGCCGTGGTGTTACATGAAGTATCTCAGACAATTATCTTATTAAGTTTTTCTATCTCCCTGTGTTCCGAGAAATCTTATTTTGAAATAGTTTTTGCAGGTTGTCGGTGATGTCACTTTCAAGGAACTGTAAAAATAATAAATATTGTAATTAATGTATGTACCGTTTTACATGAGTCAGTGTTTTCCTTTCATGCAACTCCTTAGTTCACAGTGCTGAGTTTGATTGAATCTGTCAGCTTAATTTGCAGGTTGGCCTCTTGTCTGTAGAATATCTGTAAAGTGCACTTACTTCCCTTTCAGCCTGGATATTCTGTAACTGTGTTACTGAGCTCATATTGGGGTTGTAGGTGTCTTTGTGAAGCTCTTGTTTTTGTTTAGCAACTTGTACCACTTTGTATTATTTGAAATGCTATAACTCTTAAGGTTTGTCATGGATGTTTACATGTTAAATAAAGTAAAAGTCCAAACAGGGTTTTTTTGTCATTCTGGTATTCTTGTCTCTTATTAGCTTTCCGGTATTCTGTTGTGCCATTATATTTAATATGATCAGGGTCTTTTAACATTTATGGAGTTTAGAATATTGTGCACAAAAACAAATATATTTTATGAGATCATCAGTGCAGAGCACTAAAAACTTAATTTCTTGTCAGTTTTCCCAATTTTATTATTTACTAATTATTTTCTGTTGCTACTCTTTAACTAAGACAACTAAAAGTTAAAGTAGTGGTGAAAAAATGAGTCATTAAATCACTATTACGATGTTAGAATGCATACTAATGTAACATGGGGATTTTTAGATTTCAGCTAAACTGTTTCAGGTAATGAATATCTGGCAGCGGTCTTTGTTCAAAGCTTTAATTTTTCATTTGATAGCTTTCTGGTTAATTTCACATTGGATTAAATGTCTCTTATCCAAGCTGCTGTGAGAAAAGGCACAACATGTCTAAGCGTGAGAAATACACTCGTCACAGGAGCTGGGGCAGCCCCTTTAACAAAGGCTCTCCAGAGGGACTGGTTGTTGTATCTTTGAGTTTCTCCATAATAATGTTGTTGATCTTGCTCAGAGGAGGCAGTCTTGTCCCTGTAGTGGTTTCCAGATACATGCTTCGGCTTACCAAGAAACCCCAGCCCATATCCGGTGCCTGTGCCTCCCAGCATCCCAGCTGCTGCTGCTCCCGCCCACTTCAAGCCTTGCTTGGAGAGGCCTCTATGCTGGGAAGAAGATGCTTTATCTTTGTCCCCTTCACCTTTGCTGCGACCCCTGAAGCTGCCGCCTCGCTTACTGTGTGCATACTGTGCACCCGGGCACAAAGCTGTCACAAGTAACATCAAAACCCAGAATGACAGAAGCCTGTGCTGGGTTGCCATTGCAGCAGAGCTGTAAACACAGAAAAACGTGTTTACTTAATACATTAATGTTGCCTTCATATGATTACCATCAAGTTATTATCTACAAAACAAACTATACTATATTAATTAAATTTAGAGGTGGTGATAATCTTGTAAATATTGGCAGGCATTCAAACTGGCTTCAGATTTACTGTCACTGCACAAACAAAGTCACATGTTCACCACTACTAACACAACAGGCATCTAGAACAATCCACATGCTCGTTTGACACAAGGATTTGCTGAGTATTATGTGATGCAAATTTCTCCTTTTGACAGTGCATTTGTTGAGCCTGGCTCTGTTCTGCGTTAGTTATCCTTGGTTACGAGTTATTTACATAAATGATCACACAAAAAATCTATGTAGGTGTAAACATACAACTGTAAATAGATAATTACAACACATGTAGCAATAAGGTACTTGTAAAGTTGACACTTAAAAAATCATTTAATTGTGGATCGATAATCTAATAACTTGAATCACTTTGCAAAACTATCTGAAACAAGAGAAAGGCCTTTCTGTGAAAAATGAGATAACAGTAATACTTACCTTTATCAGTCACGCAGAGATGTTGTGATGCTGGAACAGCTGTCTTTTCCTGAACCACAACATTTAGAGTACTGCACAGCAGCATGCTAGTTGTCATCATTTCCATATTATCATCCAGAATCCAGCAGAGCTCCTCCCTGAAACAAACACCTGCTCTGCTATTGGTTCTAGATCAATAATACACAACACGTTCAATGTTTTTGCTGACAGAAGCATTTCCAGTGGAGGTTTTCTTTCATTATTCAGCACATGGAAAAGCTGTTGCAAAAACCGATCTGCATCATCTTATTATGATTATTTTATCTTAATGTTGTGACTAAAATCTCAGTTCCAAAGATTGGAACAATGTTTAACATATAAATAAACAATCAATGATTTCCACCACTCAAAATAGCTCAATGATGAAATGGAAGCATTTTCATTCATGGGAAATATTAGCTAAATTTGAAACAAACCGAGGCAACAAAATGTTGGAAAAAGTAATATGAATACCAACAAAACAAACTTTAAAAATGTAAAAACATTTTGGACAATTAATTAGTTTAATTGGAAATTTAATTGATCAGTAACTTCCATCCATCCATTATCTGGTCTGCTTATTCCAATGAAGGGTTGCTGGTAGCTGGAACCTATCCCAGCAACAACTGGGCGAGAGGCGGGGTACACCCTGGACAGGTTGCGAGTCCGGTTAGTAACATGAGGAAGCATTTTGCAGAGCCTCTCAGATATTAAAATGATTCACTTGTCTATGAAAACAGCATCTAAAAATTGTGAAACAAAGTCAGAAAAATGTTTCTCAATATAAAAATGCAAATACTCTCAGCATCCCATCATCTACAGTGTGTACTGTTATCAAGAGAGTGAAAGAATCAGGAGGGAGAAGTCCAAAGCACAAAAACTTTCTGCTCATGATCTGAGGCCCCCGGGCCGTACTGCATTAATAACAAAGATGCTCTCTACTGGAAACCACTGCACAGGATTAGAAATCACTGTCTGTGAGCACAGTTTAATGTGCCATCCACAAATACAAGCTAAAGCTTTATCATGCTCAGGGATCATATGTAAACACATAAAGGTTTCGCATCAGTAAACTGATTTTTGCATTAATTTCAGTTTGTTTTAGTAAAACCAACTTTTGTCACCTTGTAAAAAACATGGCTTAAAACAATTTGTATTTATAATCAGAAATATTTCTGTAAACATTAATACACAGATGCAAAGTGAGAACCTGTATGCAAGACTTTTTTAGGCGTGTTTTTATACCTCTATCTGATTGGATATTGGCAAATCAAACTGTCCAATCAGAGAGCAAACAGCTTCTGTCACTGAATTCTATTATAATGACATTTTTACAGTGTTCTCACCTACAATTTGAATAGAAAGCATAATGGACTCTTAACTTTCATGTGTTTAATACCAGTAATGTTGTGTAAAGGAAAAATTCATCCCAGAGAATTTAGAAAACAAACGAATAAGTGTTCAAAACAGGGAAGCAATTCAAGGCTAAAATGGTCGGAAATGTGCTTCAGACAGAGGAGGGTGTGCTTTGTGTCAGTGGTTTAGAAGTGTCCCTTGATGCTGCATTTTGGACAAGTGGAGCTTTGTTGGTTTTTACTTGTGTAGTGGATATGAACAGAGTCATGCATCTTTCTGCACGCAGTCAGTTGTTTAAAACTTTGCTTTATTGCTATTTTGCTTTTTCACAGTTACACATACATCAACAGTAATGCAACAAACATATTTTTTATCAAATTTAAATGCTAGACATTACCATTTGCATAGGGTAGGTATTATGTTTCATCAAATATGTTACGTTTAATCCGACATCCCACGACTTTGTACTGCTGTAATGTACAAATTATATCCAACAGAAAGATATGCATCTGGGGGCATTTACGCCTCAAGGGTTGCTTTTCACAGGTTGTGTCTGAAGGCATTCAGTAAGATTATCAGTAGGTAAATGAAGATATTTAGCTTTGTAAGTTAAATCTCACTCTCTCTCTCTTTCTCTCTTACACACACACACACACACCCCACACACACACAGTGTGGCAGAGTACCAAAATATTTTAATTTCCTCAAAATTTATGAGTTACAAAAAACAAAACAAACACAAAAACAATACAAAAAAACATGCTTTTTGTCTCTGTGCAGGAGGTTTGGATCTCATGCTTTTTAATGTTCATGCAGATTTGACTGTGTTGATTTTTTAAGTAAAAACAACAACAACAAAAAACCCTCATGCAAAGAAACATTTCTTTTGGTGCAGTTTGGTGGGTCCTGCACATTTCTTTGCATGAAACAGTGACACCTCCTATATAAACATGTCCTATGTGTTGAATGGCCTTTATTTCCTTTTCAAACACTAAATGGCATTACTGGGGTCCAGATGTCTGGAAGCTCTGAGCAGTGTTGCTCCAAACTAAATGACATTTTCAAAGAGCTGCATGGAAGCCATAATACTTTCATCCTGTTATGAAAAGAACAGAGATACATACACCCATCAGCTTAGCCAATTAAAATACATATTTTGAAGCATTGTGAGATGTACCTTTTGGCAGGTCTCTATGAATTCATCGATTGTCACCACGCCGTCTCTGTTTCGATCCATTTTCTAACACCAAAAGGAAATACTTTAATCCTAGGTATTATGTAAGCGTGACAATTTTGGGAATCAAACAAGCTCATAAAGACTTTGTCTAACAATAACTCATGAAGATTATTTTCCAGGTAGGAGCAGAAGTGTTTTATGAGCTCGCTCACAGATCACCAGTTCAGGCTGATCTGTCTTTGTATTTATGAGGATCAATAAAGAGAACAACAGTAATACCAACCACTAATACGTGCTGAGCACAGTGCCATAAAGGCTTTCTCTTAGCTTGCAAACTTCATTTTAGAGATTTTGAAAAGTGAACTGATGCAGCATCAAAATATTTTCTCCTAAAGTGGATCTTTGATTTCATCTAAAATCTAAACTAAAAGATAATATATGCAATAAATTATAATCATAAAGAAACACACACACATACATGTTTAGTTATTGAATCACCAGATACTGTGACAGAAACTTTGTTTTGTGGAATAAGTGTACCTGGAAGAATTTCTCCACATGCTCAAAGGGAGAATCATCTCGAACACTGGGTAAAGTGTACCTGCCCATCATGTCATAGATGGAGGTCATTATTGCCAACATTTCCTGCAGAAAAAAAGACAGCAGTCAGACACTAATTAATTAACACAGTATTAATTTCAGTATTAAGGATGACACTCTAAATCAGTGTTTCTCTGTTGTGCTTGGGACTCGCTGCCCTGCATGGTTTAGAGACAACCTTAGTTTATTGCACCTGAATAAAGAGAACCGCTCATCAACTAGAACCGAGAAGGTTCATTAACTCTGAATTAGTTGTGTCAGAGTAAGAATACATCTAAAACATGCAGGATAGTGGGTCCTAAAGGCTGGATTAAGAAACACGGTTCTAAATGATTTTGATGACTTTTTCTTCTGATAAACTGAAAAAAGTGTGATTTTATAGACTTTACCTCCTTTGTGATGTAACCATCCTTGTTGATGTCATATAAATTAAAAGCCCAACGAAGTTTCTCTGTCACAGAGCCTCGGAGCAAAACCGACAACCCTATCACAAAGTCCTGCAAATGTGAGTAAAGATTATGTGTTAGTTAACTTTTTTTGGGGGGGGGATTTATAAACAGGGTTGATACGCTCACCTCAAACCTGATTGAACCGTTTCTGTCCATGTCGAAGGCGTTGAACAAAAAATGTGCATATGTGGTTGCATCTGAGAACAAAAAGTGAACAAATGATTAAAAATAAACTGTAAATAAACTCTCTAAATCTTTTATTTTATCTAAAAAAAAAACCAAAACACTGATTTTGTTGTGATTTTTTTTCAGTCAGAGAAATGACTAGTTTTCTGATGTTGCTTTTATTGGTAAAGTAAATGATTTTGAAAGAAATAACATGGATATATTATTACATTTGTCTATATATTTATAGTCGCATTGTATTATCAAACTGTACCTCCTTGTGGGAAGAACTGTGAATAGATGGATTTAAAGGTTTCTTCATCCACTAATCCGCTAGGACATTCCTATTGAGCATAAACAAACAAAACACCACAACTTCAGCAAATACACACAATCAGAATTTTATCAGACAATGTGACCACGAGTTGACAATTTACGATTACTGGTACGTGTGTACTATGGTTGCCTTCTTCTGTTATGTTATTGTTTGTGCGCATCCTTGAAAACAAATGCTATTTGTTTGGAAGCAGCAGTATGCAAGTGATGAGTGGAGGGTAGTGTAGAGACCAGTCTGACCAGATGGCATTGGGTCAACATCACTAAAAGTTTCAAAGAAAAGATGTAGCATGCACAGTCAAGGGACCAAGAATTGCATTTCATAAACCCTTTTAATTATTGGAATCTGATGTCGTTTACACTACATTTTTTGATACACTACATAGATTCAATGCAATCTTTTGGTTTCCCTTATCTATGTTATTTTTTAATGGAATGTCTCAAATTGATGACTGTGAAGCGCCCTGAGATGAAATTGTCATGAAATGGCGCTATACAAATAAAGTTTAATTGAAATAAATCACAAGCAAAACTACATGAAAACAAAAGTTGAGTAATGGAATTCATTCAGAGAAAAATGTTTTGTGAGTGTGTTGGTTGCTTTCATACATTTTTGAAGCCTCTGTAAAGTGACTGGAGCTCCTTTCTGGTGAACTGGGTCTGGGCTTGGAGCTGCTCAAGGCCCTCTGGTTGATGACGCACCATGGAAAGTTCGAGGTCACTGTCGCTGCTGTCTGTCACATAGAAACAGGCAAAACACAGACAAGTGGGGAAAGCGGGAGGAAGAAAAGAGGGAGGAAACACCAGTAAGGCAAAAACATAAAAAAGGAATGGAGCAGGATACAAACATGCATGCACACAGACCAAAAAAAAAAGGAATAACACTCACCGTCTTCCCAAAAAAAAATGTAGGAATAAATGATGGTGAGATAAAAAGAAGGAAAAGAGGGACAAGGAGGTGCGTGAGGAATAAATTAGTGCAAAAAGAATGAAAAGTTTCAGACAACAGCAACGAGACATTGAAAAATGAGAGGGAGAGATGTATATTTCTTTAAAAAGGTTTTAAAAAAGAATAAAAACAGGGAACTTGGAATAAGCATGAAAACAGCAACAAAAAATCACTGTAATAAATAATAGCTGGGGCACAGGAATAATTTAAGGTCTAAATGCCTTCTTCTCTGTGGACACTTTGCATTTCTCTCTGCTGTGTTAACGTTTGGTCCACTGCGAGCAACAAAAATAGATTTCAATCAAAGAGTATGCATTACTGAGTGAAAGTCACAGTTTTAGTGTAGATTAAATACCAGTAAGAAAGGAGAGTTTAGCAAGCAGTAAATAAGTGATTTATGTGACTGTGTTTCACAGATATAGATGTCCACAGTAAGCAAGGCTTGGGTATGGGCTAAAAGTGTTGCACTTAGAGCAGCTTAGATATAAAAGGGGGAAATCTGATAATGTAATTAATCTGGATCATACTGTACAGAAATATACCCCTTTAGGTACTCACCATCTTTACAAAAATGTCCCAAAACCGAGGAAAAATGAAAAGAGAGGGATTCAGGACAGGTAATGAAGAAATAAGAGGGGGAGAACAGATTTAAAAGATGGTTAATACATTTGAAAAGCAGTAATTACACAATAAACCTTTAAAGAACAGGTGCACCTGTTTCTAAATTCACCCTATAAATGATCCTGAGTGTGTCCATCTTCATCACAAACTTTTTGACACCTTGTAAAAGAATCTTCAAGTCTTTTTAGTACCACTGCACAATTTACAAAATCACTTTAAACAACTATATTTAGTTTAAAATGAATTATAGTGACATTTCTCATGTTGAAACTTATTGATCATAACACTAGCAAAGTGTTTCCCAGATGTTGTGAAAGTGGAGATAAAACGACTTAAAAAAAGTAAAACATCTCATTAATTCAAATTAAAAACATTTAAAACACAGTTTGTAACCTAATCAACCTGTTTGTGAAGAAAATAAACTTACAAACATAATCCAGAATTGCTGATATTGATAATTACAAATATGTAAAGTTTTTTGGAAGTCATGCCTGCCTCTCAGATCTTAGGAGGTAAAAAGCCAGCATCTGATGGCCATGGTATGCATAACCCAGACATCTGTTAGTGATACTTGTATATTTTGAAATGAGATATGTTGCTGTGGGATGGCATATATTCCATGGAGGGTCTTGCTAAGTTTTAGTTGAATTAATAAATCTATTGTTTAATTATGTTGTCAACATTTTGCATGCATAAAAATGTAGCCTGTAAAGTAGGGCTCTACTCCTAATCTGGCCCCTGCAGTGCAGAAATGAAAACATTTGATGTGTAATAAAAGAAAAAGGACAAAATATCTAAAATGTGAAGAGTCTAAAGTGTATATTTAGCAAGTAACTTTTCAAATCAGAGCAGTCTCCTATTTTATTAGAAATATTGATTCAATAAAGTAACAAATTTGTGACAAATTTGCCCCTTTTTCATATAAAATATGTTAATTTCCTGCTAGTAAGTATAAGAAGAACAATTATATTGAACAAAGCATTACTCAAGACTTGAAAAAATATTAACTGCCTTTTAAATATTTCATGCTCTGTTTAACACTGGTTACTTATTGCTTTGACATAATTTTCTAAACCAAATCAGACAAAGCACAGAACAGGAAACTTAGAAGTTTTATCCTACTCTTACCTTCTATTGACAAAAGATCACAAATCCCAAACTGCTTAAGCACAACAACAAATAGTCCAACAACAACTGCAATGGCTATCACTTCCATGCCATCCAAGCCCATTGCTGTTTTTTTAAAACAGAAATCACTTGTCCAATAGCCGAAAAGCTTCCCTTATGAATCTGAAGGAGCAGCTTGTATCTACAAACATCACCTGCTACTCATCGTCTCCTTCATCCAGCCACTTCCTTTATTTATTCTGGGTATTCTACTCGCATCAGCAGTTATTACTAGACTTAAGCCACTGACCAGCAAGGAAAAAAATATAACAGAGTGGCTGCAGAGCATCCTCCTTCAGTGTAAAGATCCAAAGTTCTTTGTGCATAATTAAAAGGTGATATTCCCTAAAATCTTCCAAAGTTTTCTTCTCTTGCAAGCAATTCGTCTCATTTTCTTCTCAGCATTATTTCACATCTTGATGAATTTGGAGATCAGCTCAGGGCTCCACTTCATCTGTTTTTCATTGAAATCTGAGCAGCGAGCATGCAGCTACACATGAGACTGCTGTGGTGTGGGTGGAAAGGTTGTTACTGGAGGAATTTCTTTACAAATAGTTTTTGATTGGCAGATGAATCTGTCTTTATTTGCCTCGTCATTTCGGGGATGCAAAACTGTAAAACCAAACATTGATCTGCATTTGCTGATGGCTGGGATATGAACAGCACTTAAAGTAAATGACTCTGCCCTGCCCTGCATGGCGCTGCTTGTGTCTCCAGAGTTGTTTGGTAATATTTACATACAAAAAGTAAGCTAGAGCTTGACAAGCCATGCAGCACTTTAAAAGTGCTTATGAAGGGCTTTTTAGAAGAATAATAAAGAGGCAGTGAGTTACGTTCAGGATGCAGAGGATCCCTTAATATAAGATAAGCATTGCTATAATTATTAGATTCTATAAACTGCTAAAAAATGTTGGTATGGAGATGTTTTTCTGTAGAATTTGAGCATGTTATGTTGAGAGAGAATGACAGTAAAGAAGACTGAGAAGCATTTACAACTGATGAGTCTGCAAAGTATAATGGACTTGAATTAAGCAGGAAGGGAAGGTGGAAAGCAAATAAGCTGTGAAGAGTGGAAATACTGCAAGTGGGCTATGCATGCATCTTGATGGTTGTTGTATGTAAGTTAGATAACCAGTGAAGGAGTAAATAATAACTAATGAACTGGAAAATCCCATATGTTTAAATACTGCACAGAGCATCAAACACTTTTGCAGAAGACTGTATCATATAAGCTCATGTGAAAACTTCATTGCCATATAAACTGCAGCATTATGCTGTTTAATGCACCTTAAGTGCTGATCTACCTTGTCCTTCGATTAAATACTGGAGGCTTTGTAGCCATCAGCCTCATCATCAGGCTTTAATGATCGCTGTGAGAGCAACATTAAAGTTCAGAGACTATACAAACTCATCAATCACAAGCAGCCACTTCTTCTCACAGCTTTAACTTTCTGTTCTCACAACCTTTTCTCTCTTCTCTTATCTTATTTCTGCTTTTTTGTTGATTCCAAGGAATTGTAACACACTTTTGACGTCTTTCCAATCATGTTGAACTTTGTTTGTAAATGGGCAGAGCTAACAGTAACTAAGAAAACAGAAACCAAATTTTAATTAGTATTTTAATTGTATGTACCGGTAGGTTCTACAAAGGAGGTTTAATCTCTCTTTACCTTTGTGTCCTAATGAGCAAAATGTCCCAAGGGGCCGTGCATTGGCATCATATTTAAACATCATAAACTCTTTAAACCTTAGTAGTTAGCACTGATATGCCGTACACACAATTATGTTTGTTTTGAACACAAAATCTAACATAGCTTGACTAACATAGCGATCAGCCACAACATATTCACATATTCATTTTCTATAGCCTACCCATTTTATTCAGTCACAGGAGCTTATGCCAGAAGAGAGTCTGGGTACATCCTGTTTAGATGTCAATCACAGAGCCAGTCATTAACTTTTAGGATCAATTTAGAATCCATTCATCCATTTTCTACCGCTTGATCCCAGAGCAGGGTCGTGGGGGGGCTGGAGCCAATCCCAGCTGTCAACGGGTGAGAGGCGGGGTACACCCTGGAGAGGTCGCCAGTCTATCCAGGGCCAACACAGACAGACAACCATGCACACTCACACACACACTCCTATGGGCAATTAAGATGTCTCCAATCAGCCTATCCCCAAGGTGCATGTCTTTGGACTGTGGGAGGAAGCCGGAGTACCCGGAGAGAACCCACGCTAACAGGGGGAGAACATGCAAACTCCACACAGAAAGGATGCCGGTTTGAGCCCCGGTGTGAGCCACAGTGCTAACCAGCTGCTCCACCGTGCAGCCCTCAATTTAGAATCCACAATTCCCAAACATACAAGCTTTATTGGGAAGAAACTTTAGTTCAAAGAAAGAATCCATGCATGCACCAAGTTATTACAGAAGCACCCATGTCAAATTTTAATCTAGGAACACCTTTGCCAATGGCCCCCATACAAACCACCGCATGTAGCTCTCTATTACAGGTAACGTTCACCTTTTACAGTGAAATTGTTCAGCTGGAAAACCTAAACAGTGGCATTTACCTGGACATTACTGCAATATTAACATCTAAACAGTTCTCTTCTGAGACAAGACAACAGCCCTCCTCCATAGAAACACCACCTTCTCGCTCTGTCTCAGAATGACAACACTAAACCCCCGAAAAGGCTTTTAGAATAACTAGAGTCTGATGTGTTGATCTGTCCTCCAAACCCCCTCACATACCAACCTGATGGAAAAGTATGGCATCCCACAAAGCCCCACAAAGACACCACCCAACCCTCACTGCTAACTTCTAAGTATCAGATCAACAGCTGTTCTTTGGTGCAAGACACCATAAAAGCAGATGCAAAAACTGGGCTGATATGGCTGATAGATGTATACCGTATGAGATAATTACACGAGCAACTAATAGGAATAAAAAGAGGTCATAATAAGGGGTCATAGGTGTGGGACATGCAGCTTTCTACCACATCTCCCATAGCAACAATTCATTTCCAAATTTGATGCTATTGATAACTTTCTACTTTTGTGTGAAATTTAACCCCTATAAATGATATTTGTGTCAGGTTAATCTGTTGATAGTGTGAGAGAGCAGACATCTGTGCAGTAAAAGAATAAGTGCAGAGCCCCCTCTACTGCACACAGAGAGTTTAGCAGGAGGTATTCCAGTCCACCTCCAGGTCATAATGAAACAGTTATAAAATACAGCTACAGTAGTATACTTAAGCATTGTTACATTGATGTTTTATAATTAGTCTGCTTCTAGAAAAAAGGTCTAATTATGTTGTAATTTGTAGGGATGCATTAGTGGGGAAATGTTTGCGCTGTAATATTGAAAGGTCTACTGCTTATAAATAAAATATTATCATTACACAAGCACAGTATAGGGGATGGTATAGTGTACCCTGTGTGCAGGCCAACTGTTTTCACTGAAATGACCATCAGATGATTTGTCCTGCTCTGTTTTCCTATGCAAGGCACATGGCCATCTGTCGCTTGACAAAAAGAGATGTCAGCAGCAAATGGGAGGCAGATGAGATCAGCAAGTCAGCAGGACAAGCTCCTTCCTGCATGTATGTAATAGAAATATGTGATCTTTGTTGGACAGACAGCATGTTTGTATTGAAGGGCAGTGCTAATCATATAGAAAACAAGGAAACGAGGGTATCTACCTGGGAGATGTATGTGTGTGTGCCACATAGCGGTCATAACTAAAGACAAGTAGTTAGTATGTGTACATGGAGAGAATAAAATGGAAGAATAGGCAGTAAAGCAAAAAAGAGATAATTAAAGGTTGGTTGTGTTGCAAACTCAGCAGGAAAAACATCAATGATATATTCCTTGATAAATTAACTGCTGAAGTAAAGTGACATTGGGTGCTAATAGACAGATATCTCTGCAAGCGCTAAAAGGAAGAGGCGCAGAGAATTTTAAATGCAGAAAGATGAGACAGATGTAAAATTCATGTAATCTGCAACACATGGGGCTGAAAGCGTGCAGTCCTGCTGCATTAATGCTCTCCCAGTACCCCTGCCGTGTCACGCCATCATGCAGACACTAAACATCCTGTACTGCTGTTCGGGGTTAGTCTGGTGGTATGTCCATCCATTCCTGAGCCTCTACCTGGCCCCTGTTGTGTGGTGCTGGCGATTATCCACTTGACAAGGCAGCACTTCATCAGCGATTTCCGTGAGAGCCGGGGTCTCTGCCACTTGGAGTCCTCCGTCTGTCCGCCTGGGTTTGGATCTTTGCCATTGGCATCTGGCAGCAAATCGCCATCCACTGCCTTCTTGTCTGCCTGAGGAAGACAAAAGCAAGTAGTTCTCTGAGTAAAAGAAGAACAACTCTTTAGAGACACAAGTAGACCTTAAGATGCTTTTTAAACTACATCTCAGACAAAGAGAAGAAAACAGAGGAGCTGTAGGACCAACCTAGAAATTAATACACACATGCTGTACGTCTCTGGTCTGGTTTTCCTGTGAGACACTGTGTGTGGTGGTTTCTTTAATTTCACATATTTCTATTATTGGATCATAACTGATAAGAACATTTGATTTAATGCTTAAGAGGCAATAAAAGGGAAGAATCACTGAGCATCCATATGTGGAAACTAATTGTCTCTCATTATGCAAAACCTGAAACACCACCAGTAAAACCTGAACTCTGAGTTGTTTACTGATGCCACCTATCCCAGCTCTGCAAAAACAAACATTTTCACTAATATGAAACACAATAAATCTGTATAATAAAACAATTATTTTCCAATAAGATTAGATCTAAACTCTTATTTAAAAAAAGGAACAAAAACAATAGAAAGGGGTATCGGTTTCTTTCGGTTTGAACGGCTGCTTTCAAGAGCTCATGTTTCCAGTTATTTTCACCAGGATTTCTTCTCGACTTACAATCATTCAGTGTTTCCATATTTGGATATACCTCAGCTATAAATGTCACATTTACTCGTTTAAATACTGCAACTGTGCTGGTGTAAAATAATACATTTGCACCAGAAATGCTTTTGTTTCTGTTTTTTTTTTTCAAGTATCTTTTTAAATATTTGGTTTCCTAACCCTGTGAGCAGAGTATGTGTCTGCTCAGAGCCACCATCCGCAAAAGCTTCATCAAGTACAGTTACATACGCTTGTAGATTTAGGCTGGTTCTATCCATGTTTGTCTTTCCTTTTGTTGAGAAATTTTTGTTTATTAGAATTTTTATATAGATCATTGATGAGTTTTCTTGACATCATTTTGCTCATCTTCAGCTGGAAACTCTCGAGTCTTTTACTTGTGACAAATGGGGGCCTGAATGAAATCGTTTTCTGTTAGAGTCTACTGAGAAGCATGTGAGCATCAAAACATATACAAACCAGTGCATGAGGGGGGGTCTCAGTCCCACTGGTAGCCTATTTGAATATGGAGCATGTAGCATCCAGAATGTCACTCAATAATTCACGTCTCTTAAAACTGCATCAATAAAAGATCAGTTACAACTGCCTTGCTGAGGTATATGATGACTTTGACTAGGGGAATGATGACCACTGCAACACGTGAGGACTCTGCATGAAAAGTGACATGTGCACACACATGCAACCATGCCTGTCATACAATCACGGTTAAAACATTCATGAATACACATTGAAGCGCTCATAGAAGTCTCATACATACATGTAGCACAACTGGTCTGGACGTTTCCATGTCTTCTCAGAAATCATATATTTGCTCCACTAATATATATTTTTTATCAATATCTTATGATGTCATTAAGATTAACATGCCTAATGAAATGTATAAATGCAAATATAAATCAGTACTTGAGTAGTGGTCTTATGTTCTGCTGTACCAGCTTGAAATACTTTAGTTTTAATGTTGGGAAAAGAAGGAGATTTGGAGAGCCAACGAAGCGCCTGTGCTCTATAATGAAAAACTACATGTGATCAACTGAATTATCACGAACTCTGTGGGCGACAGACCTCTTGTGATTCCACATATGTCATCTGTTTGCACATAAACTATTCTCGTGCTTTCTGTCATTATATCACAGCTTTTGGTTCTGTGGTTTTTACAACTTCTATGTCTGAATCTTTATTTGAATTTTCATGTGATATTTTTTGTTACAGGTATATAGTAGATTTCATTACGATGGCATAAATACACACAGACAGACTTGTGGCGCACTTTTATATTCTGCGTCAGAATACAGCTTGTTTTTCTTTTATTAGGTTATATTTTATCAAAAATCGTGAAAAGACCCCTGTATAGATATTTCTATGTTACTGCACATATATTTATTCTTTTTTTAAGCTGCCACCTTTATCTTAAAATGTTATATATACTTTGGCAATATCCATCCATCATCCATCCATCCATCCATCCATCCCTCCATCCATCCCTCCCTCCATCCATCCATCCATCCATCCATCCATCCATGCATGCATCTATACATTCATTTTATATACTGCTTAATCAAAGTCAGGGTTTCAGAAGAGCTGGAGCCTATCTCAGGAATCAGCAGGTGAGAGGCTGAGTACATCACTAACAGGTTGCCAGTCCTTTGCAGGACCAAAACAGAAAAAATGTTAAATAAAAAAGAAAATGAACTCACACAGCTTTATTTTTTTAATCCATTAAAAATTAGCCTTTACAACAGCTATCTGTTTCACAGTGCCCGCCTCACTAAAATATTCTAAAAAGCATCCAAGTTTTTACACTTTTTACAACCTTTACCTGCTGACTAAGAAAAAGTAACTCAAGAGCTCCACAAATACAATTTTTTTTAAAATAAAGTAGTTAGTAATGAGCAAATGAAAACAAGAAGTGATAATTGCTTACTGTACCTGCATTGCGTCTGGATCTCTGTGACTGCTTTGAAGAAAAGTGGCTGCAACGCTCTCGCGCTCCTCAAACGACCCTCGGTGAGCTGCAGCAGCAGATTGCACAGACTGAGAGACAGCAGATATCTGAAGGAGGAGCTGGGCTGCTCAGTCGTTTGCATTCACGTGCCGAGCAGAGGACAAACACCATTAAACTATAATCGTCATGTGCTGAAGCAACTCAAAGATTCAGTCAGAGGTCTGCAGGAGTCGTGATCTTCTGCAGGTGCAGAAAGTGCATCCTCTCAACAAGTGAAGAGGAGGCAAGCAATTTATAGAGCTGCGGTGGGAGCAAGGTGTGGATAAGGTGTTTACATAGTGACAAGTGTTATTAGATGCTTCAGACATATTAAAACCTGCAGTGGGTTTATGAGATTAGACCCAGACAGTTTTGCTCTCTGAAGAAATTAAAAGGTGTCGGTGATGCTTGTAGATCCTGCCCAAATTATAAGAAGAAGATTATTATTTTACAGCTTGCAGGTCAGCAGAGAGGACAGCCCTGCGTATATGCTCATGAGATTTTCTCATTTTAATTGAAAATAGAGGTGGAAAAGTTTGATGTTCCACTTTCTAAAATATGACAGCATGTTTCAACCTTGTGGCCTTTGTGAGATGCAAATATATTTTTGTATATATTTTATTTCATCTGAATATTTTGTTCACATTTGGGACACAACTGGTTATTCCACAAACAAAAAATATTGATGAAAAATGTAAATCTAGATGGTATTTATTCTTTAATTTCTACCAAATTTAGGTTTAGAAAACCTGTTACTATAAAGCCAAGAGACACCAAAAACACAAGGTCTCACAGAGCAAAAGAAATGCTTTCCTAGAAATGACCTGGAAATGACAAAAGACAACGTGTTTTATCACTTAATTCATTAATTAATTCATTATTTCTTAATCTGGTTTATTTTCCTTCAATGTTTTTTTATTCTGTTGTGATTCATCTCTCGCTGTTTGGTCGCTGATCAGATCTGTTACGTTTCCTAAAACGTGGGACAGTTTTCTGCAGCACATTCCTTTTTTCACTTTGTAACACACTTTTAATCAACCAGAAGCACTTTATCTCCATTTTCCATACACCATGTACCCCTTTAGCATCAGTCTCCAGCACGCAGGGAGCTACACCACAGCGGTTATCATCTCTACAGGAGTGAAGCGTAGGCGTCACCATTAGTAGGCTACATTATAACATAAAAACTTTTCAACTCTGAGCCACTCCTCGGAAAATAAAGCGTTCAGGCAGCATGTGGCTTCTGCAACCACTGCAGGGTGATGACATCATCCTGCAACGGTCCTTCGTTTTGACTTTGAAATGTTTCATAATGACATCCTAGTCCAGGCACTCACACTGTGGTCCTTCTGCAGTTTCACATTAGCCTGACAAGTAAATGAATATGAGCACAGGAAGCAGCCGAAACTATTCACTTACATTACATCTTTGACAGTTAAAGTGCCTTATTATAGGGCCCGTGAAAGGCATGAGGCTGAGATAGACTTTATTATCCAAACAAAAATACAGGAGGGTAGAAGATGAGCATGAACTGAGGGACTGCAGGAAGATTTTGGAGGATGCATTAGAGGAATTTCACTTTGCTTCTCATGATGATAGACTACACTTTTATTGTGATTAATATCTTCACATATCTTTTCTTCATAATGTCTGTCCTTGTGCCTCCTATCCTCTTCATTTTGTCTCACTCCTTCAGACACTGAAGTTATTTTTAGCCTCCAGTTTCCTCGGTGCTTTACACATGAGCTGTGGGTTTAATTGAAGGTGTGTGCTCAGTACAGATGTTCTCAGTGAGGGTATGTGTGGGTGTCCGTAAAGAGCTTTTTCTTTTATTTCCTCTCTCTTCTCATGAATATTGCATTTATTTTTCAGAATTTGCCTCAAACACTCACATGCATGACTGCACACACACATTCAGTCTCAGTTGTGCCACAAATATTCAAGGCTACTCATCTGGTTGCGTACAAAACAAAACAGAGTAGCCTATACACATCAACTCTGTTAAAGTTTGATATTAATATGTGTTCATGCTTGTTGCATGAGGCTACACAGATAAGAGGTAAAGGGAGAAATCAACGTGTCTTCATGTGTTTTGTGCAATAAAAATAAAGACAATCTGAATATCTCAGTATTAGTTTGGAATCTTTTATCCATGCTGAGACATGATTGTGTCTTTTAACGGGTTGGGAAATACCGTGTTTCCTGTCCTCCTCCTCCTCATCCCAGCAGTCCCATACTTCCTGTTTATTTCTTCACTGCTGCCATCAATTCAGCCTCCAGAGCTCTGACAAAAAAATCTGAGAATAAAACCGAAACAGAACTGCTCTGCCTTTGTGTTTGGAGTTTGGATTTGCCACATACTGCTGCTGCATAAAAGAACCTTTGTAGCTTTAGTTCACCTTTCCTTTAAAAACTCAGTAAAACATAGCAGTGCATATCTTCTTCAGTTGCTTTTGTTGCACCACTAAAATCTTTAATGGATGGGGTTTACAGGAGTTATAACATCAAGACATTTTAATGATTTAATTAACTCAACAATCCTAATCCCTCCCCTGTGTTCATTACGTACATGCAGCAGCTTTGAGCTTCTCTATCATCATTATTACGGACTGCTGAAGGTTGGAGGTTAATTATGCTGTGTGCCATCATTTACGCATTCCCTCTGCAGTATAAGTGCACATGGAAGACGGCAGATAAAAGTTTCATATCTTACTGCCTGTCTTCTCTTTCCATTCTGTGCACATCATAACTAATGCAACACATATGTGACCTGATTTTTCGCAGGATGGCTGCTGTCAGTATTACTGCAGGGAAAGTTGTAAATATAGTTTAAGTCTGACGCAACTGTGGTCCTAAGATGCAAACACAAGAAGATTTGATGAAACACAACTAAATATAAAAAACCAGGAATAGAACAAAACAGGATATCAAAACACACAACATGTTAAATGTGGTTTAGTCCTGATTAATTAGATCACATATATATAATGTTGGGTCTTGTTATTGTTTTTAATTGTTTACTGAGTTTCCTGAAATGCTGGAGTACTTTTGAATAGTTGCTGTTTTTTGCTTTGTGGTGTTAAAGGACCTTGTAAACCAACTTATGAGGACATTTTTTTATTTTCTGATTACAACTGAGCAAGTTTAACTACTTCTAAAAAACTGTAGTTATTGCCAAACTATTTGTGTTTTCCCCACTATTTTTTTTTATAAACTTTTTAAAGACATGTCCTACGTTTATGCTAAGCTACAGGGCCAGCCTCCCTTTGCTGGAAAACAGCAGACCATGTACAAACTGCATATGAAGGCTTAAACAAACAGAGTTTGCAGTGTTCATCACCCAGACCTGAGGGGTAGAAAAACAACCCACAACCATCCGAATTTGATGCTTTCCTGCTAATGTTCCAGTAACAGAAATGATCAAATCAGATGTTCACTGGCACAATTCATGAGGAAGACCCAATATACAATATATATTTTTGTCTTGTCTGATCTGGTCTAGATACTAATCGCTCTTTCAGCTTCTCTCTGATTTTGAAACATGTTTCTGAGATATTTAACATTGCGCCACAAAAATGAACAACAACATGGTGACAATAACATTCTTAACTTAAAACACATGTTTAACTGGTTTTTGTGTCCCCTGACCTTGGTACACGTTTCTCTATTATTTTGGTGGAAGTGCAGCTGCAGTAATTTTTTTACATATATTAAGGCCCTTTGATGGACTGGCAATCTGTCCAGGTTGTACCTTCCCTCTTGCTGCTAATTGCTGGGTTAGGCTAACTATATATATAGGAGGTTAACTATTAACCTCCTTTTTTCTTATCGAGAAGGAGGGTCTAAGGACAGAGATGTCCTGGGTCTGTCTAGTTTAGTGTAGTTATTACTTGTGTTTATTGTGTGTTATGTCTGCTGTTGTGTGATTAACTGTGTGTGAAGCCCTTAAAGACGACTTTGTTGTGATACTGGGCTATATAAATAAAACTGAATTGAAAAATTGAATATGTCTTTAAAAGTGTTGCTATTGTTGTGGTTCTGATGCACCTTCACTCTAAAATTGGACAGATTATCTGGATGAATTTGATTTTTGATTAATTATTTGTGGTTATACTTTTATGTCCTTAACCTTTTTAGGTATGAGGAATTAGATGAATGGTCATTTTGCTTCTATGGTGTTGAATTTAATTAGCGCTTTCCTTTTTATATCAATGAAAAGAAGACATTCAAGAAACATACTGATGCATTTTTTCACAAAGGGCCAAAATGTAAACACAAATCTATTTAATTATTCTGAAAGCAGTGTGACAAATTCATGTTTAGTTCTCAATGTGAACAGCAGATGTCACTACTGTTTAAAATAACCTCCTATGAAAGCAATTAAATAACTGTTAGTGCTGCTTAATGTGTTATACAGTATATTAATTCTGATTAACTAACCTGTTGACCTCATCTTACTGTTTATTTCTTCAGTTCTTCAGCAGGAGGAAACATTATACCCAAAAGGGTTATTTGGGCACCTCAAGTTAAATTTGAAAGACAGTGTAATTTAATTGTGTTTATTTTTTCCAGGATCTGTGATCATCTACATTTAGTAAACAGTAAAAAAGTGTTTAGTTTTCTGAGTGATTAGCTAGATATAAGCTCTAGCATGTCTTAATTTGATTCTGTATGCAACTAATCATACATTATTAACAGAGTAGATTCAACCTGTGCTTTATAAGCCACTGTACAGATGTTTCAGTGTAAAAAGAGAGCTGACAGGATGCAGAACAGCTCTTGTGGAGCATTCTTCCAGAAATGCATCTTCTGTTATTGTCTAAATATATTTAATGATCTTGTTTATGTTTGGTGGTCACTGGGTGAACAGCGTTGTAACTACACACAGATTTTCACTGTTTCCAGTGAAACACACCCTCTCACACAGTCATGTAAAATGATGGATTTACATTCTTCTGTACTTATACAGCAGATTAGGTTTATTGAAGCAAGACTTTCTGACTACACAAATCAAACACGGCAAGAAAAAAAATTATTCAGGGTCCGCCTCAGTTTCCTGACTGTGTGACGTCTAAATGGGAGAAGGGGGGGGGGGCACTGACATCCCCACGGTATCTGATGTGGAGGCTACTTCAGCGCCACCCCCTTAATTTCCCCACAGTCAACAGGAAGACTGGAGGCCAAAGAGAGTGGCCACGCTCTGCATGAGAGGAAGGACGTGGAGGTCCAGCTGTAAAGTCAGAACAAAGGGCAATAACAAAGGCAAAGGAATGAGCAAGAGTCAGAAAGAAGTGAAGAAAATCCAGTCAGTGTATCTACAGAATTTAGAAAGGTTAAACCACGGACTTAAGCAAGACAAAAAGAGTTGGAAACCCAAAGAAGGAGACTTTGCTGTGCAAACAGCAATGGAAAAGCTGCGACAGCCTCCCATCGCCGGACAAGTTGCCAAAAGCTCCGCACACAGAATCAGCAGAGATCTGACCTGCTCCATCTGCTTGGATCTTTTCAAGCAGCCTGTGTCGTTGCCCTGTGATCACACTTTTTGCCAAGGGTGCATCGAAGGTTACTGGACAGGACCCCGGGGCCCTGGCCAGGGTGGCACGGGCTCATGCCCTCAGTGCAGAAAGGTGTACCCAGGACAGAGTTACAGACCCAACCGTATTGTTGCCAACATTGTGGAGAGTTACTGTCAGGGTCTGGAGGAGAGTGGGACCGGAGCCTGCCTCCCAGATGCATGTGTGACAGAGAGGCTTCCCACGCCAGTCCCCCGATGCAGCAGACACAGGGAGGAGCTGAAGCTGTACTGTGAGGAGGACCAGGAGCTGGTGTGTCTGGTGTGTGGGGTGTCCCAAGAACACAGAAATCACACGCTGGTGTGTGTTCAGGAGGCTGAACAGAAATACAGAGTGAGTTCTGCTTCAATCAAATGTTTGCAGGAAAAGTTTCATGTTTACAGTTGATCAGTTGATCAAGCTGCATGTAATTAAAGTGATAAATAACTGAGTTTTTGGGTCTGAGGGGGGAATCTGTAGCAGTTGTACCAAGTTGTGGTGCTGCACCTGGCTGAAACTTATTTCTCCAGGGAACATTGTTTATGCATTTATTCGTTATTCATTCACCACAACAACAGATGCTTCTTTGTGTTTGAATCATTAGGCACTAATATGTTTCTGTGCCGACAGGCATCTCTAAACAGCTCCATGGATTCCCTAAAAGCTGAGCTGAATACAGCTTTGCAGTGCGACAGGGAAGCTGAGGAAGAGGTTAAAAAGCTCAAGGTGAGATTAAAAGATCATTAAGCACTTCATTTGATAAACACGAGGAGAGACCTGCCTCACGTTCATCCCCTCCAACCCGACTAGGAGCACACTGCTGATCTGAAGCAGCGCATTGAGGCCCAGTTCAGCGACCTGCACCAGTTCCTGTATCAGGAGGAGAAGCTGCTGCAAGTGAAGCTGAAGACAGAGGAGCGAAGAGAGCTGATCCGCCTGGATGAGCACAAGGCCCTGCTGTGTGTGGAGATCTCCCGTCTGCAGAGGGCTGTCCACGAGATAGAAGACAAACTGAGCGAGCAGGATTCGTTTACTCTGCTCCGGGTGAGTTCAGCTGACCTGAAGCTCTACATGAGCCACTACAGGTCATCTGGAAGTTATTAACAACACAGTGAGTCAGCTAAGAGGATGACTGAGCGAGAAACGCTGAGCTTTCAATTTTAAAACTGAAACTGCAACCATTTGTGAAAGGAAAGGAAGTACAAAAGTAGAATCAAGAGGTAAATATATATATTTTCCACTCATATTGCAGAAGTACATTTACGTGCTGTTGTGATCAACAAGCTCCTGCATTCACACCTTCCTCTTCAGTCCTTCTTAGAGGGCATATAGAAATATTTTGGCTACATCAATAGAGTTAACAAAGGACTTTTCCTCTTGGTGAGCTCAGACAGGATGTAAGCCTGTAATCTCACTCGCTCATCTGAAGAATAAGGAGTTTAGCTCAGGCACAGTGCCATTCTCTCTCTGGCTACAGCTGCGGGACTTTCCACCAGCCACATGGAGATCCCACAGGGTGGGATAGCATGAGCTCAGATGTTGATGTAATGTGGAAAAAAGAGTTCTCCTCTTTCAGATGCAACATAACTAATTACAGTGTTTGTGTCTCTTTTCCTGTGTTTACTCCCCGGTCTCGTTTCAGAGCATCAAAGTCCTGCTCCAGAGGTGAGCGTGAGAAAAGTCTGACTAGCTCTTTCTTGCAAGGCTTTGTTTTTGCTCTCTTAACAATCTGTTGGACTTTTCTTTTATTGCCAGGCCTTCTCTAAAGTTTGAAAAACCCGCTTTTACACCACCCAGTCTGTGTGAGGGTCGTTTTGCAGGACCTCTGCAGTACAGAGTGTGGAAATCCATGAAGGGAAGCATTTATCCAGGTAGTACTCAAACATTTTGGTTTCTGAAATGAACTTTTATGTGGTATACATGCATTATCAAGAATGTCCCTCTTTTTAGTTCCAGCTGCCATCACCTTTAACTCCAGCACAGCAAATCCTTGGCTCAGCCTTACATCCTCCCTCACCTGTGTTCGCTACCAGACCTTTAACCACACTGTGCAGGACAACCCCAATAGGTTCAACGCTGCCCTGTCCCTGCTTGGAAGCCAAGGTTTTACTCACGGTCGCCACTACTGGGAGATTGAAGTCTATAGCAGCACAGTCTGGACTGTTGGGGTGGCTAGGGAGTCAGTGCCCAGAAAAGGAGTCATCAAAGCCCTCCCAGCAAATGGCTTCTGGACTCTCTCCCTCTCTTATGGGATTCAGTACATGGCTGGTACATCCCCTCCAACTGTCCTGTCCCTAGAGGAGCCACTGGCCAGGATAGGTGTTTACCTAGACTACAAGAGGGGTCTGGTGTCCTTTTACAACGCAGAGAGCATGACACACCTGTATACCTTCAGGGAAACGTTCACAGAGACTCTGTACCCTTACTTTAACTTGGGTTTCTTGGATAAAGTGCATGAAAACGAGCCTCTAAAAGTCTTCTTACCAAAGATTTGAAGATCAAAAAAGTGTGAGAAGGAGATAACTTAAAAAGAAAAAAGCAATAAACAAAATATCAACTTTCTATTGTAAAGATGGATACAGTTATAGCAAAATGTGTACAGCAAATCTGTCGACCACGTGTATCACATTGTTGAGTTTGTAGCTTTTACCTTCCAGACATTTAATGTCAGAGTTGTGCTTCAAGGAAAGCTACATCAGAGTCACTGTGAGGAGATCAAAATCTCATTTTAATCTTTATTTGTTAATAGTTTAATGTAGAGTTGTATAAGTAAGTCACATTATACAGTTATATGTAAGATATTTTTCTTTGTATATATTGCTTTAATAACTCATTTTCCCCTTGTGTCTAAAACACTGAGGTTCTCTGAAAACACTCCTCCCCCTAACATCGAATCTGCTCTGATTGCTCAGCCTGGATGGTGGAAAACTACAGAATGTGAGGCATTTGCTTATTATGTCTTTGTGAAAAGCACTTCAGAGGCATGTACACAACAAGTAAAGGAAGGAAGCAAGACATCTCAGTAGGAATCATCTTTGTTGTGACATGCACATAATGTTTGTATTTTTTCTATTTGGTGTAACAATGTGATTCATCCAAAGGAACATAATGGATGTGTATTCTTGTTATCTTATGGCTGTAAAAGTTAAAAGGCTGAAAAAGGCTTAGTGTTTTTGTTCTCTTCTATGAGAAAACAATACAATGAACTTTCATATATTTGTACTATGACGGTTGAATTGACAGCAGTTTCAACTCAAGTAAATTCAAAACCTGATGTATCTAAAGAGCACATTTAATATCACACCAAATAAAAATATATATGAAATGTTCACCTTGATATTTCCCTTTTTTTTAATCAATTGTCTTTTTTAAACAGTATAGATAGTGGAAAGCTTTTACTAGTGTGATTTTTAAACTCACAACATGCTCAAGTTTACATAACTGTCATCAAATATCACTCCATCCATCCATTTTCTTAACCACTTATTCAGAGTTACAGGTAGTTGGAACCTACATCGTTTCCCCCCTGTAGGTCAAACATGTAACATTTCTGTGGTTTAATATAAGTTTATTTATCAAATCCTTTTTGAAAGACAACACATGAAGCATAACTATTTAATTGGGACGCAATAACTATTGGAAAAAAACAGGTTAATTTTGTATTTAAAAAAACTCAAACTTCTCTGAGCCCCTATTGGCCATCAGTGGCTTTACATTTATAACTTGCCTCATGGCTTTGCTTTTCAGATCGAGTAATTTCATCCATCCATTATCTGTCATTATCATTCCAATGAAGGGTTGGAGGTCATTGGGGGAGAGACAGGTTACACCCTGGACAGGTTGCAAGTCCATCACAGGACCAACACAGCGAGACATACAGCCACACACACACACACACACACACTAGTTCAATTTTGAATGACCAATCAATCTAACATGCATGTTTTTGTATGGTGGGAGGAAGCCATAGTAACCAGAGAGAACCCAGTGTAACACAGGGAGAACATGCAAACACAGAAAGGACACTGTCCAAGTCGAGGCTCGAGCCGGCGAACTGCAAACTGTGAGGCTGCCACTCAACCATGCAACTACGCCACCATGAAGCCCTAATTTTAACATATCTCAGTCAAACCAAAGTCAAATAAGTAAAATGGACTGATTATCATTCAAGGAGCAATAAACAGTTGTTCTTATTTATGTATTCAGCCAATATAATCAATCAAATTACATTACATTAATTTATATTCACTCTCATATGTGGAAGTAATGACTAAAACTCACAGCAAACTATATCTCAATATATACATTTTGTATCTTTTTATACATTTATATTTAGTGCTCTCATGTGAATAGTGTGGGTCTCATTCTGCTCTCTTAACTTACACTATTTACTCTATAAAGCTACATGATGACAACAAGCCAAGATGTAAAGATGTGTTTCACTCAGTATAACAAATATAAATCTAAAGAATGTGGGCTGGTGTTTGTGGTCTCAACCCAGGCATTTACTCCTCGCCTGGAAGAGGGTGTGACCAACCAAATGTTAATGCTAAAGTCTCAGTTATGGCTTAGAGAGTCACTGGCTTGTGTGCAAAGTGTCCTGGAATTTTATGCTTGTGTAGCGTGCATGAAAACCTTTTTTACTGATGCTATCATCTGAGTGAAAGTTTAAAACAATGGCGTCTCCGGCTGAGTAGACCTCCTCCGGAGCCTGAGGGAATGAGAGATAGACAGAATGACAGCTGAAATATTATGCTAAGCAGTGTTTACTGCATAATATACGCAATACTATTTATCCTACCCCTGATCCACAATATCGTCCCAGCCTTGGAGACTTGACGTCAGCACCATCATACAGTTCCACGTAATCGTACCCACAGTCTGTCTCCTCTTCAATCTCAAACACTTGGAAGATCATCTCTACTCCATATCCCTTGTCAGCAGTAACCACCCACAGACAGTCGGAGCCTCCGGGATAGTTGTTATCTCCGAACTGCGCGTGAGAGTACAGATCTTTTGTCTTGACCTCAGCTTTCAGGCTTCCTCCACATTCTGGGAATTCACAACCACAAAATTAGAGGGTCAAAAGGAGGAGCACATAAAAGTCGGGGCAAAAAAATGATGCTGTATATGGAAAACCTTTTTATGTTACATCTTAAGGATATTCCTCTCTCTAAAGTGTACTATTTAGCTTTTTTATGGGCCCTTTAGGAGCAAGCTAGTAACTTCATGGTTTCTTTGCCAACCTGCTCCGTATGACGCTTCGAATCCTCTCTTCTGCACTGAGTTGTCAGAGAAAAATCGCAGGAACAATCTATTTCCACTGGAAATCACAGGAGATGGTTTTTTGGCTCCACAATAGCGCCCCAGAGCCGGAGCACGGATATCTCTCCCATCGAAGATCTCCAGATGGTCGTAAGCACACTCCAGATGAGCCTCCATATCAACCTCGTTAAAGACCTGTAAGGCATATAAAGTAAAATTAGATATAGATTTTGAGAGAAACGTGTAATTCAGCTGTAACTCTTTGTTATGACATACAAGTTTAATTCGATGGCCTGGGGTTGTGGACAGAGACCAAGTGCAGGCCTTCTTACTGGGATATTTGTCAGGCCAGTTGGGGCTGCTGAGTGTGCCGGACACACTGTTTACAACATGATCGCAGCCAGCTAAAGGAAGATAAAACAGCATATCAGAGAGAGGAAGAAGAGTCCTATCCCAAAATGTACTCTTCCTCAGCCTTAGTTCTGAAAGATTCTCTGGTAATTTGTCTTGTAAAGCAGACATCTATTAAAAATGGACACGAACAAGCTTTCCACATTCTTAATTACTTTACAGAGAGGTTATCTCCAGATGGTAATAAAGCTTTCTTATGTGAGTACATTCAGTATGCAGCTCCAAAAGCATCTGCTCTGGGAGCATTTCCAATTTTCTTCATCGTTATCAGGAAATATGAATTAAAAAGGGTCAGCTGGCCCTTTAAACCCCACTGGTGACGGGCCAGCAGTAGACTTACTGTACCTTCCTTGCAGTCATGTTTATTATCATGGAGCATAAAACCGCTACGGCACTGGCAGCTGTAGCTTCCGAAGGTGTTTATACACTCATGCTGGCAGCCTCCGTTCGCTTTGGAGCACTCGTCTATGTCTGTTGAGACGTTGAAAGAAGTCAAGTTCAACTTGTTTCACACATGGGACACCATGTGACAAGTATGGATATAAATAAAGCTATTGTGAAGAGTTTGAGATTTTCTTAATACGACTCTTTCAACACATTTCTCACCAGAGAAGAAATGAGCCTTGAAGCCTCTCTTGGATACGGTATTATCTGACTTGAACTCTATCCTCATGGAGTTATGAAGAGAGGTGATGACATCGGGTTTCTCTGCTCCACAGAACTTCCCATGAAGCTTTGAGTCTGAACTCAACCCACTGCGCACTTCCACAAAGTCATACTTGCACACCTGACGGGAAAACACAGAAACACCGCCTAAAAGTAAGGATGAAATGCGACTGGCTCACAAACAAACCGCTGAATAACCTACATCGTTGCCTTCAGTTTCAAACCCATCAAACACCAAGGTGATGCGGTACTGAATGGGCGCCACCAGCTGCCACACACAGTTCTTGTTGTGTGGATATTCTTTGGGCCAGCCGGGGGTGGTGAGGGAGCCGTTCAGACTGGTGATGAAACCACCACAGGCAGCTGCTGGTGGGACATAAAAACATTTATCTCAGTGGGAAAAGTCACACTATACTAAATTCCTTTAACAAATATGCAAACATTAAAGTCTGGAGATGATTTAAAACATGTTACTTACAGAATAACATCACATAATAAGCTTCCTGTGACATGAAATTATGAGTAGACACTCTTAAATTATCATTTTTTAGTTAACAGTTTGGATTAAATAAACTTAAATTGCCTTTAAATTGCAATAATGTTGTAGAAGGTGAACACTGCCCTCATGTGGTCATATCAGAGTCTTACCCAAAAATCCTAAACTTCATAAGAAAATGTAGCTTTTTCATAACATCTCATTTAACAAATAAATACCTTAAATTTAAAAAGCAGAATCATGATGACCTAAACTCTGTCCCACAATGAAAAAAGCAACATTAGGTATACAGTATAGTAATATTCTGTACGGTATAGTACGGGAAAGAACAGGCTTTATCTCATATTCTGTAGCAGTGGTGAAAACAATATATGACCGTGTTCAGGCTTTAAACTCACTCTCACAGCTGCGTCTGTCAGCTGCCAGCTCATATCCAGGGTCACAGGCACATCTATAGCTTCCCAGCGTGTTCAGACAGCGTTGCTTGCAGTGCCCGTTGTCGGGTGTTGCACATTCATCAATTTCTAACCAAATAAAAATCATTATTCATATTTTACAGACTCAAAAGAATGCCAACCACAACACCCCCAAAACATATCACTGCTGCAGTTTGTTACAGAAAGGATCTTAAGACCTTTAAAAAAGCTGACTGCAAATCCAGCTTTGTTAACCGATCCATCAGATGCAAACTTGAGCCAGAGCTGGTTGGAGCTGCTTTTGATGTCATCTGGTTTGTCATAGCCGCATAATCGGCCGAGCAGGGGGCTGCTCTCTGAGCTCCCATCTCTCACTTCCACATAGTCGTAAGAACAGCTGTCGTGTCTCTCTATCTGCAGCCCCAGCGTGAGACATTGTGATTACTTACAGACTCGCTGTACGTTTTCTGTCAGTGCTAAGGCCCTTATTTGATCTCACATTAATTTTATAAGTTTTATTTTACATGCTTTTGGCAAATAAAACATTAGGATGCAGATGCAATGACAACAGGTGCATTTTAAGATAATTTCATAGTTAAATTAAGTTTGAAAAGCCATTTTTGTGCAAATTTTTACCTCAAAAGACTGAAATGTGAGGCCAACATCAAACCCTTCTGCTACTGTAATCTTCCACACACACATTTTGTTGGACTGGTAGTCATCGGGATAATTGGGCGACTGGATCTGGCCACTGTCCCTCTTCACCTCTCCCCCACAGATGGCTGCATGGTAGGTGAAAATTGACATTAATTGTTACTTGCTCCAATCATAATCTCTCCACTCGTTACTACCACTCAGTTTCTATAACTCAGGATGCTGTGGTAAGTATTAAACATCAATAGAAAACACTCATGGGAGTGTAGCACCTGCTTTATTGCATTTTTAGTTTAATAGTAAAGCAAATATTTATAGTGAATGATACTGCAGACAGGCCATTGTCTTTATATTTTAGCGTTCGCATTGTGCAAAAGTTGTTCGGGTGACATCATTATTAAAGGCACCTTGACAGAAAAGTAAGTCACACTAATGCACTTCTGTACCGTCTTAAATACTGGCCTTTTAATATATCATAAAAACAAGTTTAAGAGTCTTTGATCGTTTAGATTTTTTGAACAAATGAAAAACTACCACATGTCTTCAATGCTGACTGATTCCCAGACACAGACATACCCTTTGTTACAGACCTGTAAGAAGTTTTTTTTATTATTCCAAACCCCATTTTCCTTTGCTGAAATAATCACTAAAAGTGGGTAAACACATTTAATGTGAAATATTACAATATTGTGGAACAGTTGTAAAGTATACTGACAAATAAAGGTGAGTGTTGTCAGGTTCATACCTTCATAAACAGCTGAGAAGCCTTTGCCCACCCAACTGCTGCTGCTTCTGAATTCAATCCATAGTCGGCTGTCCGTGGAGATAACTGGATCTGGAACGGTGTCTCCACAAAAACGCCCTGCCAAAGCAAAGCAAAGCTAACAAGTACTGCACACAAGTAAGTACTGCACAATACAATGAGGGTATGATGAAGGTATATAACAGACCTCTCAGAAGAGCCTTTTGCCAGAACCCGTCTCGCACCTCCACATGGTCGTACCAGCACAAATGACTCCTGAAGATGTCCATGGAGGTAAAATTAAGGACAATCTGAGACAGTAGAAATGATAAGACAATAAAGATGATCAATTTGAGTATAATTCAAGGAGTCATGTGTCTTTGTAAATTAAATCAGTTTACCTTACTGACCATATGTGCAGTTTATTTATATAAAATATACACAAGAGGGTACTGTCTTTCATAAATGTATTTAACCCCTTAATGACTAACGTATCATATTTAATACATAGTTTCTGAGACATTTTGCATGACTTTATGGCAAAAACTTTACTCAAAACCCTGTTGTTCACCTTATGATACTGGTCTCCAGAAATATAATAATTTTGACTCTTATATGGTAATAAATAGCAAATATACAGAAATTTGTTCAGATTTTGGTAAAGGATCAAATAGATTTTAAACCAGTTCTTCTTAATTCAGGTGTAAAGGGAATAACTGTGTGGTTGGTTTTTTAGGGAGTTAATGCCTTCAGGCATTGGACACCTTTTCTCCCGGAGTGACAGAAATCTTCCAAACACAGTGAGCGTATGCCGAGTACCCGTTCGGAAAACCAGGAGAAGAGAAGTTTCCAGAACTCTCCTGCAGGCTGTCTCCACACCCTGCCACACAATCACACATCAAAACATCAGCAGGAGTGAACAGACTCTCAGAACCATGAAAAAGGGTCTTTTAAACATTTTCTGAGCATGTACTTTATGTGTTGTCACACATTTAGGGGATGATACTTCAATTAGAACTAATGAACCTGGAAAATGCTAAAGATCAATAAGGTTTAGGTTTAGGTTCTCTTTAGTTCATTTTCTGGAAACTGATGCAGTTGAAACCTAATTACACAAAATATAATCAATCAAATGAAGTCAATAACTAAAGTAATGTAAGGGAATTATGATGAAAAAGCTTGCATCTGCACATTTATCACAACTTCCTTGCATCAAATGCGTCTTACTTGCACATTTGTAGAGTTTGCGTGCTTGTGCGATATCCCCTTTACTTAGCCGTGTCCTCTGTCCAATAGATGGCCTGACTCCATTGACATCATAACGTGGCAGGATTGTGTCTAAGAAGATGCCTCTGTTTCAGATAAAGTTAAAATGTCAGGAGTTAATTTTTAAACAAGATTAAAGTCTGTCAACATCTAGCACAGAAGCCATGTAAGAGAATATAACATCAAACATAAACATCGACTTCTAAAAGTTTGAGTAAACGAGTGATTAGAATAATGTGTTTTTTTTTCCAGATCTGCCTCCTGTTCAACACCTTTATGCTTTATTGATTGTAATCATCTCTCACTGGGTTTGGGGCTCCCACTCTCACACAGTTCCCATGGTGATGAACCCATGAATGGCTGGCATGTGCAAACAGAGCGCTCTGAATGGGGCCTTTGGCCAGTGCTCCTGAATGCCAGAGAAAAGGCCACTCCAGCCCAAATTGTTTAACAAAGCCTGAACTGCCAGGCCTTTATTTAGCTTGGCTCAGTTCCATGACCCAGACGTGTGAAGCGGTTGTGGTGGTTAAAAAAAAAAAAAACAAGACACAGAAAATAGTAAAGAGGTAACAACATGCAGGAGGCAGAAATAATAATAATAAAAAAGACACTAGAGTGAAACCATTTCTGTAACAATAACAGATAAAAGAACACTGTATACATCAAGTAGTGTAACGTTGCATAAAAGGACAAAAACCAGGTCAGATTATTTTTTACATGGATGCAGAAGTACTAATACTAATAATATATGTTTAAAGAATTTATTGCTGACAAAAGAGGTCAGAAACAAGAGAGGCAGAGTAAAGTGGGGATAGTGAATCTGTATTTACTAATAAACCCCCCAGTGGAGCTGCATGGTCAGCCCAAAGCTGAAAAGAAAGTGTGCACGCTCAGAAAACCCACAGCTGCATACTCACAGTGAAAAATACCTTACAGTCACATTAACAAAGGGAATAAAACATTGTGAAGCTCAATATAGCAGTGTATGCCAACCTGGAGAATGTGTTCCTTGCATAATGCATGATGCTGCCAAAGTCATACACCTCTCCCAAAGAGTCCACCTCACCCGGTTCCATCTTTAGGAAGTTATACTCCTGTCCTATTGGCAGACAGATAGTGAGCAGAGGAGCATCTGGAGCATCAGTAAACACCAGCATGCACTCACAAAGACACATTTGCAGCAACATTACCTGGTTGGATGTTGTCTCTGACAATGCTTACGTGCTCATCCCGGTCTGGTCTTGTGTGTTCATGCCAGAAACCAATCACATGTCCAAGTTCATGAACCACAATGCCAAACTTGTCACAGTTTTTTCCAATAGAGATGGCCTGTGGGCCACTGCCTCGCCTTCCCACGTAGGAGCAACACCTGCACATGAGCAAAATGTACACAAGCTCCTCCTGAAGCAACAGTTCTCTGTTTCATATATCATCCAGCTGTTTCTGCATGCTTTGGAATAACAGAAACATCTACCGTTTAGGTCCACAGAGATAATAGTTGTGATATGTTTCCATGTTGAAGGTCCATTTGTAGATTCTTAAAGCTCACATTAAACTTTGACCATGTTGTTTCAGTTCCTCAGTAGTTTGTGTGTTTGGGAATGACCCAGTTAGAGCCTAGCTTTATCTGCCAGACAGTCAGCTTCATATTCAGACCTAAAATTATTTGGCATACATGATTCATGACTCAGTTATTGCAAGGTGTGGCTGCAAAACAAATCCAAAATTTGTCACAATAGACTCTACTTTGGTTGGAAATTACCTCATAACCCTTTTCTAGGTTGATGGGCAGCAACGACTGTTTCCCTGAGATCACTGCTGATGTCTTTCCACTTTGTCATGTCATATTCTGACCTTTAGCTTCTGCATTGCATGAGTCTTAAGAAGATGATAAACATTTTGTGCTAATGTGCTTTAAACTCACCCACAAGGCCTGTAGGTGAAAACAATGTAACATTCTTCAGTTGTTCTCTCTATGAACGTCACACAGGTGTATTTCTCCCAGTGACGCATTGCTTGACGGAAAATGGCTCGTTGACTTCCTGAAAAGAAACTCAAGTTTTAGGGTGTCCAGGTGAGGTGGCTGCAAAAAAAAAAAAAAAACAGATGAGATGCTACTTTCAGAACTCACCGCTGAAATTGCCAGTGATCACATATGGGATGATGCCATCCGGCCACACTCGCTCCGGCCTGGAGGTCGCTGCTCTTCTCTGGCGGAGCACACTCTGGGTGTATGCAGCTCTCTTGATGTTCTGATATGAAGCTGAAATATTATTTGTTAAGTACAAAACAGAATTAGTATTTATTGTCACTGTACCTCTCATCATGACTCATATTGTATGAGCTACAGTAAGGCATAGCAATGTTTATTTGTACAGCACAAATTTAGCAACATGGAGACTCAAAGTCTTTACAGAAACATTAAAATGTAAAAAAAAAATAGAATAAAAGAAAAAAAAACATTAGTTAAAACTATTAAAATCGTGATTAATTTTAGCTTAAAGAAAAATATGCAGATTTGGACAAGAAATCATAGATAAGTTGTTCTTGCTTAGACACCTGAGTCTGTGCGATCACGATGTTGTACTTCTTTAATGCGTCTAGCCTCAAGCAACATGCGAAGATCATCTTCATCCAGTGCAATGTCTCCCAGAAAGGCAACTGTGCAGACAGTTAAACACAGATAGATAAACACACACACTGTAACATGAAAGCCTGTGAAAAATAAACCAAACTATTGAAAAAGGAACTGAATAAATGCTGCTGTCTTACATACGTATCAGGGCTGGGAACAGTATTCACCCCTTTTTCTCCCTGCAATGTGCAGTTTATTTACTTTTGAAAAGAGATTTTATGTTTAAAATAATACCAATATAAATCTGTAAAATGAAGTGAAAATATCTATTTGAAAATAATAAAATGCACTCTACAGGTCAGAAGTTTAGGAAAGCCTCTGTTTCCCGGCTCTTACTGAAAGGCAGAGGAACTATGAGTAATGAACTGGGACCCTTTTTCAATGTGGGTTAGCCTTTTCTTTTCCTTTTTTGTTTTTGTTTTGTCTCACTGTTCACCACTTACCTTTGTACCATTACTGGACTTGAACTGCTTGAATTTCAATAAAAAACAAATAGAAAAATGGTACTGTTCTAAAGCATTGCCTGGCTGTAGGCAGGGACTTTTGCACATTGTTGGGTAGTACCATGCATACGGAGCTGTTGCTCAGCCCCTGATTGATCAAGTTTGCTAACACAGCCTACAATACAACAACAACTGTGTATGTCCTAATAAAGAAAAGAAATAATCAAGTAAACAAAAAAATCTTGTTTTTAAACCAAATAATACATTTTGCCTAATTTTTGCACACATCCTGTTTCTTTAAATGTATCTGGATATGTGACGGTGAAATGCAGAAAAAAAAACTTTAAACCATTTAAAAACAATTTTTTATTTGGAAAATTTGTCGCTGACGCACCACCGAGTCATGTTTAATTTTTTCCACGCAGCCTCCAGCTGGACTGCCATACTGTACAAGCAGATCGGCTCACTCAGGTCCTCATAAATACCTTCTTCAGGCGTGTTATGTAACAACCTCTAACAGTATAAATAAGAGGATGCCGCATACTTGCCTTTGAAGTAAACTCACTCATGCAAAGGGTGACTGTACATGACTGTTACCCCTGCAGTGTGTACTTCGTGCCCTGCGGCCAGAGGGATTTTACCAGCATCCAGCCGAGGACTGTGCTGGCACGGCCTCAGTGACCTCTAGTCTCCAGGCAACTGCCTTGAAGTAGAGGAGTGGTGTGTTTTGAAAGTTCCTGAAGTCACAAGTGAAAAAGGAAACCCAAACCTGCCAGCAGCCCCCCACCCCCCTCCTGATTACCAGAGTAAATTGTTTGCCATGTTAGATGACAGAAAAATAAATACACAGTTGTGAGGATTTGTTGCAAAGGCTGAATTCCTCCATACACGCAGTGCATTTAACTCTTTAATTATGAGGCTTGTAAGACAATATCATGAAATAATATCACTTTATCTGTAAAGCTGCCTTAAACTTTACAAAAAGTGGGAGTTATTATTACTGTTGTTCATCCTCAGTATCTGACACTACTCATGGCCTGTGTTTAGGAGAAGAGACGACATTTCTACACCGTTTTGTTGCGAACTTGCAAAACCAGAAAAAACTAGAAAATGCTCCTATATTCCATTTACGGTAAGTAACAGAGCAAGATATATCAGATTTTTTAAAAATGTTGTAATATAGAGTCATCTCATGCAGGAGTGCCTGGCAGTGCATTGTGTGTAAGTGGATCTGCTTTTATCTGTTTATGAGCAAAGTCTGAAAGGAAACATTCAGCTTCATGTCCTCATTTTTGCTCATCAAAGAATTAGCCAAAACAAATAGAGAAAACACATAGTAGCATAAAAAATAAGGTATTTTTTCATATAAACTACAATAGGTTTTAAAGACTTATTAAGAGTTAGTTCCTTTCAAACAAAACTGACTGTACTGTAGGCCTAGAAGCCTAAAGATTATCCTGAATTCTCTACTGTCTCTACATCTTCACTACATTTTCTTTTTAAGGTTTTATCTTACCGGTTCATCAGTAATTAGAGTTAATTGGACCAAAACACATCAATCGTTTACTATCAGCAGGTTCATAGAAGCTAAAGCGCACGGTACCAGCTTTACAGGGATCCTTGTAATCGATTGCATCCTCGAGGTGAGAAAAAGAAGTGTCTGCAAACTCCCAGTCGGCCGTCAGAGAAACGCTCAGACCACACAGCAGGAACCAAAGAGCTGGAGCGACGTCCATAACTCCTGAATATGGAGAAGAGCGCGCTGATGAGCGCTGGTGCCACCGGGAAAATGAGGAATAAAGAAGAAAAGGGGAACGGTGGTGATGTTTCTAAACACAATGTCTCCCGCTCACATGCAGGAGACAAAGCTTCGCGCATACAGCAAAACACATGCAGGCGCGTGAACCCTGAGAACTTTAATGCTGTCTGATGGCGCGTGTGCGTTTGCGTAATGTCCAAGTATGAGTACATTTACAATGGAGATCAGAGGACCGCAGAAGCTAAAAGACCAAAAAACAGAGACAATAAACAATAGTTTTATTTATGGCCTTCATTTAGCTACTTATTATAGAAACTCAATTGGTTTTTAAGACTCTTAATTTTTATGTTTCCTTAAAAATAATTGAGCTGCTTCAGAATGTTGCAATTAAAAGTTTATTACTGACTGAATAGTTACACCACCTGCAGGGTGAAAGGGTCCAACCTGCATTTTAGCATGTGGAAACACTGACTCATCCCTGCAGGCACTTACAATACAGTTATTAAAAACACCATTTAAAAAGTAGGTAAAAAGACACACTTGCTAAGAATGGGGAGTAAAACCTCCTCATGGGCCCCAAGCTTCACCCACAGGGCATCAATGCTCATTTTTACTGCAGCTAACAAGTTGCTGCTGTTTCTTTAGCAAGTTTAAAGCAATGTCATCAAAGGTTTTCACAAAGTCACAGTTAAATTACAATTTAAAGTTTTTATTTTAATCATGGTATATTACAGCATGCATAAAAATGATAATGCATGATCAAAAAAGTTAGTATTTTATAGGTGGTTAAAGGATAGACCCCTCAGACAGGTCACACAGTCAGAAAGGAGTAAAATGCAAAACATTTTCCAAAAATGCAGAAATCAAATGTTGCAGGATGTTTTACATGTGAACTAATCATGAGACTATAACACAACAATTTCAATCAAACAAAATCCATAAGCAGAAATATAGATTATAGCACCACAGTTACTGTCTACTGCATGCATCAGTGTAATCGGGGTAAATGTGCACTGACAAATGTTCTCCATTGTTTAAAATGCAGGCTGCGATTAAATAATTGACTTTTTAATGTGTTACTATTTTTGGAATAAATTCATCATAATGAATAAGTTAAGGTCCTACCCATTGCATTAACCTAAATTATAATATATTAGTATGCGTATCTAAATTTGGCTCTCTTCTTTTTTTTCAGCTACAAGTCAAAATGTATTTTCAGACCTGGTGACCTGTTCATCAAGTTGTTAGGAATAAGAGAAACAGGTGATTCTAAAAATCTTGAACTGTGTTTTTAAAGCAAGGATGACACAGATCACTGACAGGAAGTAGTACTTTCAACGTTTCCCTTTTCAAATCACAATTAATCTAGAAGATATTATTTAATCTCTCAGATTTATTTAAATTTAGTAATGTCAACCTGACTTTCTGTATTTGTGACACTTGCACACAATTATTAAACAGCCTATACCTCACCCCACATATGTTAAATAATAAAACATTGTGATGGCAAATACAGTTTAAATGTGTTTTTATGCACATGAAAAGATTTTAGATTGATGAAAAGCTTGAGGAAGACAAAGGGGACGAGAACTGATGAGCTACAGGTGTGACAGACAGGAAGGAAGGAATCTGGTGAGCAGCAGTGAAATAAATAGGTGATCAAATTAAAATTAGAATTAATTGGAATAATTCAGCTCAGGAGATACAGACCATGGTTTGAATCTAACTTAAAATTTGCTTAGCTTAGTTTTGTTAGCTTAGCTTAGCATAGAGATGAAGGAATGGGAAACTATCATCTCTGTTGTGAAGATAAAAACAAAAAAAAAACATGCAGCTCTGCAGAGACCTGCTCATAAAGACCAATTCATTTGATTCAGGTGTGGTGGAGAAGGTGTGCATCCAAAAGGTGCTGGTAGATCTTAAGGACTGGACCTGCTGTGAATGTGAAGCTGTCACAGTTTTCCAACTCTATACTTAAAAGCTATTGTTTTAAATGCTAAAATTTGATGAATTAAGTTTGTGCATACTAATCTTCTTGGTTTCTGATTTTTCATTAAACAGATTTTTAAAAACCTTCGCTACTACATTGAGGCTTTGCATTTCTACATAGTTCCACGTCTTTATTGTTCAGATCAAATCATTTATGCAACAAGTATTATTTCATACAATCGTGTCAACATTTCAGTGGTTAGTGGGGGGTTTTTTCAGCACCATCTGGACTAAAACCATAGACTAAAACACAGTTAAACTCTCCCTCACTGTGCAGAGCTTTGGTCAGTGTATATATTTACCACTAGGGGGCACCATTGGGTTAGGTGTAGAATCTTCTCCAACACAGCTGGCAGAAGAAAACAAAGAGAAGCATGGCCAAGAATAAATGTTCCCCAAAAGCTATAAAACCAGTCATATCAGCAGAGGAAAAAAGCAGCTGATGTTTGTTTGGTTTTGTTTTACAAACTTTTGGTGTTATACTGACTGAGTGCGTAGAGAGAGGGAGCTCGAGACTCGGTCCCACCAGTCTCCCCCTACTTCTGCCAGCACACATCTGGTGCTGAGGAGATGGGACTGTAATTCAGAGAACAGCACTTCATGCCTTGGAGATCAGGCTCCACAGCATGGCCAACCACATCAGGGCACTTTGAAGAGGAATCAGATAGAATTTTTTATATTTACTCTCATCCAGGCTGAGCTTTGTCTTTAATTTTGGGGTGATGTGCCAGTACTGGTGCAGGCAGGTCCTGCTCTGTGTAGAATTGGGCATTCTGTTGACAGTGTTGGTGGCCAGCAGCACAGCACAAGTCTATGAGAGCGGGGAAGCAGGGTCTTCATGCTATGGAGGATTTGACCTTTATTTTGTTCTGGACAAGTGAGTGCTTCTACTTTTATCTGATTTTAGAGGATGTTTTAATGTTTGCTTCATTAGTTATCTGATTGTTACCATGTCACAAGTGTTAAAATCATTCCCGTTGTTCTCCAGAGGCTTTAATGGGCTGCAACTTGCTAATAAATGCATCACCAAATTTAGAAAAAGTGGCCAGGCTGAGCTTTTTAAAGCAGGTATTTATTATCAATATTTGTTAGTAAAGTTTCTTTAATGAAAGTATGTGTAATATTTTAAACATATTAAATTAGTTTTGCTATTTGTTTAATTTTTCTGTTTTAATTTTTGGCATAACATTGATGATGATCATATATGTGTGTTTTTGTTATTGTTAATACTATTAACATTAATGTAGAACCAAATATGTTTGAAATTATCATTGAACTCTAAGCATTAACAAAAACAGCATTATCTGCTGGTAAACAAACAGTCTATTTTATTTTAGCTCTGATTTCAAGCATCTGGTATTTTATTCAACCCTGGCTTCTTTGCCATTTAAGGGTTAAATTCTTTGTTAACCTGTCCCAAAGCAGCGTATTGCCTGAATTCTCCAAGAAGACATACGATTAACCCAAAAACTAAATGCAGGGATATCTTCATCTGCTTGTGTTTATGTGTTTACTCAGACCACAAAGTGCACTGCAGGGATTTATGTTGTCAAACTGTGGTCACGCTTTACTGTCAGCAACAGTTCACATCAAGACTCCCCCCTCAGCTCTCTCTGCACTTCAGCCTGTCGAACCCTTTCTCCGTTAGAGCCAGATGTTCCAAAGATCCAGCTTTTCTTTGGCCGTGCGTCTCCACTTAGACTTACATCAGTAGTGAAATGAAAACACGAGGGTGGGAGGGGAGGCGGCGCATTGTGAGAGGAAGTAGACGTTATTTATGTGTCATTGCCTCCACTTACAAAACAGATTGTTTTCTTGCACCTGTTGAGAAGTCTGGATAAGGAACGCATGAGGGAAGGATTAGATATGAGCCTGCCCAGACTGAAACGCAGAGTTTAAAACTAACTTTGAATACTGATTTTATTAATTAATATTCACGTGGCATGAATAAAACCATGACATGATCGGGCCAGACAGACAATATGTAATTAATGAACATTAATTTTAATGGAGATTAAACTGTTTTATAAAACCTGCTTGATTTGTCTATTTTAAATGCATCATGTCCAGATCTTTTTTGGAGTGTGACTATAAATGGAGGATATTTTTGGTATTTTTTAAAAAGATTTTGTCTGAAAATGTACAGATTTTCCCCTCTTGCTTTCTCATGATTGATAAATCAAATCATTCATTAGCTAACCAACTGAACAGCTGCATCGTGTGAAATTTGGCCAGGGTGCGATCCAAAGTGTCTGCTGAATCCTCCAGCACTTCCATCCTCTCATGTTAAACTAATAATTGGTCAATGTTAGATATATAGGTCAGGCTCTGTGGTGGGGCTGAAGCTGGACTCTGTAGAAACAGTGGCTGAGCAGAGAACACTGTCCAAACTTAGAGCAGTGATGGACAATACCAACCATCCCCTACACCCTGACAATACCAACCATCCCCTACACCCTGACAATACCAACCATCCCCTACACCCGGCCTTCTCACAGAGCAAGAACAGCAGCAGACTGCTGTCTCAGAGCTGCTCTACAGAAAGACTAAGGAAGTCATTCGTCCCAAGCGCCATCAGGCTACACAACTCTCTGGAGGGGAAAAAGAGAAACAGACTAAAGCACTTTTTTTTTACTTTGAACTTTTACCATAAAGATTTTATTTATTTATTTTTTATTACTTATTTATTGTTATATAATGATGCATTTTTATAATATGGATGGTCTTAAGGTATGGGTGAAGCAGCTGACCACAACAAATTTCCTTCGGGATTAATAAAGTTCTATCTATCTATCTATCTATCTATCTATCTATCTATCTATCTATCTATCTAT
>JBAMHV010000020.1:12189153-12222047 GCA_037177535.1 Pseudomugil gertrudae | reverse complement strand
CTATCTATCTATCTATCTATCTATCTATCTATCTATCTATCTATCTATCTATCTATCTATCTATCTATCTATCTCTAACGTGTTGTCTCTCCCTCGCAGGTCTGGCAGTGTCAAACATTACTGGAATGAAATATATTACTTTGTGGAACATTTGGCCTACAAGTTCATCAGGTGTGTTGATGCTTCATGGTGTTTAATACAACTAGAAGAGAAAACTGATATTTATCTCTTATGTTTATGTTTTTTCCTGCAGTCCTCAGCTGCGGATGTCTTTTATTGTATTTTCTACACAAGGAAGGATTCTCATGAAGCTAACGGAAGACAGGTGGCACACAGACAGACACTGTTTTTTGGTTATTGTTTTAAATTGGACTTTAAAACTGTTCCTGTATTCTGTCAGCTTATTGTGATCAGTGCTGCTGTCTTCTGTAAACAATCAGAGATCACATTAGTGCCGGGCTGGAGGAGCTACGCATGGTGGAGCCAGGAGGAGACACCTGCATGGACAAAGGACTTAATCAGGTAAGTCATTTTTTAAAGTCAGTGAAAAATTGGCCCTACCTCACAGTATGGCTTCAGTGAGGATTTTACTGTCTCTGATGTCTCCAAATGTTTCCCCCAGGCCAGTGAGCAAATATACTATGCGACTGGAGATGGTGAGCAGAATATCCTCCTCCTCAACACCAGAATTATTAAAACTCATATTCTTCATAATTTATTTAACTCACGGTTGAATCATCACATTTAAGAACAACAGAAACAAAACATTTTCCACATGCATCACCTTGCTTTGTATTTTGGAAAACACAGTTCACATTGCATTGACCGAAGGAAAGGACGGAAAAAATTCACAGCTTTCTTTTGTCCTTCAGGTTACCGGACAGCAAGCGTCATCATTGCCCTGACAGATGGGGAACTCAGAGAGAATCAGTTTGATCTGGCACAAAGAGAGGTTAGAAAAAGTTTTTAACATCTTATACTACGTACTGTATCTGTATATTTTTTGTGTAATCTTGCTGTGCTCGTGGTCCCATCACGCTTGCACAATACACATCAGATGCTGCTTTTTAATGGTTTGGTGATTGGTTTTTAATCAGGCCGGCAGAGCACGCCAATTGGGTGCCACTGTTTACTGTGTGGGAGTGAAAGATTTCAATGAAACACAGGTAAATATGTTAATTCATCAGTTAGGTCACCAACCAATAATTTGAACAATAAGTTAAGCATTTATCCTCTTTGATTGACAGCTGTCCACCATAGCTGACAGCAAGGACCATGTTTTTCCTGTGAATGATGGATTTCAAGCCCTGCAGGGGGTCATCGATTCGGTGCGGGGCACAAAGATGCTAATATTCACCCAGTTATGCAACATTTTGATCAAATCCCAAAAATTAATAATGGCTTATTCTGTAATGTGATTATTTTCTGTTTTAGATCCTAAGGAGATCGTGCATTGAGATCCTTGCTGTTGAACCATCCAGTATCTGTGAGGGAGGTAAAGATGAATGTCTAAATGCCATTTTTATTTTTATTTATATAACTAGTTTTATTTAAAATCTCTTTGTGTTGTTTTCTCTTTGTTGATTTGTCTTTCATTTCTAAAATAAACATTTCCATCTATCAATCAAACAATTTGATCATTTAGTCCATTTTAAAGTTGCATTTCAATTTAAATCCCTGCAGAAAACTTCCAGGTGGTTGTAAAGGGAAATGGTTTCCTTCATGCCAGAGATGTATACAAAGTTCTCTGCAGCTTCCGCATCAATGACACTGTGACTTTTAGTAAGTATGTACGTCTTTTCCATTTCTCAAAATGATTCAGTGCAGCACTCTAACACATTCAGTGTAGAATGAGAATAGCATTACAGTGGTAGCAAACATGCTGTATTTGCTCCCAGATCAAGTGATTAACAGGAAGTTTATGTTATTTTACAGTATCTGCCAGAATATTATCAATTTATAAAGAGTTTTTTAATTCAGTTTTTTATTATTGTTAACCCGACGTCGGATAAGCGGTAGAAAATGGGTGGATGGATTATTGTTATCATTATTTTTATTGTATAATACTAAAATGTCATGTTAATAATAAAAAAATAGAAAAGCACTTGCTAGTTGCTAACAAGATGCTTACCAAGTCAGGCAGACAGACAATAATATAGCCTCCTTGTTGGAAGCAATTATATGTAGAAAAAATGGTAAATGGACTCATACTTATATAGCGCTTTTCCAGTCTTATTAACTACTCAAAGCGCTTTACACTACATAGTCACATTCACCCATTCACACACTCACACCCCGATAGGCACATCGGGGGGCTAGTAGGGGTTCAGTGTCTTGCCCAAGGACACTTCAGCATGTAGTCAGGGGAAGCCTGGAATTGAACTCACAACCTTCCAGTTGAAAGACAACTGCTCTTTCACCTGAGCTACAGCTGCCCCATATGTAGAAAAAACTGAATTTTCCAATGCCTTACCATCACTAATGTCACTGAACTTATGAAGCAAAGTTACCTTTTTTACATTTAAGCTCAAAGTTACTGTGCTAGATGTTTCTGTTGGCAAATATGCACCAAATAGTCTTTTTAAGTCTGAGATGCTGTAGGTCACACATGAGAACTTGTTATGGAGTTTTATCCTCAAGAGGCAATGAGGAAATATCAGAACAAAAAAAAAAGTTCCTTTATTGCTTTGAGCGATGTTAATTTTCCAGACCAGTGTTTCTCAACCCTGGTCCTCAAGTACTCCTGCCCTGCATGTCTTATAGGCAACCCTATTTTAACACACCTGAATTGAATAAATGCTCGTTAATAGGCTGCAAAGAACTTGATGAGAACGTTCATTAATTTTAATCAGGTGTGTTAAAATAGAGTTGCAGGGCAGGAGTACTTAAGAACCAGAGTTGAGAAAGACTGATCTTGACATGTGCAAACTTGAGCAAAAGGACAAATTTCTAATACAAAAAGTTAAAAACATTGTTAAGAACGTGTTTGTAAATTAATTAGAGCCAGTGGTTTTCATTCTGCAGGATACTCACAGGCTCTAACTCCCTTCCCCTCTTTATATAAGATGAGAATTAGTCTCATTTTAAATAGAAAGTGAAAACAGACAAACTGTTGCCTTGTTAAAAAGTTGCAAGTAAAATGCATTTATTGGATTATAAACTTTTCAGACGTTTTGGAGGTGAATGACAATAAAAGCTCAGATGGATGATGAACATCATCTGAATGTTAGCTATATGATGTCAATTCTTAGGGCGGACATTTTAGCTGAAGTGTGAACAAACAGACAACTTTTAGCCATTCGCCATCATCAGCCATCCCCCACACTGCATCATGAATGCACCACAGCCTGACATCACCGGCAAGTTTATTTTAGCTGTGCAGACATGGATGGGTGAGAGATGGCAGCTCTTTGTTGGCTACAATGATCTTAAATCTCACCCTCCCCGAAAAAACCATCAGCACCATCTTCCCCCTGCCTGAAATCAGCTGGTATAACACTCAACACTTCTCAGATGTCTGAAGAAGAATGTGGATCTCATCAGGGACCAGTACTGTCTTTGCATACGCGAGACACTCACTCAGCCAGGGTAAATAAACCACAATCCTCCCTCATTTGCCTTACTTTCCATAAGGACAGGAAGTCCAGGAATTTAATAAAAAATATTTTGCGTCTTGAAGCTTCTGAAGTTTGACGACTGAAAGAGAAAAAGAATATTTTTTTTTTTAGCTTTGCACCACTTTACCATGTGATTAATGAAGGTTTACTGTTGATTTTTTTTATCTCCACAGTGCAGAGGCCATTGGTTGTGAGAGATACATATCTTCTGTGCCCTGCTCCTGTTCTGGAAAAATTTGGAACGTAAGTGATTTCCATTTAAAGAAAACCTCAAGTTTTTATCTGTTTGAAGAGAAACATAACAAATTCCAGACATCTTTCATTCTCCATAATGACATTTCACAACATAGTGGAAGCAGTTCCTGCCTCATTTCTTCTTATTTAAGGATTATTGCATCTTTAAAATGAAGATTTAACCTTGCTACAGCGACTGATTCTTCCATGTGAGTTACTGATATGCAGTGTTTTATTTGCAGAGTGAAAAAAAAGTTTGTTTTGTTTTTAGATTACTGAACAGTCCTGCCAAACTCAGGACCAGGTCCAAAGTTAGTCAGAGAGCCTGGTCACAACCAGCCTGACTAACAAAAGACAAACTAAAACAAATATGGTAATAGATTCATAGCAAACACAAACCTAATGTAATAGATTTATTCTATACACATACAAGGCCACACACCTGGGTGTAGTGATGGACTCAGACACCAACACATGAAAGGAATAACCAAATCACCTTAAGAATATACCAATGGTGAAAGATCTGATGTCACAACAGGATCTGGAAAAGCTAGTCCATGTTTTCATCTTTAACAGTGTCTTTATAGGTATTCTTAAAAACCAATTAGATAGCTGCAGTTAGTTCAGAACTGTAGTGCTCGAGTTCTCACTAAGACCAAGAAAGTCCAGTCAGTCCAGTTCTGAGGTCTTTACACTGGCTGCCTGTCTGGCAGAGAACATAAAGCTCTGAATGGTTCAGGACCAATATACATCAGAGATCTTTTGTCCCAGTATGAAACTACCAGACCTTTCGGGTCAACTGGATCCAGTCTTTTATCAGTTCCCAAAGTAAAACCTAGACATGGAGAAGACATGAGGCGCTACTGAGGTGGAGTAAATTTCAATTAAAACAGCACTAAAAAATAACTTGCTCAGGTCAAACTGGAAACCTAGTTAATAGTAGGATAAGAGAAAAAGGTCAAGAATATACCATCAGTGATTAAAACACTTATTTACTGTCTTATCTCTACAGGTCAGCTACTCTGCATGTCAGCATGAATAATGGCCTCAGCTTCATTTCAAGCTCTATCACTATTACTGCTGTCAAATGTGTAAGTATAACAGGAAAAAGAAATAGCCATACTTACGTCACATGTCTTCATAGATACTGTAAACGTGACCAAAAAACTTTAATTAGGACTCATATAAAATGTCTTATTATTATTATTATTATTATTAGTAGTAGTAGTAGTAGTAGTAGTAGTAGTCTGCCTGTGTGCACAGGGGTGCAAATAATGTGCCGAGATGCCACAAAATGAAAACGTTGTCTGCATGTGAATTGTATTAATTGTTATGAGAGTCATTTATGCCCCATTGAATGGTTTTCTGCAGTCTGATGGGACATTTGTGGCCATCGCGCTGCTCATCCTCCTGCTCCTGCTGACCATTGCCCTGCTCTGGTGGTTCTGGCCTCTCTGCTGCACTGTGGTACGGCATTACATAAATCAGTCAGTGAAAAGATGTTGTTGCTGTATGCATTTAGGTAAATGCAACATGAAACAGGATCATTTGCATGTCACCGTGTATCTATCCTTTGGTGTGGTCATCAGCTTTTTTCATGCCTTTCAGGTTATTCATGAGCCCCCTCCTCCAGTGATGGACGACTTCTCCGTATGTGCCTTTTTTTTGTATCTGTTACAGAAATTCTACCTTATTTCAGTTACTGTAAAACTATTTAGTTGTTGTTGTTCTTCATGGTAACAAATAAACCTGTTTGTTTCTTAAGGATGATGAGGATGGTTTCCCAAAGAAGAGGTGGCCCACTGTAGATGCATCGTACTATGGAGGCCGTGGCGTCGGGGGCATCAAGAGAATGGAGGTAACCGAGAAGAAAAAGTGCAAATGAATGAGTTTATAATAAGCACCATGCAAAACCACCAAACTTGTGAGTTTAATATTAAATATGCACATGCATTATAGTGCAATTATGATGTAGCAATAAGCAGTGTGGTTACACGGCCATGTCATCGTGTTTCATACCGTTGAAAAGCTGCAATTTTCAAAGTAACTTGAGAAATTGATTAATGGTCTCCAAACTCCAAACTGAAACACTAAGATTTGGCCAAGTGTTTTCTATTTCTTTTATTTATCTGCAGTCTGGCAGCAGAATTACACATAACTAACCTATCTGTCTGCAAACACATGCCACCTCGCTAAAATTTAAAAGGACTTGGTTGAAAAAAAGCAGAGCATGAGTAAGTAAGAAAACTGCATTGTTCTGGTGCACATCCAATTATCTGTCATGGAAGTCATGGAAATTTGCCTCATGGAGGAGTGGATTATGTTATCACTGAAATTAAGATCACTGAGGAAAATCTGGGGGGAAAAAACACAAAATATTTGCTATAACAGTTTATAATCAAAATCGTTGCAGCAAGAGTCTACAAGGAGAAGAGCTAAAAGAGTATCCAGTTAAAACAGTCACATGAAATAGCTTAAAACTATTAATAACACTTAGTTCTCACATATGTAGCCTTTTCTGCCGTTTTCACTATATGGTTATCAATCTATTACCAATTTGATTAAAGACATTGTACACCATTACACAACTAAGTATAATAGTTATAGTGTGTAGAAGGAAGATGCAGCACATGGAAAACACCCACAAAGCTACAAAGGAACGTACATGCTCCTCACAGTAACTCTGAGTAGTGCTAATCCCTGTGCTGCTTCGTAAAACACTAAATCTTATTCAGATCATTCAAATCTAATCAAACTTTTCATTTTTTTCCCCATCAAATGCTTTAAGGGTCACAGAGTAAACATGTGGCAAGCTTGACTTGCATTCATTAAATCCTGAATGATTGGAAGATTAGAAAGCAGGACTACAAAGGGAAAAAAAGATATTATTTTCTCAAAAGATGAGCATGCGACAGCGAGTCGCTTTGTTGTTGTGACTGGCTCTGACAGCCAGAGAAAGTTAAAACGAGGACATCTGGACAGTTAACTGCCAGCATGGCAAAAATGCGTAGTAGATTTACAGAGTTGATCCATTTTATGGTTTTGACCTTGTGTGATTTATCTGTTGTTGTTGCACAGCACTTATGTGTTTCACATTTGGCAGTTTTAGACAGAAAAACAAACCTTTGGGGAGAATTAAGAAGGATTCATGACAGCCTGACATTGGCTCTCTATACAATACCTTAAAACAACAGTTTACAGCTAATGGGTGAACAAAGTAATACAAAGGGAACTGCGAAGAGGAACCAGATGTGTGTTTCATCTGGGATGCTAAGGTCAAGGAGACAGAGTTCATCCAGTCAGTGTGAAGTACTTCACAGAGTGTCGGTGCTGTCTGGCAAGTCTGTGAATTTGCCTCTAAGCAGCCAAACACACACACGTTTCCAAACACTGCAGTGGAAAATATGCTCAGTTTCATTTATGTGCTTTTTTCCCTACCAAGTAAAAGCATTTGTGGTTTGTGAGTGGTAGCTGAAAGGGTGTGGAGTAGAGTAATGAACTTCTAAGGTGGTGTTGACAGTGCTTACTCTGGATGCTTTGGATCACTCTTGACACTTAAGCTTTTTAAGTGGTTCTGTTAGCAACAAGGTCATTGTGCCAGGAAAAATAAACTGAAAAAAGACCCAACGAGACATTCTTTATGCTTGACAGTGAGTTTGAATTGCATTTGTGGTACTCGTCCTTAATTGAGAGTTTTTGTCAGCTTAAAAATAAATGCTGTTGTCTGCGGTTAAGGGACAAATCCCAAAATCTTAAACTGTTGCAGATAAATTGTCACAAATAAATTCTAAGGCACAGGAGCCAACTTTTGTTATTTTTTGTGGATTATGGTGCACTGGATTCAATTAAAGCCTTGCAGACATGCAACAACAATTGAATGTGAATGAGCAAAGATCACTTACAGGAAGTTGAGTTATCCAGTTCAGCTGTAGCTCCGGCAAAATAGTTTTATCTTGAAGTGGTACAATGTTACAAAATATCTATTAATAACTAACACTAGCAGCACAGTACGTAATGTAATATTATCTCAGAATGACTATTTGGGGTATAAAGAGGAACATTTGTAGCAGGACATGTGAACGTAAGCATAAATGGTGCTGCAGCTAAACAGCACGTTCACGAGGCTTTTAAAACCAAGCAAATGTATCATCAGAAGGATGAAGATGAATCCAGTAATCTGGCTACTGGAATGCTAACAGGATTACAGGTCAAAATAACAAAAATAAGAGCAAAATATTTAGTCATAATTGCACTTAAAAGCAAAAACTTTTTTTCACAGTTTATTCAAGTCCATGAAAGTTTGCTCAAGCTACAGAGGAATGGTTGCAGTTTGCAATAAACAGAAATGATGTAGGATAAAAAGAGTTTCCCTGCTGCAACAAACCTGACACACATCAGACTTGATTAGGCAACTTGTGCAGAGCTTGGTGTCTAATTTGACACAAGTCTGCTAATTACCCGTTACCTAATTACCCATCCTTTTTCTGCCCAGGTTCGGTGGGGAGATAAAGGTTCAACTGAGGAAGGAGCCAAACTGGAAAAGGCGAAAAATGCTCGAGTTGTGATGCCTGCTCAGGAGTACGATCCACCTCCACCACGGGCTTACTATAACACACACAAATCCACCCGTCCCCAGAAGTGGTACTCACCTATCAAGGTGCTCCAGTTCCTCACATCTCATCTCATTCTGTCATTTTATTTACATCTTATTGTGTTTATTTATTTTTTATTAACTACATATGATCTTTCTCTTCAGACAAGAAGCCTTATTGTAGAATAATCTCTATCCCAGATGTTGTAAAATCACCTTTTGCATAACAACTCTTCCTTTAAATGATTGTTGTTCACTCTAACTGAGAAACTTCTTGTGCTTTTCAGAATGACGTGTAAGCAGGAAATCAATAAAAATTTTGCCTCCTTACATATTAGTCAGCAGGATGCATGATAATAGGAACCAGACATGGACTGAGCCAACCTCTGAGTATGGGATCTGTCGAGCGTGTTATTTCAAACCAAATACATTCTTTGTTTATCTTCTTCCGAAGCATCTGCAGCAGACGCACTGCACATACACCGGCAGCATCGTGTACAAACAGAAGAGCTCTTTTTCTTTACTACTGTAGACTTGCTGGTCTTTTGAAAGGAGGGCTAGCACATAAATGCATACAAATTACAGTAATTGTGCTTATTCTTATGTGTGTGTGTGTGTGGTAAACATGGCTCTACTTTTTACAGGGAAAACTGGATGCTCTGTGTGTATTCCTAAGGAAAGGCTATGACAGAGTATCTGTAATGAGACCATATCCTGGAGACAAGGTGAGATTATGATAAATACACATATTTTGGAGTAAAATTTTGCCTTTTTAATCCATGAAAACAAAACTGTGGTATGGTAAAGACAAAAGCCTCTGGCATGGGTTACAACAATATGGTACAAATGTGCAATGCTGGGATCTTATGTGGTATTAACTGTAGGAAACAAAGGTTTTTTTTTATTTTAAGTAAAATGTGCTTTAAACAATGAGAAAGGAGAACTTTCACACGACTTGGAGAGTAGAAAGAAAATGCAGAATTGTCTGGAGGAACTGTCTGCAGAAGTCATTAGGAATGGATGTTAACCCTTTGCCTTCTTCAGCTCCCAGCGGCAGCTTGTCTGAACTGGCAGGATGACGTTTTTCTCCATAACACTCACTGAAAAGAGAAATTTCCTCTATTTGCTGAGACAAACCCCCCCTCTCTAAATAAAAACCAGTTAACTGCTCTTATATCTTTTCTTTCATTTAGATTTTAACATTTACTTTGCACCCTCTCATGACCTTCTGTACCTTTCTTACAGGGCAGGTGTATAAATTTCACCCGGATCCAGTCCTATTCCACTCCTCGCTACCCCATCTACAACCCCCCTCCCACGCCTGTCTACACTCTGCCCCATACATATCAGGACCATTTATCAGATGACAGCCAGTTTCTCAATTTGCCTCCTTCACCAACTTCCACTCTGCCTCCCCTGCCATCTTCTCCTCCCCCATCCTGCAGTATGTCTCCCACATACACACCGCCTCCAAACAGAGCTCTGCCACTACCAGCCAACACAATCTCAGTCTCTGTACCGCCATCACCAACAGGCTCTCTGCCGCCTCCACCTCAGGGCCCACCTCCTTGCAGGGCACCTCCTCCTTCACGACCTCCTCCACGCCCCAACCATGAGAACAACTGAAGATCCCACCCAAACGTTTCAGTGGGGTCCAACAAACCCAGCAAAACCTGTCCACCATAAGTCCAAACAGAGCTGCAGGGACTTTGCTCGTGACTTGTGTGTAATTTGCCATGAACTTTTTTATTTGAAGTCTATGGTGAATGTATAAAATAAACATGCACAGCTTGGCTTTTAGGGGTTATTAGAATTGAGCTTGTACTAATTTAATAAGCCTTTTATTTTTTATTAACACCAGATCAAACGTTTTGGTCAGAATTTTTGATGTAACAGTTTTTAATGCTTTTTCTCGTTTAATAGAAGATATCTGTATTTGTAACAAGCCATTTTCTCTTGGGTCAAATCCTCATGCTAAGCTAAGCTAAACTAAGCTAAGCTAATCATCCTCTGGCTCCAGCTTCTTATTTACTCTGCATGAGAGTGGCAGCAGTCTTCTGTGCTATTGTTTGGCAACAAAGTAAATAATCATATTTATCACAATGACATTTTACACTGTACAGGCATATACATCTCTGACAGTGAACGTAACTGACTAAATGCTGTCAATAAGACTATTTTAAAAGAATGCATTAAGTTTAAAATGGCAAATTTCAAAGATGTTGATTGGAAAGCTGTCAGCACATAAGTCGCACCACACAGTTTGGAGTGTGAGATTAGCAGTCGGAGGCTGTTTTGGAGGTCACTGTGTGACAGATCCAGCAGCATGACAAACTGCAGATCTGAGTCTTGTGATCAGATTTTGCTTGTACCATTAAAATGTACAATAAATGCTTGAGTCGTGATTCAGACATGTATTAGTCATTTTTATTTATTTTCTGTTTGAAAAAAAAACTTTTTGCTCTTTGCTTACAGCTAATCAATTTAAAAATGCATCAGCATGTTTTTAAATTCATTACAGCTGAATACAATTATCATCAGAGTTCAGATGTATAGTGCCCTGTCTTGGGCTTCATCTGTGTTTTTATGCAGGACAAAAATAAAAGTCTGAGGGTTGTGTGATAGAAACAAAAAGTTAAATCTGTGCATTCAGGAAAAACACAAGAGCTGGTCATGGCCCTGCTGGCTGAGTGTCTTATACAGACAAAAGAATAAAACTGAGTCGTTGCTAATGCTGTCAGTGATGTCATATCTGCCATGGAAAACGTTAACTTCAGCTTTGAGAGCCGAGATGAATGCAAAACTCAGTAGATAGTAGCAGATCTCTGCTTATGAACGGTGAAAAAATCTCTGCGCTTAGTTTCCATCTTGGCTGATATGCAAACAAAGTCATCAAGGCAGATGTTCATTGTTATGTTTTTATATTTATCTTTCTATCTTTTTAAAAAGCCAGGATCCAGAATCTGAGTCTATGATTGTGCAGGTTGGGGAGGTGTGTGTGTGTGTGTGTGTGTAAAGATGTGTGTGAAAAAGAGAGCATTTAGATTTTTTTATACTCGAGCATGAGTTTAAATATTCAAAGATAATTGCTTTTATTATGTGAAGCACTTTGTGTTGCATTTGTTTAAAAGTACTTTATAAATAAAGTTTGACTTGGCTTGAAATACTCAAAGAAAAAAAGAGAAAATGTGACGAGATGTTATTATATAACACGCCACATAATAGTCTGTGCTAAGCCTTTTTCCTGTCTCCTGAAATAAACCCTAAAATACCTTTTCCATGTGTTTTTTTAAAAAAATATTTTTCCTCATTTCGAAATGCTTTCACAGGTTTGCATACTTGGACCATAAGTTCTGTGGGCACTGGTGAAGACGTGGAGGTGTGTCTGAGAAAGTCGGATTACAGGCAGGCAAACAGCAGAAATAAATGTAAAATCCAGCTATGGCGCCATGGAGATCTGGAAGAGGAGTTAACACAACTAATACTTCCACAGTGCCCACCGGGAGAGGAGTGAAAAGACGGATGACGAGTGTTGGCAGCTTTGAATGGCACAGTCTTTAATGTCCGTCCATTTTTTCCCTCATTTTCTTGTGTTTCAGATATTTGTAGCAGCTTTAAATGTTTAGTTCTATTTTTCTGTATTTGATTAAATTAGCTCCTTTCTCAAAACAACATGCAATAAGTTAGGTCACAGAATCTTGTGTAACATCACAAAATGACCCCACAGCTCACAAATGTTTTTCCCAGAAAATGCTCAAATATGCTCCATAGTGGCCTCATCTCCTCTTGGACTGGGACACCATCAACTTGGCTGAACAAACAATGGCAATCGGTTACTACACATAGCTAATCAGCTCTAACGTTCTGCAGGTTTATGAGCCACATGGCAGAAACACGCATGCAGCCTTGATCAAATTCAGACCAAACCACTTAGATTGATCTATTTATCCCCACATGTTTATTGTAATGAAATCAGGTCAGGACTTGGCTCTTTTAACAGATTCCAGACATTCTCCCCAGGAAGACGGATCTGGGCTCACATTGATAAAAACAAGTGTCTCATCTTTTACAGAGTCAACGTCTCAATCTGAATCCTTCAGCAGCAAATTCCACTTGGGCTCAAACTGTTGTGAAAGGCTTATAATTTCCCGAGTTTAGTCATTTTGATTGGAAGGTTTTCTCCATTGAAGCTTTGTTGTATTAATTGTGACTCACCTGCACTTTTCAGAGCTTTACTTTATATACGAGCACCTTGCAAACCTATTAAACCACCTCAAATCATACCAGTGATCTTTAAACCCATTTAGACATAAGGCCCTTTCCATGATCCAGTTGTCTTAATGGGTTAAATTAAGAAGTGTATTTGACCATGAAAGACACGAGGGTCACAAAGCTTCTGGACAAGAATCAGTCAACAAACACGTTTACATGCCGTTTACAGTGAAAAGCTTTTTTTTTTTTAATATTGAGTATTTGAAGAATACAGATTAAAAAAAATACGCAAAAGCAGAATACATTAGCAAAGGCAACGTGGTTTACACTTCACTTTGGTCGAAGCGGATTTAAAATCACCTTTAAGAATCGGGCTGCTTGTTGTACGCAACAACTCCAACAAGACGGACCTGTTAAAAAGAAGTTAACGGAGTTTGACGGCATTGAAATAACACATGCAGATTAAACACAGCTCTCCAGTGAGCAGCCACTTGGGATTTTAGGACAATAAGAAAATAAAAAGTGCTTCCAACCCTTTTCTTTCCTCAAGTGCATACACGTTTTAAACAGATTTCTTTGGCCTGGAGGGAAATGGTAACAGTTGCAGCACTGATACTGGCTGTCGACAAGAAGCCTGGGGCCACAGAAAAAGACACAATCTGCTGTCTAAATGTAAACATCTAGAGATAGTTTCAACATGATAGTAGCGTGGAGCTGCAGGCAGCTGCTTCATCTCTTTAGATACTGATGTTAGGTTGTAACATGATTATTCTGATATTGCAACATCTTCTATATCAACATAAAACTCTGACTTACAAACCTAACTTTACTGATATTCTTAAATAAGCATTAATTACTTATAAAAAGAAACTTATTAGTCCACTGTGAAGTACTGAAATGATCAACTAAAAGCACATCACATGACTGAGGTAGACCCTTAACTTAAAACAAGCACATAAATGATAAAATGTATTTGAACTGCAGGAATAATGTTAAAAGTAAAGCTACATGTTAAAATGAAGTAATACTGCCACTGAACAATACCATGCTCCTTTCTAAGTTACATAAAAAGCTGACATGGCTTTTTTTTTTTTAAAGAGAGGATTATATAATCAGGGCTTCCCCTGAGAGCATCTTGGCTGAAAAGGTGCAGCAGTAAAAGGGTCATCCAGAGATTTCCCCCCTATTGTCCAGGAATGCAGAGGCCCCACGGCCACTGAGCCCACAGCGGCCTGCTGACCGATCCTGGACACAACCCGATGCACCGCGACCGGCTGCTGCAGCAGAGGTGCGTCTGTGCGCAGGGGGGCAGCTTGAAAACGAAAATGCTGCAGAGCAGAAGGGGGCGATACCCCGACCGGGTGACACAGTTTCTGTGGACAATGCTTAAACATGCGAGCATTATTAGGAGCAGCTTGGCCCGTTTCCTGGCTCCTTCCAAACGGTGCCTGGAGGAAAACATCAGATGCCTCAGCAGGTTTAAAAGATGCAGAAAAGGAGGCACTTCTGAATGCCATCTTGCTTCCTTTTCCTGGTGTTTTAAAAGGGGCCAGCTGGAAGACATCAGAGGTTACTGCGTTGTTTGGAGGCTGGGTCTGGGATTCTTGGTCGGCAGGTCTGATCTGAGAGCTGGTGCAGGGAGTCTGAACGGGGCTGTGCTGAATGCCCCATTCATCTGACAGCAACATATTATTATTATAGATACATGAAGCAGCCCTCTGATGGATCTTTGGCCTTTTTTTATCCTCAGTGAAGAGCACTGAAGACGTCATGTGAGATGCTTGCAGTTCATTACAGCAGAGCTCCATCTGCAGGTCTGTATGTGGAAAACACAGAAGGAAGGTCAGACAGAGACGCTCTCTTTTCTTTAAATATTTAGTATCATAGTGTTGTTTATGTTGTACAGAAATTTATGCTATGAAAATAATCAAGCTGGATAGAAACTTAAAGAAAATCACATTTTTCTGTATAAAAAATTACAGTAAAGGAACAAAGATGTTACATAATCCAGTCAATTTTAACTGGGAGGGTTGATGTGATTTCTGCCAAAGCACTAATGGTGATAAATGCCTTTGGCTTAATTTAAAGCCTAAACAAGACTGAGTCAGATAATTAAATCTTAGCACAAATGCCAGTAATTCCTGTTACAGCTTAATAATAACAAAGTCACCGAACATACGACTGGATGGAACACGAAGCTGGTATTTGTACTTACCTGTGTAGATTTTAGAGCTGAAAGCAGATTGTTAGTGGATTACAATTTATTTTGATTTCATAACAAACCTTTTTCCTAGATGGTTTTTAAATCCTTTCATCTTTACATTTAGTAAAATGTTATTCATCAGAGACCAATATGCTAGAAAGTCTATATTACATATTCTCAGTGAAAAAGAGCCTTTAGTCTTAAAGCCGGGTTTGTTAAAGCTGGAGCTCAACAGTGTTTAAAACTAAAGAAAAAATGTATCACCTGCATATTACTGGTTGTTGTTTTGTTCTTAATTATTAATTTTTTTCCATTTCTAAGTAAATATGACACAATAAGGGACATTGGTGCATTTTATTACCTCCTCTCTTTTTTTTAACTTTTATTAAAACTTTTGGAGAAAAATGTCTCGAAATACAAGACAAAGGTAAGGCATGTGCAATTCTGCAGGATATATATCATGCTTTTAATTCCTTCTTTTTAACATGTAAATTATTAATTTATTGTCTCTATAAAGCAGAACTGCAATGCTTTGGTCTGAATTCCTGCTTATTCTCACTCCACACACCTTATAACCCTTTTCTGAGGTGCACCTTCAGAGTGACTCATTTGTAAATGTGAACAAGGCCTGTCATGCCCCGCCCCCCTCCAGGTAATAGGAAGTTCAACACTACCATGTTTTTAACTTGATAGCAGTGATGTGCTAATCTCCCGGCAGAGAAACATTTTATTGGTAAGTTTACTTTAAATGTCAACGTATCCGATTCATGAATTTGATTATATGGAAGTCCACGCCCTTATTTGGCAGACCCACAGCAAATACTGTGATATAATAGATAAAGAAACGTAATAGAAAATAGAGAAAATAAAATGGACTGAAAAATATGACCACAAAGAATATAAAGATATATTTGCAGCATCAGGAAGGAATATATTTACATTTTCTGCGTTCCTAAACACTTAAAAATGCACCAAAACATAGATTTAAGGGCTAAAAAGTGGATTTTGCATGATATGTCCCCTTTAAAGTCAGCCACTCAGTAATACTACAAATTCAGCACTAAAGTCAAGCTGCAGACGTGGTTTGAGAAACAGTTGTGATAGCATCTGCATGCTTTGCTTCAAAAGCTGTTGATGTTTGAGCATTAATGGTGCATTTATAGATGAGTGAGTTAAACATGCCGTGTGCACTAATCACCCATACCATCACAGATGCAGGCTTTTTAACTGAAAACCGGCCATATGAGCCACTTTCCTCTTTCACCTGGAAGGATAAATGCATCCGTACATATAGTTTCTAAAAAGAATATTAAATTCAGTTTTAATCTGGACTTGGAAAAAGGCCTCAGCTTTAACTCTGCTGTCCTTAATAAGCTGCAGTGTGCAGACACTGGCACCATTTCTGGATTCAGTTAACATGTGTTTTTCTTTTTTATGGCAGTTTTAACTTGCCTGTGTGGGTGCCAAATGAACTGTGTCTGGCAGTGGTTTTCTGAAATCTCCCTGAGCTCACATAATCATTTTCACAACAGAGAACGGTGCGTTTTTAAATGCAGCATAGCAGGAGCCTCCTAAATGCCATTTTCCCAACATTGTCCCAGTGAGTAAGCATTTCAAATGTGTAATAATCCTTTCATGGAGCATTTGCATCCGGAAACTCCTTCATGTCCAACTGTGTTACTGATGTGTTGATAAAGTTTATTAGGGTTCAGTTGGGTTTTTTTTAATACACATTTATAGTTTAATATTTTTATGCTCCAATGTGGATATTTGTCCTAAAATGACTCTTTCTTATTAAAAAAGTTTAAAATAGCTTTTATATTAGCAACTTTGATCAAAATATTTCACTCAGATTACTGCATGCTCATGTTTTATTGCACCTCTGTTGAGAAAATGATCCGACTGTAAAGCAAAGGTGATTTAAACGTGAAATAAAAACCAATAAAAACATGATTCTTCTGCAAAACGGGAGCACAAACTCAGAATCAATACTCCACACGTTGACATTCACATTTGTACTTTATTTGCCATCCCTTTATAATTCTTAAATTATCTCACAAAAATAGAAGGAGCACACAATATCACAGCTCTAACGTAGGTTTGGGCCATAATGACAGGAGGCATCTCAAAACACTTGATAGTATCAGGTAATTGACAGCTTTCATTTTTGGCAAAACAACAAAGAGAACGAGGGGCGTCTGCTTCACGTCAGGCAATCGTCTTGCTCGGATTTACTGGTTACGACAGCACACTGGCGGGGGCGGGGAGAAAGCTCGGGAGTTGCATAGGTTTAAAGAGTAACTGCAAACGACGGAGCTGTTGGTTGGAAGGATCGTAAACGGGATAAGTTTTTGACTGCACATGCAGCATCTGCAGTGAAGAAGGGCTTCCCCTGTCGGTTTATTTGGAATAGAAAATATCCAACTTCTACATTGATGTTCTGTAGTTTCTAATCAAAATACTTCATGTTTGGAGGGAATGATGGTAAAATGACACACAAGTTATTTTGTATCCCATTAATTGATGCTGAATGATTGTAAAAAAGAAAAGCACCCATTAGGATTTGGGCACTATCATCACCACTAAAACCAATTGGCCTCACATCAGCATTGCTTTGATATTTCTGCCTCTGTTGACTTTTACTGATACATTTTACAACATTTCACATGTGCTTCTCAAAGTCCTTTTGCTAATACAAATGAAACGACAAAAAAAGAAGCAGATAAAAAGGAAATGTCCCTTTGCAAGCATGCACGGGAAGCAAAATACCTTTGTTTGATCCTACAGGAGCATCTACAGTGTATTGCTGACTGGAGCTGATCCTTTCTGACCCTCAACAGCTGACGTAATGCTGTGTGATCATCAAAGTGCCGCTGCTGCAGCAGTGCTGCATTACCAGACCGGCACACTTCACAGAGCCCCTCGCACGTCAGAAATCAGACAGTTCGGTTACGTGTAATATTCAACGCAGACAGCTAGAGTACAGTAAGAGAGGGGAGCAGTAAGTCAGTGCTGTACATGTCCGGCTCTCGGAGAGAGAGTGATGCGGCTCTGACTACCTGAGAGAATTAAGGGTGGGAGGGGGAGTCGGCTGTGCTTTCAGAGGAGATTTTAATGACAACTTGTCTGTTGCCATTTTGCAGCAAACAACAACACAAGTAGGCTACTGGAAAACACATCCAACAATTCGGACTCCACGCACGCACACGCATACTTATCATAACACTGTATACCAACGCACGTGAACAGAACATTCAACAACACTGCCATGCTTTTGGATATGAATCCTGTGATCACTAAAACTGGCCGACAAGGGCCTTAAAAAGCACAAGTTCAAATGAAACAGGACTAAAATTCAAAACAGTTACACTCCCATTCTCCAGAAGACTTGAATAAAAATATAATCCTTCATCAGTCCATGTAAACAAACAAACGTGGTCTCACTTTTTTTTGTCACATAAGTGGAACAGACATGGGATTCAGCCTAATTTTCCAGGCTGGACCAAACTAGGGTTATCATCTATACATCTTTATGTACTGACAGATACCAAGTAGATTTAACTAAGAAGAAAAAAAACTCTTAGCACATAATTCCACATAGAGGAATGAAATATTTAGATCTTTTCCAGTATTATTGAATGATTATGATGTTAAGATTCATATATAGATTTTTTATTATAGACTAATATTTATTTCTTACATTCATTCTCTAACACTCTATTCATATTAACATGTATTAACAGGAAAACAATGTCATATACATTTATATATATGACATATCAGATTCACAAGTAAAGCAATATGTCATCCACAAGTAAAGCTTTATGACAATGATTTTATACATACGAAGAGGCTGCAGGAGTTGCAGATTTCTATTTACATAAATGATGAGTAAATAAATGACAGGAATGTAGGAGGGACTGCACAATGTGGAATGAATGACTTAATGTGAGAAAATGTGAAAATTATTTGCAAAATGACTTTTCATTGTGTGTGTGTGTGTGTGTGTGAGATTTGCTTATTTATATATAATTTTATATTAGCATTGACCCACCTAATTATTTCTTGAGTCCATGCATTTCTGTTAGTATGGCACGCTGCAGTTAGTATATCTAAATGATCCGGATGTTTCCACTGCTATCTTTTGTTTGCCTTTTTAAAAATAAATCAAGAAATTAAGCTGAATTACAAAATAAATAAATAAAAAAAAACACTGCATAAGAGTGAATGAGATGGATTTTTCTCTAAAAGCACACGTTCACGTTGCTTAGCTGTGAGTTTTGTCATTGCTTTGTGTTGCAGGGGTACTAGTTGGCTTCACAGATTATCTTTTATGGCACGTCAGTATGTTGCAGTCATGGCTGTTGCGTTTCCACATTGTGACTTCGTTTAGTGTTTTTTTTTTCTACTTTTTTAAAAAAAATTAAACATCTATAGCAGCTTTGAACGAATTTAACGGAGATAACATTTAGCATCTGTGCAAATCAGGCTACATGACTAATGTTCCAGGGAAGTTTTGGCCTGTTTATAGGAATAAATCTCATCTGAAAAAATGGTTGTTTAATTCCACGTTTAGTTTTTTCCCTTTAAAATGTGCAAACAAACAAAAAGGTGGGGATTGAAAAAGGCAAACGACGACAAATTCACTTGTGCACGAGAACTACAACCACTTAGAACTATGCCTATTACACATTACAACAATGATCTTCTATTGTTTGCTATTAGACATACTGCAGTATTATTCAAACAAACTGGATAGATAGACATAAAGATGCCATGAGTCATTTTTAGAAAAAATTATGATGGCGAATTGGCCACTCAGCCCTAAAGGACAAAAATGTGATGCATGGCGACTAAAACGAAAATCTCAGATGCAAGGATGAGAAGAATGTGAAGAGAAGGCAGATAATGGGATCGATGCGATGGAAAGCAGGAATGAAGAAGCGCTGACAGGTGAAGGATGTTTCTACAGCTGGAACTATAATGAAGATGACAGCCAGGGGCTGCAGGGAGACAGCTATGACAAAAGTGTTGATTGTTGTTATGCTATGCCAGACTATTATCCAGTGTTACAGCTTCTATGAGGGGGTGGGCCGCCTACAGGTCGATGAGCTGGTCCACCAGCAGCAGGGAGCGGGCCAAGCTGGGCAGGCTGGATTCAGAGCCACCACTGTTACTGCGCGAGTGGCCTCCTGAAACTGGCCGGAGAGAGAAGGGGAAGGTAGAGGACGAGACGAGCATGGGCAAACAGAAGGGAAAAGAAGCAGAGGAGTGGGAGGCACAACAAGCAAACACAGCAGTCAAAGAAGGGGAGAGAGGTTGAGAAAGAATTTACCCATTTACTGCTACAGATGTTCACACGTCTTTAATGTACACTGTGACGATGTGAAAAGTATACCTGATCATCTTATTATGCAAATCTATCAAGGACCCCCCCTCCAAAAAAAAAAAATCCAACCAATTCCTGGTTATGATCGTTGGGGCATTCATGCTTCCTAAACGCGTCTTTTAAAGACCTACCTTGGGAATTCTTTCGGCCGGTGACAGGAATGGGATCAAACTCATCCTCTGTGGCCGCCTCTCCAGCGGTCTGTTGGGACTCCAGGTCTGAGATCAGGAGCGACGAGTCTGCAGGAAACAGAGGAAAGGTCGGCTGCTGATGCACAACTGTCTCAGACAGAGTTTGGGGCAAAGACGAGGTTTATTGTTTGCATTGTGGTATTTTTTAGTTGATAAAACTTTGGAGAAGCTGTGTTTTTTCTCATAAACCTACAGTTAGTACAGAAACACATCTGCTGTTCTCAGGTGGTAGAAGCTGTTTGCCAACATGTTATGAGAGGAGATCAGTGGTGATTATTTGCATGGTAAACACACTCAGGTGTAGGCAGTATCAACAGCAGACAATGGCAAAGGCCTGAAAACTAAACTACAGCTGTGTAGCTTTCAATTTGAGACCTGAAATAAATCCCACAGATAAAGTCGACTGAGGCTCTTCAAACAATTTTAAACAAATTCAAGTGACACAATCTGTAAGACATGGACCAAACCATGTCGCTACAAACTTTTATTTATAAAATTATATCATGAAAATAAACTGGCATTTATTGATGCCACATAGATGAATGTTTTAACACAGAATGTGTTCCTCTAAACTTTGCAATGACATCGCACTTTGGTTAAACCTGCTGCTTGAACCACTCCTGCCTGGAGTAGAACGAATGAACTACAGATGACGGTGTGTCAATCTGATGAGCATATCTTGTAAATAATGACCTTGCGTATGCTTGTAAATAGCTGTCCGCAGAACTCTTCTTGTCTCATGATTCAAAGGAAGTCATATAATTGAGATGTCAATACATGTCCTGATGGTGGACCAGACCAGCTTCCAGGTCTGAGGCTAAAATCATCACATTGTTGCAGTTTTATCAACGTTGCTCTGTTAATGTTTAATTACTTTACATCAATATGATTTAGTGACAATGTTGTTAGCCTTCAACGCATGCTAAAGAACTATACGGCCTTTAAAGCTTTGCAGGATGTGACAGCATGCAAAGAGACAACCATCGACAATCTGAATCAGCTTTGCAGGCCTAAATAAACATGCAACATATGCTGCAAGTCTGTTTGCTGAACAAGTGACCAAACATTAGTTCTGAGGAAATATTGATTGCTAGCATCACCCTCTAGAAAAACTGGATAAAGTAGCTACACCTAATTAAAAATACATTTTAACATCCCATTTCTGCTGCTGGCAATGAAAACCGACTGCTGCTGAAGCAAAAAGGAGCATTTATGGTACTTAAATTCATTTCCTTTTCTTTGTGTAAAAGGATCAAGGATCAAGCTGGTCAAAGGCATCAGTCATTAATTTAGTTCTGATGGCGTGTTTAACATTGCAGGCCTTATTATTATTAAGATCGCTTCAATTTACCTGCTGCAGGTTGCACTGAGTCTCCAGACAATATGCTGAAATCATCCAAAGCAGAGGCACCAGAGGTGGCGACTGAGGAGACGGAGGAGATGGCACTGCTTACTGCAGTAGGAGCAGGTGGGCCAGAGATAAGCGAGCCCAGGAGAGAGTCGTCTGCAGTGAGAGGGTCTGGGACAAGTCAGAGGAAGCCTTACAGTCAAGATTATAACCTCTTGTTTTTGCTTTGATTATCAGAAGGTCTAAATTCTCAATGTTTGGTGCTTTACATGTGAATTTTCTTCAATAACTCGAATTCTATCCTTTTTATTTCTTCTTTCTTTGATAAAAACATTGATATAAAATGAAAAATATAAAATGAAAACCTTTTTCATTATATGTTACATCATATTTGGCCACATGGGAGCAAAACAAACTGTAAATAATACACACCAAGTGGAGAACAATTACTTTTGTGCACACTGGAGAGAATATGTGAGGGAAAATATCTCTGCAAGCAGTCTTTTCAAACATCATCTGACCCACTGTTAATATAAAACTACTGATTTATCAGATTAACCTCTACAAACTGATAAGAAACTCTGCTCTACATACCAGTAAAGTTTCCATTTGTACTTACAAACTACAGCATGAATTTAGACAAAGACTCTTCAGTTATACTTTTGGGTTTTCCCACAGTGCCTGATTAATGCAGTGAAATGCAAAAACCTCAACACACACGTCCATACCTTTTGCTGACTCTTCCACGGATCCACCAAAAGGATCAGACAGCGACAGCAGGTCAGGGAGCATGAGCGAAGATGTGTCGGGGGATTTGAGTCCTTCGATCAGCTTTTCTACAAGCCAGTGAAGAAAGGAGAAAGGTGGAAAGGGAATGTGAGCAAAGTGAGACAACATCAGCCAGAAAGCAAAGCTTGTTCACGTCCACATTCGGCCCCACAGAGCTGGAAAAATGTCTCAAACTGTATTTCAAACAAATAAAACCTCCTATATCGTACAGATGAGACTATGGCTGATCTGATACTTGACTTTTAGATTGATAGCTATTTAAATCAAGATGCATTCACATCCCTGAATTAGCCCTTTTTCAAGCACCAAATGTGAAGGATTGTTTTTTTTTTACTTCCAGAAAATTGTTTTACTAAAATGAAGAAATGTGTACACAATGCCATGTGATGATGTAACATTTACCTGGAGCATCTGACAGTTCGAGGGTGTGGAAAGGATCTGGGACAGCCAACAGTGAAGCTCCAGATTCCAGAACAGCAGATGGGTTTTCACCTAGCAAACAAAGCAGAAAAACCTCTAGCTTTGAGACGATGCTCCCAAATGCACGGTTCAAATACATACGGCCAAAGAGTGATGCCAGTTGAGACAGAGGGTTAAATGTCAATGGGCGTTGTGTCGTATGATTCATGTTCATGTTCTTTGGTTAACATGAGAGGCTTTTAAGACTCACTGAAATCTGTATGCACTGCAAGGGGGGATACAAATATAACCTGTGGCCAGTTTTCAAATGCAAACCTATGTATTACCAAACTCATACTTCAATATATGAGGCACACTGGCAGCCTTAGCTTTCCATAGGTAATTAAAGCCATGAGATTAATGGATCAGTTACATTAACCAGGCTTGTAATTCCATTCAACTCCTGCAGCTTCGCATACATGTGACATGAGAACATCCATCGTGCATTAAAAATCGTCAGGTTTGCAAAACTGCGTGGGATTAGGGTGTGAACAAAGTTTGTGCAACTGAGATTAAAGTGAGCTGGTGTAAATATTTACAACAGAGCTCTTACTCAAACCACTATGAATCTTTTTAAGCTCTCCTGGTGGCCTCCTTAAATATCATCATTGCATGTCAATGTTAAGATTATAACGTATGAAATCATTAAAGGTGTCACTTTCTGCCACACTCTCCATCTGAATCTCTGTTTTAAGTTCTAGCTTCTAAACTAAGTTCATTCAGTGGACCGCATAAAGTTAAGGGTGTAACATACCAGTTTCTAGTGGAGTGTTTTCCACAGACGAGGCCTGCAGACCTGGTATCAGCTCTTCTGCTTCAGTATTTAATGGTAGATCTGTTACAGATTTATATAAAAAAAACATACTTGTACTTTACAAACAGACAATGGGGGAATTCTGACAAGTCTGTGTACTTTCAGCATCATTTATGTGTCCAACACACACTGTTCATCAGCTAACTTAACACATTTGATATGACAGTGAAATGTTACCTAGAGCCTTTTTGTCATCAGGTTTGAATTCACCAGCATTGAGGTTTGAAAAGTTGTCATCATCAAACGGGTTCCACGCTGGCTGTGTAGAGCCAGAAACAGTGGGTGCAGCTTTACTTTGGTCTGGCACCGCATTGCTTAGCTGAGCTGGCTGGATGTCGTTCTGTTGAGATGTGAGTAACCTACAAATAAAAAAGAAATGACAACATTAAAACTAATAGGAGAGAAATTAAAACCACTCTTCACATCATCAAAATAAAATCCCACTTACTGAGTAACTGCAGTGTCTCCATGAGCTCCTGGGAGCTGCTGTGAAGCATCAACACTCATAACGGCATCACTCGGTACACGCTGATGGCCTTGCTCCTCTGTTGTCTTTGGAGTTGAAGGTGGAGTCTGCACAACAGCAGCAAGCCAAAAGATAAATTCAACTAATGTTTTGTAGAACGTGTCACAGAAAGTTTAAGATAAATACTCAGAAAGCAGTTTATATGTTATATATATATATATATATATATATATATACATATATATTATTTTTTATTTTTTTAAAGCCCCAAAACATTTACCAATACACTTCTTTGGTCAAAAAACAAATTGAATTGACAGATGGAGTAACGATATCAGGCCAAGCTTCTCAGGTTAAATGCTAAATGAAAAGTTTAATAAATGATGCTGACAGTTTTGCAATGTTCATTATTTCAGGCAAGCAAAAGGCCCCTTACTGTCTCAGCTGACTTTTGGCTGATTTCAGTGGAGACAGGCTGAGCCTGGGTCGCTGATGGTTGAATTATCTGCTGCTGTTGAGCTACTGCTGGCTGACTAGCTGCTGCTTTGCTGGGAGAAGACTGAGTCTCTGGCTGCTGAGTCTGACTAGTTTGCTTGCGACGCACTGGGCGTTGAGGTGCTGCAGGGCTGGATGGAGTCTGTGTCACCTGCTGGGAGCTGGCGACGGAAGGAGCTGGGGTCTGCTGCTGGGCTGTTGCCTGCGCTAGCGCTGCAGCTTCACCTTTGGTCACTGGCGATGCTGCCGGTGACACCGTCTCTGCTCCAGCAGCTGCAGCCGGCTGCACAGCCTATGATACAAATGTATGTGATAGTCTGTTGTTGGTATATAGTCTTTGATTGTAAGGGAGGAATTAAATAAATGTTCTGGTTACTCATTTACATCCGAGTCAAAAGACGTGCCCACAGATTCCCACAGCGGAAGCTGTTGACACTTATTTTGTTAAGCCCACAAAAAATTGTGATAAAGGATTTGCATGAATTTGCAAAAATTTATAGGCGGAACAAAGTCTGTACCTGCTTCTGTGGAGCTGCAACCTGACTTGCATTGTTTGGTGTTTGGATGAGCGACTGAGCAGCAGCCAGTGCCTTCTGTGACTGGATGGCTGCAGCCGTTTGGGAGAGGTCTAAGCTAACTCCTGCAGAAGAACAGAGCACATGCTTCACATGACTCAGCAGCATGAAGAGAATTACAGTTTAAACATGCATAAAATAAAAGGCAGCTTTTATTGGAAGCTAGATAAATACATTTGTCTGCATCTATAACAAAAATGTCCCTCATACCTCAAAGCAATTTACACAGAAACTGACACCTCATGAATCAGTGATGCAGATTGAGGGAATAGATGATTCCATTATCATTTAAAGCCTATGGCTAGACTGGTATAACTATCATACATCTCAACCTGCACACTTGATCTGTCCCTGTTGAAGACTGCAGCACTCAATATGTGCACAAAGGTCTAGAGGTATTCCTGTGCATTTGAACATGCTTAAATTAAAACATTGGTGCCAAAGAATAATGACGGAGTGCTGCACATACCCACAGGCTGAGCTACACCACTGGGGAGATTAGCCCGCTTGCGAGGTGTAAGAGCAGCAGGCTGGATGGGTAGGATGCCAGCAGCAGGCTGGGTGTGCACTGCTTTGGGCCTCTGACGAGGTGTGATGGAGGTTTCCGTGGTGGGAATTGGATCTGTCAGCCTATCAACAAAGGAAAGGATGTTGACTTTCTTGTTAATTACAACAAGCAGTGTTCACATAATTTAATGAGTATCAGAATACTGACTGTAACAAATTACTTCCAAAAAATCATTGTGTGTCCAGAGTGTTAATGGTATTACAAGTGAGCAAGTCATGCTTGCCTGGGCTTAGTCTGGCTCTTCTTTGCTGCTGCAGCTTCACTTGCTTTGACTGGTTCAGGAAGTTTAGAAGGAATTGGAGAATTCTGGTGTACGAGGGGAAAAAAGGAAATAATCACAATGTCTGCACAGGATGGAACAATCAATGACAGGAATAAATACTATCACCGAAAATCTGCCTACAAGTATTTTCCAATGTATTTGCACAATGAATGGAGCTGGTTTTTCTCCAGCACTGTTTCAACTCACACATTTGCCTGTGTGGGTAAAGCAAAGGGTCTGCAGCAGATTCCACAAAGAGCAACATTTCCTGATAAGAGAAGGTTAAGCATAGCTAAATATTTGAGTTGCTCCTGGAGCAAAAAAAAGGGTCTCACCTTCACATTTTGAACAGGGCAGGTCTTTTGAGCAAGCTTAAAAGCAAAGTGGGAAACCTGGTAGATATCTGGTCTTTTGTCTGGGTCTGGTTCCAGCATGTACCCTGGAAACAAGCATCACAGAGAAATAAAAAAAAAAATCGAAGAAGAAACTTAGCAAGCATAAATTAACATGACGCCGTTGATCACATGAATGAATATTTAACAGGTACTAACGAATGAGGCAGTGAAGATCGTAAGAGTAACGGGAATTATCTGGAATGGTGAAACTGCCATCACAGATGGCCACCTGGCTTTCACCAAAAGGGAGAGTGAAGAAGCACAACTTGTACAGCAAACAGCCCATAGCCTGGAGAGGACAACCACATGCAAACCCAGTCACAGAGAAGAAGAGAGGACACGATTAAGAGTCAAAAGAAACACTTTCCCCATATAACGTCTCATAAAACAATAAAACTGTGCATTCACACTGCTGCCTATTTACAGCTACTTATCAAATCTTAAGCCTTTGATTTGGTCTGTTTTATTCATTATAGACCATGCTGTTTCCTGTGTGAAGATGTGTTACTGCATGACGTAAACTTCAAAAGCACCGTTACCGTCATCAGAGAGGTCTGTTCAGTTCACTCACCCAGATATCAGCCTTTGTGGTGATAATCTTGTTGTTGTACAGGTTCACCATTTCTGGGGCTCGATATGATAAAGTGGTGTACCTGACAGAGAGAATAGAAGAAATAAAGAGGAAATTTTCAGTGTTTTTGGTGCTGAACCAAAACACAATATTAGATATTTGGAAATGTGCATTAGTTTAAAAGCAGTTTTCTATATAATACTAGTTTTGTATCTAGTGAAGCTTTTGAATATGATGGAGTGGCTCTCTGTCCAGGGCCTCTCGTCTGCTAGCTGCTAGGATAAGCCCCAGCTTCCCTATGATGCTGAATTGGACTAAGAGGTTGAGAAAAATTCATGAATGACTGATAAAACTTTTAAAATCATATTAAAGTTTCAGCCATGGTTTATAGTTCCCTGTAGAATAAATAAAAACCAATTAATTCTGTATTATTATACCAAAATAAAGTGCAAACGAATGAGTAGTGCAGAAGAATAGAGGCACAAACTTTTTGATCTCTTCCTCGACAGCGGCCACGCCTTCCGTCTGCGGACTCTGGAATTTGTTTGTGGCGCTGCCAAAGTCACACAGCACATAATGACCTTTGTCGTGCAGGAGGATGTTCTCCACCTGTGAAAAAATAAAACTTTTACAAACCAGTTGAGTTGCTTTGGTTAAGAAGCGTGTGAGGCTTAAGATGAACTAAACTATTTGAGCAGAAATTAGATGATGAATCAGTGGATGAATATTTCTGCCAGACATATAATTAGATGTGTAGATTTAAATCACACTCTAAATTACCAGCTTTCTTTATAATGTTTGAACACATACCTCCCACACTCAGCTTTATTTAAAACAGCATCTCAACGACTTAAAACTGATGCACTGATAAACAAGCTGCTTTTTACAGTTTCACATAGTTACATATATTAATTCTTCCCTTTTCTGTAAGATCAATGAATAACTCAACTTGATTTTCTCCTTACACTCAACATAATCATGACACAGGTCAACACGGCATGGGGAGGGGGTTATAGCAAGCCCTGCCTCATTACAGACCAAGCTGGCACCTGATTATCACAGTGAATAAAAAGAATGACTAATATTTAAAGCACGTCACATAATAATCTTGTTTCCTGTTAAACTAAGACAAAGTCGCAGTGGTTGTAGCTGCAGCCCAAGCAGCAGTGTGTGTCACCTTAAGGTCCCTGTGGATGATGGGCGTCTTGCGCTGGTGCAAGCGAGATACAGCATCACTGGTGTCACAGAAGATCTGTAGCACCTCAGACTCTGTGAAGCCAGTCTGTAGCCTTTGATTCATCAAATTGACCACCTGCCCTCCTGCAAAATAACATCCAATTACACGGCACAATAAACAAGAAAGGTTAGAAACTTCAGGAGGTGTTTGATTCGTGAACCTTCCATCCTTCAGATCTGATGTGTAGAAAGAGTTTGATACAACTATACTGTCATTATAAAGTCAATGTGCTATTAGAAAGCAGATCTAATTTCTGGTTAAACTCACCTTTGCAGTAATCCATTAGTATGAGAACCTCCCATACATCCCTTGATCCCATAGCTGTAATGCTGGAGTCCAGATAACCAACAATATTCTTGTGACCGACCAGGTCTTTCTGTAGGAGCGCAAACATAAAATCATTTATAGTCTAATCTGCATACAATTTGTGCCAAACAAGACAATATCAGGGTGCTGCATTCAATCCACATCCTCTCTGAGTGGTGAGGCAAATGCTTGAAGCATGCAATTCTTTCTTTACCGCTAGGTTTAACTATATCGCCTCACGAAGAGAAGAATCTAGATTATCAGACATGGCAACATGATTTATAGCAAACAGAAACAGCAAGACAGGGAAGAAATATTTTAGATTTTTCTAAAACAAAAAAATAAAAGGCCTTATGAGGACATCTCCTGCACGACGGCTGGAGGGGGGGGGCTCAAATCAGCAATCCATTCAGGAATGGCATGGCTAAGATGAAGCACCGTCTGTGTGTGTGCATGTTGATCAAAGAGTGCATAGAAAGAGACAAAATGATAATAAGTGTGTGAGTTAGTGAAACCAAAACTAGGCACACATTGCACACAGGTCTGTTGGATGCTTGTCAAATGATACAATCTGCTTTGTTTGTAATCTAAACATCCATGGCTTCCTTCCTTCCTCTGCGTCTTTCGTGTAGAAATCAAAGTCTGGTGCAGACTCTAAACTCAAAAACTGCCACAAAAATGCTTCTAAACTGTCAAAGTTCACTGAAAGCTCCTGTTTCGTGGTGGGAGTTCACTTTCAATCTTTCTTTATACTATTCTCACATATGAAGCCCGACAGTGATCATATCAGATGCATGACTTTTGTTTTTCATACATCTATGGCAGGGATTGTCAGATGTGTTATTATAGTAAAATAATGTATTTATTACCACAAATAAACCCAGGAGGATTTTTTTTACCACAGCTGAAAACAAGGACTAAAATATTACAATCTTATTTAGAGCTAAAATGTCTTTAAACTACATGATGTACGATGATAATGAAAGACAACTCAAATATAGGAAGCTGCAGTAAAAGTTTTTGAAGCTGCCTCCGTATGCTTTTTTAACCAGCATATAAAGCTACAAAGGCACAGTGAGAGCCTGCAGAGAAATGTTTAATCTCAGAAACTCACCATTATCTGAATCTCCCGTTTGCACACCTGCAGATCATATTCGTTGTTGACGTACATCCTTTTCAGGGCACAGCGCACCCCCTGATTTGTTTTCACAAGAAACACGATAGCGAAACCACCTGCAGGATTGAGAAGGACGAGCTGTCAAATCAGACTGTCAGTCAGATATGAGTGTTGGTTTGTGAAATATTCAGAATTTTAAAAAAGGAAAATCTGGAAACTTCAGAAACCAATTCAGTAGCAATCAATAGAACATGAATCACATGCAGGAAAGAACTGCACTTGCAGGATTTGCATGTCAGAATTGTGGCAGTTTTTTCCCCCACCTCATTAGCTCAACAACTTTTACAGTGTCTGTCGTTACAGGCGAGCCTTGCATCAACAGAGATGATCCCGAGCACATGGTGCTGCCTTATAGCGTTATCTATTAGTCATGGCATTGCTGCAGGGTTTACGTAGTCCTACATTGAGGCCTAACCATCTGGTATAGCTCAGGCTACAGAGTTAAAGCTGTGACAGTCATCAGTTTCAGACGTCAATGCGGAACTGCATGGGGCATCTTATGAGCATCCAGGAAGAGGAGGCAGGTAAACTCATAATACCAAAATGTACAGAGTCAAAGTGTGTGTTCTGATTTGCTGAATTGCAATGTCTTCTTATATCGAATAGATCCAGGACACTCACTTTGCCATTTTTGTCTAGTTTGCAGCCTGACACAATTGATTAAAATCAGAAATGCTGGCTTGATCCCCTGTATTAGGTTCTGAATAACATTTTTAAAAAAGATGGGGATCAAATGCCCAATCTTTCCTTTTGAAAGGAGGAATATCAAATATCAGCATACATACAGCAGTTTATAGTACAGCCCTGTATTCTCCTATTCGCTGAACACATGCTTACGTTGGCAGCTTAAAGGAAAACTAAAAAAAAACTCCTTAATTGGCACTTTCAATCAGGCCTCTACTCAATCTTATCCCAATGTCTCAGCCTCACAGTTTACTTTCCTCTACCTGTTATAGAAAATGAAGATTTCAACAGTAAACATTCATTTAAGCAACTGTCTGGCGCCAGGAAGTCTCCACCTCCTTCAATCACACTTCTGAACCACAAAGGCTGGCTGGAAATGGTTGTGATAGTCAAAAGAACAGCTGAGAGAAAGTGGTAGGCCTCTTTCTAGCATTCCCTCATGCCAGCAGGGATGCCATAAGGTTACAATTCTGTGCTGTTAATGTAATTTATGTGAAAATGCAGGACTGGCAGGAAAGTATTGTTTTAACAACATGGATAAAAAGGGAAAACAGTACAAACAGCATCATTTGGCTTGTGCAAGCCCTTCTCACCTTCAGCTATTATCTCCTCAACTGTGACTTGGTGCCGCCCGACAGTAAAGGCTCGTCCAATGAAATTCCCGCCTGCATGACTGGACCCAGAACTGCCACCTCCTCCTCCAGAACCAGGCCCGGAGCTGACCAACTCCCGACGAGAATCAAAGAACTTCCTCATCTTGTCGAAATGACAGGAGGAATATTTGCTGCTTTGGTGTGTGTGTGTGTCTCTCTCTCACACACACACACAGTAACGACCTGCTGTTTCCTGTGTGATGTTATTGCAGTAATACACAACGCAGCTAAAATGGTAAACTTGACGAGTCAGAGTCTACTTACTGCCTCGGATGTTAAAAGAATCCAGATTGTAAAGGAAAATGTCACCAACACAAGCCAGTTGGTGATAGCTAGAGCGGTGGCGACTAGCAGTTATGTAAGTGAATTACACCGCCCGGGAGGTTAAAGCATCTCCGGAGAAAGTATTTCTTTAACTAGCCATCCAGCTGTTCATGGATGGTTACGGCTGCTGATGAAAAACAAGGTCCATCTCCATCTCGTCCAGACATTTCCAAGCTAGCCAAGTGCTAGCTACTTACGCGCTATGACATTTCGTGTAAGGTTATCCGGGTTATCCTCTGAAGATGATGTCTTTTTGTGCGATATATCCAACGTGTAACTTGTGTGACAGGGATACCTGAAAAAATGTTTCCATCCTCAGTGAAGTGAACCGACCGTTTGTTGCCTCATTGCTAGCAGCCCGTGTGGCTATTTAATTGCTTCCATTTACAATAAAACTATGATTTTAGTTAGCTAACGTTTAGCGCGATGCAGCCTTAACAGGCGTCGAGCCGACAGGGAGCTTAAGCCTTCGTCCTTTGCTGCAAATATATAATCACTGAATGTGACATCCACCAAAACATTACGTTGAGGTTTCAACACAGCGGTGTAATCTCTGCAACCACAGCAATCTTTGGCTGCCAGCGATATCGCAACATCCTAGCTGTTGCTGTTGACGCACGGACGGAATTATGGGAAATGTAGTTCATAATGAAACTACAGCGTGCCCTCCACGCCCCTTGCGTGTGATGTCATACGCTGTGTTCACGTGATATCTTTTAGCTCGGCAATCCTGATTTTTCTTATTATTTTTCTTCTTCTTATTATTATTTTTATTATTTTTATTATTATTATTATTATTTTTGTTATTATTTTTATTATTAACCTCCTGTCTTTCAGTTTACTTTCTGTTCCCAGTAACAGGATCAAACATGGAGAGGCTGCATTCAGTTTTTATGTTCCTCTCATGTGGAACAAGCTCACAGAAAACTGCAGTGCCACTGAAACTTTATATCAAAGTTATAAAAAATGTATCAGAACAACTGTTAGTTTCTCTCACTGCAACTCTTATTTCATTCATGTTCATCTTCTATAACTGAGGGTTTTTTTCTGACTGGGGAAGTTGGAGACATAACACAACCTATGGCTATGTACCTGGCAACTGTTTAGTAAAATGTTTACTATGTCAGATATAATTAATTTATTTTATTAAAACACACTTTTCTCTTAGTGTTACAGCAAAGGGGCAAAAAGGCATCTTTACATATTGTTATAATTTAAATATAATATGAGGTGCAATGTAGATTTTTGGTCACATGTAAAGGCAAGGCAAGGCAAATTTATTTGTATAGCACAATTCAACACACGGTAATTCAAAGTGCTTTACAGAACATTAA
>JBAMHV010000020.1:12176560-12188874 GCA_037177535.1 Pseudomugil gertrudae | reverse complement strand
TGACCTGAGGGGTCTGGTGGGTTCATACTGGGTCAAGAGGTCTCTGATGTATTTTGGACCTAAACCTTTCAGAGATTAAACAACACATTTAGCCATACATACATTTTATTTGTTTTTTATCAAATGTGTTACAATAAAATGAGCCTTTTCTGCCTATTTACAGTCCAAATTGCTGCAGTGGCAAATTAGCACCGGGTGGCAAATTAGCACCGGGTCTCAATGCAAGTTAATAAAACTTGCCTCCACAGCGTATTATAACATTTAACTTGCAATTATTTCACTTATACTGATATTGCAGCATTGCTAAACTCAGTAACCACTCAGCATGGTGTGCATATACTGCAAGACTTCATATTCATTCATTCATTCATTGGCAGGATAACCAACTAATCAATATTTTGTATTTAAAACCAACTAACAAATGTGAATAAATAAAAATATCTCAGTAAATGTAAAAATGTTTCCTATATTGTTATTGTGAGAACTTGATTCGTGTAAATGATAAATGCACACGCACAATTCATATTAATGTAAAAGAAACATATTTATTGTAACTGCATAATGTGATCAATACCCCCATGCAGCTTGATTATCTAAAAAAAATTGCAGCCATGAGTTTGAACTGAGCGGAAGTTTTCAACCTTCCGTGTCGGGATTACATCCGTGAACGCCGCTGCGCGCGCTGTGCGCGCACGCGAAAAGGAGGGTCCTGCATCCAGGAGGGTGGGACGTAAATGCGACCTAACCGGTCCTAAAAGCTGCTGCCAGTCGTTACTGGGACACAAACTTGTTATCGGGCTTCAGACTGAGTCTACAGATCAGGTAAAAACATAATTTATTTCCCGCTTTTTTCATATTTTACTGTTTGACTTTGTCAGACTGGACCTCACACAGAAGGAGAAGGGGTGCTGTGTGTGCAGGGTGTGTCCTCAAACTTTCTGCCAAGTTAACTATTAAGAGGCCATACTTCAGATGTTTAGGTTTTAAAATATTATGATTTAGTTGTGTTGTTTGTTTGTTTGTTGTTATTTACAATCTATTGGATAAATTGTTTATATTTGTGCAGCTTTAATAGAAACAGTATTCACATTTGTTTATCAATAATAATATCTCAGTTTCAGTTTCCCTATTCATTCTCTTTAACTGTTGCATAGTTTCCAGGAAGTTGGATGATTCATGCAGGACTCTATTTAGCAATAAAAATGAACTTCACTTGCAGAATCTATGCTGAAAGTTCCCTTCGCTTCCTTCAGATGAACACTACTGTGTGCACATTTGCATGTGTTTGAATAAGCAGGTTTGTTGTCGCAGTGGTTAATCCATCTGAAAAATTACAAGCTATTATCTGTGTTTCCGCAGCAGAGTAAGTGTTGTGGTGAAAACATGGATAAATGTGTCAAAGAACCGCATGCACTCGCATTGGCATTTACAATAAATACAGTCAATCTTTAACCAAGTACAGCTAATTGAGATCACATATGTCTTTTTCATGGGAGTCTTGGCCAAGAAAAGCATCAGCACAACCCACAAACAGAAGACAATTACAGTAAAGTTAGAATAAAAATAAACTAACTAGCATTTCAAACCACTCTGTTGTGACAGGGTCCTGAAATGCAGGCCACTGCATTGATAAGCGAATAGACTGTGAGTGGGTAAGTTGATCTCAGCAGGTAGGGAAACAGGTGGGGAGTGAATCCCACTACCTTGCTATGAATTGCAGGTGTGGCCAAACAAACAAAAGCTTCATAAAGTAAGATCCACCAACTCAGAAGTTGCTCCGATGCCTGGTACTACTTTATAATGTAATTATTATGGTATGTCTAAGTAAGCATTAAATATTTGTTTCTTTTACAGTTTTCTGGACCTTCAGTTTTGTACTCTACACTCATCCTACAATGGCAGCAGTAAGTCTCTTCCAAAGCAGCAAAACGAGAAAAAACAGCAACATTTACATGAATTTGCATAATCAGCACATATTCACTGCACAGAAAACTGGGCTGAATGACAGTAATAAGGAAAAAATTATGACATTCTAAAGCTTTTGTAAACAAAAACATTTTTTAAAAAAGTAGTTAAAAAAGACGAGCCTCTATTTTAATGCTTAACGTTACCACATGTGGTATAAAGTTATAAGCAGCATCTTTGTCATCCAGTACAGTTCAGTTTCAGTTGTTAGGTCAGCAAAAGTATGGATCTATTGGGCTTTTGTGTAGGAAATTCTTCCAGTGATGGGCGGAATGTAATGTGCAAATAGAGACAACACGAGCTCAACATGTATGCTCCATTAAAAAGAGGAGTAACTTTTCCCAGTAGCATAGCTAACTGGTGTGTAAACAGTATTATTTAGTTTAGCATTTTTCCTTTAGATGTGCTACAAGAGATTATTTTTTAAAATAAAAGCATTCAGTTTAACGTATATAGCTTTAAAGACATCCATCTTTGTAGTAAAAACTGCATATATTGTGATATATAGGTATATATATGCTGGAACTTTGGGCTTCCGCTACAGGTCTTCTTTTCTGAACCCAAATTAGCCTTATTACATAACACTTTTTTGTACATGCATTAATTAATAAAGGATGAGCTAATGTATTTAAAACCAACTGTTATTTTATCCTAAAAGGTAAATATCAAATGGAAAGATGTTTAGTGGAAGGGGACTTTACACCAGTGTCTGTTTACTTTATGTCTGTTTTGCAGATAAGCTGTTATAATTTTATGAGCATTTTTTTATGAGCAGATTGGAACCCGGGGAACAGTGACTGAGGCTTCTGGCTTTAATGCTGAGGCAGATGTCCAGAAGCTGAGAGACGCCATGAAGGGAGCTGGTGAGTGACCCACAAACTGGCTAAAGAGAGAGCCGACAGATTTTTACTTGCATGGAAAAGAAAAACGGCAGCTAATTCTATCATCAAATAGAAAGTTTGACAAACATCCGGGTTCATGTTGTCATAGCACTTTTAAACTTTTCTTTGACATAGCCCATTCATTCTGGGACCTTGATGAATCCTGACTGTGCTGATGGTGCGGGCAGTAATAGCAAATTGATGTTGTTATGGGTCACGCTGTTCTGAAATGATGCTGGCAGGTACTGCTTAAAGACATACTTCCTGACAAGCATTCAGACATTCAGTAGTTTTTCTGTCCGTACATTTCTGGTGAGGAATGTTAATGCTGTTAAGGATGACTAGTTTAATCATTTTCTCCTGACTCTTGTTTGCTCCCCTGTCCAAACAGATGGTTTCTATGACAACAGAGACAAACAGCAGGGTGTCAAAATGATTTCAGGGGAAGCGACACGGCTGGCTGTTTCTGTCGTACATATTATGGCTGAACTCTGACCCCTAAGCTGAGTTATAAGAATAGGAATGAAAAAAATTTCTATTTCAAAATGGATTCAATTATGATGTTGCTTTCAGGCACGAATGAGGCAGCTATCATTGAAGTCATAGCGCACCGTACAAATGCACAGAGGCAGCGCATCAAAGAGACCTATAAAAAATCTGTTGGGAAGGTAAGATGTTGCACCTAATAGAGCTTAAATTCAGTAAATGGGGAGTATTTTTGAAGGGTTTTCACAGCTTTAAGGGAACCTGCTGGCAACACTATTAGATGTGTCATCTCTGAACTTCCTCTCCCACTGTGTACTCATCTTTTTTTCTTTGAGGGGCATACAAACACAGCAGATAAGGAGAAAGTTAACCATTAATTAAAAGAAGAAATAACTGTCTATAAACACAGATAAAGTTGTGTAAAGAGGAAAGCTTCTCCTCCCTTAAAAATACACTGAATCCATGGCAGTGTGTGGCCCATTGTGTTTGGTTAATGATTAATAAAGATCCATATATTAGCTGAAAGGGAACAATGATATTTTTTTTACTGTATTGACATATTGAGATTAGTAAAACTCCCTCCATAGTGTAAGTTTAAGATAAATGACTAAAACTATATGAGAGTGCATTGAGGGAACTGAACATGAATTGAGGAACCCTTGCAGGCAGAAACAGTGAGTCATGTTTAACATGTTGACGCCCACATGTGGTAACAAGGGTGGATTTGTAAAACCGTTTATGTCTTCACCAAACTCTTTCCTTATGTCACACCCTCTAGTGGATAAGTCAGGGCAGGTTGAATGTAAGCAGTCTGGCCTCTTGAAACTTGTTTAATTTATATTAATGTCCAAGAAGAGCATAATTACTGAATTACCTTTTAATGCAGTTACAGGAAAACTGTCTTACTGTTAATCTGTCTGGCCTTATCTGCAGGACCTGGCTGATGATCTGTCCTCAGAGCTGAGTGGGAACTTCAGGAGTGTTGTCCTGGGTCTGCTGATGCTGCCGCATGTATATGATGCCTATGAGCTGAAGACTGCAATGAAGGTCAGAGTTTCCTTTGTTACACAGGCTTCACCATTTTATGTGCTTCTTTCTAATGTTCTGTTATTTAGTTCCCATTGTCCTCCAATGCCACCAAAAGACAAAAACCTGAGGTGTTAATCAGATAAAGTTAGCACCTTGGTGCCATAATCTACCCTTCATTTCTGAAAACATCTCTTAATCAGGCCATGGGGACATGTTCAGTAATCAGACGATTGTTTGATTTCACATTGTTCTGCATGCATCTTCTAACGGGTTTCCAAAAATCTGCATCTGAAAATAATCCTAATTGTTTTGCTACACTTGAGTGACATTTATTGCTAAGACAATCCATGGGATTTGATGAAAATTTGAATTTCTTATAATCAAAAACCTTTTTGACATGTGTATTTATATTGAAATAATATTGGCGAATGAACAAACCCTGCATTGTTATATTCAATGGGATTTACTGAGAGTTCAGTTCAGTATGCTGATTCTTCACAGGGAGCTGGAACAGAAGAGGCCTGCCTCATCGATATTCTGGCTTCAAGGTCCAACGATGAAATACAAACCATCAATGCATTCTACAAGAAAGGTAGCTTTGCTGCTTCTTTACATAGAAATTCTGGCATGAGGTCATTTTTCTTGACTGTAGCCTATGAATGAGGTATGATATTGAGTGTCAGTGAAACAGCCTCATTATTAGAAAGTAGTGGATGCTGTAAATTATTCATGAAATGCATTGGATCTCTGTATGTCAGGTAATTATTTACTTCTTTGTTCCTCCTTGTGGTTTGAATAAAAGTATTTAGCAAGTCCTTTATGCAGTGGTTTTTAAATGACTCCATGTTTATCACTCTTACGACATAAACAGCACAGTTTGCGGCTAGCTACACTCCATGTGTAGCTGCATTTGTTTTCATTTTCGGCCCAGTATTGACTATTAGTAAGTAATATAAACCTAATAAAGTACTATACATAAATCTATGAGGCTGGAATGGCTCGATGGGTGCTCCCAGTGCTGCATGTGAGGATACTTGTGTCAAAATTATACTGCTTGTGTTTTGGGATTTTACTGACATCCTGTGGCACTTTGATGAACAAAGACTCATTTTTCATAAATTAGAAGCACATGTGCTTTAATTATTGATACAGTTTAAAATGCCTTTGTTTACCTTGGCAGAATATGAGAAGAGCTTGGAAGATGCTGTGTGTGGGGACACATCTGGGATGTTTCAGAGAGTATTGGTCTCTTTACTCACGGTAAACAAACACCACAAACCCTCGCACATTGGGTCAGTGATGTGGAAAATCATTATTAAATATTATCAAACCCTTTTCAACATGAGTGGATGATGCATTTTGCTGTATTAAGCTTTCTCCTAAGTGAGAGAGGAGAAGCTGCAGAACAACCGAGAACTCAGTTAGGAACTGTTGCACAATTCTTTGCTTATATTTCTCAATCTGCTGTGTCTTTGCATGAAGGCTGGACGGGATGAAAGCAACAAAGTGGATGAGGCCCTGGCTGCTAAAGATGCTAAGGTAAAGATGAAATGCCCAGCCCCAGGTGTGCAAAACCTCCCAGTATCAAACTGTTATAAAGAGTCTATTTTTATGCTTGTAATTGAAGGAAATCTTCGAGGCTGGGGAGGCTCGATGGGGCACAGATGAGATGAAATTCCTCACAGTGCTGTGTGTGAGGAACCGAAAGCATCTGCTAAAAGGTACTTGTGTCAAAATGATGCTTGAAGTGCTTGTGTATTGGGATTTTACTGACATCTTGTGGCCATTTGATGAGCAAACGCTTATTTTCCATATTGTCCCTAAATTAGTGACACAAGATTTCACAGTGATCAGCTTTCTAGTTTATATTCTACTTCTCCATTAATCATAATTTTCATTCCAGTGTTTGAGGCCTATCAGAAGATTTCTGGGAGAGCCATTGAAGACAGCATCAAGAGGGAGATGTCTGGCAGCCTAGAGGACGTCTTTCTAGCCATAGGTTTGTCTTCTCCGGACCACGTTGCTTCAGATTGGCTTTCAGTATCTTTTCATATCAGTACATCCGACACATGAGTTCAAAGCATGAAATGAAAGAAGAATTAATGTGAAAACAATGCTTTCAGTTTGCATGTTTTCTGTGATGTCTACAGCGTCTTTGCACTATTCTACATTTACATAAGACATAAATGAGTTACAAAATGGTTTAAATGCTTTTAGATATGTCTTTACTCATCATATTTTTTTCCAACTTACTTTACAAACAGCTTTGTTAACATAGTGGTAATAATATTCATTAGCTGATTATAGTGTGGGAACTCTGGCAAATAGCTGATATTTGTTAGTATGTCCCTCCCACGTGTTTCTATTATGTTGTGATAATAAGAAAAATGTTTGTGCTCTTTTGTGTTGAGGTGGGGTTTTTTTTTGGACATCCCTAAACTTGCAAAAAAACTAAAAAAAAAAACTTGGCGCAGAGTAGTGATATCTGTTTTCCTCCTCACCTCTTCCAAATGTGTCTACTTTCCTCCCCAATCTGCTGCAAAGACGCCCCTTACTGTACTGTCAGTGTCTGTCATGGTTGTGTAATCTTGGATGGGTTGTATTGGAATTTATTCCGTTGTGCTAAGACGCTGGCTCAATGATGACGTTTAATTCTATTCCATTCTGTTTTGCAGTGAAATGTGTGAGGAGCAAGCCGGCTTTTTTCGCAGAACGCTTATATAAATCAATGAAGGTAAATAGTTGTGAGTAAAGGAGAATACCTTATGGTAATTTGGGAATTAACTTCCATCCATCCATCCATTTTCTACCGCTTGATCCCAGAGCGGGGTGGCGGGGAAGCTGGAGCTTACCCCAGCTGTCAACGGGCGAGAGGCGGGGTACACCCTGGACAGGTCGCCAGTCCATCCAGGGGGAATTAACATATATTTGCATATTGTTTAGAAGTACCTTCTACATTAATTTACATTAAATTTTATGTTTTGGATTTTCTTGTCTGTTCCTGCTTAGACATGATGTAAACAGACACTGCTGTTGTGATGTTTGGGTTATTAAAGCTGAATACAGATTTCTTTCTTTCCCATCAGGGGCTTGGCACAACAGATAGTGTCCTCATCAGAATAATGGTCTCCAGAGCTGAGATTGACATGTTGGACATTAAGGAGCAGTTCTTCAAGATGTATGGAAAAACTCTGCACTCCTTCATCAAGGTGAGGGGCGGAGAGATGCTGTACTCAGCAAAAGCTTCACAATATACCAGCAGGGATCTAATGATGATAAATGCTCTTTTAATGTTAAGTAATGTTGCACAATACTTATATGAGACAGCTGTTTGTTTATCTTTAATCTGAGTGGGGTAGACACATTGCTATCAGTTTGAAATCAGATGGTTTGCAAAAAAAAATCCAATTTGTGGCGCTTTGAAGCTTTACGGACCTCTCTGTCATCTTAGGGAGACACATCTGGGGACTATCGCAAAATCCTGCTTGAACTGTGCGGAGGCGAGTAGAAGAAAGAACTGGCTCTGTTCTGGGAATCACTTCACAATGTTTTTTTTCTTCCATGCCTTTTTCTTTGCACTAATGAACACAGTGCCTTGTTTTAAAATGTGTAACACCAATTAAAACCAAAGACCAATGTACTCCAACACATGTCTACAATTATTATTGGACAGACATATATGTGTCCGGCTTCTCTAATCAGATAAAATATTATTTTAATGATCTATGTCTTTTATATTTTCATTGCTGCTCTGTTAGTGATGTCCATTTGTTTAATTAAATGCAGTTCCTCATGTGATGGAGTCAGCCTTTTACCATTTGACTCAATTACATTAACGGGTTGCTAACTTGATTTGAGAGGCAGTAAAGTGTGCACTAATCAAACTAAAAAGAGGACAAGAGACCTTCATTTTTATCTCAAGTGGTGACTGCTGCAGCTGTACTCCAGGTGACCACAAGATGGAGCCAAAACAACTCTCCAGAAAGTTGAAGTGTAGCAGCAGAACAGAACAAAATGTTTCCCTGTGCACTGAACCGTTTGTAAATGCTACAGTTGTTCTGTTTTTTACTGAGCCACATAGCATTACTCACTGTGATGACCTTGTAATGGAGAATTTATAGCATGTTCTACTGCTTTTTGGCAATGTGCCTCTTCGCCCATGAAACTAGCTCAGGCTCTGCAGGGAAAGATCCTGTTCCACACTGTTTTTATGGTCGGAAATGGAAGAAAAAGAGATTGCGTCTGTAAAAACCTCATCAGATAAACTGTTTCTCGTATCATACGTCTGAATAATAGCTGTTCTATTCACATCTTTCTCTGAAGGGCTGTGGTCTTCTGTGACCATCTGGTGAAAAACTAATTTAGGCGATTCTGATTTGATGAAAATTTCAACAAGGCTGAGTGATTATCTCAGTGGTGCATGCTTTTTGTCCCTTGTTGCCGTAATCATTGTCATCACTTGTGTAGAAATATTTCAAAACATGCTAATAGCAGAATTATGTTTGCAAATGATGAACATAAAATACTTCACAAAATGAAATGCTGTCACTTGGAGAATAGGAGTTAATGAGGGTAAATACCCAAAACACAAGACCTTTATGAATAATCCTGCTGAACCAAGGGAAGATTTTGTTTTTTGTTTGGTTTTTTGTACAAGCCAAACAGTCATTTTCATGCAACATCTGGAAATATACTCAAACACAGTGATGGGAATCAGACAGGACAGCTACAGCTGGGTCTGTGCAGGTGATGTAAAATAACAGTATAATGTCTCCGCATGTAAGGATCAGAAACTCATCGTACTGGTACTGGTAATGTGTACCTCAGAAAGAAGCCCTTTAGGGATATGACAGCAGTGATTTCTTATGTGCCATGTGTTTTATAACTGATGCCATTTGAGTTTGTAATAAAAGAAAAGCATAATTAAATAAACATAAAGGACCAAAACACCATCTATCTCCAGAGATGTGCTGAACACAACTTCTCACTCTATTTATCCTCTGTTGATTGTTTTCAATATCCCTTAGTGGTCCTGAACAAATGGATGAATCGTGCATATATCACTGCTGATACCGAAGCATTGTCCTACAATTAACTAGATGTCTTAATGCCTAACTCAGTGCTCAGACTGTTGACATGTGGGTGGGAAGGTTAGACAGAAGATCATTATGACCAATATGGAAATGCTGCAGCTATAATTCACTGTCAAGTAGAGAAGCTTGTAATATTGGCTTGACTCTCATGTTGCTTCACCACTACCCGAAGGAGCTAATTAGTTACTTTTAACTGTGACAACTCATTCATTTGAGTTTTACAGTTACTCCATAGCAAACAAAGTGTTTCACTTTTTGTAATGTGGTCCATCCCATGGAGGATTTTCCAGTAAATTTCAGCTTTTTTCTCTGTTAAATTAGATTGAACTAAAAAAGCACTGCAAGAGTGCAGACCTCTGTCAAGCAGCTCATTTCTATCTCAGTGGCTCATGTTATTGTCCTACATTCATTTTATCTCTACAATACTGACTTTCATTCATTGACAATAAATCCAATGTCTGGCTATATTGTGGTGTTTGTTGTATGTTTATATCTTAATTTATTCTTTTTCAGTGATAAAAATTCCAAATATATCACCTATTTTTCCCTGGTCTGGATCCAGAAATTTTCCAGGATCCAGATCTATCTTAGATATCTTGTAAAACATATTGGGAACTTCACCTGTATTTTTTGACCAAGCAACTTTTTTTTGGTAGAGATTTATGCATATATATCCTGAAAAAGGCCCTATTTTGCAATCCAGATCCAGATGGTGATCCAGGTCACTTCCAATATTTAATATTTAACAGAATCTAAGTTGGACCAAGACCCATTCTCAGAACAAAAGTAACTCCATCCAGGAGTTTTTGCATAAATTTGCTTAATAATAATAATAATAATAATAATAATAATAATAATAATAATAATAATACATTTTATTTATAATGCACTTTACATTTCAAAGAAATCTCAAAGTGCTACATTAAAGCAGTACAAAAAACAGTTGGACCAAAATTAAAAAAGAAAAAATTTAAAAACAATTAAAAGAAATTTAAAACACCGAAAACACATTTTTACATATAAAAAGCACTAAAGACATTCTGCCTTCTGAAACAGAAATGTCTTTAGGCCTTTTTTTAAAGACCTCCACATTTAGTGGGGCCTTCAGGGCCACGGGGCAACTGTTTGGAAGGCCCAGTCTCCCATTATGGAGAGTCTGTCCTGGTTTGTTGAAGGCAGTAGGTGGAGGTGGTGGAACGGAGGTTTCGTGTGGTGGTGTGGAGGGTAAGGAGCTCGCAGAGGTAAGCAGGAGCGGTTCCATGTATGCACTGATGAGTGAGGAGGCAGAGTTTATAGTGGATTCTGTATTTAATGGGCAGCCAGTGGAGGGTTTTAAGGATGGGAGTGATATTGTTATATTTGCGCCTCCCTGTCAGGACCCGGGCAGCGCAGTTTTGGATGTGCTGGAGCTTTTGCAAACCTCTGCCAGGGATCCCAATGAGGAGAGCATTACAGTAAGCCAACCTGGAGGAGATAAAGGCATGGATCAACTTCTCAGCATTGGGTTGGGTGAGAGAGAGGTGGAGTTTAGCTATGTTTTTTAGTTGGAGGAAAGAGACCTTGCAGAGGTGGCGAATGGGTTTCAAAAGTGAGGTTAGAGTCAAATATAATTCTAAGATTTTTAACAGTGGATGACAGAGGAATGTTTTGTCTTAAGATGGGGATACTGCTGAGGGAGAGTGAGTGAGTTTGATGTGGGGTACCAATTATAATGGTTTCGGTTTTGCTGCTGTTTAATTGGAGAAAATTTACAGACATCCATGCCTTTATCTCCTTCAGGCAAACCAGAAGTGCAGATGGCAGAGCTGAGGGGAGAGTGGTCCATCTTTATATATAACTGGGTATCATCGGAGTAGCAGTGGAATGAAACATTGTGTTTATGGATTATTTGACCAAGAGGGAGCATTTAGATGGTAAAAAGGATTGGACCAAGGACAGACCCTTGCGGCACTCCACAGCTTACAGTATGGTGTATGGATTTGGACTGATTTAGAGCCACAAACTCTGTCCTGCCTGTAAGGTATGATTGGAACCAGTTGAGAGTGGTCCCAGAGAGTCCCACGATATTTTGGAGCCTATGGAGCAGGGTGTTATGGTCAACAGTGTCGAAAGCAGCCGACAAGTAAGAGTAGGAGAGATGGTGAGCCCTGGTCCACAGTCATAAGCAGGTCGTTCATGACGCGGACCAGGGCAGTTTCTGTGATGTGTGCACATCGGAAACCAGATTGAAATTTGTCATAAAGGTTGTGGGTGTGGAGGTGACTGTGGAGTTGGACTGCAACAACTTTTTATAGTACTTTGGATAAGAATGGTAGGTTTGGATAAGGTTAGCAAGACGGAACCTCCACAACCTCGTTGGGAGAAACTAGATTAGATTTAAAAGGACAATAAACGGGTGAATCCTGCAACCCTCTTGGACCCAGTACAGAGATGTGATGACATTGTTCACAAAAAGGAAAAAAAAAAAAAACACAAACAAAAATGTTTCTCCAATGCAAAAATTAGGCATATTAACTTACCCGTATTTATACAACCTTGTACAGCATAAAATATTATACTGCTAATCCTGATTTGTCAGGTACAAACAAGAGAGATAGTTAGAAATTTAAGGGTGGGAGAAGATACCTATCATGTGGTATAATTTCATGCTTCAAGTACAATACTGCATGAACCTACATAAATTAACAGCCTCTTGCTTTCATCTACACACACTGCCTGTTTCTGCAGGCGACTGTGGCGCATGTAGTAGAAGCGGGTCAATTCCTAACCGGCAAGTTAGCGGTTCAGGCGTCCACATGTCGAAGTGTCCTTGAGCAAGACACTGAACCCCCAGTTGCTCCTGGTGCTGCGTCACCGGTGT
>JBAMHV010000020.1:12141448-12176460 GCA_037177535.1 Pseudomugil gertrudae | reverse complement strand
GGTGAATGTGTCGAATAGTGTTAAAGTGCTTTGAGTGCACTGATGTGTAGAAAAGCGCTATACAAGTACAAGACCATGTACCATTACCATTTAACATGTGCAAACTAGATCAAATGATTAAAAGTGGGAGGATTGAAATGAAACGACAACTGCTGTTGAAATAATGCTGTAATGTGTTCATATGTTGCTGATGCACACATGTCCATTCATGTGATTAACAAAGAAGGAAATAAGCCTCCTTTATTCAGAACCACTACAAAAGCCTCCTTTATCTACAGCTGAAGTATTATAAGATAAGATGTGGGGATGTTTCAAATTGCTTTCAGAAAGAGAAACAGATTATATAACCTTGAACTGTGCACTCCTCAGCGAGCAGGTAATTGCATGTCTTTGATCTGCAAAAATTGACATTTCAATTTATCTAAACTTGAGTTTTTCTGTAATAAGAAGTCCAGTTATGTGAGTTCACCTTCACACAGTATTTGATGGACTAGTCACAATTCATTAAGGTTAATTGAGTTAAACAATAACCTGTGTGCTGGAAAAATCTTGGCTGGATGAGATAAAAATGATGCCGAGTCAAACTTTCTTTTAACAGATTTATTACAACAAAGAATCAATCAGAAATACATGCAGCAGGAGCATGCAGAGAGATATCTCTGCAGCTAAACTTCAGATCTTAGTATTTATACATTAGTTCCTCCTGACATGACAGCAGAAGGTTGTTTCTTGGCAGATAGTGATGCATCATCTCACAGGTGAGGGACGGTCAGGTTCAGGAACGGTCAGATACGGCTGGTACGTGGGACTGATAAGATTGCTTGCTCTTAAGGAGGTTCAATGCTTTGCACACTATGACATTCTAAAAGGATTATTATAAGAATAAAGCAGTTATAATACCAAACCAATATGTGTAATGTAATAATTTCTCACACACCTGTCTGAGTTGTTGCCATTTCTTTTACCTGAGGTCACTTTCACTTATTTAGCTTTTGAAAATGGTTCAGTGGTGTTCCAGTCAACTACTGCAGAGCTGAATCTATATAAAATCAAATATACGTACATATTATGGACATCAGTTTGAAACATTTGGACTGAGATTGAGCTGTTAGCTGTCTTGCTGTTAGATAAATTGGATCTATCTTGTCTCTTTTTGTCCATGAGGTGTCACTGTCAGTTTTATATCCCCTTTGAGAAATAATACTGTAACCTGGTAGCTGTATCACACCTTTGTTTTCTCATTGGTGTGGTTTGCTGTGTTTATTGCTGTGCTGTGTACTATTCTGTGGTTTGGTATGTGGGAGTGTTGATATGGCGAACCATGTGATTCCAATTAGCTTGGCGTAGTGCTGCTGTATTTAAGCATCACACACTTGGTACTTTGGTCTCTGGTGTGAACTTTTTTAGGTAACGACACGCTCGGTGTACTTCATCTTTGAAACTATTTGTGTGGATTAACCAATTGATGGTCTCTGGTGTGAACTCTGTTAGGTGTGCTTAAAGTGGGATATATGGAACTTGCCCAGGAGGAGGATTAGGGTGTCTTCACTTTAAAGACTAGCAAAGAACTCTCCATAAACTCATACAGTGTTTTGGCCAGCTGAGAGCTTTGCAACGAACTCAGTACTGGACCCAGCTGACCCTACCTCCTCCATGGACTCTTCCTCCTGCTGGTAGAAGGCACACCAGCATGCTAGAAATATTCCTTTTTTTATCGCCTGTCTTTTAAAAAAATTTTAAAAATCTAAATTTTTTTAAACAGCTTGATTCTGGTTTGAGCATTTGTTAACCCTTACTGGTTGGTCAGACGGTCATACCCTGTTACAATACAGTTGGTGAAAAGAAAATGAAAAGGAGCTGTCGTTTTTGCAGTTTAGATCGTATCACCTAGATGTTATGTTCCCATCGATGCATCAATATTTTTTTTTAAAATTCCACATTTTTATAACATTTTTATGAAATGCGATGCATTGTAATTGATCTATTTATTAAAAGATTTCAAGTATAGTATCAGCTTCTGTCAGGTTTTGTGCTTTTTGCAGACAGGTTCCCTGGTTGCTTCACCAGGGGAAAGCAGAAAAAGAACATTTGCAATATTTAGTGTCCCTTTTTCAAAGCATAGGGGGATATTTTTCTAACTATAAACAAGTGAACTGAAATAAGGAGAAATGTGTCCCCAAATAGATTTTTAAAACATTTTGATTCACAAACAACTGCATTGACATATTTACAGCCTGATTCTTTTCAAATACACTTGCATAGAGCTGAATCAACACTGAATACTGACATGAAAACTGATGACTGCACACACACTTTTTTTCCATGTACTTTTTTTAAAAGTCCTTGTGCACACTATGTGCTGTTGGTTTGAATGGCAGAAAATGAGACAAAGTTATCTTATCTGTGTGCATGGAGCGTATGTCCGTGAGTATGAATTATGAATCTTCCACAGTGCTTGTCAAAGCTCTTTTTAACGCTCCAGGCACAACTCATCAAAAGTGTTATTTAGAATAAAAATCTTCAGTGATAAATGGTAATGTAGGCAGCTATGAATGAAGCGGTGTGACTAATAAATTTAAAAGTACATAAAAGACTATAAGCATGCAGGAAGAATTAAATCTCACATAACATTTAAATAACAGATGATTAATGATACTGACCTTTAAAGATATTTCTATCTATAGTAAATATTTAAACATATGAAGTATTAAGGAATATATGAAGCATATATAACATGTTTTTGCTTATTTTAATTGGCAATAGATGATTTGCGGTCAAGTCAGGAGTTAAAAAGCAGTTCTCTTATGGAAATGAATGCTTTTGTTTTAAAAATGTATCTAAATGATTGATGAAATAACAGTAAAATGCAGTAGATATTGTATTTTCATAGAATTGCCTCTTCTTTTTTACTGCTGTAGAAAACATTTAAAGATGATGTTTCATCAAAACACAACATGATATGATGGTAATTAAACTTGTTATAAACTAGACAAATAAGACTAACATGTTAAATGAGGAAAAAAAACTGTACAGGTTGCTTATAAACCATGAACTATGTTGAATAAGGAAAATGACAAACTTTAACACTCTGCTGAAAGTGCATTAAAAAAAGGATCATCTAAAAGAAAGTCTATGACATTCTCAATAATTCATCTAGCCCATAAATGTGCCTCCTCTGTGAGCTGCATGAAGACCTGCATCGAAACTGTGTCATGTCTTTAAGTTACCGAATGATCTGTGCTGATTCATTATCATACAACAAATACTGATTTACACATATGTCTCTTTTTCACTGTAGCTTCATAACATGGATGATTACAGTAGATACAATCCTGCCCAAGTAAAGGGAACATTGTCTACAGTGGGAAACAAATCAGAACACAGCTATGTCAAATGGTCAGATATCCATCCATCCATTTTCCATACCGCTTCACCTAATTCAGGCTCACATAGCGGAAGCCTATCCCAGCAATCAATGGCCAAGAGGTGGAGTACACCCTGGACAGGTCAACCACAGAGAGACAACACAGAGAGACAAACAACCTTTCACACACACACACACACACAGCCAAGGACAATTTAAAGTCTCCAAACAACCTAACATGCATGTCTTTGGATGGTGGGAAGAAGCTGGAGCACCCAGAGAGAGTCCATGCTAACACAGGGAGAGCATGCATACTCTGCATAGAAAGACCAAACCAGTGATCTACTCGTGTGGCTGCAGTGCTAACCTTCAAACCATCATGCAGCCCCAGTATTCAGCCATTAAAATAGAGAAATAGAAAGAAAATTCTAAACTTGATCCTGCACATAACATGAACAATCAGGCAAATTATCAACAGGGGAACATTACAGCAGAAACAAACCTAAAGATCTAAAACTAGCTAAAACGTGCAAGAGAAAACCTCTGCTGTCCCAGTGATTAAAAGTTCAAAGATCAATGAAAACTTGGCTGCTAGTTTTAAACGCTACAGTTCGAGAGAGAGATGTGCTTTAACCAAAATCCAAATCATTTGTTTGTTGTTTAGGTGCACTGTGTTTATACATCTCCTGGAAAATAAGAGATACATTTTTTAACTACTTCTAATAGCAATATGTAGACAAAAAATAAAGAAAAATGAAACATCTTTTGGCCACTGACTATGTCAGATGAAATTTATCATCACATAAATCCTACTGTAGCTCAAATCTGTACCAATTACTCACCTTCTTACCAGATTTTGTTTTACAGGTTGATGGATCTCTTCTAGATACTCATTATGAAATTTAGATCCATCAATTTAGCTGGCATCAATATGGATGGTTGCCATGGAGTCTAGAAGGTTCTCTGCTGCTGTTCAAAAGCACTTCCTTTAAAGCACTTCTCCAGAGCCATGATTTTGTACAAACTTTGGCATGTTTTTAGCATAGCAAGCAGGTGATGTTTTAAACTGATCAAACATTTTTCTATGTTTTCAAGACTGACCAACAGGTAACTTTGTTTCTCTGGATGCTGCTATAATTCTGTGCCTCACCTACCAAACAGACATGGAGAGAGGTCATGGCAGAACATTCTGAAAGATTAATAAGCTCTCACACAACTCCAACTTTCTGCATGCTGATCACTGGTGAAACGTCACCACTCAAGCAGGATCACTCCCTCACAGGCATGCACGAAAGTTGGACTGTGTATATCTGTCTGCTGTCCAGCTAAAAATCAACAATACAACTTTGCCTAAATGTTGGTTTCCAGTTAAATTGTGTAGTAATTTTTTCACAAGTAAATCAGGCTAAATAATTCCATGAACGAGTGAATGATAATACACAAGAGTCATTTATAGGTTTACGTAAATTGGTTAATGCCAGCAGGTACGTATGTGATAACAGCTCGTATAGGAGTGCAGGGAACTGCTGGAGATTTTCAGACATTTCTAAAACGCCCCAAAAAAACTCTCATCACTGTGATGTCTTGCTGTTCAACGTACTGTTCTCACCAGTCTGATAACTCCTGCGTTCTGACTTATTAAGCTTGTAAGCGCTCCTAGTACATCACAAATAAAACTGGATCTGTCGTGTGAGGCTCTGTGAAGATGAACAAACTGACATGATCAGCCACTATGTCTGGCAGTTGGTTTGTGGAAAAGGCATGATTGGGAACAGATGAGATTAAAGTGTTTCATGAGCCAAACAAACTGAAGCTCCACATTTAATTCATACATATTTATTAAGAAAGAAATGTGGAAATATGTCTTAAGGATTCTCCACATGTGGGAAAAAAGCCTTTGTACAAATCACTCTCTGTCCAAAGACTATATCTTTGTTTGTCAAAATAATGCAGAAAATCCACATTGAACACTTTTCTTTTAAATTATTTATTGGACATAACCGCTTTTAATTACAGGAGACAGTATTATCTGCAACTGTTAGATGGAGCGTTTCAATATGTCAAGCAAGTGGAGGTAAGACGTGTTTTGCATTGATAAAAACCCATGTGATACTAAATACATCCAGGCATTTGGATTGAGGAGGAAGGTGTGTTGTGGACAGAATTCAGATTAGTGTGTGAATGTGTCAAAGTGATGGATTTCATTTGTCTCGTGTCTCTTGTGAAAAATTGTTCTAATTTATACTCTTGCTGTCTTTAAATAAATTATACTAGTTATATATTCTACTTCTTTGGCAGCAACATGTGCAAATAGCTGATGTTGAGATTCAGATGAGACCATATGCAACAACAGTTTTAGCTTTCTTGTGGCACTTTCTTCTCCGTCTGCTTCATATTACTGAGGGGTTGTCGATATTTCTGAGCCTGTCAGTCATAAATAAATCGGCCCTATAGCGTGATGCTCTTTTTCTTTTAACATTTGGAAATGGGTTTTTTCTCATCAACAGGTATATACACGTTATTTTTACATTTAAAGTGCCATCAACCTGTAATTTTGACTATTTCAAGATGGCTGGCAGCTTGAATAAATAGTCTAGCTGAGAGTTAAATCTCATACATGAACAAAAACATATTTATCATCTGACATTTCTGTCATCAATTTATATGGAAAGATTTCAAACTAAGGCAAAATCTTCATTGTTCTACAAACAGAAAAACACATCTGAGAGACAACCCCTGTTTCTGTTGTATTCACTGTCTCTTCCCTAATTTTAGCATGTTTCAAAATAGTATCTGTCATTCCAGTTTCCTCTGTAGCTCGTCCCTACCTGATCCTTGTTATTGCATTATGCAAATTTCCGGAAAATTTCTCAGCGTTAAAACTTAATGAGCATTTAGTCTGTTTGTGTAAAATATTACAAGCTTCTGGCACCTTGTTATAATCCTCTTACTTGTATTTAAATAACTTATTTATTTTCTCTGAACAGATTATGTGAAAATCATCAGAAAAATTCCTGACGGTTTGACAGATTGTGGGGTTCTCTTAAGATAATTGTATGAAATTCCCAAACAAAAGTAACCAGAATAGTTATAGATGATAAATTATTTTGGTCTTTCAATAGCTACTGGGGAAATTGGTCATTATACTTTGTTATTATATTATTTTAATGTCTTTCTTGGACAAAGTTGCTATTAGAGAATCACATTTTGATGGAAAATGATGTATTATCCCATTAAATGTTTAAATGAATCAAATTAAAGATCGATGTTGAAAAGGGTCATATAAGACTGTCTTATGAAGGGTGACTGCCATGTTATTGCTAATGCAAAATACAAGTTTCTAGAAGAAAATCCTCAGTGATAATGAGGAAGTCTAGTAAAATGTTGTTTTGGTGGCACTACAATGATCCTCATGTTATAGCAGAGGGAAATACAGCAGGAATTTCACACATACAAACTTTCATTAAAGAGAATACATCAACATTTTGACACATTGTGGGAAAGTATGCAGCAGAAATATCAACCCGTGGGAGATAATAGAGGAAAATGCACACACATGATATACATGAATATGAAGTGAGACAAGTCAGCCCTGTGGGCCATTAGACTAATAAGGGCATGGCAAAATATAGGAGGCAGGTGGCAGTCAATGTCACTGCAGTCCCTGAACTATTCTGAAGACAGTTAAGTTACAGGTATGAGTCTCCTCTTCCCTCCAGCTTCTGCTACTGCTCCAACATACTGATCATTGCTTCATCTGTATTTCAGTTTTTCTTCCTAACTCATGTGGGTTGCCTTTAATTAGCCATGGTTTTGATCATTAGTTTGTTCTATTTTTTATTTATCATTCATTGGGCATACTGGTGTAACTCCAAGTAAACCTCTTTCCAGCTGGGAAAGTGTCAGGTTTCCATTTGTTTAATGACCAGAAGTGGGGCTGATTAGCCTGGATTGCTCTGTTTTTTGCTACTTTTTCTTCCACTTCAAACTAAAGTTTGTCATGGCTGAACAAAGTAAGAAAGTAAAAACGACGTCTGAGGAGGCCAGAAAGAGAAAGCAGGAATGGTATTGCTCCAGAGGAAAGACACTTAGCAAAAAAATGAGCTTGTTGTAGGCTGATGAAAGAACAGTGTGGATGGAAAAACGCCTCTTTTTGCATCAGAATTACACCAAAGCTAACATGGCTTCCTAATAATTTCCTGCAAGTTGAGCTGATTTGCATGCAATCAATGCATTTCCTATAAATTATGTAAATATCAAAGAAGTAAAAGAATGATTAGCAGCTGACCTGGCTTAGACGTTCATGTGCTGCTAAAATAAAGCAGTACTACAGTATACTGATGGATTCATTTTGCAGCAGCCCCTGATGGCCAAAAGTTACACGGTTTCCTTCTAATCCAGGCTTAATCCAGATAGATCTAACAGCCTATCAACCTCATAGTCTGTTAGATCATTGAATTGATTCAGGTGTGTTGAAGCAGGAATACATGGAAAACCTGCTGGATGCTGGATTGCAGCACTCGTAGGACCGTATTGAGTTGACCAGTCCCTCCACCAGGGGTATTCTTTGGGTAAAGGTCCCACTATGGTTTCTTGCAACCTTTCTAAACTCATTGTGTAAAACTGAAATGAAGGACGTGTGGTGTTGAACTTGAAATAAGAAAAAGCTGGGAGGACAACACGGGCTGCACGGTGGAGCAGTTGTGTCAGCACTGTGGCCTCACAGCAAGAAGGTTGCTGGTTTGAGCCTCGGCTGGAGGAGGTCCAACCAGTAACCTTTCTGTGTGGAGTTTGCATGTTCTCCCTGTGTTAGCGTGGATTCTCTCCGGGTACTCCGGCTTCCTCTAAATCCTCTAAATTGCCCATACGAGTGAGTGTGCATGGTTGTTTGTCTATGTGTGTTGGCCCTGTGATGGATTGGCGACCTGTCCAGGGTGTACCCCGCCTCTCGCCCTACGTCAACTGAGATTGGCTCCAGCCCCCCCGCGACCCCGTTCAAGGAATAAGCGGTAGAGAATGAATGGATGTTTGGGAGGGCAACACCTTTAATCTGTACAATTACTTTATGCAAACTCTGTCTTTAATTAATGGAAGTAATGTGAACAAATAAATACTAGTAAGGTGTCAGGAAGAGTGGGATTTAAAAAGCCAATTTACAAAAAGAATTAAGAAAAAAAATGATGTATTCTTCCCATGCACCTACAGGTTTAATAAAGCGCACAAACCAAACATACTCACAGAAATGACACATTTAAACGTTTTTTTTCCTTCTTTCTCTCTATTGAAGAAAGTTAAAAATAAACTGTGAAGTTTTTCTGAATCTTCAGTTCTGTATCTTTCTGTTGCTTTCTTTGCGTTGTGTGTGTTTACTCATATCAGGATATGACATAAATCTATCACTGAAAATATACAGCAATGACATCACATGGCTTCTGGCGATGTGTCTGTATAATTAAACATGCAAATTGATCAATCTCCCACCAGATAGAGTCCTTCACATCCCTTTGAAAACATCAATATTCATACTATCCTGCTATCACTCAGTCCTGGCCACTAACTAATCAGTTGCAAATCAAACGTCATCACTAAGTCCAACCCAGCTAGGCATTAATCTTTTTGGGGATTGCCATCTTATTGGCTTGCTGTCATTTGCTCAGACTGTATCTCAGACGCCCCTCTCTCACTCTCTCTGTGCGTCTCCCTCTTTCTGTCTGTTTAAAACAGCAGCAGCTCACTCACTGTGAGGAAGCATAACAGCATCTTCATACTCCTCACACACTCAACATATCCTTGCACTGAGAAACACCAACACTGGTAAGTTACTTGCTATTTCTCAAGGTTCCATAAATCAATATTAAACTGAGTGGTTAGACTTTTCTAACTTTAAAGATTTACAGTTTGCATTTCATGCAAGCAACATTGTTGGACAAGAATTATGTAACAGAGATATATCATTAGAGGAAATGCACATAGATTTGTTACTCCATTTTTTTAGATTAAGGCATGTAAAGTTCAATAGAAATTTTTAGCTTTATTTCTACTTCAAACAGACCATGCCAAATGAAGTGGATATTAAAATGTTAAATAAGCTTCAAGTGCTTTCTCTGTGATGTAACCCATATAAAATACATTTGTTACTGCCGAATGAAAAATACAGCTGTATAAAACACAATTATAGATTTCCTTTTTACATATTATTTGTATTGTATTTTATATGTACTTGCATGATAAGTATAATATTCTATTTTATATTTCACTTCATTCATACATTTATATTTCATTTAATCATATTCAGGGAAGATTTGTATGTTATCAAACATAAATAAAAAAAACATTTTCCTAATGACAAAGTTAAGTCATTTCTAGCTGTCTTTGCAAACACATCTGTATAGACTGACTTAGATGGAGAAGTTGAATGATTGGCAGCTTTATATAAAATTTTTATAATGCGGGCAAGAGTAAACGTGCCTTCATGACAGCGTGATTTTACTGCAACACAGGTCTTTGTCAGGCAGAACTCTGCAGCAGACAAACATTAATGGATGTACCACTGCTTAAAAGCTCCTCTGCAGACATAAAGGAAAGCGTAAAGCTGAGGACCGGGTGCAGTTATTCAGAGATTAAGCAGCTTAGACTCATAAAAACATGAGTAGTGTCACCAAAAAGGTGCAGAAAATTAAGATGTTAAATTTTCATTGCTTCTTTTGTGTCATAAAGCATTTAGGATATGTAGTATTATTAATCTTAATTGTGTGTGTGTATTTTTGTACTTAACCTAAATCAAATGTAGCATTGAAGAAAAAAAGTAGAAAAATTAACAACCAGTATTGAATTTTTCATGTGGCAGTCTGTGGTGTAACGCCACCAGCCGAACCATACTGCCAAGCTTTACGTACATCAGATAGTTATGCAATGTCACATTAATGATGCAAACAGTGGACGTGTCACAAAGTGCAAAGAAAAAGCAGGTGAAACCATTCTAAATGAAGGATGCAGGCGTATGTAGCCCCAACAATGTTGTAATTTTTCATCAAAGTTGAGCCTTCTTAGTAAAATTGCATATTTTGCACTATGAACTAGTGTAAATATTACTCACTTTCGCGTAAGACTGACTGCTAATTAAATCTAAAACAGTTTTTTTTAGTTTAACTCTTCATATTAGTCTTTAATCTTCCTCATTGTTCTTCAAGTGCATTCAAAATCAACTCTTACATGTAATGCCTTTAAAGAAAATATAGTTCAGGAATAAAATCTGAAACATTTTGACCAGAACCACTCAACCAAAACCAGAACAGATTTATAAGTGGCCTTTGTTCTTCAATACTGAAGAGCAGTCACTATGAATTTAATCATTTTAGTCATTTAAGATATGAAATTCAGTATGAAAAAAATTACTTCTCTATAGAGCCGAATTTGATCTGTAACCTCATTAAAATCTAATTTAACTGTTGTTGGTGTGTGTGTGAGTGTGTGTTTGCATTTGGACTTGTAAAACAGTCAGAGTATAAGTCATAGTTGCAAATTATCCAGTGTGGAAAATGTGATAATGTGTGCAAAATGCAGGACAAGCACACTGTGAAAGATTAGAGTTTAAAATACTGTACAAATTTGTAAAAAAAAAAAAAAAGTACATAAAAATAGTTTTAAACCCATTATTGTATTCATGACAGAACATAGCAAAAGTTGAGAGAAAGACATTTTACTATTGAATGGAAAAATATTAACTCAAATAAATGGAAAGAGTTCATGAAAAGCTAGAAATGCAAATGGTGATAAGGGAACAGATGGAGGAGCAAGTTAACTAATAAGGTTAACTGGCAACATGTTATTATCTGGCTTTAAAAAACACTTAAAGAGGCAGTCTCTCTCTTTCTCAGAAGAAAAATGTTGACGTTTTCAGAAATCTAGAGAAATATAATCAGATTAATCGTCTCAGATTCAGTTAGCTACAATCCAAACCACTCCTGCCTTTCCAAATGAGGACATTTTATACCTGCATTTTCAGGAAGCTGAACATTTGAATCCCATCACGACGTCTTGGATCTTTTCAGAAATGTGTTGTCTGTACTCTGAATGCACCCACAGCCCTTTGCACATGAACAACGGCAAGAATAACAATTATGCACACAAGCATATTGTCTAAACTTTAGCTATACATGTTTTCAGGTGCTACGGGGAGTTCTATACAGAATTCAGTGTGAAGAGACTCAACTATGGAAGCATCCCTAACTTTTATGCAAGTGATATGAATGCCAATATCTTATATGATTTTACTTGGTGAAGACATCACATCTGCTACCTGGCTTCAAAATAAGCATTTCTTAGCATGATTTTGTATGGCTTAATTTTAAAACACCCCACCCGGTGGCTCCTGTTATTAAAACACTGTTCCCAGCAGGCTGCCAAGCTTAGCGCGCTCAGTGAAAGAGCCAGAGCTATGAAGATTAAAGTATATATAAAATGGAAGTGGTTTATTTAATTTCTTTTAGCTTTCGTTTTGGTATAATCTTTATAATAAACTTTTGGAGCAGACTCATCAGCATCATGTGGGTGCAAGATTGTTATTCACACTGTGAATTAATGTTGTAATTAGGGAGATGTAGACATTTCAATGTATGGTGGTGTCTTTAAAAGCATCCTATTGATTTGGGCAAACAAACTTGTTGATCATGTTTGGTCCCATAGCAGTAGCGCTGAGTGATTTTAGCTCTGTGAGGCAGAGGAAAGGAAAAAACATGGAGGTTTAAATGTTTTTTATTTTCTAATAACTGTCCCTTTCTTTAATGACCTGCATAATTTACATGACATGACAATTCACAGAAAATACAACAAAATTTTTAATTTGAAAGTCAAATGTTTCTGAGACATGTTGAAATATTCTGCAGTTATTTACAGAGCAAAATACAATCAGCTGATTAGTGATTACACTCATGTAAAGAATATAGAACAGGGCACATACTTAGCATTTATAAATGCACATTAATGTTGTTATATGGATTTTCAAATGAATGCTTTCATAATTACACACTTCATTATACTGGGTGCTCTTTTCCTCTCACTGTGTGAATGTGCTGGTAAAAACATGCATTTTCACCACCAGATTTCCACTTTATAAATGTCATGAACTGCTGTCATTAAAATGTTGGTTACATTTTGCATGTACCTGAGAGTCTGACCTTTAGAGAAGTTGTTGATGTTGTGTTGTAATAGATGTAAAACTGCTTAACTTTCTGTCAATGCCATCTTTCACAGTGCAGGTATTGACAGACTGAGCTCTGCGCCAATGGAGGGTAATTACAGTGACTCCACTGGAAGCACGCAACCGTCCATGTCTGCACAACAGACCGAGGGACGCATTTATGAAGTGGCAGTACGAAGCAACTCCAGCAACCACAGCTCTCAGTTTGCAGATGTGGCTTTGCTGCAGACCTTCAAGCCCCTCATCATTCCTTGTTATGTGCTCGTGGTGGTAGTGGGTGTGTTTGGGAACTACCTGCTCCTCTATGTCATCTGCAGAACTCGCAAGATGCACAATGTCACCAACTTTTTTATTGGGAACCTGGCTTTCTCTGACATGCTCATGTGTGTGACATGTGTCCCATTTACTCTGGCCTACGCCTTCAACCCACACGGCTGGATTTTTGGCCGGTGTATGTGCTACCTGGTGTTCCTCATCCAGCCTGTCACAGTGTATGTTTCAGTCTTCACACTCACTGCCATTGCTGTGGACAGGTGAGTGGATCTCACCTGTCACTATTTCTTTTACAGTTTCCTTTAATGCTTTTGATTCTTCTTTGTGTCATTTGAATGTCAACATGAATGTTTTAGGCAAGAATCCAAATCTCCAGCTTGCAACACACAATCCTCGTTAACATTTTAACATATTCCTCTAAACATGTGTGAAGCGAAATTGCAGAATTGAGAATTCATTAAGTAGGAGATGCAATTATCATTAGGCTGATTTAATACTGAGTGCAGGTGTTGATGTCATGATGGAGCACAAGCTTCTCCAGCTCGGTACTTACATTGATCAGAAATCTATTAGATTATTGGCTGGTTTTATGAATGAAAAATCTGAATCATGTAGACAGTGTATAAATGACTTTCGCAGTACAGGTGGATTAATGAAAGTCTTGAAAACAGATGATGAAAACAAATATTCTGATTTTTGCACATGTTTAAAAGAACCAGGTGTTTGTTTTAAAGATGCCTCATCATAAAACTCTTGATTCTGCAGATGTGCTCATAGTTTACTGGACCAAAATCAATCCGCAACAATAATAATTTCCATGTGTACTCACTACCAATCTTCTCATTTCAGAATGGAAAACATTAACATCAATTGAGACATTTAAGCAGTAGCAGAAAACTCATTTAGCCTTTGCTTATAAGCCATGGCTTCTGCTGTTTTCTGCTGCACACCTGCTCAGTCATTAAAGTTTTAAATCCTAATGGTAATTGCACTTTTCCTCATGGACTTTACGGATCACAGTGTATGCTCTCTCCAGATTTGATTGCCCTATTATAAAGCACGTCTTACCTCAATGAATGCTCTGTCACTGCTCTGAGCTAATCATCTCGCTGGACACTTTTGTATCAAGTGGACCCATCACCTCAGGGCATGACTTTGTGTGCAATTTTGCAGCAGGGATAGAAGATGGCATTCATTTGTGCATTACATTTGGATTAGTCAAGCATCATTGTAGCATGGTTATCCCCCTTATTACAACACCTTTTCTTTATTATAGATATTATGCAACAGTTCATCCCCTGAAGAAGCGGACATCTGTGGCTACTTGCACCTCTGTCCTTACTGGGATCTGGTTGCTGTCTTGTGGCTTAGTGGCTCCAGCAGTAACTCATACCTACCATGTTGAATTCAAAGAGGAAGGCTTCACAATCTGCGAGGAGTTCTGGTTGGATCAAGAGAAAGAAAGACGGGCTTATGCATACAGCACATTGTTGGTCACTTATGTTCTTCCATTGTCAGCTGTCTTTGTCTCTTATCTCTGCATCACAGTCAAACTGAAGAAATGTGTTGCCCCAGGCAACAGGACACAAGACAAGATTTGCGCTCATCAGGCTCGCAAGAGGAAAATCTTTCGCTTAGTAGCTCTTCTGGTGTCTGCCTTTGCACTCTGCTGGCTTCCCATTCATGTGTTCAACGTGCTTAGAGACATTGACATTAACCTCATAAACAAGCGCTACTTTTTACTCATCCAGTTGCTGTGCCATCTGTGTGCCATGAGCTCCTCTTGTTGCAACCCCTTTCTCTATGCATGGTTGCATGACCGCTTCCGGGCTGAGCTGTGGAAGATGTTTAAGTGTCATCATCGCATCGGAGCCCCCACCAGTAACTGTGCTGCAGGTGTGGTTTTGTAATTCGCTGGTGGAGAAACAATAGCTGTTTGCTCACGTTGTGTAATTTGTATATTTATATTGTGTGCAAGTGACAACCAGACATTAGATATGTTGGATAAAAACATGAACTATGACTTAATGTCCTTGAGAAGAGGCCCACTATTATCCAGCCATGAAAGTCACTTGTTTTAATACCTTATTATAGTGAAAACAGTTCAGTGATAAAAGGGAGACTTTCTTCCTTATTGTTTCTTTAAAAACTGAACAGCATTTCTATAGGTTTGAAAAGTGAACAATATGTATAAATATGACCTTGAATTTACTTTGGTAAGGTTCCCGTTGCTGCCATGGCTTTCACTTACATTTCATCAGAATTATGGCAAATTACCCACAATAGTATCTCCAAAGCCACTGACATCACAGTTTGAGAGGGAGAGGTGGATTTGTGGAGTCATGCAGATAATAGCTTTCAGGCAATTGCACCTAGCTTGTATTTGCTGAAAATGCAGGGGGGCGGTTTTGGAAAATGGCAACAAATAACCTCCAGGTCATACACTGAAATAGAAAATAATGAAACAATAAACATTCTTGTCCTATTGTAAGCAGTCAAATCAATCGGACATGCTCATTCTCTACAGATCGAGAACACTCACACCCGACTGTGATTTTCCTTTAAGATATAGCCTACAGTGTTGTTTGTGGCACTTTCAGAAAGGAAGTTGACAATAAATACCAGTAAGTTCTCATTAAAAAGCAAGTTCACAACAACCTCAGATTTAAACCATTCTTTTAACTTGGTGCCACTAAATACAAAGAAAGTGGTTTGCCAAGAACATGTTGATAAAAAAACATGTTGATGTAGACTAAGGTTTACATGTAAAGAATAGATATGGTTTGGCATGAGAAATAAAAGAAAAGTCAATCTGCTGGCACCATCAGTAGCATTCATTCCCTTTTGACCAGAGATAAACTATCTGTTAGATACACTGTATAAAACCTAATCACTCTATGTAATGGCAGGACAATGAGGAAGCTAATAAACTGCTCAATCTGGGAAGCATGTCATGTTAGTTTGTATTGAGACTTTACCTCGGCATCTGCTGAAATGGCACCACTTTAGGATAAACGGTTCCCGGAGAATGTGGTCCTGCGTACATCATACAGATGGCTGAATAGCTCCATTTATCCTTCCTATACACTGTCATTCAGGACGTGAGGTTTGAAAGTAAGAAACATGGTCTAAAGGGGATCAATTTATCAACTCAATCTGGTGTTGATCCTCTGTGGACCTTAAAAATCTTTGAACTACAGCAAAATCCAGCTCAACAGGGGGTGAAAGAAAAACAAACATGATTCAAGGTAAAGCACCGAGAAGACGTTTTGATCATTTGGACTTTCCTCATTCGGAGGCAGGTTCATGCAAAACACCATCCTCCAAATAGTTTATTAAATCTGACACAACAGTAAAAATGTAACGCTGTGGCTCTTTGCTACTGCGTAGGAGTGTTTTTGTGTAACACGGACAAAGCAAAATGTCTCTGGATACATGTCGGTAGATTAAACCTACTGTTTTATGATGTCTGGAGACTGGGTTGGATTTTGATATTTGCTCTGTGTACATTTTCATGGTGGCACTAAATGTTTCCCTACTAACACAAATACCAACAGCTGATATTGGTAATACTTTAATGAGAGGAGATCTGTTAAATATTACCTTATATCTAAATGTAATAAGGAGTCAAGGAAGGTTGTGTGTGACAAAAAAAAGTGTCACAATAGATTTACAGAATATAAGGACAAAATTAAACCATCAACATTAAATTGGGCATGAAAATTGTCACTAGAAATGATCGTTTCCCCTGGAGCTCTATGTCAGATGCAATCATTGTGTTCTACCTGGAGCACTATGGAATCTAATTCGTATGGGTCTATCTTAAGGCTTTCATTTTCTTCATGCCTGTGGCTGATGAATGTCCACCAACATACTGGTCATCAAATTAGTTTTTATTACATAGTCTGAAATAATCAGCAGTAAAACAAACAAATCCAGTGGTTGTTGCTTCTGTGTTGCTAGGTGTACTACTAAAATGTTTTTTTTATCTGGTTTGCACAAAATACACATAGCTGCTACACTTACCAGTGCAAAAGAAAATTAGAGCAGTCTTGAAATATTCAGAATATCAGTATAATATCAACGTATGACAGGTTAGCTGCCAAGTTGTAATATTTGGTAGCTATTTTTCGGTCCTTTCTAATTTGTGTTAAAGCCGTCATGTTGTTGCTCCGTCTCTAAATGTATATTTGTCTCCTGTCAAGCTTTATCACTGCTTCTGGGAGTCCAAAGTAAACCTAAAAAGAACAATTTTCTTCCCTGTTGTATCACCTTGTTTTTCTGTAAAACAGTTCTGGATGCATACTCGGATTGTTCTAATAATCGTCACAATTGTTTGTGAAGTATGTTTGTTTGCTTTATGTAAAATTTGGCTGTGCTGTATGTATTAGCAAATGTATTGCTAATATAATGTGCAACCCTGTAAATAAAACCACCAATCTGAAATTTTGCCAACTGTGTCATCAGATTTCATTTTGGTCAGAGAGCAGCAGAATGGGTACATTTTGAGGGTTGATGTACCCAGTTTCATGTGTCAACAAAATCATTCCTAAAATGAGATGAGTCATTATTCCCCATTATCATTTCAGCAAGTTTGGGGTATAAAAAATACCCTTGATGCTGGGGAAACAAAGTTGAAGTGAGTGTTACGATCCCAAGATAAGAAAAAACCCACACCTCAACATCATGAGACCACAACATATCGGACCGCCACCAAAGCAGCAACATTTAAAATGAAGTTTAATAAAACCACAGCAAACAATAAAGGATGAGGGAGCATTTAAAACATCCCGAGTTTACCAAAGAGCTGCTTAAGCAAAGCAATCACAAGTCTCTCTGTAACGTGGGCATAAATATGAAAATATACTTTAAAAATAAATAGTGCAGAATCAAGAAAATGAGTGAAACAATTATTTGCTTAGTACCAAAAAAACAAAATGCTGCTCAGTCTGGTCTAAAATGCAGCAACAAGAAATTAGCTTCAGTGCTGAAATGTTGCAAATATTTACCTAACGTATATAGTTGCTTTTGTTTGTTGCACTGAAATGCCCGATTAAAAATACAAATAAAATGTTAAAAGAAACCAACAAAAAGTATGTTTGTTGCTGAGTGTTTACCTCTGAAAGCTGTTTTATCTGCAAGATCCTCGTTGATGCATACCTATAGAACAGATTTTTGGTCTGGACTAACATTGAATTATGAAACAATATTCTAAGGCTTGCAAGAACTAAATAAAACAGATAATAATAAAACAGATGTGAATCCAACTGTTAACTGACTTCATCCTAAAAGAAAAAAAAAAGAATAAACCTTACTAAAATATACCTAAATATCTAGGATAACATAATGGTAATTTCAGTACACACAAAAAAAATGTCACTAAATGTGGCAAAAGCTCAGGAGGTACTTAGAGCAATAACAATAATGATTTTGTTGTGGCCAATGTCCCTCAAAGCCATGTTAGAGCAAGAATACACAATGCAATCGAAGTGCTAAGCGGCAAAATGGATTCCAGCCATTATTCATTATGCTTTTAGGCATTAGGAGTGAAAAGTCAAGATGCTTTCTGTAAAATCTGATCGAACAGATACTGGCTTTGTGCATGCATACAGAAAAAAAAAACTATTCCAAAACAATGTTAGCTCTGTGTCAGACACAACCTCTAAATCAAACATCTGAACCATATACCGGAGTAAAGTTTAAGTCTAGACAAACCCAATCAATCAACCTTAATGAGTCCCTAAAGGATCTAAAGCAGTCTACCATCTACTGACAACTTTATATAAACAGTACAGTTTAACTTTAGTAGAGTCCCTCTCTGTGCATCAAACTAAACCTGGCAGCTTTCATCAAACTACACCAGAAAGTGCATCAGTTAATACATCTGATATTTGCGATTTGTCCTCTGCACAGTTAGCCTTGTTTCAGGGACACGTTTGTAATGCAAGCCGGGTCCAACCATGCTTACACTTCCACATAAAGGTGCATTTTCATTTTACAATTTATTTCACAAGTTAGTCTCACCTTAACAATGTGGGTTTACTAAAATGCAAAGATGCTATGGATACATTAAGATGTGGTAAAGGATGAAGAGGATGATGAAGGGGAAGAGGAAGCATGCATGGATAAATAACAGGGATCCTTTATTTCCACTATAATTTTAATCAAATATTCTGTAAATCAAATATAAAGAATAGATACTCTGCTGTTTGAAACATAAAAACAGAAGGTCATGACAAGGTTAGGTTAAATGGAGAGAAAATTATCTGCATCTATACAGGAACATGTGCAACAGAACTTTAACATATAACCGGTCCAATGATAACATATTAATGCTTAGCGTCAGATGAAAGGAGCATGTTCTGTGTCAGTGCAAACTCCCGAGCTTCTTTTGGAGTTCGGATGTACGAATCTATTTCAGTGTCAGAGATTTCCTCATCACCATTTACGTCCAGCACAGGCTGCGGCTCCGCTCTCCTCCTTTTAGGATGAATCACACACGGAGGAGCAAACAGCACCTTTTTCCCCCAGTTTGGTGCTGGATCATCAGTGTTGCTTTGGTCCGACACCTTTGGTGCATTGTCTGCACGTCCAGCGCCCAAACACTGTTGCTCTGCATTTGCAGTCTGATCTGCACACTCAGAGATGCCTCCCACTGTCTCATGCCCGATCTCATTGTCTGCCTTCAGACGGTCCTCATGGGCTCTCAGAGCCCTCCTCAGCAGGGCATATCTGTTGTGCAGAATATCTCCCACTAGTGGAACAACAGTATCTGGCGTGACCGCTTCTGTGACCCAGGGAATTTCCTTACCGAGCTTGCACAGCACCTCCTTCAACTCAGTAATTCGCGCAGAAGCAGGCCTATGCTTTTGCACTTTGGCCAACTTACAGAATTTGTCCAGAGAGATTTTCAATCGAAACTTGTTGGGTTTTAAAGACTGCCAGGCCAGAAAGACTGCTGCCATCATGATTGGCAAGGGCTTCCTGCCAGTCACAATCCAGGAATCTGCAGCAAGTTCCAATAGTGCCACAGCTCGTTTTGTCAAATCCTTCGAGTCCTCTGCCAATCCTTCAGGAACATCAGGGGAGTTTATTTTGTATCTGTCAGACAGAAAAACCCAGACGTTTAGGGCTCAGATCATTTAGAGCCCTGACAGGTTTATATTCTTTCCAAGTATCTAAGAGATTGACTTGGAATAATTCCAGTGAGACTGATCTGAAAATGTGATTTATAGCAGTTTTGAAAAGTTCCTCAGGCTAGAGCAGGGAGGGCAACTCCAATCCCGAAGAGCTGCACTCCTGCAAGTGTTGTGAGTTTCTCTGCTGCATCACACCTGACACACATCAGACTTAATTAGCTGACTTAACATCAAACTCCCCGCGACCCCGCTCTGGGATTAAGCGGTAGAAAATGGATGGATGGAACATCAAACTCTGCATAAGTCTGCTAATTACCCATTGATCCGAGTTAGGTGTGATGCAGCAGGAAAACTCACAACACTTGCAGGAGTGCAGTTCTCTGGGATCGGAGGTGACTACCCCTGTGTTAGAGAAAACAAAGCCTTTGCACCCAGAAAGATCAAAAATGAACAAAATAAGAAACACTCAGTTACTGAAAGAGCTCATAGCAATGACTGAGCTGATGTATTATATCAGTTATAGCCCTCTTTTTAAAAAAAAAAACTTTACTGAGCTCTTGAATAGGCTTACAAACTCCCAAAAGATTAAAATCTGAGAATACTTACTCTTGACAATGCGACTCAATGATATCAGTGAAACTGACTAAGGGAACCTTGATGTTGAGGGTCTCGATCATCTCTCGATAAACCCTTCCCACGATCACCTCGTCAATATTCAGCAGGTAGCTGATGGTTCCTACAGCCAAGGCCCAGTTAAGTTGCCTGCAGCTCACAAGCACGCAGCAACCAGCAAGACTTTCTTTCGTGTTGAGGCTGACGTTGATGAAATTCTTATGTTCATAGGCCCGCTGGTAATACGTCAATGCCAGCTCCTCAATTTCACTGCGAACTCTGACAATTTTACATATTTCTCTCACACGCTGAAAACCTTCAGTTACAAAACAAAGAAAATTATTGATACATTTTGGGTACTTGATGTTACACAAAGCAAAAGCTACCTTTGGATTAAAGACCTCACCTTTAATCAGGTTTGTACAGAGTCTTTTTGTTGTGGCTGCGGTTTTGTTGTAGCTGACAACTGTAAAAAGGATGTGGAATTGAAACATGATTTAACCAAATGGAGGTGACAGACACAATCATTAAGATATTTCTTAGTGAACAGGGTGGTGTATTTTGTTATTTTCCTTTACAGTTACTATTAAAATCTAAATACAACAGACAATATCCTATAGCCCAATGAGAGCTGAGAACACACAGATTATTGTTTCAGACCCAAATGGGCATCAGTTGCAATTCTGCAAAAGGTTTAATGAAAATCCCATAATGGTCTCGATTGCCTACTGGTTAACCCCTTAACAGTCACCCCCAAACAGTTAAAAAAAAAAACCACACCTAAAAAAAGAAGTTTTTATGTTAAAAAAAACAAAAAAAAAAACATAATGACCTGCCGGCAAGCCCCACCAGTTACCGTAATGGGTTAAATAAAAACAAAGATGTTATTTTTCATCACAGAAGCTTAATAAATTAATTCAAACAATGAGCCTGCAGCCAATCTCTCTTCTCAAACTTTGTAGTGGATTAATCTGTTTGATGGAAAACACGCTGACTGCAGTAAAACAGCAAACAGACGAAAGGTTAATCTGACTTTACACAGTGCACTTTTATGTATTCATGCTTTTGAAAAAAACTAAACACATCAAGAGTTCATGTTTCTCAGACTTAATTTCTGTGCTTTTGGTTATATAAGCAAAGAAAGTGTAAGCCAATCCTGATGTGCAAACTGAAAGTGATCAGTGGCAAAAAAAAAAAAATCTATCTTGTAGTTATTCAAGCAAAGCGTAGTAAAGCAAGAACAAATTCTGCCCCCCTCCCCGATCCAACACTAATTTTTTTAAGTGTGCAAATAAACTACATCTATCTATACATATAGTGCAGTCCAAAAGCCAAAATCAATCTGAGCCCTGATATGTGTATTTATCAGACTCTCAAATTTGATATCTTTGGCTTCTGATGACTAACACAGCTATGGGAGCAGTTGTTAATCTGTAGATTAAGTACTAGATATTGTAATAAACATTTTGGATCTATTACATAGTTTGATTATTATCACAGGTAGAAAATGGATGGATGGATATAAATAATCATTCTAATAAAATTTTACTTGAGAGTTTTAAATACAGAGTCACATTATCAACTACAAATCTCTGTCATGTCTTAATATATGATTAGATGATCCTATTTTAATAAATAAAAAAAAATATTACAGCAAGCAAGCAGTTACGTCATGGCTGCAGCCCTGCAGGTTTTCTGTATCCCTGCATAAACACACCTGACCCAAATTAAATGCTCAGTTAAGTGAGTAAAGTAAATACATGCTGTAGAGAAAACAAGGCGGCAAAAAATATTGACATACGTTTCACTGTTTGGTAATCAAACATTTCCTGCTACTTTAATTACGTTTTAACTAACTAACTATATTTAATTATTTTACTTCTCAATGGGCTTTGTGTAAAACTCAGCTGATTATTGAAATTAGGACAGCTCATTTCTTTCATTACTGGACGAACAGATTAACCCAGGTGTGTCTGGCCATTGCCGCCATGATTACTGAGGTCAGGCACACTTGGATTAATCAGTTCATCCAGTAATGAAAGACAGGAAATGAATGAACTGGCTTAATTCAGGCAGTAGCTAAGTTGTCCATAAAGCCCATGCAACTTTAAAAACGGGACATATTGTTGGCCCGATGAGATGTCTCTTGACCACTTTATACCTGAACCTCCGACTGGGTTACTGGTCAGAGAGCCTTCGGACACCACACAGCCGCAGTCCACACACACCCGCTGAGTCTGGCAGTAAAGATCATCGTCCACAATATTGTTAGAGCCGCAGCCCGGGCACGTCAAACCGTAACGCGGCATTACCCTAAAAATAAAGTAAAAGAGCTGACAGACAACAAAACAACAAATAAACAGCATAATTTCAAACCAAATCTAATATTTAAGTTGAAAGTATACTCTACCCCGTCTGGTAAAACGATCAACAAACGTCAACGCAGTTGTAAATTAGGTGGGCAAGTAAAATGCGTCCGGGCAGTAACAACTGAATCTTGAAGGTTCCACTTCAAACATTCTAAAAGTTAAATGATAAAATTATGACAATGAAAAAATGTGATTTCTATGTTCAGTGCGATAAACCAGAAAGGCAAGTCCGTCGTTGTATAGCATTATTCAACAAGGTACTTCAAAGAGCTTTATTAAAATGTTAAACAAGAAGCATAATTTATTACTAAAACAAGTTAAAAAAAAGAGCATTACAAAAAACTATTTAAATCATGATCAATTTCAGCTTAAAAGACACATATGGGTATTTGAACTTAGAATAAACTTAAAATAACCTATGTAAAAACAACAAATGTAAAAACAACAAATGTACCAGAGTACAGGTGAGTCTTTAAACTGGACTGAAATAAATTGAGTACTTACAGCAGCTCTTGTTGTACCACTTATTTTATGTGTAATTTTTCATCAGTCAACAATAGACCTGTGGTCAATTGTCAAAGTTGGAAGTAAAACCATTTTCACTCATTAAAAGGAAGAAAACCTCAAGTTTCAGCCACAAATGCTTTGAAGCTGAGAAAAACTTGAGCAAATATAAGTGATCAATTTCATTTTAATTTAATATTTAATTGGATATTACTTCTCTACAAATCTGTTGAGCTTACAGTAGTAGGAAAACTACATTTGTTCTCGCTTTCATATTGACAAAATTCAACTGTGCTGACATCGCTGAATTTATTTCTGTACATTCACTGGAGGTCTATATGTCTCATAGAAAACATGATAAATATATTGATAAGTGTTTTAGGATATTCAGTTTGCTTAAAAAATTATTAATGTTTTTAAGTCAGAAATGGTGACAAGATAGTTTCTATAAAATTAAACTATATTTTAACACATTTTTAACTTTACAAAAAATCTTTGGGTTTCTGTTCTGCAAAAAGAGTTTGTGGTTATAACAATCATGCAAAGTATTTTGACAAAAAAAGCTGTTTTTAAAGTTGTAAATCAGTGGTACCCAAATCTGGTCCTCCAGATCTACCACCCTTTAACCTTTAGATGCATCCTTCTCCAACATACCTGAATAAAATAGCCTTCTGCATATCACCCAGCTCTGACAAGGCCTGGTAACGAGTCGTTCTTTTGATTCAGGTATGTCAAAGAACGGTTGCATCTTAAAGTTGCAGAACGGTAGATATCAAAGACTAAACTTGGGTAACCCTTTTGTAAATCATAAACTGTTACGGATGGATTTCTGTACATTTACATCCCAGGTTCTTAAGCATGGCAAGGGAAATAGCAGGTAAATGACAAAACAGTGTTTAAACTTATTTTATTTTACAATTTATAAAGTGATTAAAGCGGGAACCTTTAGAAAAGCACAGTAATAGATTGTTCATTGCATGAATAGAAGATAATTAAAGTGGTCTCTTTTGTAGTTAGCAAAATCATGTAAACCAGTGACTGACATTCAGGAAAAATAGAAAAACAAACAAGTGCATAGTTTGACAGTGAAAATTGTCTTCATAAAAAAAGAAAGTGTTTTTCATGAACATTAACATTAAACATCAACATTAAAGCCATGAATGCACACATACATACAAGATTTAATTCCTTTTCTCCTTCAAATATAACATGAGAAACATTTATTATTATAGACTAAATTCAAATATCTCCAATTCTCAACCAAGGACTTCAGTTTAAGTTGCTACAGCATTTGTCAGAACTTTGGCTCATCCTGATTCATTGGTGATATGACATCACTGAAAAATTTACAGCTCCATATGCTGTTGATCCATTATCCCAGTTCTGTTATTGGAGATCAACAAAGCTTTGGAAGAAGTTTGTCATGTAGAACTTCAGTGAATAAAATCAGAACTCTGAACATCAGGAATAGTATCTAATGTGAATCCACTTAAACAGTTTTCTTTAGTGAGCTCAAGGACATCAGGATACTTGGCTTTTCCTCTATGACTCGCACAAGTAAGTTGTCAATGTACTGTTCAAGCTCCGATATCTTCCTCACTCTGTCAGACAGCTGGTTCTCCTGTTTCAACACCAGAGAGATCAGCTCCTCCCGAGTCAGCTGGGAGTAAGGGCCTGCCATTCCACTGTCAACCTGTAAGATGACATGTGGCATTTGTAAAAAAATTTAAAAAAAAAAATCAAACATTAAAAAAGCAAAAGCACTCAATCCTCAACTTTTTAAAGAAAGCCCCAGAAATAAAAATGTTATAGTTTCAGTGGGGTACCTTTATTTTATCCTGGTCTCCACTGAGAATTCCTGTGGATTTGTTATTTTCCACTTGAACAACTGAGGCAGGCTGCGGCTCAGGAGGAGTAAAGGGTTTAACAGGTTGAAGCCTGCAATTACAAAGAGAGAGAGAGAGATTTAAAGTATTGATGAGCAAGGTAATGAGTCGATTTCTTTACATAAAAAAAAAAAATCACCTATCTGGTGAGCCTTTGTCAAAGAGACAATAAGACAATAACAGTTCTCTCAATATTATTGCTGCAGGTACCCCTCCTCCACCAACATGCTCCATAATCCATGTTTTTATTAATGGGAAACAAGTGTGTGATGATATAAGAACAGATGGGTGGGAAATGGTCAGTTGTCTCACCTGCGTGAACTTGGAGGTGCCTCCTCTTTCACACTTGTCACTGTAATATCCTTCACTTCCATCTGCTGCAACTCTTTTGGACTCTTCAGAACAGTCACAGCATTCCCGGGCTGCGACCGCGCTCCACTCGGTACAGTTCTGCTAGCAGTACTTGTAATGTGACCTCCATCATTGTTATGGCTGATAAAACTGCTCAATGCAGCGTCATTCTTAGCAGGAGGTGGAGGAGCACGAGCTACCTTTAAAGACTTTACTTTCACCTGAGAGGAAGTATCTTTGTCAGCATTTTGTGATGTAATAGGATGCCAGTGTACTGGACCAGTGGCTGCTGCATCATCTTGAGCCACGAGCTCATTTTCATCAGTGTCATCAAATGGGTTCAGGCCATAAGAAGATTGTTTTGTCTCGGAGACGCCTTTGTTGAACAAAGCTGTTTTAAGTTCAGATAAAGGCTCTTCAACAGACGGTCTGGATGGTGCGGGACGTTTACTGTGTCTTGCTGATGCTACTTTGGTGCTTTTGTCTTGCGTCACACTCTGGGTGTTCTCTGAATCTTTAGCAGACTTAGTCAGCGGAGTTATAATTTGCACCGAGCGCTGGGGGAGGACGCCGACAGTCGTGACAGTTTTGTCTTTGGTTTGGTTGTTTTCTGACTCATCCTGCTGGTCCCGTTTCTGTCTCTCGGCTTGATTCTTTCCTGGAGGCTGAGGAGCTGGTCTCTTTTCTCGTTGCGTACCAACAGAGTCCTTTTCATTAGCTGAAACAGCCCTGCTTCCCACTACTGACACAGACGATTGACATCTGCAAATTAGACAAAGAGAACAAGACATGTTCCGCATTTACATCAGGAAATAACTGATGCAAGAAAACAATAACAAAAGTACAAGTGTGGATTAGGTAATTACCTAAATGAAGTTACCAAAGATAATGAGAAGTGTGAGTGTTGCAAAACAACAAGGACACAGAATAAGTTTATTCTCTGATTAGAAGTAGTAAAAAATAATAATAGCCTTGATCTGCCAATTAAATCTCATCCTAACTTGAATAAATCCTTCTACTCTGTTAAACTGAGAAATCAGTCAGCATGCAGTCATTTTCACTTAGTATGCCCATGATACCTGAACAGAAAGTGCAATGAGCCCAGTCCTCCAGGCCACTTAGCACACACAAACTAAAAACACTGATGCGCACTGCTATGCAATTGTCACGCTGGTGTCAGTTTTCAGTCACATTTAAAAAGAAATACTGAGGAAAAACTTGCCTCCAAGTTGAGGCGGTAAAAACAGATAAAAACATTCGGCTAACTCTTTGTGCACAGGCAAATGACTCCTCGTATCATTTTCATCAAGCATTCAAATGTACTGTACCTCCTTTGCTGATAAGGTGGTTCATTTGTAACAGGCAAGCTTTAACCCTGCGGCTTGCCATGTGAGCCTTTAGTGCTTTAAAATCTCATTTGTCCACCACTCATTGAAATATCATCAATAGAATTGAATGTTTTGACTTCAAATTGTGATGCACAGAGTATCCAAAAGTTAAATCCTTCAGCCTTTAGTTATCACTTCATCAAGGACTTTAACGAAAAGTTCACATTTACACTATATTCCACATTTCCCAAACTGTACATTAAGTGTTACTAAATTCAAACATTATACTTTGTCCCACATAAAAGTATTTGGCACTTGTGCAATCCAAACAATAAGTCTTTGTGGACTTCCCTGCAGGCTGAACGTATCCTTTTCTCAGTAACTTGAGCTGCATAGCTCTTTCATCAGTGATTTTAGTGGTAATGCATTTCCTTGTGACTGTGGCTGCATGGTTGTTTGACCCTTTGTGCCTTTAGTGATGCAGTCTCTTGCAGATATTGGCCATGTAGTTTATCATATTCCTGGCTTAAACAGTGCAATCAGCAAAGTAAGCCTGTGTAAAGCCTCATTTATAATACTCTCTAAACATTGAGTAAAGACTGTAAATAAAAGTCTTGAAACATTTATTCAGATTCATGTCAACTTCTGTCAAATACATTTAAAAAGTGTGTGTGTGTGTGTGTGTGTGTGTGTGTGTGGGGGGGGGGGTTGTCATGACATTTAATTTTCACAGGACTCTTTAATTGGTACATTTATCTAAGGCATAGCAGCAGTATTCCTTAGTAAGAATAACAGTTTCTAAAGAATATTAATCATACAATGATGCTTTTATAAAACCACCGTTGTGGGCCAGAATCATGCCCTTTGTCCGTTATAACCATGTATCCGCTTCATGTTTGATCAGCAAAGTACTACAAACTGAATATATCATTAAAGGAAGAGGATTCCCATTTGTGGAAAGCTGCTAGAAAAAGACTTTGCATTCTGCTACGTCTTTTAACCGCCTCAGAAAGCGAGGGAGATGAAAAACTTCTTTTTTACAGGTAAATCTAGTTTGGCCATGAAAATCAAGGAAAGTTTCTTTTAAAAAATCCTTGATGTAACAGACAGACTGTAGGTGTACTATAAAATACTCCCACAGATCTTCTGGTACTGCCCTGATTAAGATAAAAATCTAAAATATTTGTGGTAAAAACATTGTTTTTCATTATTTTAATGCCCTCGTGAGTTTCAGATGCTTCTGGCTCATTGAACTATGGGAGTGTAACATAACACACAGTGTGTATGATTTAAACCAACCTTTCCTGTACAGTTTCCTCTTCATCTGTGTGGCTGTGAGGTTCAGAAGAAGAGCTTGGCATTTCCACTGAAGGATTATATGAGAAGTCTTCATCAAATGGATTAGTAGACGTGATATCTGTAAGAGTGCTCACTTTGGATTTGTTCCCTGCAGCTCTTCCTCCATCACTTTTTCCACTTTCCTTCTTCTCACACTCGTCAACTTCTTTTATTAAAATCTCATTCTCAAACATTGCTGCCTCCTTTTCTTTGCTCTCCTTCTCGGCTCTCTCCTCCCTTCTAATCCGCTCCTCTTCCTCTTTTCTTGCTTCTTCAATCCTCATCTTTTCTTGTTCCTGCAGCCTTTTTGTCTCCATTGCTAACCTCTCAGCAGCTTCCTTTTCTTTTCTAGCCTTCTCTTCTTCCTTTTGTCGCTTCTCCTCTTTTCTTTTTTCTTCCTCCCTTTTCACCATTTCAAGTTTTTTCCTCTCTTCTTCTTGTCTCAACATCTCCTTTGCTAACCTCTCCTGCTCCTCTTCTTGTCTCCTTAACATGTCCTGTTCCTTTAGTTTCTTTTCCTCCTCTCTTTTAATTCTTTCTTCCTCCTTTTTAACTTTCTCTTCTTCAAGTTTTCTTCTCTCTTCTTCCAGCTCCTCCTGTTGTCGCCTTCGGGCCTCTTCCTCTTGTTTCAGTCTATCTTTCCTAATCCTTTCCTCTTCTTCCCTTTGCATTTTTTCTTGCTCAAGTCTCTTCCTTTCTTGTTCCTCTAGTCTTCTCTTTTCCTCAAGCTCTTCTTCTCTCTTTGCCCTCCTTTCCTCATCTTTCCTCTTCATCTCCTCCTCCAGTGTCTTTTTTTCCTCTTCCACCTTCCTAAGTGTTTCTTCTGCCTCAATCCTTTTCTTCTCCTCCTCTAACTTTCTCTTTTCTTCCATCAGTCTCTCACATTCTTCCTTTTCTTTTCTTGCCCTCTCTTCCTCTTGTTGCTTAAGCATCTTTTCTTGCTCCCTCTGCCTTTTCAGTTCTTCCACTTTTCTCATCTCCTCCTCCTTTGCTTGTTTAAGTCTCCTCTCCTCTTCTGCTCTCTCTTCCTCATTTTTCTTTTGCTCTTCTTCCCATCTAGCCTTTTCTTCTTCAATCTTCCTTTTCTCTTCCTCCATTTTCTTTTTCTCAGCCAATCTATGCTCTTCTTTTCTCCTCTGTTCCACCCTCTCCTCTTCCTCTTGCCTCTTTTCATTTTCTCTCCTAATCCTTTCCTCTTCTTCCCTTTTCCTCTTTTCTTCCTCTTCCCAAATTCTTTCCTCTTCCTCTCTTCCAGCTTTCTCTTCTTGTTTTTTACATTCTTCTTGTCTAAACGTCTCCTTAGCTAAATTCTCAATCTCCATTTGTTTTGCAATAGTTTCTTCTGTAGTCGTTTTCTTCTCTTCTTCCTCGGTCCTGATTCTTCTTACTTCCTCCTTGGGTTCATCCTCATTATACTCTATATTTTCATCTTTTTCTTCCTCATCTTCTTCCTCCTCCATCCAGGGTGAGTACTGCCTTGGTACCCTTAATGAATCCACAGATGGAGGGGAGTTCTCAGCGGCTTCCTCCATCGACCCACGGCCTGAACTGGTCAGACTGTAGCTGGAACTGGTGCGAGAAGTCCGAAGAGGCTGCTCTTCACAGTAAATATGGCTGCCATTGATGCACAAGTTACTCTGCTCCGCAGTAACCTGTTTTTGATGTCCAAAAGATGAATCTTTGCCGTCTGAGCTACCAGAGCGTTTATGCATCATAAACTTGAATTTTTTTTTACCTGAAAGCACATCACAAAATTAACACACATTTAATTGCATAGAAAAAGTGATAATGTGACGAAAACAAACAGCGCTCACCCTCAGACAGGTCCGCGTTCAGATCAGAAGACTGACTGGTGCTTACAGAGGAGTTTTTAGCAGGCAGGACAGACATGGACTGAGACATATTCCTCTGTAGGTTGGACTTTTGAGAAAAAATAGACTTAATCTTATGTTTCTTAGATTTTCCATCCTTGATTGCTTCTCCCACTCCCTCTCCAGTTGCCTCCTCTTCCTCACTGTCAGTCAGAACTTGAGTGAAGGACGGCACCACGCTGGATGCGGAGTCTGACTCCTTTTTCTTGCCACGGACTTTGTCCTTCAGCTTGCCTAGGCGAGAACGTGATTTTCCAGCAGCAGAGAGGTCAAACATGCTGGCGGTCATGTTGTTTCTCATGAACTGGATATCCACAAGAACTTCTCCTCTGTCTTTGTCTGGCTTCCCAGTCTTGTCCAGTAACTTAAACCACCTGTCAAAAATATACATAAATATATATGCACAGTATTAGACATCAGTGCAAATTGACATGAGCAGATTTTAAACCTGTTAGAGAATTTCACATTAAAACCGTTCATTTCAAACAAGCAAAAATAATATTTTAATTTAAAACACTTCACTTAAAACTTCAAAGATTGAATCACGACTACTGCACAAACCACGACAGAACAAATTAGTAAGCATTACATAATCTACTGTTGTAACTGTTGAATTAGAGTTGTTTCTTTTAATAGAAACTAAACCGGAGGCGACTCTGTGGTAGCTTGAATGTTTTTGGAAAGTCTGCAATGATCTAATACTAAAGACAGTCCTATCTGTTGCAGCCTAAGACATGAAGAATTAATGAATGCTTGTACCAGACATTTCTAAAGCCTTGACAAAAGTTGTTCAGCCCCCCCCCCCATGTCTCACATCTAAAACCTGACAAAAAAAAATAAATAACTGTATATATATATCCTTAGGCTGCCTGTGATACTCTGCTGAATGTCCTTCCTGCATCTACCAGACACGCAGACACTTAAGACCCTGAAAAAAAGTGCTTCTTTTTTGTAAACAGAGCAGATTAGTCTTACTCTTGACAAAGCAGACTCACTGCGAGCCAATCTTCCATTAATCCCAGCTTCACCTTATGAACAGCAACAGACTGGAGCCAGGCAGAATGAATGCCTGTTTACTGCAGAGCACAGCTAATGTCCTTGGTGTATAAAGCTGATCATCATAAAGAAAAGTTACAATCAAAGCTTCATATCTAAAATACAGAAAATGAACACCAACAGACACCAGATGGCATCAAATTTGCACTCATGCTATGGTCTTGAGCTGACCAAAGAATAAGCAAAAGAAGGAGGGAAGGGGGGGAGGCCAACTCAGCATAAAAAATGCCCATCAGGCAAAAATCCGAGGTCAGCTCACTGAGAAAACAACAGACTAAAATCTGGATTCCAAAGGAAATGCCAAAATGAGGAAGGGGCACTGCGTGTGCTTGTTTAGTTGTGTATTTGGATAGTTATGTTACACTGTCTACATAGATTTACAAGTACACATAGAAAATAATAGCAAACAACATTTGTTCTCTTGGTTTGCAAAACCTAGCTTAGCGATGCCTCTGATATAGAAGACCTGAATGCAGTACTTTCCTCTTATCCCCCCCTTCCACCCAGGAATGCTTCAGATACACAAACAAACAAATTGAGGGAGGGAAACCGCCTTTTCCTGGAATTTGCTAAACGGTTGAGTGCTGTCACAGTTCCCCTGCCTCCTATGTGCTGATGAGTAACAGGATGCGTCTTGCAAATTTCACGCCTCGACATTGCAGATATTCTATTGTGAGGAGTCTTCATGAGTCATCTAATAAATGTCCTGCAAAACTAATTGCTAGACAGATGTTACATTTATCAATCATTAAAATGTAAAGTGTTTTCCATGTTTAGGTAGGTATAAGTTATGCAAGACATTATTTAACCCCATTTAACTGTTAGTAACAGGAAAACCCACTAAACAATTCTTTATTCTACTTCAATGTCATATATTTAAGATGATCTATATTTAATATATTATTGAATTTGAAACATTTGAGTAAAAATTAAGCACCAAGGACACCTGAGAGATTTAACCTTTCATAGACCCGAGTTCGCATCGCTATGGATGTGATTTATGCACATTTAAAACATCAATCAACTGACTCCAGAAACCTTGTCATGAAGCTGCTATGGGTTCCTCTTTGCAGCTGCTAAGCATCATGAAAATCAAGACAATGTTCACAGAGCAGGAACAGGGCTTAAGACCTTTTAAATGACTTGGCATGCTCTTTTCTGTTCTACCGTGCACCACCTGCTCCTTTAATAACCGAATGTAATCTTTCCTGCTATCTCACAACAAATCTCACCATCAGAAGTTTTCAAATGTACATCTAAACCAGATGCATTTAATAAACAGAGCTCATCGGTTTGCAGGATCTAACAATTTAAGTGACATTTGGAAGGAAAAGGGTGCAGAAATGCATAAGAAGAACTTAATCGGCCAGTTTTGATTAAATGAACGGGTCAAGAGGAGCAAAAAGAATTATTCTACTGGCTTCAGCATCCACATAATCCTTAAAACTATTGAAATAAATTCATGACAGCCCTCTCAAAGTGCTTTTAATAAAAATGACAGTCCATGACCAAACAACCAAAAATCTGCAGATGAATATCAGAAAGGTTGCACACAGACATACAAAATGGAATTGCAAGTCATACACGTTAAAACACAAGTTGCATATCTGCACTGTATCTTAATAGCAAAAGCCTCAAACACTTGCCCATTCATTTCATCAAGATTTAGAAGAACATCAAACTAACCATTCTCATTTAAAGTCTGTTAATGTATTAAAATAAAGCACAATTTGCCATAGTCCAATAACAGAGCAATGGTACAGAGTGTGATTAAACACACATTCCACACAAACAAGTGAAAAAAGAGAAGTAGTAGGTTTTTGCAGTTAAATCAGCAGGGAAGTTGCAAAAGGGTTTGTGTGTTAACTGGTTCTTCAGGGAAACATGACACACAATTAAACTGGCTTATATGAAACACCCCATAAACACAATGTTTTTAAAGTGAACTTAAGTGGTCTAAGTGGCAGAAAGTTTGCAGCTCTGCTGGACATACAGCACTTGGAGGACAATGGATGACTCAACTTTTTTTTCTGCAAACGATACATTCTCACACACATCCTTCCTTATGTAGCATGAAGTCCTGATAGCACGGTGCCCTGTGTGGCTTTTCTTATCACAGAGTGCAGCTGAGAACCAAAAAACGGCTGAATAAGTGAAACAACTTGACAGTGAAATTTAGTTCAAGGACCAAAACTGTCCAATACTTATGATAACCATGTCAGGGAGCCAAAAAGACCAATGATAAGAAGGAAACCATTAGAAACTAAAGAATTTCTCCAGTTTCCATTCATAGTTGGCCAGTATCTGAGAATGAAGCCATTACCAAAACCCATTCCTATTTTTTAAAAACACATCAGAACTACTCCAATACAAAATGTTCAACAAGACAAACAGGAAAAGATGTAAATGATCATTTTAGTTGCTTCAGGTTCACCATGTTCCTGTCGCAGTGCTCCAGTGAATAAAAAAAATCCTGTTTATTTCATTATCATTTTAACCAGTTTCTTTCTCTAACACACACTTTTCCATTTTACAAGTCATGTAAAAATTATCCAACATGTTTAATTTTTGTTTAAAATTATCGACAAGGACAGGAGGTGCTGAAAAAACCTGACATTTAAACATGAAAGCTCCACAAACTCAGAAGCTACAGAACAACTAATGCACTTTATTAATAGACCTGCAAGAAGAACAAAAGAAAATCTAGTGAAGTAGAAGAAACCTTGGCTTTGTTAATCTCAAAGCCTGAGACACGTGTACTGCTGTTTATCAACAGCATTGGTTTCACTGTGAAACACTGACCTTGCCCTCAGTGTTGCCATCACTGTTTGCTTTTCAGTCAGGAATGTGACGCTGACGCTGAACCGAAACCTCAGAGGCAACAAGAATTCCTTAAACTCACAGAAAACAGCCACACAGCTGAGCATACTGACACTATCTTTGGATTTTCCTTAAAAAAAGCCATAAAAGATAGACAGAAGTCTATACAGTAATATATATATATATATATATATATATATATATATACATACACATACATACATACACACACACACATAGGAGAACTCTCACAACTGTGTTCAAGAGAAATGGCCAAAAAGTTATGATGTGTTGATTGCAGGTTCAGGTTTCAGCCTTCTGTTATGCTACACAATATCATGCATGATCAGATGTGCAACTCTTGAGTCATGCTAACTTCAGACTGATAAGCAGAAATACTCCTTATTCAGTTAATTCAGGCAGAACTGCATGTCAGATTGTTATTCAATGTACACCACTCACTCATTTCATATGCTTAAATCGAATTTTACTGCAGATTTTACACTGTAAGGAAACAAACCCTTCAATGCACTGAATACTATCAATCATTTAGGAATGCTCAAAAAGATATGGACATAAAGCAAAGTTGTACAGCTTTATGATTAACAAACATGTGACAGGCAATGAACCAGGACATTTAAACAAAGTCTGCATGCAAACAGCAAAGCCATCAGAGTGAACAAACACAAACATTTGTAAAGTTAAGAACAATAAAAGTGTGTTGTGAATTTAGACAGGCTGCATTTGGTTAATTCCAGTCACATGGGAGGGGGGGGGGGGGGGGGGGTTCTAAGTCTTAGAAACAACCCAACCCAAAAAAACCTTTCTGAAAGATCGGAAAAACACACGTCTGAACCCCAGTCCCCTACAAAAACTTGGGGGTTCCTTTTTTTTTTTCAGAA
>JBAMHV010000020.1:12130833-12141026 GCA_037177535.1 Pseudomugil gertrudae | reverse complement strand
CCCCCTCCCCCCCCCCCCCCCCCCCCCCCCCCCCCCCCCCCCCCCCTCCCCTCCCTCCCCCCCTCCCCCCCCCCACCACAAACCCTAGAAACAGCTCAGCTCAAGAAAACATTTCTGAGTGAGAAACAAAACTCTGATGGATGGATTTGTTTTGCATTTTGAATTTGATAATTTCTCTACTTTAAAAAAAAAGGTTCAGGATTATTCTCATTAAGTAGACTGCAGTAACAACAAGCATGTGTTGTAGGGTGGGATTACCACTCCTACCTTAACACTACAACAGGATCAATATTTTTGAATGATGAATATAATCGTTTCAGATCATTAACCATTTTGTTTGTGCATCAAGAGAGTGGTAAGAATGTGTTTACTGTTTTTAATGCTTAATTCTAGCATAAACAGTGTGAAAGGGTTTTTGGATCATTTAGATGAGTTTCCTTGTTGTTGAAAAGCTCATTCAGTGAAAGTTAATCTTAATTTACTGCATTAATTTGCCTGAATAAGTAATGCTGCTTGGCATCATTGAAGGCTGCTGCCGGGGAAACAAATCACTTAAGCTGCACAGGTGTGAGTGTTCAACACTAACCAGAGTGAGTGTGCAGTGCTGCATGGCTGATGATGCACTCAAATAAAAAAAACGTTGCAAATATTAGACTTCCAATGACACACAAACAGATTTTTACAAGGTAGCATTATTCAGTGCTTTTGCCTATTTTAACAACCCAGACTATACAAAATTAAATAGTGATTAAAATGTTTTTTTAAAAAGACCCCAAAGGTGCAGCATGACTGACAGAAACAGACCCCAGAAGTAATCTCTCTGTAACAATGATTAAATCAGAGCAACCAGACTTTCCTGTACCTCCTGTCTCCAGGGGAAGGAAAACTTTCTTTTAAGAAAACTTTCTTTTGTCTGCAACACTTCGGGGAGATGATATAGTTCAGGTTGGTTGGTTTTTTGGGTTGGTTTTTAGTATTGTGCATATATGGCACATTTTTAATGTTTTTTGCAGTTATTTTGTTACTTAGCAGCAGAGTATCAGTGACAGTCTCTTCTCTGGCGTCTGATAACCTACTTCTCCTTACCCGGTTGTAGGATTGTGGCTGTGTCTCAATACCTGGTGCACTGGAATGTAGTGCGTAAAGGTCATTGTAAACGCACTTAAACAAAGTGCGCGAAGTAGTGTTAGTGTGCTGATTGAGACACAGTCTGTGTGCGCACTTACTCGGTTTTGTTGCGGTCTTTGTCTTCACTGAGTTGCGCCAGGTTGATGACAGCCTGCCCCAGTAACTTGTCTGGGCCCACCAAGGCCCGGTGCAGGACGTGGACGTGCAGCGTACTGCGCTCCGCGCCTCCTGCGCCCTGCTGCTGCGGCGGCAAGTCGAAGGTGGCTTCCTCCTTCCACACAGGAGCGACGCTCTTCTCCACCACTGATGTCTGATACTTCTCTTTACCCAGCTGTATGACCGCGTATGCATCGTTGGTACCGCTTTTACCCTTTATCCTAAGGCCTCTGGCTTGGAGAACGGTTACCTGGACGCTTGTGGGACACCACTGTTGATCCGCCAAAGACATGCTGACACCACCTTTTTGATGGATCAGCGAGCGGTAAAGAGTTAAATCCCCAAAAGGAAACACAACAGAATACAATCAGCTCACCGTGGGACTGGACAGGAGCGCAGAAGCGACCCTGAACTTCAGGAACCAGCTGATTAGGCGTGGCCACGCCGGGAAGGGGCTTCGGGTTTACACAAGTCACTCCCCCCCAGATTAACAGGTGGTAACATGACTTCTCACACCAACATTGTGACGTGATCTTTCACATCAGTTCCTGGAGTTGTGTCAACAAGTTCTTGATACCTGTTAGCGTGCGTTAACCTTTATCAAATGATTTACAATAATCGATTACATAAACCCATTTTGATCATGCTTTGATGGAAGGATAGTTAAAAACAGCATATTTTACGCATCCAAACTGTTTAGATGTGTTGTAAACAAAGCAAACTCCACCTACTTTGGCAACTCCAAGGTCCAAAAGCATGAGATCGCTGCCACTTGAGGAGAGGACAGGATATCTGACAAGTCACTTGATAGGTACAGGACTGAGTTTCACACGTATCTGGATCCTAATCAGGCTGAAGTCTGCCTAGATTTCATGTATGACAGGCTCAGCATCAGAGCTTGCTGTCCCTGCTTATCCTGAAATAACAAACCCAACTCAACTAGGATTAGTATGGAAAAAAGATTTATTGTTGTCATGTAAATAAGGCTGAAAAGTGATAATAACACCTTGATGTCAGAACTCCCTCCATGCACAGTGCTGTATCAGTGATATATGTTTGAACAGTGACTCCTGCTGTTTGAAATAGGAAACAATATGGACAGTTTCAAACTATCTCGTTTTACAGCAAAGACAAAGAAAAAAAGATGTCAAATAATCTTTATTTTAATATATATTAAAAAATCAGTCTCTACAGTGTGGTTTCACCTTCTTTGATTCACAATGTCCACCAAAGACAAGTAGGGACAAATATAGAAGCCTGAGCCAATTAGTAAACTGACTTACTGACAGCGTCTGTTATGTAATGACCAGGATAAGTTAATGCAAATAAAGACAATGTAAAATAATGCAGTCTGTATTTAATAAGATACACTATAATCTTACATGGCAGTGAAAGGAAGCAGAAAGGTTTGTTTACCTTTAGGTTTTGATCTTTGAATAAAAAAAACTCATATATTACTATATTATTTTGCTTGTCTGTCATTGTTTGAACTTTAAACAATCTCTCCATTTCACAGCAGACAACCTAAAATAGCATAAACATACCACAAAGCACAATTGTATCTGACCTCTTGCCAGGTAAAAACTCTGCTTTTGGTCATTCATTGGAACTATTTACAACATGTTATTGTACAAGAAGTAAGAGTCTGTAACAAAAACAGATGTACTGTACATTCTCAATGTTTTTTGCTGAATCTTGCTTGTGTCCTTCTCTGGTTTCCACCTTCCTAAAGTTTGTTATCACTTTGGTCCTTGTGGTCACCAGTCACAACTTTGCTGTACAGTTTCTGCTGCTCTTCTTTAAAAGCATCTTTCACTTTGGCACGTTTCAGTCCAGCATCCCTGAGAGAGCACAGGTGAGTAAACAAACTATTTAACCTCTGAATCAGCTGTCTCTGGTTACATCTTTCACACACCTTGAGGAGAGCTCTGGAGTATTAAAAACTTTTCTTTTAAAGATGCAATCTAATAACGTCCCATCTTAATCCACTTAGGATATTTACAACAACACTGACATGTAAAATTAGGCTAATAAATGGACATCTTAATATTAAAATGTTACAGTGACTCACCACATGAGATTTACTAATCCTCCTTGAGTAGCTATAGCTGCTTTCACCCTGTTAGCAAACTGTATTGCATCCTCCCCATCCTTCACAAAAATAAAAACAAATCAACAATGATTATTTAAATCAATGAAGTGAACAAGAACTGATCTGAAAATTAAAAGACATCAAATGTGAGCACACGATCACTGTAGCTTAATTAATAGTGGGCTCTGTATATCCAGATCTCTGCTTTTCCTGCATTTTCATTAAGTTTTAGTTGATCAAAGTTTTCCTCTGACATATCTTTTAAATGCAGGACACACACTTTAGTTCCAAAACTGACAGAGCAGAGGTGAATAAATATTCCTCTTGCTGCAGTAATGTGCTTGTGAAATCTTCAAAAATGCATTGTACAGACATTTCTTCAGGAATCTAAAACCAGTGGGTTGATGTCAAACTGAAAGAAGAAACATAATGTAACTAAATGAAACCAAAAATTCAACTATTTGATGCATTGTGATTCTTTTCTCCTTGATTTTGTTTTTCATTCATTCATGACATGCTCCCATATAGTGTGTATGAGGTTCTGCATCAGAGAAGCAGCTAGTATGTTAGTAAAATACCTAACAAATGCAAGAAGAAATAGGTAAAATTAATTCTTACTCACTGAAATAAAGATGATATTTAGCTATGTGTTGCTTTAGGATTTAGCCAACATATCCTGCCCCACTGGTACATCTGCATTTAAAACAACGGGGTTCCCAGTCCTCCTGTTTCTTTAGTGAGGTGATGTATTTTTGAGTTCCTGTTTACCCCACCCCCACCCCATCTAACACAAAGTCGAATGTTTTCATGCCTGTTTTTAAATTGGTGGGGACATGTCTGCATCAAACCAGGGCTTAAACTCATGCAAAGGCATAAAATTCTGATTATATATATAAAAATCCATCTAGACATACACACAACTTTATAAAGCATGTTACATATAAAACTACACAAACTTTAACCTGTACCATTTTTTAACAATGTCGCTGCTTTAATGGATAACTGGAAAAACACGTTTTTTACTTTATCAATCAATGGGTTGCTAACTTTGGTGTCAATAATTACATCCATATCCACACATATCAATGAGTTGTTTTATGTACAAAGGAAAGCTACATATCAACTAAAAAGGAAAATAATATAACTATGAAGAACTGATGCTGTTTGGAATCACCATTCATATTTCACAAACACCACAGAAGCACTTTTTCTTTGTGAGGTTGTGAGAGAGGGTTTCACCTTTCTGTTCATTGGAGGCAGGTACCAAACGCTGCAGACAATGGCCCAACTGCTCATCATCCTCAGAAGGTATCCCACCAAGCCGAACTTGCTGCTATTCCAGAAAGCATCTCCAAAGCGTGAGTCGTACTGTAATAAAAAACAAGCTCCCAGTGGCTGTAGCTGGGATCGATGTGAGGAAGAGGAAACAACAGGTCCCACCTTAATGGCAACAGGATAGACAGGGCACCCGATTTCAAAGCTGCCCTTCTTGAACATCATCACTGATGTATTGTTAACACAAGTGCCTGAAGGTTAACGAAAGTTAGAATCATACAAACAGCATAAATTAATGCAGCATTTGTTGTTAAGTTTCTCAAAATGTACTTCAACAAGTGGAACAACCATGTTTATGACATCCAACTACTACACAGCTTTATTGGCATATTTAAAGGAAACATCTGAAAAAAAAAAATCTTTCAGGACGGATGCTGGAAGTCCAGTGGTGTTAAGCTTTAAGCTTTATTTTCACCAGTAGATCCAGATATGACAAAGTTCACCAACTCTGAATGTTTGTGCCTGCCATGTACTCATAAATAATTGTTTTACAAGAAATCCTGGATCTGGATCATCCCCTAAATCAAATCACATCACTTGTTTCTTTTTGGGTATTTCCTGAAAATTAATTCCGTTTGTTACTTTTTGAGTTATTTTGCCAACAGACAAGCCACTGCTGCTGAAATCATAACTCCCCTCACAGAATGAAGCAGAAAATAATAAGTCACAGAACATTAATATGTCTGATTATAAGCATGTCCTCTTAACTCTCACAAGTTTGTTGTGAAGTTGAATCAGGTTAGAGATGTGGTTACTAATACAGGATTCATTTGCAAATTTCTGCCATTTCTGTATAAGTGCAGTAATGGAATGATAAATATTTATCAATCAGGTTAGGTTTCCTCTGTAAATGCATATAAGTGGCCATATTTTCTGTAGTTATTGTCAACCACAGCACTGTGCATTCATATAAAAAAGAATTAGTAGACTGGGTGGTTTTGCAATGTTTCTTGTTAGCAGCTTCTTCACAACATGACAAGAGAGAGACTTAAGGGTAATCGTTCAGTCCTATTGCCACTTGCTTTGTCTCATATCTTCTTGTAGGCTTGACAGTGATTGATTATTATCAATATATTGATATAATTGTATGCCATTATGGAATCATTTCTATCAAAACTAATGGAGTAAACAAGTTCTACACTTAAACACACTTTGTGATAGCTTTGCACCTACCCATATGGGGACAGGATTAGAGCTTTTAAAAACTAATGGCCAAATTAAAAAAAATTACAGTAGCTTGACAGAGGTCTTCCTTCTCCGAGTGCATCAAGTTTATTTATATTCTGGTTGGTTTTTAATCCACAAAAAAGAGTTTTAAAAGGCATTGTCATACAAATCGAATACAAACCCTCAGGGAAGATAAGAATAGGCTGTTTGGTTTTATCAGCAACATGCTCACTAAGCCTGGAGGAAGAAAAATAAAGATAGCTGAAAATATTTATAAGAAAATCTACCAAATAATGTCTAAAGCAACAACATGATGAGTTAGATCACTTTATTATGATGACCATGTAATATCTGAAGCCTTATAACAAAATTGAGTGAAAAAAATAGTGGCACACATTTCTACAAGATGGTGACTGAATAAAAGACTACTGCACACATGTAGCTATACCAACATTGCAAAGATGCAATGTTACCTTTTGGCCACTAGGTGTCGATCTTTCACCTCTGCTCTATCAAACCATATGTGAGGAGAGGATTGGACCATGGCTGTTTGGATCATTCCCAGCAAACCTCCATGTATTTGGCCAACCTGAGAGAAAACTTCATCTTTAATTCAGCTCAATAAAATTGACCTTACACTATAAAGCTAAAATTTCTCATAATTTCTCATTCTAAAAACATCACAGGCTATTTCATACCAAAGAGTAGCAACGATCATTGGCCAAGATTATTACATCTATTGGGGTAGTGTGATTGGCCACACAGATGCCATCATTCTTTGGTCTGTTCTCTCTGCATTTAAACAAAAGACAGACATAAAAATAATGCATTTTGTTTATAGAAAAATGCTATCAAAACAATGTCCTGTTAATAAATTTGCATAAAAGTGTCTATATTTAAAAAAACATACTCAGCTTCTGAGCAAATCTGGTTCAATGAACATCTTAAGATGTGTGCACATTCACACCGGATTCCAGGACTTGATTCCACCAATTTATTTCCATGATTAGGGCGAGATGACATGGTGGATTGTGTTGTATTATTAATGCATCCATTCAGTTGGTTTTGGTATTGTCATCAGCAAATATTGAAGTGGTTCCTTTATGCTCGTGGTTTTGGAAGGAAAAGACTGGGTTGGTCTAAAGGATTAAGTTATATAACTTCCGGGGTGACAGAATTAATGAAAATGAATACATACAAAATGTATCATAATGTTTAAAAAAACATATACACTAAAAAAAACTTATTTTTGTTCTTTTACTCTGATAATACCGCCAATGTCCCATGGTTTATATCAGATGTAGGGAGGTTGAAAATGCTGTGATATCAAGCTCTGATTTCCTTTTGCAGTTGCACATACAGCTATAGACACCACAATATGCTTTCTAACATACCTTACAAAACTGAACTTCACAAATACCATACCTGTTATGATAGGTGATTATTGCTGTGAGAGAATTAACACAGATGCTGTAACCCATCCGATGAACCTTCTCACTAAGGTAAGATCTTAACCTGAGAACATACAGCACATTGCCACAAAAATTAAGCCTGTTAATCTGATTAACATGAGGTGCATCTTGTCTGTCTTGCAACTGATCTAACTGTGTTACAGAAGTTTCATGTACACATATCAAAAGTGTAACGAGAGCTGACAGAAACTCACTGTGTGTTAGGCAGAAACCCCACCAAGGTGCTCAGAACAATAAACAGACAAATGCCTGTGGTTGCAAGAATAACTCTACAAAAACAAAACATACACTCGATAAACACTTGCTAAACTAGCCAGTATAAAGTGTAATAATATGAAAGCAAATCACCTTTCCTACTGAATCTGCCCTGCATAATGCTACTCTAACCTCAGAGGCAGCAGAACCACATAGCGGAGAAGAAGCCCCAGACCCCAGAGGACTGTAAGACTCAGGTTGATGTGACGGAAGTTGTAGTTGTTCCGAGTTAGTAAGTTCCAGCTTTCTAGGTCCTGAGCTGAAAAGCACTTGGTCACCTCATCATCAACAATGCTCTCCACACCTCTCCGGCAGAAATAGAAGATGTCAGCCATCTCAAACTCAAACTGTGAACCTGGACATCTTGAACCGTGAAGGTGCTGGATCTCCTGACATAAAGGCAGCAGTGGCTCTTTGTCTATGATGCCTTCAAAAAAAGTAAAAAGTAGAAGGAGAAATATACTTTTTATTACAAAGTCATGTATGTACTATACATTTTAAAGGCTACGAAATATTGACCCATGACTAATTTACCATTGGTATATGACTTGTAAAGTTGTTGATTTTTCTCCTTTGCTCTTAACTCCATTTGTAAGGTTGCCCACTAAATCACAAAAGGACAATACTTCAATATCTTGTCTGTAAAAATGTTAAGAATTAGAAAAATATACTGAATTTATACTGAAAACAAGCAAAAACAGCTAAACAAAATGTAGGCAAGATTTAAAAAAAAATATGCAGAACAGATGATGACATGATCAAAGTGTTGAAATCAGGTAACATGTTCTCTGGTGGTTACAGCGCAGCAGCGGAGATGACTGGAAAGCATGTGTTTGGCAGCTGAGAAACACCATTGTGGTTCAATTTTAGCTTCACACTCTTTCCATCAGACTAGCTCAACCATAAGTAGGTCACAGTTCTGAGGGATCAAGTTTCCACTAAAACCTGGAGAGAATTTAACAGGTGCAAGTAGAGAAAAAAGATCAAGACAAAACTACAGCGTTGAAGTGCACAGGAGCCTGTTCAACAGTATAGAAGAACCAAAACTGCAAAGGCTAGACTACCCAGAAAGCATGACATTGACCCCCAAAATGAAAACAATACTAACAATACTGCTATAAAGCCATGCATAGCAGTACAATGGAAAAATCCCAATCTCAGGGGGCCCATAGAGTTTCTGACTTCAGAGCTGCAGGGCTTTATATGTCAAAATCATCTACAATGTTAAAAATTGGTCAAATATGAAATTCCATTAACTTAATCAATAACCAATGAAATAAATGTAGTAAACTATAAACATCTCAAGCTGTACTTAGGTACAGTATTTGGTTAACACTACAGCCCATGTGTATACTTTAAACTACAACTGCATTTAAGAAAAACAATAGTAGACTCCTTAAAACTATTTCATAAATAGCTTTTATAAAATACCTGCATGCACACAGGTATGCACAATGGGTGAACTGATGAAGAGAAAATGCTAAAACATACATCATGATGGTTTCACAGCCCCTCTCTGTTTTAGAAAGTAGTTTTTGCTGTTAAAGAAAATAGGTTTTGTGTGTGTAAAACACACATTCAGAACTAATCTGCTCTTTTCTGGAGCCCTGAGTAAAACTAATTCTGAAGGCAGGGCAGATGGCTCATGACAGCTGCCTAAAACTGTCCTACAGACCTTAAAACAACATTAAAAAATTTAAGTTTTGCATCTTATTTACGGTATATCAGCTTCAGCTGTTTATTCAAATCACTAGTGTAGGAACCAAGGTGTGAAAATATGGCTACAACAGATAAACTGAGACCACAGGGGCTTAGCTTCTGAGGGGAAATGTTATAGTGGATGAACTTTATCGCAGGGGTCTCACACTCCCTAAATGTCACCACCACAGATGAAGTCCCATGGCGAAAAGCTCCTTGTTACCTGCAGCGTGCTCCAAAGGATAAGGAGAAAAAGCATCATCTTAAATATCTAAATGTTCGAAGTAAGAAGGGTGGCATCATGTCACAGAAGCAGTTTGGTCATGAGATATTATATAAATAATAAATAAGTTGGCCATTTTTCCCATTTAAAACAAAACTTTCAATGTCTCTGACATCGATTGCAAGCTCACCTCAAATGTTTTGAGAAGTATTCTCATGTAGATGTTATGGATATTAAAAGAGATTCCAAGTGCAGCTGGCACAATTACAAAGACAAATAAAATAGTAAACCATAGAGTGCTGAAGATGCTAAGGCAACTGCAGAGCAGGTTGCCAACAGGCAATGTAAACCAAGTCATGCTGTAAACAGCAAACACAACACAACAAAGCTGGAGGCTATGCCGGTTTGTGGAAAGTCTTCTGTTCTGTTTAATGACACAACGATTGAAGTAACTCCCATGCTTCTGAAAAACAGCATAGAATAAGAGACTTTATTAGCAGAGATGTAATAATCCCATATGTTGTAATAATTTGCAATAGTCAGGAACCAATATTTCATTAATAATAGAATATAAAAATATAACGAATATATCTAATGTTTAAAGTTTGATATTTTACAAGTTCATAAAAAAGTTATATTTAAACAAAAGTTATATTTAAATATATAT
>JBAMHV010000020.1:12099132-12124132 GCA_037177535.1 Pseudomugil gertrudae | reverse complement strand
TATCATGTCTGCTGTTTCAGCCAGAAGTTTGGGCCCCATGAGTTCAACGAAGTCTTCAAAGTCAACATGTCCTCCCACTAATGGACAGATTGAAAAAGAGTTAACCTCAGTTTACACCTCGAGAGACAATATCACCAGATTTTTCTTCTTCTTTTGTTGATTGTGGCCAGAAATTAATAGAGCAGTTGTCAATAGGTTTGAATAAAACTTTATGCACATTTGACTCAAAACAAAGTCAGTTAGAAGCAAACTAGGATAATTTAATTAATAGAAATGGGCAAAAACAAACAAATACAGTTTTAGTTACAGTTCATGTTGATTTGCTGGCTCAGCTCTATTAATTCCATCTCCGTTGGCATGTAGCCCATCGTCCTCATGCAGTTCCCCAGGTCTTTACAGCCGATAAACCCATCTTTGTCCTTGTCAAACTCCTTGAAGGCCTCACGCAACTCTGAAAGAAACACAGACGACAAAAATTACTAGAGGAAATTGGACATACCAGTTCACTTGGTATTCTTTGCCAGTGCCATATATAGCAACATACCATCCATTTCTTCTGGCCTCAACTCCCGATCCTGTGAGAGATCACAGTGCAAGGTTATGATCCAAATACCGCTGACATGTTAAAAGTCAAGCCAATACCCAGCATTTCTCTCACAACATGATGTTGTGAAACATAAGAAGGTGACTTCAGGTGTGCGCCAACCGTTTTCAGGTTTGCTTCCAACCAAGGCGGAAAAGCTCATCAGTGAGATCACACGGGGAAGAAAACATGGCGAGCTTTGGCAATCTGCTTCAAAGTTTGGCGTAGGGATTAAAGTGAAATACAGAAATGGTCGTTATTGTGTATATTGTTAGCACTAGCAGAACAGGAAACCATTTTAAGTTATATGATGAGTTGAAAATGAGTTTTTCTTTTATCAACCAGTTGCTTGAATTTACTGAAAGTGCAAAAAGTTAATAAAGACAAACAGTCCTTCTAAAAGTGCCACTCCACTGTGTTAGAATAATTTAACCCTAAACCCTCAGTGAAGCAAGCAGTAAGTCATCATCTGCATTGTACAAACACTTTCATACATGTTGTCCACTTCTGGGGAAAGGTGGGGAGAAATGATGTGAGACGACTTTCAGCCATTACCATATAGATATGGCTTCTTAAGTCCTCTGGTGTCTGCCATGCTTGTGAGTTATGAATCCTACCCCATGTTTAAGCATTCCCCTCACACATACAGACTCTTTTTTCCTTTACCATTTAAGCCTCTACCTGCATCACTACTGCTTTTTAAATTGTGAAGAACTGACATTTACAGTAGAAGGTGATCACTGCACACATTTATGATGTGCTTTTCTTATTGTGCATGAACTGTATTATCCGCTAATCTTACTCGGCATGCATGCACATGATATTTTCTGGACTTACGTACAGCCTGTCGGCTCTCAGCGAAGCCCTTGCGTAGAAAGATGCATGCAGGCCCCAGTACGTTGTGCATGTTGGCTCCGTTCTGGGCCAGGGCTACTAGTGGCTCTAGATAGGCCCCCCCAGATCCCCCCTCCTCACAGGACTGCACTGCTTTGTAGTTCTTCTTCTGGTCCTGGAGCGGCATCCAGGGAGAAGGGCCAGATATCGGAATAGAGGCAAAGACAGGGGTAGAGACTGTGACTCAGTTTGTTGATGACTGGTGTCAACAAGGAGCCAACATGGAGTTGGGAGGATGGGGATCATGGGTGACAGATACGTCTGCCAGTTATTAAAAGGTGTGGATTCATGTTAGTCATGATAGGAAAAAGAGGAGCTCAGTCAGACAGAAAAGGGAATAAAACATATGACACAGCAAATGATGCCATCTATGAATCCATCCTGGTTAATGAAATTGTTATATGTAACAAACAACCCCGTTTTTCTAACTCCAAAAGCCATTCACCTCTTTTTCATGTCAAAATGATGTTTTTACCACCTTATAACTGCACACCTGAACTTTACAAATCACTGCACTGCAAAGCACAATATTTCCATACTACACGCTGCAGAAATGATACTGTTGAAATGGTGAAATATTAAATATCTAAATGCGCAAAGTCTCCATAACAAGTAAAAAGAGAATCAATAATAATGCAGTGCAGATCAATTCAAACATACACATTACCAGTTCTATGACAGATGCGTAATTGACTTTCTGTGCATCTCCTGCCTCTTCTGTAGTCAGAATTTTATATATGGCTGCGTTTGTTCTTGTTGAGTAAACATTACCAAGCAAATGTGTTGTCCAAAAGATGAAGCAAAATTCAGTCAGCCATAAAATTATAATTACCAATTAGCTAATCAACCAGGGGGCAAAACCAGCAGTCATCCCAATTACTGAGGGAGCTACAGGTTAATTAAAAACAGACTATCTCTAAATAAAGTCAAATATGCTCCAGCCATCACTCTAAAGTTTGAGTTATAAGCAGCCTAACGCAGCTCATAAGCTGTAATTAGTAAATGGATTATGTTCTGTGTTTTTCATCAAACCGAGATAAACTGATTTAAAGAGCTGTAATATTTCTCATTGCTGCTAAAACATGGAATGTTGGTTTTATCTGCATTGCAATGTCCAGCTCAGCAAAGGATTATCTACTTCTTCAAAAGCAAGCGGAATAGACTCAATATCTGAACAAATTACCAGTGCTCCATTCATCTGCTGCTTTAATCACCTCTGACATGAGCTGGTGTCATCATCAGGAGTTTTATATAGCAAACATAAAACATTTGCATACATATCCAGAAAAGGTTTTCATACATTTATGTGCAGAAACGCACTGTATTTTATGCTTTACAAATGACCTTCACAGTCCATCTGTTACTATGCCACTGCTAATGCCAGTTCGTGCATTCCCACAGTTCTCACTACAGGAACGGATGCCCACTGGGTAATCTGACCAAGTGATGCATGGAGCTGGGCTGGCTATGGCTACATTGCCAGAAAAGTACTATGAAGCCTCGTGCTAGCAGTTATATAACATAAAATACTCATACATACACACACAGAGGAAAAAACAAACGCGTGAGGACGACTGAGGTCCAGAAAGAATTTCTGCAGTCTCCAACCCACAGATGGCATCAACAGTTCCTTGTCATATTGTGCTTCGTCAAGGATGTGCAGCTGCTAATATGAATGGAAATCTGTTTGCGGGGTTCACTTCTATGCTAAGAGTCTGTTCTAGTTTTCGTTGACATGAGCTGCAAATGCAAGATGTATTTCTAAACTATGCTTTCACACGCTAAAAGACTTAGTGCTGGTAGGGAATTTAAGCCCACAGAGTCTGACATTTATTCATCTTTTTGCAACATGTCAACTGACTGATATTATCCAGCAAGTGTGTGCTCAACACAACAGTGACTTGTGTTTTTTATTTACTTGAAACCTATATAACTGAAGTTCAGGAGATGTTTTTGTTTTTTACAGGCTCGGTCAACAGGTATAATAAAAGCAGCGGTGCACAAGTCTTCTAAATACACTAAATAAAAATGTCCATATGCATGTCCAATGCATTTTTAAGACAGCCATCTGCCATAAGTTTAAATCATGGTAAACTATGGTATGAGATTATCTTGGATATCCAGCCATGGGTTCCAGCAACACAACACTCAGTTCAATGCATCCTGGTAGTGAATTGTCAGACAGAGCAGAGGGATCAGTCAGTAAAGATTCAGTCAAATTTAGTAGCCATTGGTCCAGTTGGGGACACACCATTACACAAACATGCACCAAGAGTCAGGGAAGGCAGGAAGACCACAACAGGATGAAAAACCTCTAAACAGATCTTACCTTCTTGGTGAAAATTTTTAGCGACTTTACAGAGTTTCCCATTGCAAAAAAGCAGCATCAATTAAAAAATATTTTAGGTTTTCTCGCTAAATTTGGTGATGTGCCTTTCTAAAAGTGCACGTGTATGCATGTGTGTTTGCATGTGTTTCCGGGCATGCATCGGAATAGGAGTCATTAGGAACGAAGAGAGGGTTCAATGGGTCATTCACTAATACAAGAGGACATTTAGGAAAAGAGAAAGGGACCTAGGAGTTGGAGGAGAGAGTAAGACAGGAATGGATGAAGGACTGTGCAGGACGGAGGAGACCTTGAGGTAATGATGCTGAACAATATGAGGGAAGGGATACTGAGACAAAGGAGGAAATATGCAGAGATGAATGAATGACAGAGGAACATAAGGAATAGCAATGAAAAGGAAGCATGCATGTGATCAGTGCGAGATGCAAGTGCTAGAAGTAGAGAAGCAGGATTGCTTATTCATCCCATACTCTCTCCTACAGTGTCTTCCCTTCTCTCCTCCCTCTTCTCTACTCTCTATCTCTCTTTGTGTGTCCGTCAGTCTATCTCGTGCTCTTTTTCCCACAGCCCCCAACTCCACAGTTTTAAACCATCTATGTGACAGAAGAAGCTCCTTCGGACAAGCATATTACCTTCCCCTGAGCAAGACACTAGAGACACTAATCCAAATATGTTCACACACACACAGATACACACACATAAAGCCTCACATACACTTGACTAAACACACTTGGATGTGGGGCTGTGGAGCTAAAAATATAACATGCTTTCTCTCTCCCCCATCCCTACACTTCCCACTCTACCCCCAGCATCCATCCCCCTCTACATAGAGGCATCACAAAGTCATGTTAAGCTTGCAGGGCTTGGATTCAGATCAAAGCCAAAATGTGCAAGAAATGACACAAGGATGCCGAGCCACAATGCTGGAGGATGCAAACCAGCACGTGCAAAGCAAATACACACAGACAGGAAAGAAATGCTCGCTCGCAGCCAGTCTGGCCCACATACAGATGCACATACCAATTTGTTGTTAAGAACAGTCCCTACATGGAGCCATCTAAAAAAATGAAAAATTACTTGATACTTTTGCTCTGCAAATATCACAATGTTTACTCTACTGCATAAATATTGTAGCAGCTCAAAAATATTCCAAGATAAGAATTTTTACTACATGTGACTGTTTGCTGTAGACCCATTCTTTCTATTCAGGTGTTTTTATTGTCTTATTGTCATCCTATCATTCACTTTTACTGTCAGACATGTAACTATTTGAAACCATAAAGAACCTCCTGTTCCTACAGATTCATAAGGGGCAGCTCCTGTGATGTGATGAGAGGTAACGAAAATAAAATAAAAAATAAAATAAAAAATGCATTCAATCATGATCTTGCCTTGACCAACCAAGTAATGCTTAAACAACAAAACTAACCCTGAAAATGAAAGAATCACTAAATTATGACATGAAATAAGAGTCAGTGTGTTTAAGTTTTGAACTGGAGACTTATAGTTACCACCACTGCTAATACCATCAAGTCCATCGGGATTGGCATGATGAAGATCAGATGCTAATTTTCTGATGCATGTTTTGTAGAATCTATTTAAATAAAACCAGAAACTGTTACGAGTCTAAACAATGACACCAATGCAAATATTCTTCAAAACTCATTATTCACAAACAAAGTGGAATTTGCAAAAATATTACATTTACAGCTCATTTGATCTAAAGATATCTGGGAGTTTACCTCACAAAACTCTGTAGATGAACATACGCTGGTATTGTTGTCTACGAATGGTCAATGATTCCTGGGTCAGCATTCCAAAAATAACTTAGAAAATAGTAAATATAACAGAAGCCAGAAGTAAACTTGGAAAACCTCTTTAGCTATCTCAAGAAAATCTAATTTGCAGTCCTCTGCTTGGACTGTGTATTAAATGGCCAATAGTTTTTAATCAATTTAAAAGCTTATTCCTGAGTTTGTCTAAAAGAAAAATGTCATGATTTACCTAATTAAATGCTTTGAAAAATCTACGAATCATTCAGGGTTTTCTTGTGTGCCAAGACCTCAATAGCAGAGTTAGTCACAGTCATAGCTGCAGTCACAGTACTGTGTCCACTTCAAAGCCAAGCCTGAAACTCAGAAAATCTTATCAGATAAAAACGGTTTCAGTTGTTAAACAAACTACGCTTCAAGCATCTTCGCCAAGGCTGAAAGTTTGGAAATGGTATAACAGTTGTTTTACTGGGTTTCTAGCTTTATGTAAGAGAAGACCACGTGCAGCTTTCCAGATTAGATGTTGCGTTTGACTAGAGACTTAACTTGAATATAACACATTAGCAGTAACTTTATTTGCAGCCATTTTTCAGTCATGTGATCCAGCTGTATACACAGGAGGATTTTTGTGATTAGTGATCTTTCTCTGACTTATTTGCTGCTTTATTGTGACTTTCAAAAGAGGAAGATGCTGGATGCCAGACTCCAGACCAGGAGTCTAAATAGATGTTGTGTCTGTGCTTCTAACAATAGTCCATCATGTACAGTATTTACGTTTCCCATGTAAAAGATATAAGCTATGGCTGCTTCTCCACAGAAGCCCAAGGTGCTCTGACAACTCAACTGTTCAAAACACACACCCCACATTACTTTGTATTTGCTTATCAGCTGCAGTTAAATAAAGAAAAACAAACGTTTTTATCAGGTTAGAAACTCTCAACTATTCTGGCATCACTTTTTATTAGTGTTTTGAAGCGATCAAGAATGAATTCCACTGTAGTAAAGCCACATTTCAGGGATCAATATTTCCTGTCATTTTACACCAATAAAAAGTATGACAAATCTCACATGTTTAGATTGAAATATAGATGAGGTTTTCAGTCGTTAGGAGGACAGGATGTAATGTGATATGGAGAGGGACATCCTTTACAGACACATGCAACATGGTGCAATTTATGGTATGGTTTGTGAGGACTTCAACTCCTCAGAGATGGACAAGATTGTTAGCAATGCATCAAGGTCTAAGCTACATAGGCTTGCATGTATCGCAGAAGATTAGTCCACAGTGACTCTGATGCTTTTCTCTTTTTGAACTTGTGCATATTCTTTTGTTTTATTTTTCCTCAAAATGAGGTGTGTGTGTTGATGTAAGCACTGTTGCCTCACAGCGAAAAGGTTGGTAGTTTGGACCTTGGCTGGGGTCTTTTGATGAAGAGATTGCATGTTCTCTTGTCCACCCTCCAAAAACATGCATGCTGGGTTAACTGATGATTATAAATTGAGTTTACATGTTTATTGTTGTTTGTCCTGTGTGCGTTGGCCTTGCGTTAGACTGGTGACCCATCCAGGTTTGTACCCTGGTGGCACCTGAGATAGGTTTCAGCCCTCCCACAACCCTGAACTGGAAAACGGATCCATAGAAGTTCAGTTATTATAAATACACACATTTCACACAAAAAATTCATGGATCACTGAATTAGGAAGACAGATTGCTCTTAGTTTATGTGAAGATGAAGTTTATAGGACAACAACAGTAATGGCTTTCATAAAATCATTCTGCTACAGATATTTTAGGAAAATAAGTTTGAAGATAAGTTCCTTTTCTTTTCAGCAGATTAATGTCAAAACAGCCTTTTAGTATAAAAATCCCCACGTGAACCATTCTACATAGTGAAGGTCAAACATCCGCCATTGTGTCCAAAGCAACAAACAACCACATGCAAAACCTCACTTTTTAAAAAAAAGTATACCAGCGGCATCCTCTCCTGAGGTAGCGTCACCATCAGTCACTGCAGCGCTAACACTCGTCCATATTCTCCTCTCCTGTTCGACCTTGTCTGTTCTGTTATTTTAATAAATACATTCACGCTAAAGTTGTTTCAGATCTCACTCCCATTCAGTATCTGTGCAGCTCCGCTGTGTTGCTCTGTGTATGATTCATCCAGCCTCTCACCGGAGGCTCATTGTGAACTTCAGAACAGATCAGACGTCAGACACAGGAGCCGTCAGCTTTCATAATGTCACACCATAGTGTGGATGGGCATGATTTCCACCTCTCTCTCTCTTACTCTCTTTCTGTTTCTGTATCCTTTTCCTTCTTGCTTGCACATTTACTCACCCAGAGAGTCCAGATTACTATTTCACATATCTGGTTGTGTATTACATGTTAACAAGTTCCAACTCAAAAATAAATATCAGATGTTATTAAGCTTGTGTATGATATTTGTCACGTATGCATCACAATGTAGCTGTTTCTTTCTTTAAACCAGATCTTATTAAAGGGATGTATATTAATAAATTCATGCTTACTGATGAGGCTGATGCCAGCAGTATCCACAGCTATCAGCTATTTTAAAAGAAATGAGAAGGAGGACACTAATATGATAACAACCTCTCATACTTATCAGCCAGCTTAATGAAGATGCCGAGGGCTGCACTAAAGAGCTAGATTGATGCTTTTTTTCATTCAAGTTGAATCAGATTATTTGAAACCGTGTCTTTGGCTGTATATTCTTCCTCTGTCTTTCCGTGTAAAGATAAATAAATGATGTGACCCTGAGACTACTTTTGGGTGTATGCTTTCGTCATCAAAGGTTGCATTAAAGAAAAACATTTGCGTCATGTTGGTGTGCTAAGACGTCACAGTTTTATCCCACAGCCCTTTAATCCATTTGAATCAAATTAACCACAGCTATCACATTTCATGTAGTTTTAGTGTGGAATTGTGCTGCAACTTGTGCGTCAGCAATGAAAAGACTTTATGCCTCATGTCAGTTGACTCTCCATCCTTTTACCCAACTTTCAGTTTATCTATGTCCTCTATCAGCATGACTCCGTAAGAAACTTAGCACCATCACACAGATGTGTACCTAACATTCCTGCACAAGAAGAGCGTGCATGAGCCCTAATCCTATTTTAAAAAGAGAAGGGTTTAACCAAAGAGCTCATTTTCTACCGCTGTTTTTGGCAACACTGATATAAAAATACCCATCTGAGTCTAAAAATAGCCTAATATTCTCCAGACAACCTGCAGCATATGCTGTGGTGAATTCAGCGTTGCTATTCTCTTTTCTCACATTTCCGGATCTGTAACGCGTGCCTCTTTTGTTGCCCATTCCTTCTTAGACGTCATCAAGGTCAGCGTGACCCAGGCAACAAAAACAAGGCAGAGGGAAAAAAAAAACCTTGTATGAGTAATGAGTAAAAAAGATTGTTGGGCAGAAAGGAAACATCAGTGGAGGAGAAAAACAGAGAAAAAACACCTAAGAAAATAAAAAAATAATATATCTTTCCTCTCATTGTTTTCAGAGCTGTCAGATGGGAGAAGAGCACTAACACTAAAGAGTTCAATTATCGGGTCTACCTATAAAGACATTCTTCTCCTTTTAACTCTGTCCTCCTAATTTCTCCCTTTCTTTTTCCTTCCTGCACTTTCTTCCCCTGCCAGCTACTTCTCCTGATTCACTGAGGTCACACAAAATGAGCTGTTAGACTCTTGCCCTTCTCAAACACATGCAGCCAGTTTAAACGCATCGGCACTGCACTTGCACCCTCTGCTGGATAATAATACTCACATCCTTTCATGCAAATTGCATTTACAAAGAACACTCTCCTTGATGACAATTTCTCCACAGAAGATAACAGACCTCTTTCAATACTGCAGTTCAAGGTTGCTGAAGATCACAAACACAACTGTAAATGTTCAGTGTCTAAAAATAGAAACAACAATGCTACTGGGAGGGGAAAATGCTCCTGCTTCATCCTTCATTAATGTTTGTTGTAGCCTGGACAGTTTAAAGGCCAGGACATACTGTAATGACTGCCTGCTTTAAACATGCAGAATGTAACATTTAAAATTAATTAGATTTTATGATTTATTGTAACATAACAACCAATTTCAACAATGTGCAGAATGCATCCTGCCCTTTGTCTAAACCCCAGCACAGGACGTTTTGGTCATCGTGATTCATCCCATGAGTCTGAAAATCAGGATTATAAACATGTTGCTTAAAGCAAAATGTTTGCACATGCTGGAAAGCAGTTCCTTGATTCACCAGTTAATCTAATCATCTCTGTCAGATAGCATGTTTGCTGAAGTGTTTTTAATATATTTTTTTTGCCAAGAAAAGAAAAACCACTGCTGTGCTTCAGTCTCTCATAATCAGGTCTTGATGAGCTATTTTTAGCTTCTTTTACTTGCGGCAAATAAGTACTGTTGGGATTGTATGCAGATCTTGATGTTACATAAGAAAGAAACAAAAGTGTTTGCACAGTTTGTCGTCTCACCATGGAGTTCGCTTTGTGCTGCATCCTTTCAAGGAGCACAAACAGCATATTTAAGTTTCATGTACAATCTCTTTTCCATTTTTTATTCTATGCATCATTTACTATTTCTTCATACAATCACTACTGCATGCTCATTTCCAATCATTAATTCATCTTGACTTTTGCATCTGTGTCTAATATGAGTTAATTACATAATGACATCATGATAGATATCCAACAGTCTGCACTTTAAAACTTGATGATTCAGAACCTAAATTTACAATTACATACAATCTGATGGAATCCTGCTTCATCAATGCTTTTTATTACTCAGAAGCATCTGCAGCTTCTAGTTCCTGGAATCAAAGAGCTTCAGATTTTGTGCAGCAAAAACTAAACTTTTACATACAATATTTTACATATTTGCTAAAATCTCAAATCTATTGTGTCTTTCTATATATCTCAGCAGCTTTGGCTTCCTATCGCATGCCGTGCACCACTGCATGGTTTTTTTTTGCCTCACTGGAACCCCCTAAGACTGATTGAAGCTTTGGCCTGGATTGAGAGGAGTTATTTCTGGAATACATTAGTGCACATGGAGGTAATTGTCTCCTCTTGAGCTTTTTATCATTAACAGAAAAAAAGGGATTTCAGTGAAGCAAGAAGATTGGAAAGGAGAGGAGTGGGAGTAATGGGGAGGTGATGTGAGACAACCCTCTGCATGATCTGTCTTAGAAACAGAGGGATTGTTCCACCTTGTAGAAAAACAATGACTTTTTAGGGACCCTTGCTCACAAGTTTATGAATGATGTTACTTATTTATTAATGTGTATGAGTGGATAAATGTGTGTGTATGTGAGTGTGTCTATGAGTGACAAGCTTTCATCTTTGAAACATTTTCCACACAGCAGGTAAGCTGATCCTCCCGCTGATACTCAGGTGACAGTAGCAATGAAAGCCACTGCATTCATATCAGCATGTGTAAAAGCAATGGACACCAAGAGGAGCCAGATTTGAACTGAAAAAGACACATTCATTTTTAATCTGCTCTGCTGGGATGGTCGCAGGTCCAGTATAGGTTCCAACTTCAACTGCATCTCACCTGAGAGTCCCAAAGCCAGCAGCACTTTTACTATAAGCATCCAGCTGCAGCTCTCTCACACCACAGTAGAATACACCAAAATAAAAGTCTTAGTTTCATTATGAGCATTATTGAGCATTCCTGCAATTAAATAATTTAGAACTGGATTATAAATTCACAGTGCAAGAGGTAATTATTTAATCTGGGAAATATTGTGCTGCAGAACTCACTGTTTCACATGAGTTCTGAGCAATTTAGATTGCTGTAAAAATCGACTTATTAAAGTAATTTAGCAAAAAAAATTAAGTAATCAAGAGTAGCTTAAAGGTTGATATTGGTAATCAGATCTTAAAAGATTAGACGTTTGGATATGTGACTTCTAATGTAAACCCAATACACACTGCGTCTTCTTAACGCAGGCTAATTTCCTTTCAGCTTTGAGTAAACTTTTAAACATGCTTCTAAGTTTCTCTCTTCGCCTGTCTTACCTGCCCAAAGACTGATTTTACTATAGGATGAAGGCTGGCGTCATGTTGAGACGCTGTGCTCAGTCTTTTGGATGTGCGGCTGTGCGCGTGCTGGGCAGGTGCGCTGGTCGCAGGTGTGTCGGAGCTAAGACTGGAAGAAGACCCGGTGACTATTCTCTCGCTGGGTTCGAAGAAGAAAGCCGCGTCGTCTGCGTGTTTTGGATGAGATGGGGTCGGTGAGGTCCTTCTGTCCTGACGGGAGCCCCCCTGAAGATGCGCTGCATGAAGCTGATCACCTCTAGAGGACTCGTGATGCTGATGTTTGGATCTAGAGGACTTGGTGCGCTCTTTCTGGTACCGACTCGACCTGTGCCTGACATCCTCCTGAACGTAACCATCATCCAGGTGACCAGACTGCCGATGAGAGTGGCTTCTCTGCACCCGGTGATGATCGCTAAGATTCCCAGAGTCTCCATGTCCTGGTTGGCACAGAGGTCTCCGAGCACTGGCCTCGCAGTCCTCTGTCCAGGGTGCATCCTCTCTGCCTCCAGCTGTGGTGGGATAATGAGTGCGGTGACTCCGGTGACCGTGAGGACCGTGATCCGAGTGCGCAGACCTGCGGCTGAGCCCTGATGATTTCAGCAGAGAAGTGGTCGACTCGCTTTTGGGAAGAGAAGAGCTCATGGTTTGCCTTCTCGTGCTTGACAGGCGAAATGTGACTGATGAAAGATGAGACTCGATAACATGTGAAGAAGGCAGTCTTTGGTGCACGTGCAGGTATCTTGCCTCATGTGTTCCACTTTAATCCGTATCCGCACGCTTAAACCATCACAGGTAAGTATGAAGTTGGAGCAGCATCCACCTGGTTGAGCAGTTAACGCGAAGTGCCGCCTGATGTGGCAGCAGGCAGTCAGACTGACGCGTCACAGGGGGGCTCCTAAGTTTGGATGACAGCACTGTGTTGTACTGCAGTGTGACATACAGTGCACGTACACAGTTTATTAAGAAATACGTCACAGCAAGCAGATCATTTTTTGCATAATGAGCCGCTGGGTCAACTTTATCTTATTTCACTGAGGGAGAAAATATACTGGAAAGAAACTGTCAAGGTTATATTTAATGCAATGTGGGCAAATATGCATCAGCATACTTCAGACAAAGAAAACTCCAAAAGTGCAGGTCAGAATGGCATCAATACAAAAAAAATGGGAATACTGGTGTCTCTTTGTCTTACAAGCTCACATCTTTCTCTAAAAATATAATTCTGGGTATGGTCATAAGCGTTTTGAAACAGATCTGGTTCAATATTCAAAAATTTAAAAAAATAAATATAATTTATTATCTTTATAATGAAGCTTTTTTGTAAATTAAAAAAGAAATACCCTATCTTTATTACATGGAGCATATCCTTAAATTTTCTCAAATTAACAAAAATGACTTTAAAGTACAGCTTTAAAAAACACATTTACATGTTTTTTACTTTGACACTATGGATAGGTTTTACACAAGGAAGTAAAATTATTTTTGTCTGTCAGAGCAAAGTTTAAAAGAACTATGCTTTAGTTTAGAAAATATTTCCCCTCAATTTTCAAGCTAATCTCGTTCAAACTACTTCAAATTAAATCATCTTACTCAAATCATTGTTCATGAATTTTAAAAATGCACCAAGTTCTGCTATAAAAATTTGCTATGAATTTATATTACTGACAATACCAGCATTGTTTTTTTTTCTTATAACTGCTAATAAAGAAACTAACTCATTCATCTTTCCAAACCCTGTTCAAAAGGAAAAAACAGCTACAAAAACAAAAATGTGTAAATCCATCAGTCTCATCCCATCTGCAAACTTAGGGGCATCATTTTCACACCAGATGTCTGAGGATGTAGGGCAAAGGGAGGTAATAATGTTAATAAATGCAGCCAATTAGACACTCAAGTTCTGAATTATGTTTCACAGAGCAAAATGGAGAAATGAGCAGATTTGCCCTCCTCTCTCTGGGGAATTTTTGTTCTCTGACATCTGTGTCCCTGCTCCAGGGAGAGGCAAAGTATGATCACTCCATTGCATTCATCTCCGCTTCATCAGCGGCCTGCTTTAACTCCTGTGCTACCTTTTCATCCAGTGCAAATCTCTCCAAATGCATGTGTCCCATTTATATATATATATATATATATCAAATGTTGTCAGTAGTGTTTTTATGTTGTTGCTTACAATGTGTCCTTCGTTTTTTTTTCTGCTCTCCCTCTGTAGACATCGGGCTGCAGCAGGGGACATTTAAGCCTCTGGGTGCAAAATGGCCCATTTTATGTCCACCGAGAGAGTGATGTGGTGAAGAAAAGAGTATTAAAACCAGAAATAATGAGAAACAAACATGTAGAAGTAATTAATGTAAGGAAAAAACACAATATGTCCTAACTTTTATTAAAGTGACATGATTGCATGATTGGAACTGACCCCTTCCTCTCCCATCACAACATCACACTCAAGGATCAGATGGTCAGATCTTTTAAGGCCAGTACTGTAGTGTGCAGCTGTGGCTCTGAGTGCACAAACAACAGAAATAATGGAAACATTTACCATATTTTGATGGAGAATTTTAGTCCAAAGATAAAACAAATGTGTTACGCTCAAACTAGCACAACCCATTATAATCTGAGAATGTGTGTACAAAAAATTATGGAGGTAAAAATCAAAGCTTTTCAAAGAAACTGAAGAAAAACACTGAATTTAAAGAAATATCAGCCAAAATGTTTCTGTGCTTTTCTACTGCAATTCTGCTAAGAATGCAAAAGCTGTAGGTCCATCCTAATTGTTTTTCCTGCTTACATCTTGCATACTGGCCTTGTTCTTTGGCACAGTTTAGTGTAACTAAAATATTAATCAGCAAGGTAAATAATTAAGCATACCAAAGCCTGGGAACTGCAGATGAAAAATGAACTCCTTTATTTAAATCATAAAGTTATTATACTCATTGATGTAATTCGCAGTTTCAACACTAATATTATGCAAGCAGGACAATCTGCTTAGAAACTGATACAAAACTCAGGTTGAGTTCAGGTGAGCACCTTGTCACTGAAAGACTGATAGATTAAATAAATGCTTCAGTAAACGACACTGAACAGATCCCTCATCAGCTTATGAAATATTGATTGAAAGGTGGTTATTTTGAAAGGTTTTATTGTTTTGTTTAAACTGTGTGCATCTAAGAAAGCCTCTCATATTTCCACACTGTACATTTCAATAACATTTCCACCCAGCAAACGTTTTCACTTGACTTTTCTTTCTTTTTTCCTTTTTCTTTTTTTTCTACAGAACAAGGAGGGTATCTATTAATATCTACTGACCTTGAACACAAATGTAAAGTTTTCACATGTTTGCAGATGTGATGCAGAATGGCGGGTTGTGCCAGCTCACATCAGCTAAGTTAACCTGTCAGACTTTTCAGGATGCTGTTGTTTTCCACTGCTTTTACAAGAAATGTGAATATGCAGGAGAAAAAAAACAACTGAATGTCAAAAGCTGACACTTAATCACTAAGTAGTAAACTAAAACAAATCTTGGTTTTTAGAGTTTGCTGCTCTTTGCAGCTGCTGAACCTGTGTGGAGTTACATGGAGCTCTCTTGCCCCACATACTTTGTGACTCTTGATACCAAAATAATTGCACAGAAATGTATTCCATTTAACAGCAGGAAACATTGCATAATGATGTATGGATTTAATGGAAAATTGAGAACCATAATGGCTGTGATTCTGGTTTAGGTGCTGCTTTTGAATCTGGTTTGATTGCTTCTCAATCATAATGTTAAGGTATCTAATACTGAACCCAACGTTGTGTTGAAAGTTGCTTTTATTTTGGATGAAAGTACTCTTTTTTTTTCTCTATGAAATCTTAACTGACCTCTGAGACAATCTGGTGACTGAGCTGGATGGTCCCTACTGGTCCTCTTAGTCCAGTTAGATGTCCTTTTAATTTTAAATTAAAGAAAAGATGTCGGTGAGATGATTGTGAAAGGCCTGTGAATGTATACTGACAGATGTGATGTGGTTCAACACTATTAAAAGTGTAAATGCTTCTCACTGTGTTCCGGCAGCCCAAGCTCATGTTCACTGTCTTATGCATTCATTTACCGGTACTATTTTTAATTTATGAAATTAAACATTTTGATGAAAGTAATGAAATTGTAAAGAGCTGAAGCCACTGACCACATCTGGTTTAATTCTGTTTTGTGTATTTTTATACTAGTGTTAAGCAAGTGAACATAAGATTCATAACAGCACTTAATATTGAATGGAATATGAATAGATTTGCTGGCGCCTGCAGTAATGTTTTGAAATTTGAACTACTCTCAACTTTCCACCAAAAGCTGTTCAAGCAAAGTGAATCATAGGACCCAGAAGTGAACTGAGCAGCAAACAGTATCACCTCCATTCAAAGTGAATGAAAAGCATCACTGCTAATGCCTGATATACCTGTGTAAGTCTTGCATTGTGAGCCCTGATCATGATACGCGTCTTTGAAGCTATGATTGAGAGCTTCTTATTAGAACGCCTGATCCTTCAGCAATTCAGTCACCCGCTCTGCTCTGGTGAGTCTCAACAGCAGTTTCATAAGCAGCTAAGCAGTCAGCAGCAAGAGGGATCAGTCTCTCATTCACTCACTCACTCACCATGACAGCAATTTGAGTGGTCAGCATGACTAAAAAAGTGCTGTATAAGAGCTGTCCATTCTACTTCGCACCCTGTCAGTTTGTCAGCTCTGACTGTTCTCATCAAAGTCTTGTTTGTTGTAAGTAAGCTCAGTCTTAGATTTCAGCAGTTTGTGCATTCAGCCTGTCAGGACATGCCTCACTGGCTCTCACTGGTAAGGCAATAATAGAATCATTTGGAAATCAGATAAGAAGACATGTTAAAGAACAGTAAAATAATCTGTGCAGCCAAGGATGTGACTAAAGCTGACCCAGTGAAAGATTTATTCTTTAATCTCTCCTGTCGTCTCATTTTAAAACAAAGTAAAAGCTCTCAACAATGTGTGCAGGTGTTACACTGCTTGAAGCATAACACTTTCTCAGAGGAAAAAATTAAATGAACATTTTCATATCAGAAAATATTTTTTTCCCTTTTTGCTTTCATCGTGAGCTTGGGATTTTTGAGAGAAATGGTAAATCTGCTGATCAAAAATGTTACCTAACCTAATACCATGCTGCTAAGACACCAATATCAACCCATTTAAAACGTTTTCAGGAGATGATGACCAGGATTGCATGTAAAAACATAACTAAGTGCAGTATTATTAACTCTTCTAAATGTCTGATTTTCTTAGCTTTGCAGTTGTGCAATAAAAATATAAACAGACAATATTGACCCAAATGATCTGACATAATCCAGCTGAATACAAAAGAGTCTAAGAAAATAATAAAGAATGATTCCAGTCAAAAACATCTTAATAGGTCAAGTTACTTTTTAACATCAAGTTACTTTTTAACATCAAGTTACTTTTTACCATCAGAAGCTCGTCTGACAGCAGCTTCACTGTTCTTCCATCTGTTGAACTTTTTCGAGTTTCTGCCTGTATTTCTTTGCAGGATGTCAGAACAGCCTCCCAGAGCTGCTGTTTGGATGTGCCTCCCACCCTCATAGATCTTTTACTTGAGGATGCTCCAAAAGATTCTCGATAGGGGTAGGAAGATGGGGGTCACACAATGAGTTTCTCTCTTTTTATGCCCAGAGCAGCTAGTGATGCAGAGGATATCCTTGCAGCATGAGGTGGTTGACTGTCATGCATGAAGATTATTTTGTTACAGAAAACTTGGTTCTTCTGTTTTCACCTTCGAAAATGTCCCCATACTTCCAGCCTAAGCCATGACTCCACCAGCTGAAAATGAGTCTTCATGCTTGAAAAGGATTATCTGCTTTCATTTATCACCTGGAAAACGAATTAACACAGATGTCTGAGATTGATTTCAGTGATTCAAAGAGCTCTGAGACACAATACCATCCACGAGTTTAACTGAAAAAAAATCTTTGACGCCTTAAATATAATTTGTATAATAATCCAGAACACAGACGAATCAGTGATGTCATCATCTTTGATCAATAGGTTAACTGAAGTGGAATATGTTGGATATCTGACATGTTATTTCCACCACTTCTTGTGAAATAACAGAAATAACAGCTCTTGCAGCATATTATTGAAAGAGAAAACATCTACAATAGTGACAGCAAGAGGGAACTCTTAGAAATATAAGAAATAGAAAGCAAAGTGTGTTCTTACTGCCCTCTTTGGTTTTCTGTTAACAAGCACTGAAGTGTTTCCATGAAACGTTGAAGAGAAGAAGATACATTAATGAAAAAGCCTTTGTTCTGGTTTCAAACACGTCTCCTGTAGATGTTTTATTAAACAGACTGAAATGGGGTTTCTTTATCTGTGGAAGTAAGCCAAAAATACAGTAACAAATGTGTTTTGGCTGCATTGATAGCCGGACAGTGGCACAAGTTAATGATATATAATTAATTAATGACAAACAGTAAAGCCAACGTAATAACTGGGTTGTTTTACACACAAGTTATACTAGTTCTTCCACAAACCAAGAAGAGGAAAATGACCTGCTAAGTGGTTCACCATTTAAACTAATGATGGACTGGCTCGAAGTCTGAGTCCGGCTTTCAAACTCATTTATCACTCTGTTAATGCATCTGGTCAGCTTTGCTGACTCTGCACATTTTTGACCTGCCAGATCTGTCGTGACATTTAGTAACATTTAACAAAGCAAGTCATCAAACACTCTAGACTCAGGTTTTGGCATTTCTTACACATCCTTTTGCTGCAGGGCATTTTAGAACTCGCCCAGGCAAGATTGCTATGTAGAAATAATAAAACAAAGAGACCTTGACTCCAAGGATTATGTGGCTTGTGTAACCTCAAAATGTATTTACCTCTTTGTTAGAACTATGAATGAAGCGCTATATGTGATATGAGATCACATAACACTACCTCTAGGTGCATTGTGTTAAACTAGAGCAACAGCAAATGGTGAGGCACACTGAACACATCAGTCTTATCAGAAGCCTGAAGAATACTTCCATAATAAAATCAGAAACGTAAAGATAATATCAAAACTCCTGCTAAAGATATCATTCTGCCTCCATTTTCCAAAAGCTTTACAGTGAAACACAAACAATTGTCACTGATTTTCTGGATAAAATTACTCAATTACTCAGATTTTCCCCCAGAAACTTTATACAGGTGATGCAATGTGCCACTGATAAATGGTAAAAAAAACCTATCCGTGAGAAGATCCATGAGAAGATGAATGTTCAGTCAATCATGAGAGAAGCTCAATTATACAGCATTTATTTTTATTCAGGCATCAACAGTCAGAGCAGATAAAGCGGCCTGCAGGTGATGTCTTGCATTGTTTAAGTGGAAAATGCTTTTTTTCATCTGTTGAAAGCAGAAAGATAATCATAGAGAATATTTTTAAAGTAGAAAAAATTAACTAAACAAAATAGACAGTCTAGTGTTGAGTGTATGATAGCATTTAATCTACAGGCCAACACCGCTGATCTTATCTGGACAGCAACTTTGTCCATTTTAATAGCTACAACAGTAAAATAACCAAAGGCAATGTGTTGATGTCAATTTATTCATTTTATATTACAGTAATAATAGATTGGTTGGTTATAAAAATGAATAACCTAACATTTTGTTATAAAAAACAACATTTACATGTTTATTTTAATAAAGTTAAGTCAAAACATGTAAAAAAAACATGTTTATATAAATAGACAGTGATCTGCAACATCTGGATTTTTATAAACAGTAGTCCTTTGTGACATAAAAGACCATAAATAGTCATTTAGGCATTTATTAGAGATAAACAAATACAACACTGCACCATCTTATTTTAAATAGCACTGATCGCTAGGTATCAGGATGTGTGAATGTGCCCATGTGCTTGTTTCCAATCAACCCACAGCTGTGGGAACAATGTGTTAAAGCCGTTCTAGCTTAAACTGCTTAATTTCCTCCCACTTCAATAATGATTTCATTACAGTAAATGGAGTGGTGGTGCAGTTCAGTCTTTTTGCAGAGACACCGAGCTCTGAAGGGGAAGAAGAAAGGGAGTGAGGTAAGACTCCTGCAAATGAAGTATTTTTAACTTTTTTTAAGTAAACATTTTTGTTGGTGCAGATTCCCCAGCAAAATAATTTAATATATGCAAAGGTAAGGAAAAATAATGTTGCACTTTTATATTTGAGTATGTTTATGAAGCATTTAGCAGCAAACATATCAAATTTTCATAAATCTATATGTGGAAATTTTGCTTAACACAAATATTCTAATAATGAAAATCATCACGAATAAATGTGTTTAAAGTTTACATCTTCCTGCAGAATTTGCTTTATAACTTTGATTTTGATGCATTAAGTACAGATTAAGCAAAAATGACTGCAGTTGCATAATATTATGCTCCCTAAAAAAGGAAATTATTTAGGGATTACACAGTAGTTACCAGATTCTTCGATCATTTGAATGTTTCCCTGTCTGTCTGTCTTTTTTGTTTTCATGGTGATTCAGTCAAACCAAAATAGCACCGCAAGTATTTCTGAGAGAGAACAGCGGGAATAAGAATTATTTTGGTGTCTCATCTGTCGGCCTCCGACTGCTTTGTTAACAATTATATAATCCATAATAAACAAAGAAGTGACAATACAACTATTCTAAAACATGAAAAGCTAAGAGACTGCAGGAAGAAATATAAAAAAATCCAAATAAATGAAAGATGTAGAGGAAGTGAAAAAAGAAACATCCCCCAGACTCAAAGCTGTAAAGGTGTACTGCTTACAAAGGATGGTGGATTTGAATGAATAGGGCTGGCATTAGTGAGTAGGGGGCTGGTATGACGCAGGAAGGGCAGAATAAAATTATACACTATTTATAGCAACAGAGCGACCTACAGTATGGTATCCTTGCAGAATATCCTCCTACACCCTCTCAATCTGCTTGCATAAACTGAAATTATGACACACACAGCTTATGTTTTACTGGGATTAATTACTGTCCTTTTATAGATGCATGTAATTTGATCCTCCCAGAGCAGTGGCAATCACACCCTCTTATTATTTATAAACAAATAAAAAAGGTTGTGGTTATGACAAAGCAAATGCATTGTTAGTTAGATAAGACATTCCAGTCACTGGTATATAAAAAGGCCATTTCTTTCTTTTTTTAGGTCCTGTGCACCTGAGTGTTCTGTGGAAAAACTACAGTATGTTTGGTAACTTAAAGTTTTATTCTCAGGCTAAACATTTTAGACATTATGTGCTTTTCATTTGAACAACTATTGTTAAGGTGAGAAAGAAATTACAGGTGCAATGCAACACAATATCAAAACCTTACATTATTTAAAAAATACAATTTTAGCATTTAAGCCGCAAGTGAGAGTGTTGCATTTAAAAATATGTCTCTATCTCCCCCTTGAGTTGAAGTTTTAGCTGTCCATTAAATGGGATGCAGTCTACTGATGATCTTTCTGACCAAGCTTGATGTGACATGTGGATCATGTACTGTACTGTACTGCAGTCTGCACTACAATGATAGCTAAAAGTTATTTTGCAGTGTAACCATAAAGGTTTTATTTCACATGCTGTTCAAGCCTGCTGTAAACAGCAACTCATGTTAATTGTTCTCGTGGATTCATGTGTATCATTCTCACCTCAGACTCTTTTACATCTACCATTCTGCTTGAATGGCTTTTGGCCATACTTCTATTTACATGATTTTTCCACTACGTTAATATTTTACTAATATCCATTTTCCAAGTACAAATCAGATGATGTCACTTTGTCGGTGTTTGTCTCAGAGCCAGACTGCCAAAGTGGCCACACTGCTTATCTTCAAGCAGAAATAACAAATAACTAGTTGGGATTAAGTTAAATATCTGAATATATCCTGCAGCTGACATTTTAGAAAGACGGGTTCATGTTTTTCTGTTATAAGCAGCTGCTTCAGCACCGAATACAACATTTATTATGCTTTTATGAAGTGATGGTATGTGTTGAATCATTTACACTTTCATTAATATAACAATAACTTTCTATTTCCAAGACTTTATTGATCCCAGTTTAAGGAAAGCTGAATCATAAGGATGGTTTATTGATTACAGGCCTCTTTTTACATTTATGGGCTTAAAAGATATATTAAAAACATTTAAATTAAAGATTGTGTGAAAGATAGTGGAGCTGAAAGTCCTTGTAGGCTAGACCCAGTCTAACGCTGTGGTTTCTCCTTTAATGTTCGTCCTACTGGACCATATGCTCGCTTATAGATAAGAGAGGAGGGGGCAGGGGGGTGTCTGTCTTGGTTTTTGACACTTTGTGGGACTAGAAGATAAATGGAGATTGCCTTTTGGTCATTAGTAGTCTGGCACCTTTAAAAGGCTCTGCAAAAGGAGGGGGTAAAAACATAAGGAGAATAAATGAAACCTCATTTTATTAGATTATTTTGCATCAAAAGCAAGTGCATGAGAGATTGTAGATTCACAACATCTTACCAGTATTTTCTCATCCAACTTTTTTCATGTACCTATAATTTTGCACGTTTGTTAGAGTCAACGTGGTAAAAGTTCATAAATGTTTCAGTACGTTTACATGGATCAGAACAGAACCCAACACGAACACAACGCAATGATCCAGCTGTGAGCAAAGAAAAGCGGGGTATATAAATAAACTGGAATCTAAACAAGAAACAGGTTAAACAAATAAACTAATCACACAGGTGGACAAATGAATGGTTGTTATAGCCAGAAATAAGGAACTTAACAAAATAATGCAGGAAACCTAACACTACAAAAACTCACAGACCCTACAGAAATAAACTATCATAAAAAAAACTCAGCTGTTATGCATGTGGTATTTAATATCAAAACCATCATTTTAACTGTTGTGAGGAGCTGCTGAAAATTATGGTTACATTTATAACAGTATAATCCTGTCAGGTTTCCTTCAGGATATAAATATCAATCTTTATACTTTTAATAAAGAGATGACAGTAAATAATTCCTTTACCATTACCCTGATGCTATGAGAGTCATGTGGGTTGCTGGTTTAATTTGAACTTTGTTGTCACTGAAGATTGTGGCTTAATAAAATGACAAATTTGCTTTTAAGGAACATTTATGAGGATAAAAGCTAGATGATAAAATGTCAGAGTTAGTATGATAGTCACTAGAAATAGTGGTGTTACTAAAGATGTAATGTTTCTTGGTTAAGATGTCTAATAACTGTTTCCATGGTTACTACTAACAAACTGTGGCACCCTGAAACTATCTTTGTCTGCTCGGTTTTGGGGCCGAAACAACATAAACGTGATAATGAAAGCATAAGGAAGGGTAAAATGTCATGGTAAGTCGAACAGAGGCAGAGCGCGCTCACCTAAACATTTGCCATTTTGGTGCCCTGAGCAAAATTACAGTTTGGCACCCCTCCTCCTCCTCCTCTTCCAACATGTACACACCCCTTCACCAACATTACTGGACAACAGCCATATAAAACAGATGAGCACATCAAACGTTTTACAGTTTTTTTCAGTCGCTTTGGTGCTTTTCTCACAACAGAATTAACATTCGCATACCAGTGAGTTCAAACTCTTGTGCACATCAGAGTAGCATTTCTCATTGCTCTGTTCACATTGCACATGCTTACACGTGCAGAGTTTGCCTTTTGCCTATTTCAGGCATCATGGCTTTGAACTCTACTTACATCTGCATCATAGTGAATCCCCATTAAACATATAGTCCTCATTTCATTGCCTCAGTAATAACATACAAACGAGTTTAACTAGTTATCAAAATGTCAAACAGAATTAATTGCGATCACAGCCAAGTCCTGCAGAGGGTGAATTCACCACTCATGAGATACTTTTATCTCTGCACCACAAGATAGGATATCAGATGAAATGTTAAACAGATGCAGAGGTATGACTTAGGTTTTTTCTTTTTTTGTATATTCGTTATGAATAAATTACTATAAGATGGCAAAGAGAATGCAAAGCAAAATGTGAATCATAGCTTTTCTGTGTCGTCTATTCAGTCACCCTTCAAAAACAGTAATGTGACTTTACTGTAGTTTCCAAACGGTTGTACATCCAGTGTGTGATGCTGCCTTTGATATTTTCATGTAGTGTCTCCATGGTCGACCTTTTTGTAGCAAAAACACTTAAAGATCAGATTGTCACAATGCAAAGATGACTAAGCCATTTGAGTATCTTGTTCATATTAGGACTTTTTAGCCAGTGACACTTCTGCAGGTTATTAAACTGTTTTGAGGAACATGCTAACTGCTGTGCAGATGTTAATTCTGTTGTTTGATGTGCAGAAATACATATACAGTAAATGTATATAGACTCCTATATGGTACATGGCAACAGTGTACTGAACTCCATGCCACATACTTTACATGGTCCTCATAGTTGTAGTTCCATATGGCTTTTGTACAATTGTTTTGCTTCATGCACATTTAATTTCCACTGACTTCTCTTTAATTTGTGGCACTCTGCACAGATTCAGTATCCCTAAACACATACTGGAAAACGGTGTGTGTATTTTAACCACTCCTTCCTTTACTGTATTGTCTTTTGTGGTGCAGACAACAACAGTAAAACAAAAGTAATGCACAGTGAACAAGTGAAAAAGAATACAAGGTTTTGGATTTATGTAGAAACTGGTTTTCCCAACAGAATGTTTGAATAATTGAATTCAGAGTAAATAGCAGAATATTTCGCTGCATCCATTGATCAGTTTCTTTCATTGTGAGGACATAATTGACAACATGGTATAAGTGTAGCTGTAAATTGATGGCCTCTTCTTCCTCTTCCCTTTCCTCCCTGCATCCTCACCTCTCTTCCCTAAAGCTGGTAATCCCTCGATGTACCAGAGTTTTGGAGAAAAGGTACAAACTATATCTCGTTCAGTTCATACATGTTTAAGGGTTTGTGGGATTCAGCCCTGAGTGACTGTGGAAAAATGGTTTATTACTAATGCTTCACCCTCCTCCTAATAAGTAAATGTCAGCTGAGAGCATCCAGGAAAAACCTTAAAGAGATGTATACAATATGGTTTACAGATTTTTATTACTAGTTAAACTCGTTGGTATGTAGACTAGTTACTGTGATTTGACTAATTGTTGTGGAGTAATGAGAATGTTCGGTTATGAGAAATGCACCAAAGCAACTGAGAAATACTGTAAACACACCAAGTACACTGAGATTTCTTTCACTGAGTACAAGAACAATACGTAGCTTCATTACATCCAGAAACAGGTTTCTTCACGTGGGTTGGAAATTATTTTCCATGAACAGGAGGAAGATATA
>JBAMHV010000020.1:12057594-12080877 GCA_037177535.1 Pseudomugil gertrudae | reverse complement strand
TTCAAAACTTTTCATGGGGGTCTAGGGGGTGAAAAATGCCCCTTTTGTGCTTAGAAGAATAAAAAAAAAACATTCCAGTAACAATAGGGTTCTCCCATACTTCGTATGGCTCGAACCCTAATTAACCCAGTGAACAGTGAGGACATGTAATGTCTGTTAATAAAGTTAGCTGACTCTTGGCATGATTTTTTTTTCACTAGTGAACATGGACCGAACCATGAAGAGACAGATGAAAGCTTGTTTGATACCCTGTATGTTTAGGAGACCCCAGACTTTAAAATAGGTGACTTTGGTCTCTTAGAACAAAGCAGTTTTTTTTATTATTTTTATTTGAATTGTTTTAAAATAGTAAAATAAGTTTTATTTTAAAATCATCTTTAAATAAAATAGTGTTGCACATTCAATGGACGCTGCAGCTGAGCTGAATGCAACAGTGTCCTGAACCCAGCAGTGACAGGTCCAGTAACGGACGTATTGCTATAATGAGGTTATTACAGGCCACTACACTCAGATTAATGGGAAATTAGTCATGATTGTATTCTCTGGAACTATTTGTCCCTGAGATGTTACAGTCTGATATAGCTTCTAAAGTGCATGCCTTATTTAATATTTTCATATGAAATAATCAGAAACAGGAAAGAAATGACAAAAAGTGCTTCTTAAATAGATATAAATTCTATATCTTATCACTAAAAGCAATAGTAACATTAACATTTAAAGGAGTCTTTGTCACATTTCATATAAAATAACGTTATTGTTGCCTTTTTAAATATATTTAGACATTTTCATTACAAATAATGAGGTAAAATAGATATTCAAAAGGCACTGAAATCAGCTGAGATGCGGTGCATTATGAAGCACATGAACACTACTCTTAAGTGCAGATTCTCTGTAGTGCCTAAGACTGTTGATGGTTCTGCAGGCATCAAAGTTCAGATGCCTGTACAGTGTGTAATCAGAGGTGTGTTTATGACTTCAGTATCCAGCTGCATACGCCCACTTGCGATAATCCGACTCTGCTTGCAGTCCTTTTTCATAACGAACCACTGCCTGAACCACGGCTCCTGTGGATGTGAGGTACTCTGTCTCATGATTCTTCTTTGCCAAGCCGTTCAGGATGTTCTGTAAACCAAAGCACACAAAAGTCATCAAACTGGCTGAAGCTGAAAGAGTCTGCACATATTAACCTTGGAGCATCAAGTATCTGACTTCAGGGGAAAAAACCTGACATGACCTTTGTTGCCAAGCTGTAGGTACTATTATAATGACTGTACGCAACCAGAGAACAACATCTCTATCTATGGAATATATTTGTCATTGTATATATTGCAGACTTAATAAATGAATATGCTTATTTTCAGCCAATTATTATGGTCTGAATGCTGTTCTGTAGCTGCATCGATCTCTGACAGATATAATGAACACTGTTCCTGGTGTTGGACACACTGGAAATGAAAATACTGTGTTTACTGGTTTTGAATGAAAGATTGTCTCCTTGCACTCCGCTTTTTTTTATCACACATATCAATGCTATTTTCTGTTCATGACACTCACTTTGTCAAAGCCCTGCTCTGCAAGAGTGGTGTTGGGACTCAGCTGGTTGTGGATCCTTGGCTCGGACACAGATTTTTTTAGATCATAGTCAAAAAACAGTGCGTTCAGAATCACCTACAAAACACCAGAGATTAGAATAAAATGCTTATACAACTTTATATCATCATGGCGGCTGTAGCTTGGTCTGAAATTGCTTGTGTTTTACCAGAGCAATAGATGTAGTGATTTTTGTTCCTCCTGAGCCTCCCACTACCATCTTGACTTTGTCGTTTTTATCAAAAAGGATGGTTGGACACATGGAGGACATTGGCCTTTTCCCTTTAAACAGAATTTGATTATTAATTTAGACTATATAAATATAGCAGCTATACATAAATGCTTTTACACACCAGGACAGATGCAAATAAACAAACACAAATTGCAAATATTTTGAAGGTGAAATAAACCTTTTTGTCTATGAACACAAAGTGCGATGCCAATACAATTATGAAGATTATACAACTAACTTGCAAGGTGGCAAAAAAAAACATGGATTCCACATCAAGCAACATCGATAATGAGCTGATGCAGCTCACTGGATACATCCAAGTCTAAAAAGAGAGAAGTTTTTTCATCCAGGAGCTGAACTGAACCTCAGCTGCTTCGGGATGTACTTTAGGCTGTTCGTGGGACAGTTTGATGATGTGCTTCAGCAGCTAGCTCCTAGCTCGAAGAAGCATTTTTTCACTGTTGTGAATGTTTACAATGACTTGACAATCTAATTCAATAAAAAAATATTACCAAGGAAATTATTCAGGTTGCATGGTGGCGCATTTGGTTAGCACTGTGGCCTCATAGCAAGAAGGTTGCTGGTTTGAGCCTCGGCTGTGGGAGGTCCAACCAGTATCCTTTCTATGTGGAGTTTGCATGTTCTCCCCGTGTTAGCGTGGGTTCTCTCCGGGTACTCCGGCCTCCTCCCACAGTCCAAAGACATGCACGTTGGGGATAGGCTGATTGGAGACTCTAAATTGCCCATAGGAGTGAGTGTTTGTGTGCATGGTTGTTGGTCTATGTGTGATGGACTGGCAATCTGTCCAGGGTGTACCCCGCCTCTCGCCCAATGCTTGCCTTCAGCTGGGATTGGCTCCAGCCCCACTGTGACCCTGTTCAGGGAGAAAGCTGTAGATAATTGATGGAAACTATTCAGATGAAATATTCAGAATAGGTGTGTAAAAGGTTTTACACACATAGCGTTACTGAAAACAGTCAACTGCCATGCAAGGGTAATTTTTTCTTTTTTGCATATTCATTCAAACTTTGTAACACCATGAACAAGCATCTTAATAATTTCTCTGCTTCTTGAAGCTGACAGCAGATCCTCTAGTTTTCCATGGACATACTGAAGTAAATCCAGAAGCAGCTGTACTCTGTGCTGTTTATTTGCATTGGTCCTGTTGTGCAAAGGCCTTCAAGTCCTTTTGTCTGTGATTCAACACAACCTCGTGACTCTAGACTAACAGCTGCATGTCCTTGCAAGAGCATGATCATAGTCTAACCAGGTCTGATGAAGTTGTTCGGCGAAGGAGGTACACCAAAGCCGTTTGTGATGAATGGCGAGCTGAAGTCATCCATCTCATTGTTCAGTAGAATCCCTGTTGAGTTGGACATGACTTTGGAGCCCAAACTGCAGGAAAACAGTGATAATAAGAAAACAAAAATAAGGCTGACAGACTATTAGCTTAACTATGTTATCTTACAAATGGTTGATAGTGCTGGTGGCAGCCACAGCACTTCCATCCTCTGATACCACTGAGACGTGTGCAGTCCCGTGATTTTCAGGTAGGTAAAACTCCGGCTCATAATAGTCCATGGGATGTGTAGTTTCATCTGTAATCTTTTCTCGGATGATATCAGCATACAAAGCTGAGGTCATATTCTGAATAAGCTTTGGAGGAAGAAAGAATTAAATGAAATTCAGAACCTTCGGTGTGCATCCAACATCACTTGCGTGTCATTTTTACAGCAATACATTTCCATCCCCATCTTGTCACATGGTGACATTTAGTCACGAGCTCTTCATACAGAAATACCCTTTACTTTCTGATACACAGAAACTTCTGTACAGGTTAGTTTTCCAGCTGCAGTAACTCATCATTATCATTATCAGTCTAAACTGGTACAGTGGGCTCCGGTCCAAACATATGTGATAAGGTAGCAGTGAAGACTCATTCTTTTTAGAAATATAAACAGTTTAAATATATCTTCTTTCTTTTGCAGCCTCAGCTGGACTGAATTTGGAAATAAAATAAACATATGTGTATCTACCTGCAAAAGCCCCCACTTCAGCTAGTCTGTCAGTCGGCATTTGTGACAGGACAATGTTCTGATATAATTAAAAACTCCTGGCCTTTTGAAGCAAACTGTACAGCTGCTGTAACAAGTCATTTCATCTATGTTTCATCATTATCGTCTGCTTTATTTTATCATATGAAAAACAACATGGCTTGGTGTAAAGATAGCTGTAAAGAGACTATAACCTGAAACAAAACTGACTATACAGAAAATGTAAATGTGGCAATTAATACTTGTGAATGTGAATATTTTGTGTTTCCTTTTTATTTAACACACACACACACATTTTACATATATATATATAATTTTTTTGTTGCACATACTGGACTGCTAACATTTTCTGAAATGTTGTATGACACATAATTTTTCACAGAGAAAAATGCTTTAATATCAGAAAGGCATTTTGTATTTAACTTTGTTGTTGTGACAAAATTTTTACCCGCATTAAGCTTATTTGTAATGAATAAATCGGGAAATCTAATCAAACAATTTTTCCTGTTAAATGTTCAAAATCATCATTGCTGTTAAAATTAGACAAATTCTCACTTTTTCAGAGACAAAACTTTTTTTGCCAAATATTTGAAAATACCATTAGTAAATAGTAAATAAATACCATTAATACCAAACACAGTGTACTTACACTGGTTATGTTGAGAAACCTCAGATCTCCAAGTAAACTTCTCTTTGCATAAGCAAAGCGAAAGGCCTCCACTATATGATGGTAGGTTAGAATCTTTTTCTCTGGGGTTGCCACACTATCTGCAGTTAAGTTGTACCCTGGAAAATATCATCAAATACAATCAACATTAGTTAGGGTCCAATCCATCTCATTCATCCTGAGGAACATAAGACATAGAATTTTGTCTTTAGACATGATGAAGGTAGGAGGAAAAGTTTTGGATTCAAGTGTTGCAGTTGTCAGATAGAGGCAGGATTCAAGGGGAATTGAGTGTATTGGCAAATGAGTTTTGGCTGATAACTGAAATAAGAGGGAAACTTAAGCAGTCAACCCAGTTAGAAAGAAATTGATTAGACTACTGTTAATAGGTGATAAGTGTGTATATGTTTGTGTAGGATAATGTGTGTGTGTGTGTGTGTGTGTATGGGAGGGGGGGGGCCAGGAACAAAAAGGGTTTTGGAGACTAATTATTTTTGAAGATTTCTCATGTAATCCTCAGCAGAAGACTGTGTCACTGTCTTCACAGACCTGCAGCTTTTGATTTTATGAACGTTAAATCAGACAGATGGTGAGAAATTCTATCTGATGAAAATGAGAAAGACAACATTTGATGACTTCTTTTACAACGTTTAATGCGGCTCACGATTTTAACTTCACATTACAAATCCGACAAAGTTGAATTAAGGCTCGATGTCATTTTAGAAACTTGTTAAATTAATTTGAGGCACCTAATGTTTATTCATCATGACATCCATCCTACCTCTGCAGCAGTTCAGCTGACAGTTTGGTACTAAGTGAACATAACTGTGAAAATTTGTTAGTTTTATTTAAATTCTGCTTCATATTTGATGCCATTTACAGAACTCTTATTTTTGGTGACATTTAGGGAAGAAAGCCTTTCACTTTGAGAGTGGATTTGCTGTAGAGTAGATCGACACACCGCTCAGAGATGACTTCTTCCTGTGAGAGTGACTGGAAGGCAGCTTACATTCTCCCACTCAGGGTTTTTTTGGACAGAGCATCAAGGCTTACCGTTCAAAATGTTTAATATCAGCGATAGCACAGGGCCACTAGCGGGGGTATTGGGAACAACCATGGTGTACTCCCCCACTTTCATCCTTAGAGGGTTTTCATCCAAAACGGGTGCATAATCCCTCATATCCTCCATTGTGATGATACCGCCTAAACAAGGATTGACAAACATTGTGAATGCATACTTTAGCAGAGATGATGAATCAAATCCCCCTCAGCCGAAGATGAGACATGCAGAGACCTTCATACAGTACATATAGATGTATATAGAACAGTCTTCTGCGCTCAGTTACTAATTTGCAGAAAAAGCTTAGTATGCAATGAAATCTGGATTTAATTTGATGTTTTTTAAAAAAAAAATAGCCAAGGATCTCCAAACATGCCATGTTGCATTAACGTCATTAAAAATGGCTCCATCTGTTAAAAAGTGAAAGGAAAAACAGCACACCTGCTTTATATTTAACAGCACTTTCTCACGTGTTGTTAATCCAGCTCATTTTTCATGATAAAGAATAAAGTTTACTGCAAATAAGAAAAATCAGTGTAAAGAATATGTTTTTTTTTAGATCTCAAAGTGGAAACGTTTGCTACTTTGCAGACATGGTCAGTCTGTCAGGAACTCCATTGAGATTAGCATATTTATGTATTTATGTAATGCTGCATTTGCTTTACAGATTTCTAATGTTGAGACAAAACGTCACTATACAGCTTAATGTAGAATTGACACAAAAATAGTATATTTTGGTTTGTGTCCTCAAACATGATTCACAGTTATTACCTATTACATATGATTTGATTACATATTACTCAATCAGACACCAAATTATTTCTGCTGCTGCATTTCTTAAAAAGGCCAAAATATTTTTCATCACACTTAAAAGTGGCAAAATCTACTTTTAAAACTGATTGTTTAAGCATCAAAATATATGTGGTTACGGTTAGGACTTCAAATCTGAAGTTGTTTTAAATATTCCTGCAGTATGTGTTCAGACTGTTTTGTGGGATTTACCAAATAAAAGATGCTCATCAGTAAGTACAATAAGTGTCCAGTTTCATGAATAATTCAGGTTTTTCCAATAAACCTGGGTGTAAGTGCTGATTAATGAATGAATGAATTTATTGATTAAACAGAGATATGCACAGAAATCCTTTTAACTAAAAAGAAAACATGTTTGGCACCATTAAGTTGCTCATTTAAAACAGTTAAAGACCTGAAAATAGTTTGAAGAGTAAATACTTTTTGTTCAACAAAATCAAAAACATCTTTAAGTTTGTGCGTGATGAGGCAAGTGGAGGATACAGATCACATGAATGGTGACAATAAACCTTCTTTAATGTCATACAACATTATAGAGAGCTTTATTATAAGCGTATCTGAATGCTACATGATCAAAGTTTAGTTTTTATGGAGGATTAAAAAGTGATACCTGCTGCCTGAATATCATTCACAAGATCCTGAGCCAGCTGTCCCTCATAGAAAGCATTGGCTCCCTCATTGGCTATCTTCCTATAGCTTTCTGCCAGTTTGGTGAATTTAATGGTTTCATTTTCCTTGAGGACGTCACCATTTTCCCCACAAAAAACCTCACTGCAACAAGAAGAAAGAGGCATCATGATGGAGAGGTTGATCTAATTAACAATATAGTTGAATAATCAGAGAAGTCGATGCCTCTCACCGCAGGGCTTTGTCTTTCTTAATAGTGTTTTTGTTTTTGGACACAGCCAAGGCCAATGCTTTGCCCAGTGGAAATCCTTTCTCTGCAAGTTCAATGCTTGGCTGGAACAAGTCTTTCCACGGCAGTTTGCCATGTCGCTCGTGAGCCAGTTGATAGCCTCGAATCTCCCCTGGTACTGCAATGGACAAGCCTCCTGTACACACAGAGAAACCAGTTCATCAGATCTTAACAGAACTTGATCAAAAGCACAAAACAGCTTTTTTTATTATTATCAATCTTTTCTCACTTTTGACTTTAACCTTCCTGAGTGTTACACCCGCACTGGGCTCTGCCACGGACACGACCACTTCAGCCAGATTCCTGCAGCCTCCTGATTACTAATCACTTACACCTGTTACCAACGTAACCTCCAGCTATGTATACAGCAATTCTCCACTCAATCCCTACTGGATCTCATAACTGCTTCATTGCAGCTTCCTCATTTTTCCTTCCCCAGTTCAGACTCACCTACCTATCCTTTGGACTTCCCCGGCTTTGATCTCTGAATTCTCCTCTGCTTGACTTCCTGGTTCTGATCCCTTCCTGACTCTTGGCCTCTTTGCCCCGACTTCCTGGTTTTGATCCCTGCCTGCATCCTGGATATCCCTTATTCTCGACCCCTCGGGCATCATCGTGAGATCATCATATATCATTCTGTGCTGATAAATTCTTGTTAACTTAAGGTAAATCTTGTCTTTGAGGAATCCTTTCCTTACACTGAGAAAATGATCATTAATCTCTCTGTTGCACTCTCATCTTCTCTAATGTCAGCAAGAGCAGCTTCTCCCAGTTTGTATATTTCTACATCCGGCATCATGGATTAAATATTACCTTTTTGGGATAAATCTGTACTGTTCCCAAACATGTTTTCTGAAGCATTGTGGGGCGCTGTCTCTCTGGCATCAATGGTTTCAACTTTCCCTGTGTAGAAATGAATCATGAGGAAATGCATAGCATGAATTTCTGGCGATGATGGGAAGAAAACATCAGAAACCTTTGTGGTGGACGTGCACATTGAAAGAAAGGCTTACCGTTTTGTGCATTGTAGATGGTGAAGAAAAGCCCACCTCCTATGCCCATACTGTGGGCATTGCATAATCCAACACATAATAATGCTGCTATAGAGGCATCCACTGCAGAGCCCCCTTTCAGGAGTATATCTCTATGGTAAATTAAAACACACAGAGAAAAAAGGGGAAGGAAATATGTTTTAACTCTTAGGAGCTTAAGAGTCGGTGTAGGCAGAGAGAGAAATAAATTTGCAAATTTTGCATAAACACGTAATAGTGTGTAGAAACACGCTCTTACCTGCCAATCACTGAACATGGTCCAGCATCTGCTGCCACTGCTGCTTTCAGGTAACCCTCATCACTCGCTGGCTTCCTCTTCTCCACACCAAAGAACACTCCCACAAAAGTGGCAACAGATGCCAAAAGCAGCAATGCCAGGGCAACAATTATTATCTTCTGAGCCATTTTTTTTTGTTCAAGAGCTAAAGAATTGATCTATGTTCTGACCAAAAGGAAGCAGAAAGCATAATTTTATAATTTGTCACTTCTGAGGAAGATGTTCTTGCTAAAACAAGAATTTAGAAGAAATCACAGCAAGTCCAAGGGCATTATAAAGGTAATCATCATCAATCCATTTGATTTTTACTCACAATTATCTTCCAAATATGCTCCAGAAGATGTTTCAAATCTACTAAGTTTTTTAAATATCAATTTTATCAACAGTTCATACATATGTAACCAGTCCAAGTTAACTCTAAACACTACATAGGTTTCAAACTGAAAGCTGGAGAACGGCTGAAACTGGGAAGTTACGTGCACCCTGAAATGTTCAGGCATATGTTTCTGTGCATCTTCGCTGCAGACATCCCAGCTACCTTAGAATGGAGCATAATCCAGTGCCACAAGGATATGGTGTGGGGCCAAAATAAAAAAAACACAAGCTCCTGCATTTTCAGTCATAGTTTAAATATCAGAATGACTTTCAGTGTCAATAGCATTGGGTTGTGTATAGAAAGTACTGTTAAATGTGATCTAGTGGTAATTATAGTTGTCTGATAGAGATGATAGGAAGACGGAATACTGCACTTCAGTGTTACAGCCTTAAGAAGAGGTCTAGTGAGGCTGGAGCTAACTCCACATGCAGAGCAAGTGGTCTCCATCATCAGAAACACTTGCTGACATCCTCTCAAGACAAATTAGAATGTGTGGAACTGAGAGCAGCATCATGGACACACCATACCACCACTGGTCAGGTGTAGGAGATGGATGAGGCCAGCATCTGCTGCAGCTGTGCAACATGAAATAGATCTGAGGCTGCATTCTCACTGACCAATACAGAGATACCAGAAAGATGAGTGATATATGACATAAACAGAGACAAACACACTGTTATAAAAATCCATTCAGGCACTTATCAAAAGTGTCCTATGTGATCATCCGATGCTTTGTTTTCTTCTCAATGATATTCAGGATGCATCTCATGTCATGTGTATGGTGACGTGGACCTCTGGGCTCAGCACTGTGGCAGAATTGAGATTTTTTGATATTTACTCAGTTATCTAGACTTTATGCCCTCATCATATCAGCTTAAGAATGCAATGTCTCCTCTCTGTCTTGGTTGCATCTTTGAGGTGTCATGGTGGTCTGATTTTCAGCGTGGTGCTGTTTGAAGACAGAGGTCTGTCAGATAAGAGTCGAGCTGCCAGTCTTCTGTTGTGTTAATAATGTGTTATATAAAACGCTGTATGCCATTTTGGCCAGTGTAACACCCCTTAGAACTGCTGCCATATTCTGAATGCTGCCATTCAGGTCAGAGTAGAAGACTTTTGAAACTTTTATTTTATATTACATAAGCTGAAAATACTAATCAGGTTCATTTTGATTAGATTGTGGTCATTTCAAGGTATAGTAGCTGATATGAAGAATAAAAAGGTGAGTTTCATTTTGAAGTTTGTCACTATAATGTCAAGACTTTGGGTGTAAGTGTGCACGGATCCACAAAAAGATCTTTCTGTTACATTTGGACGTATGTGAGGAGCATGGCGTACTAAAGATGTTAAGTATTTGCAGTATTTGTTTATGAGATCCCAGAACAGCAGTTACTGTGTAATAACATTACATAATTTTACCCAAAATTTGTAGCCATTTGTTTGTTCATGCAGTGGGCAAAGATCAACATAAGAACACAAAACCAGGTCTGTGCCTGTTAACAGAATTCTCCATGTCAAACATTAAACTGAGTCCTGAAAAAATGTGCTTATTTAAGCAAATGTTAAATATATTGAGTAACAGAGAACAACTAAACTGCACTGGAGTGCGTCATTACCAGATAGCTACCACTGATGATCAAGAAAATGTCCATCCTGACACATTTTTTGTCCTCTTTAAAGATGTAAACTGTAGAGGTAATGGGAGGATTGTGTGCTGCTTGATGATGCATATTTGCCCATGAAAAATCTGACCATACCTTCCTGGTTGCACTTTATCCAGCCGAATACGCCAAATGGCAAAACAATCTAAAGTATTCACACCATAAAATATACCACACAGATTGTTTGGTCTGTCTCATAAATGAAATCAGGATGAATTAATTCACTGACACGCATTGTTGTATATGCTTAAAACATAACAATAACTAACAGAAGGATCAGAGTTTAAAACAACAGCTGGACAAATTTTGGCTCCAGCAACAATCTTGAAATGTAATAAAGAAATAAAAGACTGAAATGAACCTCTCTGAGGAGTTAAAACTAATTTTGGTCTTACCTTGATTCCTGTCAGGGCCTCAGCAACAGACTGTGTGTGCTGCAGGAGAACACAGAGGTTGGTATGTGGAAGGCTTATATCACAAAGTCATTAAACTTTAACCCATCCTACAATAAAACACCTAACTTATGTCATCACTGAGGTAAAAAAAAAAAAGAAAAACAGAAAAAAGCAACTGGAAACTGCAATCATTCTCAAAAACATGTCGTCTCTATATGATGTTGACATATAGCTTTCCAATACGCACTAAAACAGTTGCGTGACCCTGACAGCGATACTGTGGCATAATCTAACAGATAAAAAGATCTTTATTTAAATAGATGCATATCTGCAAAAGAACAAGATTAACTAGTGTCAGTTAGCTGGTGATTCATTTTGAATAGATAACATATGAAATTAGGATGGCAGCACTTTTAAGAAACGAGGGTCCTGTTTCAAAGCTCCTTTACAATACAGCTTTAAATATCTCATCAGAAGCTCATAAAAACTTTAATGTTAAAGTTTTAAATTAAATGCGTCCTCACCAGGGAAATTAAAGTTTTCAAAGCTGAGAAGAAGAGGGTCACATCTGCCACGAGGAGAAGAAAGAAGAGAAAGAAGAAACAATAGGAGACAGTGTGGGACTGCAAAGCTGGACACAAAAAGGCTCCGTTAACCAGCAGCTGCAGGCCAATAGGTGCAGAGCAACAGGAACAAGCCAAATTAATTATTCGTCTTTGACAAGGACCTCAAACCAGCTGTTCTCACAGCAATGCCATATTCAATTAATCCTCTAAAACTTAAACTCTGCAGTTATATCACTTGCAAAGGTGTCAATTATAATATGCTTTGAGTATAGCATTGAAAAGTGCATAAAAATGCAGTCTGCTTCAACTCAGGTGGCCTGAAGTCTCCCCAAGAAGGAGTGGTTGATATACAGTCAGAAAGCAATCAAGAAAATCCAATTAGACTGTCCTATTGAGGCTATTTAGGTTGACACTGCTTTTCCTTCAAAAGCAAGACAGTGCTGCACTCCACTAACACAATCGTTCTACTTTCAAAGCAAACATCAAATCTGAGTTACTAAGCAGTTTTAGTTTAACACTGATTAAAAGAATAGCACCATTACATACATCTCCTCCTCTCCTCTTCACTCATTTGTTCCCTTTGTTGGACATTTAGTTCCAGCTGTGATAACATCAACAATTCATGTTTGTGTTGTCACAGCTGAAACCCTTGAGCTGTACAAAAAAAAATATTCTGCTGCATATCATGCAAAAATGTACTGAAGAGCAGATAAAGCGTAAGAGCACAGTCGTGTGCATCCACCGAGTCACAAACCCCACTGAGCATTGCATAATATTTCAACAGCTTCAGCTCTGACATACGTACTAAAGACCACTTTTTATCAAACACATGTTTTAAAAACTGCACAAAAACTGTCCGCTGGGCAAAACATGACATTTAATTAAAAGTACAGGAGATGACTGTGACTCAGACTTGGTTTTATTTGCAATAAAGCAGTAGAACATGTAAATCTTTTACAAAATCATTGCAGAAACTTTAGGTCTTTGGGTGGCAAAGAGCCTTCAAAGCAACGCTGCTACATATCTAATTATTCCCTTTTCCCCCTCTCTCTGCTTAAATACAACTAATACCCATTTGCTAGGAATTCACAGAAACCTGACACATTCCTCTGTGCATCGGAGATGCAAAGTCAGTCAAGAAGCTACAAGTTTTCTATGAAGGAACACTGAGACACATTATCAGCCTTCAGGCTTGACAGTGTATGATCAACAAACAGGTGGACACACAAGTAAGCTCTCACCTGGATGTGATTCCTTTGCCATTTAAATGTCCGTTAATTTCTCCAAAGCGCATCTTGGCAGCAAGTTCCTTCATGCACTGTGAATCCAAACAGAGGAAGCATGACCAGCTCATGGGATGAACCCGAAGATGCTTACTCATGCCGTACACCTGCTCCCAGCGCTGAAACATCGTGCAACTTACAAAAGTTCTCTGCATGTGTTAGGAGAATAAATTATGTCCCCCAATTAAGGTTTTATACAAAGAATTGCTTTACATTCCTCTCTCTTTTATTTTTTCCACTTCTTAGGATAGATCTCAGGCATTGCATGGTTCTCTTGACCCGTCTCTAATCACTTTACCATCACTTGAATTTGTTTTTCTTGAGTTACCAAAGACTCCAGAAAGCTACTCCCACATGCTGCCATCTGTAAAGTCAGTAAAGATGCTGTCACGGCAAAAGTTGCATGCACATAACGCTTTCAACAAGTTCTTTAACTGAGCTTGGTCCCCCATATAAGCAAAAGTAGCATTTTTTAAAAAGGTTTTGTGCATTCAAAGCTATTCTTAAATCCCATATTGATAGAAAAAAATATAATTATCACTTCTGCACATGAGCAAGAAGAGCCTATAATGCGGATAGATATAAGCCAGTATTTTACATGGAAGCACTGTGCGCTATAGGCCACTCACGATGCTCTCATCCAGCACAGAGTTAACTGAGATCCAGGAGGTGTAAAATTAGTGAGTTTTCTTTGTGTGGTGATGTAAGAGGACTGTAAGCTTCCAACATGAGCATTCAGTTCACTGTTATCATCTTCAGAATAAGCCTTTTGGGTTCTGAAACTTTATGCACAAGCCTTGCTTTCCACAGTTTATCAGATGATTATCATGCAGCATCAGGGGTCTGAATAAGATAAAATAAAAAGTACCCCTTACTTTATTTGACGCATAGAATCTATATGTAACACACATTACAGAAAGAGGAGTGTTTGTGATCTTTAGACCAAACAGCATTGCTTTAGGATCAGGCATAGTTCTGAACCATGAAAGACAAAGGTCATGTCCAGGTTAGTCCAGGTTAGTCCAGGTTAGTCCCATAACGTACCATTTTGCAGGTAGTTGTAGTTGGTTGGGGCATGCACAAGAGTTTTAGATAATAATATTTACAGAAGTTGCAGGTGTGCAAAATGTTTCCCTGGAGGGGAATGTTACCATTTCACAATTTATTTGAATCAATATCTCTTTTTATTTCATACAGTTTTAGACATCTGATAAAATACCTATAATTAGTAATAAACATTTGCAGCCAGAGTCTCAGTATTTCCAAATATAAAATCTGTACTACAGTATGCAGATGCTGAAGTGGTCTGCTGGCTGTTCTGACACCTGCTGAAAAATATTGATTGATATACAAACTTCAAGTAGCTGAGAAGCTGATTCTGTATTAACAAATTATATGTAAGTATATTAATATGTTCGATCTAGACATATGTTTATGACGTTGGGTCAGACGATAAAATGATATTAGGTAAACACAAACGGTCTCCTTCATGACTGACTCCTAAGCTGTGCAGCAAATCCGGATCTGATTGGCTGAGAGGAGCACCAGCTCTGTGTGGAGGCAAAGGATGCCAGAGTGCTCCGGCAGTGCATGCACGGAAGCAGGCAGGGCACGTCGACCAGGCACGTTGTTACTGATGCTTCGGTTCTGAGCAGCCTTAAAACTTTGAAACATATTTTTCTCTATGTGTATCGACACATCTCGCTGCAAGTTAAGTGTGATGTTTTGGCTGTGTGTTGTCAAATCCCCCTCATCACCACAACCACAACGACCGACACGTCCTCTCAGGGGTGATGGGCTCGAAGTTATCCAGACAGAGAAGTCTCGATTTGGAGAGCAAATTGTCAAAAAGAAGGCATCAGAGGAATGATGCGCCCGGGGAGAGCGAAAGAAGTGGCGGCAGAGACTTTTTGTTTACATCCTTGATGCTCAAGTCCGACAAGCTGCCAGGGATGCTGCGGAAAAGCAACCAGAGCCCGTATGTCAGGCGGGTGGCTTGGGTCCGGGAGATCCAGAGGCTTCTCCGGGAGCAGAAAGTGGAGCCAGCGTGTGAAGTGCTAAAACTGCTCAGAAAGGTGAGACATGCATATTTAGTTTGACAATGAGCTAATGAGGACTGTCCTGGAAACTTTATTTAACAAAGAAACGCGGTTTAGAATGAGGCTTTGAAAGAAGTTGTTCTGAACACAAACAATAGAAAATAAAGAGAAATTTCTGCATTCTTTTAAAATATCCAGAGTCATAAATCTTTTTTTATATTGAAATAATTTAGTAATCATAAGTTTGCTCTGTCTAAAAGATTCTTAAATGTTTTGTTTTAAGTTCACATTTGATATTTTCTCTAAATGACATGTATCCTATTGATCCTGTCCAGAACATCCAGTAAGATTTAATGGTCCCAGTGCAACTTTGTGTCATGTATGTTCACATGTGTCAGCACGTGGATCAGTTTTTTCAATCATTTACTTTTAGCAGCACCTTGTAAATGTTAGACTTTGAGACGTTGTACACTGCACCTGTTCGTTTCAGTCTTCCTGTGATGAATTGCAACCAAAGCATCTGCATTGAATGGAACAGACTGAGTTTTAACAACAAAACCAATGACTGAATGTTTAGCTGAGTTATTCTGAAACTGTAGATCTTATGATAATGAATTAGGCATCTTTTCTTTGCAGACATGAAGAAGATTTGAAATATCTGTTTAAAAGATTGTCAAATCCCATTTTTCTCTCACTTCATCCAAACCGAGATGATGCTCTTAAGTGGCATCGTCAAATTATTCTTATCTGACTCAGATTAAAGCTTTTTTTCAGCCTCAAAGCTTCTCGTACTCATAGCTTGAAAAGTAAAAGAAGGTGTTTCTTCTCTTGTTACATTTTGTGTATGACACTTTGCTTAGTTTGTGACGGTAAATAAATAAAAGAAATGAGCTTAGCATGAGCTCTCCGTGGTCTTTCCATGGCTGTGTACGGATCAAAGGAAAGAAGTTTTTGAGTCCCGACAAAAGCATTTTACATCAAGAGAACCCCCTGTCATGAAAACTCCCTGCCCACCTGCATGGTGACCGTGCTGGAATAATGCACACAGATGTGTGCAAATTAGAGGAGAAAGCCCTCTATATAGAACAATCTGATAAAAATCTGAATTGAAAAGTATGCCTCTCTACTTAACATATCAAATGCCCTGCACAGTATTGGTGTGGGCTGAATTTTCTCTTAGTAAAGCCCAGTTCGCTTGAAACAGTATGTGACTCATCTTACCTTTAAGACTTCACAGTGTTCATATTTATCAAATCAGCTCTGCAGTCTGTTATATTTTACATTTTTGAAAAGAGAAAAAAACATGAAATATTATTATGCAGATATGTCTGTCGTGAGACTTCTGCATATATCTAATGCTCCTGAAGCACGACTACTCTCTCCATATCTCAGTGAGGTGAAGCCAAAGCACTGCTACGTTGTTGGGGCTGAAGCCAAGTGTCTGACTAATAATATACTTCAAGACGGAGGGGGGAAAAAGACTGCCAATAGATCTCCTGTTGCAGTTGTTCAGCAGTAAAGCAGTTTTTCCTCTTAGGGACGGATGGATGGAGATAATCACCTTGAGATGATAGATGGGGGAACATGTTTTTTTTCAACAGTCATTACATAGAGGAACCAAAAACTGCAGGCCCCATGCTGTATCTCTGTCACAGATCTGCCTTGAGGGCTATTAAGGCAATTAGTTTGGGATCTTCTAGATTAGTAAACAAAGAATCAGATAATAATATTTTCACTAAAGCTCCAGAACAAACACATCTAGTTTCCACTGTGCAAGCGTGACTTAACCGTGTATGCAAGTGTAATAAGATGTTTTGTTTCATTTCAAGCAGCTGTCATTGAATAATGTATAAAAACTAAAGATTTTTATGATTTTTCATTTGCGGTTTTTGTTTTGCTCAGTCTCACAAGAGTTCAGCAAACAGCTCACAGCAATGTGAATTAAACACAAATCAAACCAACTAAAATGTCATTTATCATTATTACATTTAAATAGTTTTTAACTACTAAAACAGAAAAAGCTTCAGATTTTAAAAAAATATATAAAGCTGCATATATGGCTGAAGTTAGATGTTTAAAAGTTACACTGCACAGATCCAAAGCAGCAGACCATTTCCTCGGGTTGGGAATTTAACTACAAACCCCTCAACTATCAGAGCCACATGTTTAAACTCTTTCAGTCTTACAAGCATTGATGACTTTTAACTTTATCCTTTCAAAATAAGGATAAGTGAAGATAAGGCGACTTAACAAAACTAAAAGCATGTTGGGGCTTTTGGGAACAGGAACAGATGTAACAAGTAAAAAGCTGTGAATGATAAAAAAACATATTTCTCAAACAGTAAGACGTAAAATCGCAGCTTTACGTTGGTGCTAATTTACTTTTGGTTATGTGTTATAATAAAAATGTTAGATTCATATCAGTTGTTTTGATATCCTGAGAAAAATTCGTGTTATTTTCAATCTGCTGAGTAAAAACAGGGAAAAAGTACCTGTCCTCACGGTCTCCTGCCCTTTAAACTCAAACAGTATATTTTCTTAAGCTTATGTAGTTTTAGTTCAGTATCTGTACAAGTGAAAACACTCTCACTTTTCTCAAAAGCAGCCAAAATCAAAAGGAGAGTTCTTCATTTCAATTGATCAGTTTGTACACTCATCTTATCCTGATCTTTGTGGGAATCTTTTTAAGTAAAGCACACAGTTTATTCAGTGGATAAAACCATTAAAAGTGCTCATTCTGACAGAGACTCACTGTTCTGACTACAGAGATGATCCTGTTTTTCTTACACAAGTGCCTCAAAAATCTGGTACTTGTACATTTGGTTTCCAGTTCTAGTGTGAAGATGATCACAGTTTATGTGCCGCAGCTCAGAGTCTGTTTAAAAGTGACATTTCAAACAATGAAGAGTCACTTTGTAGGTGCTGAATTATATTTCAGTAAAAAACCAACTCAATTGAATTGGAAATTGGATGAAAGATGATTTTTTTGTGATTGATTGGAGGCATTATGCCTGAAGAAATATTGCAGAAAAATGGAGCAGGGTGCCTTTAACTGTGCGTGGTAGACTGTGCAAGAAGATACTGTTCACATGGCAATGCAATGCCTTGTCAGATGTGACTAAGGTGACATTTTGACCTCATCATACTTCTCACATACCCTTGCCAAAGGACCGTTGTCTTAGTATCTTTGAAACGTCTATTTTTCTATAGTGATCATGAAGTTTTATCTGATAACATGTTGTCACTTCTGCCTTCAATAATTAATCCTTCCATTGAATAAGAAAAGAAGTAAGCACATTAAATAAATCAGAGTTAGATGGTTTATTTCCTGACAGCCATCAAAGCGGAAACCTGTGGGATTTGTTGCATTCTGCATTATATGTAACTGGATCCTATTGAACTGCATGTGTGGGATGATGTGTGCGTTTGAGCTCATCGCCTTTTTTAGACCTTTTGTGACAAAGCAGACGTCAAATTAGATATGCAGCTTTAACAAGGACATTTGTGGTGGGATCTGAAGGCATGCCGGCATGCACACAGGCATCCTGTCAGTGACAAATAGAAAAACATTTCATGCCTTCACGGGGAAAAATCAGTCAAGTTATTCCATGTGATCAGATCTTTTTTGTGTATTTAAAACAAGTGGCTCCTTATCCTCGCACAAAAATCAGTCATAGGATACTGCAGCAGCATTGTATTGTTAAGTGACACCCCGTTTTGAAGATAATCCTCAATTTCTTTCAATGTTTTCAGACATGCAGCTCGCTCAGTTTGCGGTGGTGCTGAGGATAGCCCAGCTATCAGGGAATCCCACAGATCTCTGCTGTAATAAATCAACTGAAAAGCTGGAGGAAGAGAAACTGCTGATAGGAGTTTTCCTTTTGCTTCCACTGTGCCCCAAAGCGATGTGGTTGTCAGCACATATAGAGAGTTTTACACAGCTTTAGCCTCCATCCAGCTATCTGAAAAGCTTTTCTGTTCATACAGAGCTGACAGCGTTATTCAGCTGCTCCAACAGCTTCTGGTCAGACTGCAAAACAAAGTGAAAGATGTTTTTATCTGATCTTTCCAAGCATTAAAAGCAGTTATGCTTATAAGAAAGAGGAAATCCCTTTTAAAGTTATGAAGTGGGGTAGAAAATATGCAGCTTCACTTCAAGCAGAAAAAGATTTCTTTTCATTGTCATTCGTCTTCCTCATAACTGTTCATCTTCTGGGCGTTTGGTTTCATCTGATCAGTTTCACGTTTCCCTTCCTGTTGTTGCTTTTGTAAAATCTTGTTGGCGGTGTGCACACATGCCAGCATTTTCCCTGAGCAGGCAACACAGGCCACAAGCTGGTGAGGCCATTTGATGTGCCTGAAAACATTATGTCTCAAAATGCTGGCTGCTCATGATGCGTTTGTACTGGAAGCTTCGCCAGAACCAGATATTGTGGTTTTCGAATATGATATTTACCTTATCACGGCACATAGAAATAGTCTGCAGACAGTATAAATATCATCAGCCTCTGGGGATGTGTCCTGGTTCCTGGTTTTATTAAACTGTTCTGCATAAGTCACATGATCTTTGAAGACAGAAGTGAAGGAGGTGAAATGCATTCAGCTGGAATCGAGGCCTTTTCCACAGATGACATAGAGTTTTGTCTATTCAAATAATATTGATAAAAGATCCTTTTGGGGCTCACATGCTTATAGCTGGAACCTGCAAATGAGATGGAAGAAATCCGCCCTAATTTTCTTCCCCCAAGAACCAAAATGTAATGTGTGAGTAAGTGAAGATAATATTTTATTTTAACATACTTAAACATTCCCTGTGCCCTCCGTTTTTCTGTGTGTTTTCAAATGTATGATTCCCACAGACCCCCACCCCTACTTCTAGATAATTGTGCAGGGTTTCAGCTCTGATGGCAAACCCTTATCAGCTCATAGCATGATTACAAGACAAGATGAAAGGGGATAATGAACAAAGCTTCAAAATCTATTTTCAATCTATTTTCACCTACCCATTTCAACTACCCATGAAATGCTGGAGAAAAATCCAGCTTGTGGCTCAGATGTGGCTCCTTTAATCAAATGAAGTTCTGGGTTAAATAAGAGTCAGCTGGGTTTCTTGAATCGCTTTTCTTTTCTCGCAGGATTTGGGACTGCAGGGATCATCCCTCAATGACATTTTGTACAAGAATGCAGCTTTTCTCAACCTGGTTGACCCCATCTCTCATGAGCTGCTGCTCAGTCTGGCCCGAGACCTGCAATGTCCAAAAAGGGTGAGAAAGATACTCCCTCTTTTTTTTACTGCCACTTTCATTTAAATAATTAGAATAGATTATCTAAGCTGCAAAAGCAGTTGCTTCTTTTCCATCATGTATGTCCTTTTTTAAAAGAATGCAAAGTTGATATACAGTAGTTTGATCAGAGACCCAACTGAGGGCGTCAGCCTTTATGTTCACTTCAGGAAAGTATTTTTAAGCTCAAAATATAGACTCAGACCTATAAAATCACCAATCTGTTGTTTCTAATGAGTTACAGGATCAAAAAGATGAGACACGTTAAACCTACTAAACACAACTTAATTAAAACACTTTGATGAAGGTATCTGATGCACTCTCATGCATTTACTATAGTAAGGTTGGCAAAAATGGAATTCAGATTTAGCAAAAGATCAGATTTTGACACAATATTGATTTGTAAATATATAGATCATTTATTTAGTGGCACTATGATGCTCTGTGAAGGTTCAGCTAGCCTCTCTCTCTTTCCTTTCTCCATCCCTTCCTTTCTTTATTAGATTAGTCAGATTTAAGCAAAAATAATAATAATTAGAAGACTGTTACCATGGAAGCAGGTAAAGGTAACAGGAGAGCTTACCCTCTTGTACCAACACGTAGCACAGCACCTTCACATTCACAATTTTAACAAGAAACTGTCTGTTTACTATATAAATTCATATACAGCAGCTAGGGAGACTAGCCAAAGGGCCAGAGGGTTGCCAGGTCTTGGTTTGACCCTACAGTTGCACTGGTGGTCTGCCCTACCTTCTCCTGTGCTCCTTTAGCACAGGGGGGAATGGGTAGCAGCTGTGCTCCAAGAACTGTATGTTTACTGGATTATCTGCTTTGGTTGCTTCATTTTGGGCAAATGCTCATGCCACTGTGCTGAAGTGAAAGGCCCAGTAGCCATGGTAAATGAGGCTAAGAGGATTTTGGAGCAGCAAAGCTTTGGCACAAACTGTCAGGACACTTTGATGGCTTTGACAAGTGGCTGTTGGCCAGGGAAAGTTTGCCTTGGTCCTGGCAACAGACACCTCCAACTATTTGTAAGGGACTGTATGAGAAGTGTGACAGAAAAATCTATAACCATCCAAAGAGTTTGTAATAAGAAAATAGGAAAATATTAGCCTATTTTTAAACTAAACATAGATGAATAACTGGATACATTTCAGATTTTTCATCATTAACACACATTTTGCAGACTAATAAAGTCAGATGACTGTATATAAAAGTAAAAGGACTCATTCATTAAGACACAAATGGTGCTTTGTCCACGCTGGCAGTCAGTTTTATCCCTTGCAGTATGGCATACAAATAAGACACGTTATAATTCAAAGTACATTTCAATCACTGGCATGTAAGCAAAGGCACACAGCTCAGAGTGGCTGTAAAAAGGCCACAAAGCCTGTACAGTTTTTTAAATGAGTAGGTGACTTTTTTTTTAGATGCTTCAAAACAAGGTCACTTTAACCATGTACAGATAATAATCACCTGTACGGCTCTCCTGTTTCATCTCTCATTTTTGTTATCGTTTTTAGAGAGTATAGAATAGGGTATAGGGAAGGTGGCATCAACGGGCTCCTGACTGGCTGGCGACCCGTGGCAAGACACTGCCGAACGTGATGAGGATGTAGAGAGGCTGTGTGTTGGGTTTCTCACAGCTGTGTGTGCAGCCAAATTTTCACAAACACTGAGATTTATTGACCTTAAATGTTCAAGGGTACATTGTAAGTTAAAACAAATGTAGTTTCTTAGTGTTTTTAACAAAGTTTTAGACAATTAATTTAATATAAGTTTTGCTTTAAAGCATTCAGGTTTGCAGACACGTGATTAATTTCATAGAGTTGTTATAGAGTTACAGTGCGGCTCAGTGACTGTCGATCCTTCTAGACCACACATCCTGCAACACTCTCATATTGTAAATCAGTATGCACTGCTGTACCATCATGCTCAGTCATCCAAGTGGCTGAAACAGCAGCAGTGAGTGTTTTGAAGCATGCGCCCTGTTTGTTTTTGTCGCCTACTGAAAGAAGCGGCAGCGGGAATGGTTAATCGCCTCAGGGTAAATTGCCCCTGTCTTTTTTTTCCTCTCTTGCCACATTGCCTCCTCCTTGTTGTTGTGTTGTACCGTTAATTAGATTTAGCCTGCTCAGCGCAAGCCATTCCATTTAAAGCCTTTGATGGAGGGTGGAGAGAGGAGCAAGATGAGGTGGAGGAGACACACGGAGGATGTAAAGGGCAAAACGGAAAGCTAACTAAGCATTCAGACTGAAATGTTTAAACCTTTAGTTTCACATCAATATTAGATAAGAAATTAAACACCTAAAGCATTTTTAATTAACTTTTAAAGATATATCATTCCAAACTTATGAGGCCTTGAAAAATCTCCTTTTTAAAGGTTTTTTTCTGTCATGGTAGCATGATGATGGTCTGACTGCGATATTGCTTATATCATAGATATGTTTTGTCTTTTTAAAGTTAATTCAAATCATTTCTCAGATGTGATTGTTCATCTGATCGTCATGTGTTTCAGGAGACCGAATCGTTTAAGTCGACCAACAAGATATGCCGCCAAATGATTTACCACTTAACCCCTCACTCCAAGTGGACAAAACAGAGCGTGCCCAGGAGGAAATCTCAGGCCTGGTAAGAGTGTGTGTGTGTGTGTGTGAGACTGTGACTCTGTGCCATCAATTTTCAGAATATTCTGGCACAGTAAATTGGTCCTTATTGAACCAACCAACTGGCTTGAAAAGGACCAGAATTTGTAGATATCTATAGTGGAAATTTTGCTAAATATGTGAAGGATCCCGACAAGGCGTGACCAACGGCAACACACCTGAGTCAAATCAATGGTAATTAGCAGAGTTTGATGTGAAGCTCTGCACAAGTCTGCTAATTAAGTCTGATGCATGTCAGGTGTGTGGAAACAGGGGAACTTCCAACACTTACAGAACTGCAGCTTTCAAGGACCAAAGTGCAAGATTGTAGTCATGATGGTATACAAATGTATACAAAAACAGGTGCTCAGTAAGAGATCG
>JBAMHV010000020.1:12025395-12050504 GCA_037177535.1 Pseudomugil gertrudae | reverse complement strand
AAATCAGAAACTTTCCGTAGAAATCCACTTACGCTGCTTTTTGTGCGTAAGCAAGCTTTATAAATGAGCACCCAGGTTTGAGAAACACTGGTGTAGAGAATCCTGCACAAGTCTGAGATGGGTTTGTTCCTCACTGAGGAAAACAGTTAAGACTGGGCCTTGCAGTTCAAACTACAATGTCCTTCTCACTTCTGGTTCAAAGTTGGGCAGAATCAGGAGTAGCTTCTTTAATATGCTCAAAGATCAAAACCTGTCATGTGATGCATTACCATTACCTGTAGCACAAAACCTAAATATGGCATTTAAAACTGGTATAGAAACTCCTTTATTACAAGAAATCTTTTAAACATTACTAATAAAGTTTTTACACTCTCATGAGATTGTTTTCAGATGTGTTGACATATAAATTTATTGCAAAAGTGTATAGTGTTTTCACATTTACACCTCACTGGACATAACATAGGTGGTCACATGACCAATTCTTATAGCTTGGTATGTACAAATGTAGGAAGAGACAAATCATTTTAAAAATAATTACAGTAAAATATATTCACCATCCTTGATAGTCGAAATGTTTATTTTTACATCTGCCATGACTTAGACCACTTATTTCACTTGCATGTCTAAACACATAACATAAAAAACACCACATAGAACAGAAACATTAGGCTTGGTATTAACAAGGTTAAAGCCTTGATACACAAAGGAGGCTATAAAACAAAAAACACTTTATCAAGCTTGGATCAGCCAGTCAGGGTTACATAAGCATGATGTTTAATTCTGCAACCCATAACCCAGCAATCCACTTCAGTTATAAACCAACAAGAAGCAAACTCGACCACACCCTTCATTTGCTGATTAAAAGTTAAATAAATCAGGTCATGCCTCTGAGGTACATCCTGCTGTAGGAAAATAATGGAAGAACTTTTCCTTGTCAGAGTATTTTTTTTTCTAAAATGTGGTCTTATTTCCAAGCCAAGACTCATTTTAAATCAAAATATCCTTTTACAGGCTTTTATTAATTGTTCCAGCACCACAAAAACACTTATCTGTGTTGTTGCTGCTTATTAAAGATGCTGGTTTATGAGTCCAAATTAATTTACATATAAGTTGCAAAGTTCTTAATGCAAACTAGCTTCTCTGTGTTTTATCACAGTTTATTTGTTGGCAATGTTGGCGTTATCATCTTTATTGTATCATAAAATGTTATCATTGATAATAACCACAGGGAAACAGTATTAAAAGTATTTGTTAATATCATTTCTTTTAATACACTTTTTTTAAACTATTTTTACTTTTTATTTCTGACATCTATGAATACTTTAAAATGTTTTTTTTTTCATAGTAAATTAAAATGACACATCATTATGTGCGGATGTGGAATGAGTCCATTTTCACACTTGTCTCTTTTAGGCAAAGTTAGTTTCCAGCCTGATCAACAACAGCCTCACATCAGCTTAAACATGACAAGTATTTATTTTCCTCTGCTGAGCTGTCTCCATAATTAATCTGGATGTTGTGGAAATAAGGCACTAATAAGAGTCCAAGATTATGTGCGTGACTGAGCAGTCAAAACTAAATGGCATGAATTGCTATTAAACTGCAGACTATCAAAGGTCAGAAACTAATTACATGAAAACTGTTGTTATTCCCATAGCTCCGGTTACTGCCGTTTTATTAAAGATTTTAGCATGTCTGAGACTGGTGGTGATTCACCACTGGTTTGACACTGGGAGTAAATGCTGCCTCATCAACAAGCAACAAAGAAGCAGGAAGGATTTTGTTTTTGAGCTCATGAGTCACCTGGGCATAACCTGCAGTTTTATCCTATTAGAACTCTTATATAAGGTTTTGCTGCTACTTGCAATGGGGCAGCACAGTGACGCTGGTTAACACTGTGGTCTCACAGCAAGAAGGTTGCTGGTTTGAGCCTCAGCTGGAGGAGGTCCAACCAGTAACCTTTCTGCGTCGAGTTTGCATGTTCTCCCTGTGTTAGCGTGGTTTCTCTCCGGGTACTCCGGCTTCCTCGCACAGTCCAAACACATGCACCTTGGGGATAGGCTGATTGGAGACTCTAAATTGCCCATAGGAGTGAGTGTGTGTGTGCATGGTTTTTTGTCTATGTGTGTTGGCCCTGTGATGGACTGGTGACCTGTCCAGGGTGTACCCCGCCTCATGCCCGATGTCAGCTGGGATTGGCTCCAGTCCCCCGCGACCCCGTTGAGGGAGTAAGCGGTAGAAAATGGATAGAGTCTGAAATTCTTTACTAGGTTTTGTGGCAAAGGGTAATGACAAAGTAACAGCGTGTTGGAGTATCACATAACAATCATTCTCCTAAAAAGAAGAAAAATGTGTGTGCATTTCTTAACACAGTCCCAATATTGTAGACACTCACACCAGTCTACTTGCAAACTACTTTTATGGCCGAAGTGCTTTTGATGGGGCTTGTACCAAAGCTATATAAACATCCATTGTAGATTTTTACAGCCCCTCCCTATACGAAGCAGACATCTTTTTCATTCCATGAGCTCAGTCTTTGTTGAAAGTTACCATAGCCGCTATACATATTTGTTTTTGCCCCAGAAGAACACATCAAATGGGAAAGGGAAGGAGAGCATCATTTCAAATGAGCATCCAATCATGAGGTTTATCCCAGTGAGATGGGTGTGTGTGAAAGCAATATTATTCATTAAATGAAACAAGTTGAATACCCAAAACACAAACTGGATGTACTGTACCTACCTACTGTAGATGTTTAGTGGAAACAGACTAAAAAGCTATCAAATTCAAATGCAGTAACTTACATTAAGTAAAGAAAGTATCAGGATAAAGACAATCTCCCTGAGCAATTAACCCAGATTGATAGATTTTCTTGACAGCTTGCGTTATCTTCCCACCCCTGTCTCTTCCTTGCAGTGTTTGAAAATAACACTCAACAAAACAAGAAGGCAGAGTCTCCCAGCGTGCTCATTAGCAAGCTCTGTCTTTCACAGCCTGTGCTGCAAACATCCACACAGCAGCACTACTGTAGGTCTTCCAACGAGCCGCTTCTTTCCTCCTAAACGTGACGCTCGCTTGTAGAAAACGTCCATGTCGTTGGATTAAGTCAAACATCAAAGCACTGGTTGCAAAAACCTCCCTCTGCAATCCTCTTTCACAATCTCGCCCTCCTTTCTTAGCCTGTCTCCTTTTCCATCATCTTTTCATTTTCTTCAAACCGTATCTCCTCTTCTGCTCCTCAATTCTACCAATTTTAAAACCTCCCTTTTGCATTGATTTCTTTCCTCTCCTTGTGAGAGCTCATTTTGCTCAACAGTTGCCATACATAGCAGTTTGAGCGAAAGCTCTGGGGAAAGGCTCTGTCAGACAGAGAGAGAAAAGGGGAGGCAGAATCACTGCAAGGTTGCAGAACAGAAGTCACGTATCTTTTTCTTTCCTCCTGCATCGCTTTGACTGGATCTGAAGTTTGATCTTTTCATATTTTGGAAGGAAAAAAGCATAAGATATCCCAAACCTACAGTTAATTTCATTCTTGTGTTTTTATTATTTCTGTGAAGTGGAGAAGAGCAGTCTGTCTGATAAATGTAGTCTGCTCTCAGTTCCATGCCACAAATTGGATTGTTTTCATGAATTATAAGTAGGTGGTCGCAAATGCTCCAGAGATTAGACATAAATCATAATTCAAGCTTTATTACTGAGGCCTGGTTCTCTTCTCTAACACTGTAAATGCAACACAGCCGTGTCATGCTAAGGCACTTTTATTTTCCTCTGCAGATGCTTGAGGAAGGTATTCTTAGACAGCACTCCCCAAAGGAGGTTTTAATGTTATTATGATTGCTATTGGATTTCAGAATAAGGAAACTTGTTTCTTTTATTTGACTAAAATTGCCTTACAGCACATTTGGAAGAGCTCAGCCTCCAGATGCGTTTTCACTACTTACTTCTATTACAATGCAGTAATGCAATTACAACATCTTTTGCATGTATCTTTTATGAAACGGGTCCAGTTACAGAGCAGCAGGGATCAAGCCCTATAAATAATAACAACAAAAGCATCCAACCTTCTTGTAATATATTTAATATTTTGTGCATTAAAGTTCAGTTTAATGTTCATCTTGAAAGTAAACGAAACCTCGAAACGAGACTCGTGGTCATTCACATAGACCTGCTCAGGAATCATGGCCTCCCATCGATTAATCTGTGAAAGCTTACATGAGCGGAATAAACGAGACACTTCATAGATATATTATAATTTTTTTGAGCATAATAAAGGACAATTTGAGTAAAAAATATAATGCTAAATAGAATAAAGGATAAAGAATAATAAATTAATCAAGTACACTGAATAACACATAAAATGAAACTTTCCTATTACTATTTTTATGTTTCTGTATGATATGGATAAACTTGTAAATAAATATTCTATGTCTTGCACAGGGGTAGTATATGAGTCAGGAAGAACTGCATGCCCCTGTTTGGTAATAAGCATTTCAAACAGTCATAATCATGAAACAACAGCTGGAACATTATGATTGCATCCTGTATCCTTTCAACATATTATTTCTCAAAAGCCTTTTAAATTTGTTTACCATTATGCATGTTTTCATTTTGTTGCTCTGTTTATTCCAGAAATCAACTGTATGAAAGATGAAAGTACAAAGTTTAAATTTTAAACATAAATAACCCTCTTAGGGTGTATTTACATTCTCTAACCTGATACAAGCCCTGGATCCTGCATGTTTTATAGTTATAAGTCAGTATTTAATCCCTGCCGCGTCGTTCTTACCATCAGCAACAATGTCTGAAATATTTTATATTCTTCAACTCAACTGGAAAGAGACTTCCTGCTCTTGTACTTTAACAAATAATTCTTGTATTATATCATAAAATTGTTAAACATATTTTAATCAAGCGCTTTAAGTAAGGCAAATTTATTTATTCAGCACATTTTGATGCATGAGGTAGCCCAATGTTGTCTGTGCCTCAGAAAACTTTAAACGTATGAGACACAAAGGATCAGTAATCTCTTTATTCTGATGTTTCTGAAATAAAAAAGTGGCCAAAGCTTGCTTAGTCAGCTATACTTTATGATTTCTCCCCCAACCGTCAATAAAACCAGGCCACAACATGCCAGCTTGCAGACTTGCTCCTTCTGTCAGCAGTATTACCTTTAAAAAAAATCTGTTTAAACAAACCTTATGGAATAACGACAACAAAACAAATTTGTGTCCGGAAGAGATGCATACCAAGCCTCCTCAGACCTACCTGGAGCATATGGCGGTTACCATAGCTGGTGTTAAAGGTGCTAAGTCTGTTTCTGAGCGACAGAGAATACTCAACCCATTTCGCTGTACACTGATAATGATTGAATGTCCACTCCCTTATCCCTTTATACACACACACACAGAGAGAAACAAGGTGAATTAGAGTCAAACCATTAGCTGGATTTTACTATAGTATAAATTAAGCTTAAGTTTCTCCTCAGACAGTTGCATCATATAGTTATGTTTAGCTCAATACAGTTTGTTGTGCTGTTGGACAATAGCTGTCTTCAGTCTTTTAAGTAGCAGCAGGCTTCAGACTGGGTTGCTGAAGGGCCAGAAGCACCTAACACTGGAAAAATTATGGTAAAAATCAAACATTAATATATTATTTTACAGCGTTTGCATAAAAAATCTAAATGAAAAGACATACAACTCCCCTCAATCCTGAGTTTATGGTGTCATGGTGCTAAATGTTGCAGACAAGCAGCTGAAATATACTTCTTTGTCCCGCTACGACCTCCCTGACTGTGAATGTAGCTCAACCCTGAAGGCGGTCGTCGATGTTTATTCACACTTGCATGAAATAATTGATGTAAGTTTGTGAGACTTTAGACAATACAGTGGTAATGATTGCTACAGCTGAAGCGTAATAATTACAGAGCGGAGGCTTCAATAAAACAAAATCAAAGAAAATTCTCTGAGACTAAAGTTAAAGATAAAACTGATTTTTTTTCTTTTAGCTGTTCTGCCAAGGTCCCAAAACAAGTGTCATTTTTATTTAAACTAATGAGGAATGTCCCTCCCCCTTCCTCTTCTTTGCTCAAAGGTTGAAAATGTATTCTCTCAAGTGGCACTTCACTCCATCCTGTCATTTCTGAATCGTGCTCAAGCAAGACACATCTTCTACTTTTATATTTAGTTAAGAAGGGAAAATCTTTTAGACATCTTCCTAATAGCCGAGGTTGTCATGGCCACTTTTAAACAACTGTATTCTGTCCCATATTTCTTGGCAGCTATTCAGTAATCATCAGAGAAGTGCTTGCTAGGATTCTCCAGCCAGCCTCCTCCTGCTCGGCTCAACCTAATTTGCTCTGCAAGACATGCTCCTTCTCGCCTTACTGTTATTTTCAGCCTTTTGCGTGTGTGTGTGTGTGTGTGTGTAGTTCATACATTGCACCTTTGCAGACGTCACTATTACCCTCCATGTGGTATAAATCTATGTATTTAAAATCTCTGTAAATGTATTTGCATGGTGGTATAAGGTGAAAAGGAAAACATGTTGCACTATAGATGCCAGGGGTCATACCTGTCGGTCTTCACCTCAAATTGTACATAAGTATTAAATGTAGCCTCTGCAATGCTTCCTATAGGTTTGTGGATTTTTTCTAAATTTCAAGTGTGATTAATTGTCACTTTTGTTCCACTTTATTATTGTTTTTGTTAGAAATGAAATGCAAGATTTAGATCTGAGCTAGACCCTTTTCACTTTCCACTAATCAACTCACCTCTCACATTAATAAGCCCACCTGATATTGCATAACTTCAAGCTGTGTTAAACATTTGAAAATGTATCCCCTGTTGTCATGAATGGACAAGTTATATAAAAGACTGAACAATTTTACACCGAAATGTAAGAGCTTAGTTTCATCTATAAAAATGTGCAATCAGTCAGATTAGTGTAGTCACTGATGTGAGTCTGACTGCTCTTTGACCTGCCACGTGACATAAAATGACATAAGCAACTTACTTCATGTATGTACTATACATGTGGCCCTCTAAAGCATGTGTCATCTGCCTTTAGCACATGTATAACTCATTTGTTGTACAAATTATTTCCCTTGAACCCCGTTTGCAGGCTAAAGCAGCTGTGACACAGCACGCCTGACCCCTGGTTCATGTCCGAGTTTGAATTGTTAGTTACTTTAGCAAAGGACAAGACCATTAGAGAAATCAGAAGTTGTTTTTTTTTTTCTAGATGTCCTGTTTACAGATTACAGTTTTAATATTATATCGGTTGTCTTGCTGACCGGAGAGGAAGAATTCGACTTGGCTGCGTGCTGCACTCTGTCTTCTCAACATGTTTTCTGTTTGACCTCCACTTTTAATAGAGACTTAAAGATCCAGCCACCATCTTTATCCATGAATAATTGAGGGCTTCCTGTAGCACAAGCTGAGATCCTGCAGGATGAGTAGGAGGAAGGAGGAGATGCTAGGTATCTGTCGCTCCAATCTTCAGGGCACATTGCCCTAATGAAACGATTAGAGTAATTGCATGTGCTTGCCAGTAAAAACAACATTAGAGGAGTCTTGAATTAGAATATAAAATATTGTGATTTTCCAAGTCTTCCTTCATTTTATTAAGAAGTTCAACCTCATATTCAGTTCTTAATGTGAATCTATGATTAATCTCCCGCTGCAAAAGAAACGATCATTGTTATGCTTCTGGTATGTGGATTGTGTTGCTGTAGGCCTAATACAGATTCATTTCAATGATCAAACCCCTCTGGTGGTGTTTGGAGACCTGCTGGTTTCATTACTGCACCTTGACACACCATAGAAGACACAGTGGTGCATCTTCATGATACACAGTTATATAATCCAAACTGCTTTCAATGTTTTCTGTCACAGTTGTTCCCACCAAGTCATCTAGTTTGTCTCATCAAATCCAATCCTGGCTGAATTATGCATCATTTGGGGAGTGCAGAATTCTGTACATAACATTGACATAAAGGCAAAAATATGCTGTTGTCTTTGGCCGTTTTCAGGTTAGTGCTGGGCTTGTCTTATGATCTTGTGCTTCTTCCTTTATGCTTTCTTACATTTTTCTTCACTGCCACCTCTGTTGTCTAACATGTTTCCTGCATTCATTTGCAGAGCCCATGAGAGTTGCATGATAGAGTAGCTTAAAGCTGTGGAAGGTTTATTGCACTTGAGAGACCCTTGAGTCTTTTCTGTTCTTTGTCCAATTAAAAATCCACAGTTAGATGCAGACAAAAGACTGATCTTTAAGGAATAAAGGAGCAATTTAGGAATTTGACCCATGTTTTTTTAATAATGTTTCTCTGTCTCTTCCTTTGTGTTGCCCCTTCTTCCATTTAAGAGCACACGTGCTGTCAGTTATTTCCTTTTTAACGTCAACATCCAACCAGACCTCAAATTTAATGAACTAAGTGTGTTTCTGAGATGTCAAAACACTGCACAGCCCCGAAGCTGCTTCATTGGTGATGCACAATGGAAGCAGCTTTAATCAGCCCATCCACTAAATGTTTCACTGAAATTTAATCCAAATCCAAATGAGCTTAGAGGCTATTTTTTGCTTCCCGGAAAATCTGCCATTATCCCCATGAAACTGTAGGACACTGGATGGTGTATGCAGTAACTACTTTCATGTTTGCCAGTGCATTTTTAGCTCAAGCGCAGTATCGCTCTGACAGTTACATAGTTGAGGAAATGGCATCTTTAACCCTATGTTTGCCATAGTGGTGAAGGATTATAATTAAGAAAAAGTGCCACAAGGCACAGCAATGGCATAATTGATGCAGAGAACAAGTCAAACTAATCAGTGATGGAAATGTGCAGCAGTGTAGCTACCACTCACAGGCTGAGAGGCACATATAGATGAAACAGAAGCAGCCTTCCACTAGCTCAATTCTCAAAGCTGGTTCGTACAGAAAACCCTCGTAGGCTCTCCCACGCCTGAACCAGGCTGCCACCCATGTATTATACAAATGCTTGGAGGCAAAACAGCACAGATCGATCTGAGGAATAAACAAGTCAAGACCAAAGTGTTGATGAAGCAGACATTGATCAGGCCATCCCACAGGTCTGAGAAATGTAGCGTCCACATCCAGTTATTCTTCAATGCTTTCATTTAATTTTTCCTGGAATAGGTCAAGTCTTTCTCTTCATGCTCGATGGGAAATAGATTCAAACTTGTATTCCCATCATGTACAATATTATTTCCTTCTGGGTGGTGCAGCTGGTCAGATCTGTAACAAAAGAGCCAAAGTGTCTGGAGCCAGTCCAGCAAGAAAGTCAGTTTAACAGTGTTTTCCTCATTCACTGCTTTAATGGTTGACTTGTTGGTAAATCATTTATTATGTTGTACACTTGTCATTTTCTTTTCTCGACATTAAAATGAATGTAAAGACATTTGGTTAAAAGCACCACATTAACAGTGAATAACAGCTGAACCGATTAAGTGAATTAAAATGCAAAGTGAATCTGTTTTTTTGGTTTTACTGCTTCCAGTGGTCAAAGCAAATGTCAGAAAGCAAACTAAACATTTATACTATTGTACTGTTAAGGGTGAAAAAGTGTTGTGTGACTGTTCAGGGGACAGTTTTAGATCATTTGCTGGTGCCATAGAAGAGCACAGTGATACTGTGAAAGAGAAAAGCTGTATTCTCCATCAACTGAGTATATGGATCGTTACATTTTCAGATGCCATGTGTTTTTGTTTGCTCTATTGCTCTTTTCTTTGTAAAAATTCCAAATTAGGAGTGTCAAATGGTGTGTAGGTACTCAGAGGATCAGCTTTTATCTCTGTTCACGTTTCACCCTAATAATTGGACAATAAATTTACTTATTTATTGCATATTTTAAATGCATTTGTTTCAAAGTATTCATGGTTAAACACATTTAATAGCTTGAATAATGCGTTTAGATTTAGTATGGGACCAGATTTCATCACTTAACCAGCAGAAAACTGAAATAGTCTTTTAGTTACTGCTAATGCCTTTTCAGTCGCCTCCACAAGATCTTACATTTAGCAAAACAAGAGAAAATCAGGAAATAACAGGTAAGCTGCGCTTTTCCTTCCAGGATGTTGCCACCATCCCAACATTCAACAGAATAACAACACATTTGTCATCTTCTGAGAAGCGGATTTAATTGCAGTTTTCAGATGTGTTTTGCTCTTTTTGTTTTTTTCTTTTTTATTTATTGGGGTTTTTCACTGTTTTTTCAAATGTTTTGTTTGAGTCGAGTTTTATCTTTATTGGGTTATTATTGTGGGAACATTTCAAAGGTTGCTGGCACGCTTCGGTTGCCACGGTTCCATCAGTCTGGCTACATATGTAGCCACCATCACCAAGTATGAATGAGGAGTGAATGAATAATAGAATCAAAGTAAAGTGTTTGAATGCCTTAAATGGAGCTACAGAAATCAGATCCAAGAACATATATTAACCCCTTACTGCCTGAATTAAGCAGAACTGAGTAGAAACCTATTTTTAAAATCTGAAAACTTTATTTGACCCTTTAACAAAATCTGAAAAAAAACATTTATTTTTCATATATGTACTATTTATTACCATAGAATAGGTCAAAATTATTATAGTTTAATCTTCTGCTTTCTGGTATTCACAAGTTTTCAGGAGACCAACATCATGTGGTGAACAACAGGGTTTTGTGTAAATGTATGTATCAAATATGATATGTCAGGCCATTAGAGGTTAATACAATCTCATCGCATAGTTATAATAAACACAAGACATGACAAGACTTTGAAAATCTTTTTAGTTTTGTTGTTTTTTTCTTCTTAAGCAAGGCAGACTGATTAATTATTCCAAACTGGAGAACAAAGGGGAAGAAAGTTGCATTTAGCAGTTCTTTAACTTTCTTGTTTAAACAACCTGGAATTGTGGCTTCACATAACCATATATCTCCCAAACTGGACTTCTCCTGTTTTGTTAACACATTTACAATTTTATTATAAAATTTTAAATGTGATAACAAAACAGGAGAAGTCCAGCTTGGGAGATATATGGTTAATGCTGGAAAAGCTCAAATTCCTGTACAAATATACAGATTTTGTTCTGGGTTTTTTTTCCTGTCTTCTTTTTGGAGTTTGTTTTATTCTCCAGTTTTAATGTTTCATTTGTGCCTTGCTGTAATGCTTATAATGTTTTATGAGAAGCACTTTTGCTATATCTTGTACATGGAATGTGCTAAAAAAATAAACCTCTCCTGCCTTGGATAACCTTGACATACATCAATTCTTTTAATTTGTTTTTTCACATTTAAACAAAGTAGACTATTTAAAAAGGAAGTTGATACCCTCACAAAAAACATTCATTTAACTTGCTTTCTTTTTCTAGATAGATGATTCATAACACATCAACCCATTAAGCTTAGTAATGTGGTTCATTCATATAAATTATTCTAGCTGCGACTGCTAGAAATAAGTCCCCAGTGTGCAATCCCAGTATGATAGCTACAAAAAACTCCATCAAATATACAGTAAACCATTAAATATATTACTAAGACAGCCTCATAATGCTCACTACCCTGTTTTATTAAATCCCACAGTAAATGAACAAAATATTACCTCTACAACATCCTCCTGTCTCTAGATGTATTACTCATTCATGAGAGTAAATGAAGGGGAACATGTTCTCCATGTGGGAGACAGGTTACAAGTCTCTGCTGCATATTTTAACTCTCACCTTGGTGACAGAATATTGAGGGGTGTGAGATTTTCTTTTGAAAGTATCCCTATATATTTTAATTATGAGAGAATGTAATTGTTCAGCTCTGGCCGCCCTTTATTTAAAACCCTCATCTCTCCAGCTCAACATCTCTCTCAGTGTAGGCAAAGTGTTTGGATGCTTTCAAGCGGAAATTGATTAGCGGGTGAAGCACAGAGGCTGCGGACTAATGATGAGCACTTAACTTTAGTAACATCAAGAGAGACTGCTAGACAGTGTGGAGAGACTAACCTGATACTAAATGGCACCAAACATGGACCAGAAAATGAGAGTGATTGCAGAAATCAATGAATGTGTCCTTTAATGGAGAAGTGGTAATGAAATCTGGGGAAAGACAGGCATAGCACAAAAGCACGTAGACCTGCAAGTAGTGGACAAAGTGAAGCTACAAACGGCACCGCTATGGAAATTAAACTGATTAATTAGTTGTGTATGCAGCAACTAAAGCATTCGCTGGCAACTGAGGCTTCTGGATGAATCTCTATCAATGCTGGCAACTGTGCAATAGATCAAGCCATGTAGATTCATTATCCAATATGATTACTCTGTCTAGTGGCATAGCAGATTAAACCAGTCTTTAGCAGAGTTCTTTGAAGTTAGTGTGTGAAATCTTTCATTAAAACCACATTCACAGATTTTTTTTTCTGACCTTTTTGAACTCTTTTCCTAAACTAAGTTTCGACATCACGAATCCCAGATGTTTTATGTCCTACCTCTGAGGTTTACATAACGGTGGAGCCGAAAGGACCCTTGTTCGGTGCGTAGAAGTTAACTGCATCCCATAGGAAACACAAGCTACAAAAAGCAATTAGACAGTCAGCCTGAACCCACATTTCAACAGCCAATAGTTTGACACATGAGACTCTGCTTTTATTAGATTCCTGCACAGTTATATCAGTTTCTCCTGCGGATGTCAACAGATAGATTTCCCTCATTTTCTGCTTTTAAATAAGCCTCCAAGCAAGGAAGGGTTTGTTCGCATCGTGTTTATGCAGTTGCATTTTCCTTTAAGGTTGTTTGTGTCCAAGGGGACACAAACCACTGCCTACAAGCATGACCTCGTCAGACGAAACAAGACATTGTTTTGTTTCTGTTCTTGTTGTTTCACTCGGATGGACTAGATCGAGCTGTGGCTTAAGAAATCCGAGCTATGCCTAAAGGTGTGCAGCCGGCTAAGCAGACTGTGGGTGGAAATGTGTCCACGAAGCTCAGAAGCAGTAAATTTGTAAGGAAGTCTGATGTTTATGCTTTCTCATTAAAATCATATTATAACTCAAAGTCCCCCTGTACCGCCCACTCAGCTATGTTACCTGTCTTGTCTGTCTCTTGGAGTTCACAAACATGGAAGTGAAAGGGAATAGCTGCAGCAGAGGCAGGAAAACCCTCCTATAAATAATTCAGAGGAAACAATTGTCATTTTTCTTTGCAGGAAAATGCAGAAACTGCACTATGGCACAGTGAACCCTCTAAAGTCAAAGGACTTTATTAATTACAGCATTAACTGTATAAAGCTTTACTGCTGATATCTCCTCTAAATCTTTTTTCTTCTTTTTTTTTGCAATGGCTATCAAGTTTGCCAAACATATCAAAGTCTCAGGGCTGCACTTGTATCTCCTGCAAGAAGTTAATAAACTAAATCAATTTTGGCTTTTCATATCACCCCCTGTTGGATAAAAGCAACTAATATTTTTTAGCTTCTTTCAAACTGGGGTCACATTTGGTTAAGATAAGATTGCTGATACGTGACCCAACTTCCTAATGATTTGACACAACTCTGCCTAATCCATGTGATCATGTTTGATAAATTTGGCTGCAAAATCACTTCAGTTCATTAGAATAAAAACAGATTCACTGTTGCTTTGATTTATTTAGTCATAATGAAACAGCATGGCTTTAAATCTTAAAATGTGGAAATTAAATGATGTGTTTTTGAAGTGCTGTTACCTAATTTATTAGCCTAACAACATGGCTATCGAATTTTCAGTGAAACGTGATTATATTTTAACCCCGGGGTACAAACAATTGTCACTTTGGTTGTACCCTCAGCAGTGCACCTTGTTAAAACCAGTCAGCTTCAAGGGGTTCAATATTGTCCTATACAAACTGCACTGTTGAGGGCACAACAGCAATACCTTTCAGGGTAGCATGATCCAATTAGGTACTTCATTTTCTGCTAGTGTACTGTTTTAATCTATTAGCAAGTGTTCAGTGGTTTGGTAGCCAGAGGAAAGAAGGGAGAAATGTCAAAGAATGAATGCATTTGCTTCGCCAGATGAAAATAAAAACAGGAGCAACAGTGAAAGTGTAACAGCAAAATGGAAAGAGGCCAAGGATAAAGAGCAAGAAAGTGAGAGCCAGTAAGCAGGGAGAGATGAATTATAGCCTACTTCTGGAATCAATAATCCTACGAATCACAGCCCCGGTACGCTACAGATCTTTTTCTTTCCCTTAACCAAGCAGAGAGGGTGACAGATGCAAAGAGCACAATCTGTCGATTTATGAGCCTCCCAGACACCGGAGGGAGCAGAGAGAGCTGCAGGAAGAATCCTCGCTGTGCTAAGAAGGCAGCAGGATGAAGAAAAGTAAACACATCTAAAAAGATAAAAACTCAGGCCTCAGGCTTAAGCAGAGCATTTTTCATCTGTTTGTCAGCTTTTTATAAATAACGTCCACCTTATTGTCATTTGCCTCAATAATGTCCTCCCTCTGTCTTTAGAGAAGTCCAAACAAAGCAGTCTGCTGAGTTGCTCATGTGCTAGCATGCATCCCATGCACATTCAGCCACTTTCTATTCTAAAGAGAGCATTTTGCTGGATATTATTCAGTGTAGAGACAGTGAGGGATGCCATAATCCTGATAAGCTGTGCATATGTTCATTCACCTCACACCTGTTGTTTAAAAGACTGAGACAGATTATGAAGGCAGTGTGCTTTTATCATTTTGTTTCATCATCCCTCTGTATCCTGTCTCAAAAGACATTCAACAATACCTGACTAAGGCCGTAGAAAAGTTTGGGGGCGTACTCTTAACTGTTTGAATAAGAAGAAAAGACTGATATGTAGTAGCTTTGAGCTGAGTGTGTTAAAGTTACCACCAGCAGCTTGCTTCTAGCAAGAATCATGAAAACAGGGGGAAACACTTACCATGCTTGTCCAAAGGGATAAGATCTGCCTACTAGTACTTCCAGGGCTTGAAGGAGTTGCTACAATTTCTTACTTTTCGGATCCTTACGAAACCTGGAAGAAAATTGTGCCTCTTAATAGCCCCTTTTCACAGTTTTTACATGATGCTGACAGACTGCAGCATTAGAATAACATATCCCAACTGCAACTTCTCTCATTTTAAAAATGTTCTCAACTCTGCATAAGTGGCTTATTAATCTGTCACTCACTGCATTCACAAGTGACCTGATTTTTAATCCAACTGGAATCCCTGTTTATGGAGGATAACACACACACATTGACACATGTACACACACGTAAAAGCACAGAACTACAACTCCAAAGACACTACTGGCACCAGTTCTTGATCAACATGTTTAGTCTAGCTTTCTTTCTACAGCCGTCCACTAAATAACATTTACTCTGCTTTGTAAGTCAATTTATTGTGTATTTAGTTTTTTTGTCTGTAATAAGAACTTGTATTATCTTTGAGTCTATAAGGTAGGCTTTGTCATGAGATTTAAAACATCCGCTCTTTTCACACAGATGATTTCAAATACCAGAGACAGAATTTGTTACCTGAGCTGCTCGTACTGAGTCACATTTAACTGCAAATTATTTACTCTGTGTCAATGATTGCTTAACTCTCCACACAATGCATGCTGTTACTTTTTTGCAAACTTTCCCTGAGCTTGTGGACAGAGTAACACCTGGTTGCAGACACTGTGAAATCTTTAACCTCAGTATCCGCCAGTGAAAATAACTTGAACATGTTCTTGAACATTTGCCAAACACAAGAGTTAATGTAGCATTAGTACAGTTTGTAGGAGAATGTCAGCTTTCCAGCTTATCATCAAACTTTATTTACTTTGCTTTTTTTTGTCTTTCTTTCAAACAGTCTGAAGACCACCCTGAAGAAGAAGCTGTCGGGCGATGTTGTGAATCTATCAGGAATCCCACTCTCTGGACGCGACATCCACCGTGTGGCTTTCTACCTTCAGAACAGCAGTGACGTGGTGTCCGCCGTGGACCTGAGCTTCACAGAGCTGCAGGATGAGAGCTTACGGCTGCTGCTGCCTTACCTGAGCAGCCTGCCAAAACTGACCACGCTAGCTGTCAACGGCAATCGCTTGACAGTTGCCATCCTGAAGGATGTTACAGATGCAGTGAAGGATCCCAAAAAATTCCCCTGCCTGGCCTGGATCGACCTTGGTAACAACGTTGACATCTTCACCGTCCCACAGCCGCTACTTGTGGCCCTGCGCCGCCGCTTTGGTTTACGCAGCAGCCTCCCAACAATATATGAGTACAGTGAGGGGCAGCCATTCAGTGGCTACAACCCAAACATGGAGACCTCTGTGGAGGAGCCCAGTCTGTACGAAGAGGGAGATGTGGAGGAAGACGAACGAGAGGAAGAGGAAGACAGACTAGAGCTTCAAGCCTGGGGCTTTGAAGAAAGAAACATGTCAAAAAATGTGGCGCTCCACCTATGTGGGAGGTGATTGCCCAGGAGCTCCTACTTTTAAACTGGCAGGCTCTTGCATCCCCAAATGTAGCTCGCTCTGTAAGCTGGTGTCAGAGTGGCAGGTGATGTTGGCATTGACCGGCTCATTCCTGAAAATAACTCAAGCAACTGTGTTGTGTGCCCCTATGGATGCTCTGATGACTGCAGACAGCTATGTGGTCGAACAACCAGTAAGAATAAGTTTGTGGACTGGTTCCACCTTCATTTATCCAGGGAATTTTAGCTGGATGGGCTTTGTTGTTTCCAGAACAACATATTCATGAAACTATGCTTTCCTATTACAAACCTGCCAATCATCTGTTACTGTTTAGTAGCAGCAGGGAAGCTGGTGCCTTGCTCCAGGGCACATCAGCAGTTGCTAATGAAGGGAGCAGGATTAGAGTGATGACGGATGCTTTCAGGTTTCCCACATTTTGCTTTATTTCAGATGCTTCTTGACGTGAATTCAGTTGTTTCCCAGCAAGTTGCCCTAGAGTTTTCCATAATGATGAAAAATTCAGGTGTTGGAGTTTTTCTCATTTATTAAAGTTAAAGCACTGAAATTTACAATAAATCTGATTATTCAGACCTTTTAAGGTGTCATTTGCAAATGACCTCTTTCACATAGTTTTTCAATTAAGTGATCTTTAACACTTTTGCTGAATTAAACTCACTAAACATAATTAAGAAGCAAAACTGCCTTTATTTACGTATGTTGTGTGTGACAGGATGAAACTAAACAGTAAGGTTATGTAACTTGTCTTCAGACCTGCAGGATAATAAATTATGCTATGGTTGACTAGTAACAAAGGAAGAAGAGATATTATTTATGACATTATAACCTGCTGGGAATTTGCTTTTAAAAAAACAAACCTTTTCAGATGAAAGATAGAAAATGTATTTAAAAAATATTATTCTGAAAAACTAAATTGGAAAGAAGAACTGGGAGTAATGTAATGAATACTGTCAGTTTAGTCGTGCATGGTGATGGGAGCACCATTCTGTGGGCAGACAGAAAAAAGTTGGGTTCAGAAATCCTGAGTGAACTGCAAAGAAAACCCATCAGCAAATTAAAAGTCATGCCACCACAACTCAAAAGTGCTTTTGTGGAGTAAACTGGGATTATGCATTGATCCTCACTCAACCTGACTGCCAAATGTCTTTTCATGAATAGGAACACTTATATAATCTGTCATTTTTGTCTTTAACCTTTAATAAAATCATTAAACACTCCAAAAGTTCATGTTCATTTTAGGTCTGCTGGTGAAAATGAGGCAAAAGTCTTTAAACAAAGCTAAACAACAAGTTTTCATCAACACTTAATGAACTCACATCACAGTAATGTTGGTGCATTTCAGAAAAAAAATATGCAGTAAACATCTAGCTGTAAAAACTGGCCAGTTTAATTTAAATAGATATGGTTGCAATGGTTGAAAATGGATGGATGGATGCAGTGACATTAACTTTATTTTTAGCCAAAGCTTAACTGTTGTAAGATTACATTCACGAGAAATGTGATCCAGCACATCATTCATGCAGAAATTATTTCTAAGTTTTCAGCTATAAACAAAAAAAAGAAAGTAAAGATGCTGTAATGAGGGCTTCTATACTGATGTTGGATCCATGCAGAGAAAAACCTTGTCCTGATGCATGTGTGCAAACTGGGCTTGATCTGCTGATGGACTGATTACTGCCTCTATCGGGCCTCTCGTGTCCCTTCAGTCATAGATGGTGCACAGAGGATCTATTTTTTCCCCACAAAATAGGACTAGACCCATATAATTTTGTCCAGTGATGTTTCATTAATTATTCTATTCCTGAATCAGATCAAAAGCATCTCATTTCAAGAATTTAAAGTGACTTTTTCTTTTCTTTTTCTTCTTACTGTGTGTTGTGGCATGAATAAATTGCAGCAGCTAATATTTGGCTTGTATTTTCTGTTTCGTATTGGTTTTACCAAATGGGCATGAATGTTTATCGTAGTAGAGCCCACAGAAGGAAAGCATGTTTACATGTGGTTTTATTTTCCAGTAAATCTCAGATTTTTGTTTCAGGGTGAATTTCACACAATATTTTGTCTTGCGCACAGTAAATACGTCTTATTCTGTTTTCACGTTTACCTATTTTCAGTCAGCAGGATAATTGATCTGTGCATGTGTATGCTGTTGACATGCAAAGAAAATTACTACCTTTGATTGTAGGAATGAAATGTCTGCTCATTTGCACTTTAAGGACAACAGCTTCTCTGAATACACAAGCATTGGTTTTGATTTGTGTAGATGACATAAAAACAAGATGAGTCTGGCACATTCTAAAATAAATGTTAGCTCGAAACTATTTGATTTGCAAGCTAATTCATGAAACTTCCTAATGAGTTGGTGTTGATGGTTCATTTGTAAAGCTATTTACCGTTTCTTTTCCTTCTTTTCACGTGGAAATGGTGTTTGCCTGTTCTTGAATAAATATAGTTTGAGTAATAAATCTTTTTCTGGAGTTTTTTTGTTTGTTTTTGTCTAAGTCAGACATCTTCCACCCATCTTCTACTTACTCCTATGTTGCATCACGGGAGCAGCAGATTAGGCAGGGATGCACAAACTTATCTCTCCCAGTCCTTTACTTATATCTTGGCAGGAGGTTAGGCCATCTCAGGCCATCCAAGAGTCACAGTCCCTCAGTGGTGCCTTCCTTGAGGTCTCCACACTGTGGCACATGCCCAAAAGACCTTCACCGGGGAGGCATCCTCACCAATTAACCAGTATTTTTTTATGGAGAATGACTTACAAATCTAGCAGACAACACTAACTGTATCTGGCCCAAGGATGAATTAACAATTAGCACTGAAAAGTAAAGTTTAAGGTAATCCTCTGCTTGTTTATGATGGAACAAGAAAAGAAAGAGAGAAAAACAAAGCTAATGAAAGTGGCTGTGGGTGGGTGGTAATGAAAACATTGTCTTCCTATAGGCTTACTTGTGTAATAATAAATAATTAAAATGTGTTTCTTCTCGCTCAGTTTCTCTTAAAACAAGCTTGTACTTGCCTACTTTTATTTGTTTTTGTTTCGCTAGCTTAGCAGATAGACTTGGCAGAGGAAAGGTTTGGGCTGCACACATCTGTCTAGATCTCAGATTTTAAAGACTTGATGATATTTACATCATGCAGGTCTATGCAGAGCCTCGCAGAGATGGAGGTGCACTTCATGGGAAATCACACAAATGGAAGCCTTTGTCAGCAAAACGCTCCAAAGACACACATCATAAGAATCTGATATCCAAGAAACAGTCCAAAGAAAGTTAGATATAAAACACACATGCAAAACTGAAACTGAAGAGAGAAGAGGGGCCCTGGCCAAAAAAGTGGCTGATGGTTCCAAACTGCCCCAGTTTCTCCAATTTTCTCCTAACTCAACCATGTGGACGTGTTGACCGATCACATCTGAAAGGAAAGAGGAGAAGATCATTAATGAAGAAAGAATATCTTGATGAGTGGAAACAAATAACACGTGTGCAATAAAACTTCAGAAATGGATTTCTTTGATAACTTGTGCCTATGTCCAACCATTTCTTATTCCTAGGAATATTTCTATTTGTGAGTACGTTAGTTTGCAACTAATCAAAGTGCAACCAGCTGCGACGACAGATGGTCCGCCTGCTGTTTGCTGATGTGCTTGATTGGAATCTGGAAGACTTGAAAAATCTAAAGTATCATCTCAAAAACAAAGCAGAAGCTGTGAGACAGAATCAGCATGTGTGACTGTATCAGCGTTATGAGTAGCATCATTTATTCTGCAAGAAATGACTTGCATTTGCATAACAATAAAGATTCATGCCATCTGAATATTCATCTTAAATGTTAACCTTTGTCTGCAGTACTCAACTTACTGTAAAATAAGACTTCTAGACACATCAGATTTTTCTGTATGTAGTGTGTTTGATAAATCACTGTCTTTTCTTTTTCAGGGAAGTATGCCTCTAGCTGAACGGATACGCCAATACTCATGCAATGCATGTAATACATTACATGGGTTGTATCATATTTCATCTATAAGGACTGAAAACTGGGTCTACTTTTTACATTTTATACATAAGATAGGAGTGCTCTGGACAAACAATAGGCATGAAAATAGGCCTTCATTCTTCAGGGATACGTTATAGATGATTGCTCAGCTCAGCTGCTGGTATCCATGTCAACATTTAATACTGTGTGAACGAGAGTGGTTCCCTGTACGGGCCTGTCGGAGGTAGAGTAATATCAACATCCTGCTGACTTGTAGTGGCTCTGCTAGCGAGGTCGTTTATGTTTGCAGGGGTGGGCTATCCATCTGCAGCCCCATCCATCCCACAAGGGAAAACAGGCGTGTCAGCTAACATAAGATTCTGTTTTGGCTTATTGCAGATGGTGTAACACACCCCACAGACATTTAAGAGCTTTATGTCTGAGCACTTTGTTACACATGAATAGTGTCTCAAGTGCCAAACATTTCTGGCTGTATTGGGTTGAAAAATATTTATAATTCATCAGCTAAATGTTTTTCTAAGAATTAAGAGGACTATTGTGTACTTTATTTTAATTACACTATTTAAAATAGGCAGAGTTTGACTAAAGAGAAGGGATTAAGAAACTTCCTGAACAAGAAATCATGTTATTTCAGCAAACAATAGCAGAATTCCCCGTAGTTCCACCTGCATCGGCAGTAACGTTGAACGTTGCAGCTTCTATCGTTTTAACATGTGTTAAACATTAGCATTCTTTCATTTCAACCATGCTTCAACCAATTATGAAACCATCTGAAAAGCTGCAACATCGGGACACAATTAAGCTTTATCATTTCAAATGTTTTGTTCATACATGTGTGATAGATCACAGGACCCTGACTTCAACACCAACGGTTAAGCTCATCCGTCACTGACCTTGTCCTTATCTGGACGGTATGCAGCAACAGGCCACAGGTTAGAACACACTGTAAGACAGTCATGTGGGAGGCAGAAGCTATGTTTTTATTTATTTGGCCAGCTGTTTCCCACATCCTGTAGTTTCACTAAACAAGGAACAAACTGGTTTAGTAAAAGGAAAGAAAAGAAAAATAAACTAACTTGTCTGGGTTGTTGGCGTGGTAGAATTTATCAGAGAAGCACAGATACTACACTGCTTAAAAATGGAGGTACTTTAAATACATAGATGGTGGAACCCTCACAATGTCATTCTTAACAGAGAATCAAGTCCCTGTGTGTGTCTTTGTGTGTATTGTAAGTCAAGTTTATATGCTATGAGTGGTGGCTGCTGGTCTTTATGTATATTACAACAAAACAGGATCCTGTAAAGGCGGGGGCAAGACCAGGCTTCATGTGGAACTGTGGAGTTATAAGATGTTGAAAAATCCTAATTTTCTATTTATATTTTAACTTCCATTATTCTGAAATTAGATCAGATGTTTTCTAAGCTTGTATAAATAACCTTAGAAGCCCTGTAACTGTTGCACAACTGGGGTAATTTGGCTTCTATCTTACATCCTGTCTCTTCTCTGAGCCTTCTTAAGTCAGTAAAAGTCAGTCAATGTGATTTCTTGTTTTTTCTCGAGCTCTCTCCCTTTGCCTTCTTTTTATCTTCCTTCAGTATTTGTCACTTTGCATTTCTTTGCTGAAGCAGTTATAGTAAAAAAAATACTTGCCGTTATATAGCAATTTGAGTCATGTTGACCACTCAATGACGCACTCTCCACTCTTTCTTTCTTTCTTTCGTTCAAGCTGCTTTACATTTTGAGGTCCTCGAGATACATTGCTCCAGGTGTTTTTTGATTTAGACTTTTTAAAGCCATTTGACATAAATCAAAACTGTTTTACTTTTTCTTTTCATGTCAAAGTGAGATGTGGGTAGCTTTCCACTGATCTTTCCTTTCTGTGAGATATAAATACTCTCCTCTTTGCACCTCAAACAGTTATGTAAATGAGAGCATCTGAGACGTTTTGAGGTGAAATCTGTTTGCTGGCACTAGAAGTAACTCAGACATTTTCAGGAAAGCAATGGAAAAACTTTTAGATTACTTTTAGATAAAGAACTTGTGTTTCATCTAAGGTTATGAAATATTTTAAAGTAAAGTGTGAAACTGAAAGGCTGAATTATGAAGAACTAATTAATTTCTACGATGTAAAATAGAAATCTGACAGCAAAAACAGTTCATGTAAGTAAACTTTATCCACATTTATATTGTTTTTGTTTTGTTGGGTTAGTTAATTACAGTCCTTTTATAAGCACAGTTTACATCCCAGTAATGGCTGGAAATTCAGATGGGACATTTTTTATTGTTGCTTTCATTTTGTAATAAAGCAGCTCTTTAAATGTGGCATTTCAGAGAATACATTCAGCTTCTCAAGAAATCCACGAGTGGTGGTTGAGTGTTTTAGAAAGCATGCATGCGCCATCTAGTGTCATTCACTGTTATCTACACAGCTAGATTATGTCCCAGTACCCTGACACCACAGATGAATAACCACGCTCTGTGTCTGCACTGGAGTTAAGCAATACTGGGCTGTCTCTTCTCTTCTTTTTTCCCTTTCTGACATGTCGCTTTAAATAAAATGGCTGAGTCTTTCCTCAAAATGGGTTCAGCTTTGAACCATTTGAGAAGAAATCAAATTATCCAAGATGTTTATCTGTGAGTAATGTTGCAATGAGAATGATCTCTATCAGAAACACATATATATTGTTTGTCTGCCGTGATAAATCTCATATGTGTGTGTTTTATACGAGTGTGTGGGTGCAAGGAGCTTCCTGTTGCATTCACATTTCACAAGACAGATGTTTGTTGGACTCCTTCCAAGGCATTTATCAGAAAGTAGTACTAATGCAGTATCAACTTGTCATCAGGTTTTCATCTAGAGGATATTTCTGAAATAAATGAGTGGTTCCATGGTAGTTCTTAGGACAAGTAAATACAGCTGGGGTTTGTTTTTTGTTAAACCAAAGCAAGCTAATAAGATGTGCTGGGAAAATAAGCACAATGGTAAACATGGTGTTTCAGTCATTCCAATTACATGCTTGTATTGATCAAAAGATAGTGGTGAAGAGAATAAGGTGGTAAATGAATGCTGAATGAAATGTGGAGAAATGTGAAGCAACTGTGAGGACAACTGTTAAAGAAGTGTGTGGGAAGAACAAAGATTTATGTTTGCTGCCAGTTACTGCACGAGGGAAAAAAATTGCATCGGCTATACTAAAAAAACAAGCCATGAACTGGTTTCTCTACGCTTTGAAAAGTTCACACAGTCATTTTAACTTTTTTTATTCTCCTAATAGACTCAGATGTGTGTTTTATTTACCTTTTTTATGTTACTTTGCTAAATCATTTATTTAAATTCCAGTTTGTACTAAAGCAGCAAAGCACCTAAACGATGATAATGATAATGATAATGTGTCAAAAGGACATAAATTTGAGCTCTTTGAAGAGTAAAGTTACAGAGTTTGTTTTTAAATGCAATGTCAGCGGGGAAAAAGCTCCTCTGACTCATGTTGAATCAGTGTTTAACATATATGAGAGGGCATACCAATAATATCATATGAGGTATAAAACTGGCAGGAGGTAACAATCATTTGTTATTGATGTCTCATTATTCACAAACATAGTGATTATTTAAAGCGTCATGATTTTATATTCATAATTTATTTAGGTTATTTAATAAGAATATTTAGTTGTGTAAAAGCAAACCTGATGAGGTAAACATTTGTGTCAAACATGATACAAATTGTATACTCAATTTTCTTTTATTTATGTCTTTTGCCTGCTGTTTGGCAAGTAATACAGCTTTTTATGGCAGCTCAGTTTGGAACTGTTCCATCCACATTTCCCACAGGAAAAGGAATTTTGTAAGCTCTTTGTCTTGGACTGATTATGATGCTTTTAGTTGACTTTTCACCTTGGATCTCTTGTGGCACCTCATTGTTTATTTGAAACTTTTTAAACTGTTCAAGACCCACAATGAGATGCAGAAGTTATCATCTTTTCATCCTCAGCTGAATTGCGGGTGGTTTGATGTTTGCTTCTGAAGTTCTCTGCTATTTAATACTGGAACGTCCTAACAGGGATATGTTCCACACTGTGATAAACAAGCTGAGCGGTCTGTATTTTTATCTCAACTCAACTCATACAGCCATAAAGTCCTGTTTCTGTTACATCAGGACTTATTTTCTGACCTGCTTAGGTGTTTTTTTGCATCATTTTTTGGAAGAGCAACGCATCAGTCTTAAAAAGTTTTGTATTTTGGGTTACTGTTGCATCACTCCTTTCAATCATCCACTTGGGAGATTTTTAATGATACCTCAGACTTTAGATTTTCTCCCAACTATTCTTGTAACTCCTATTTCTTTGGGAGATAACACGTTGATTAAAGATCTTACTAAATGACAGCCATTATCTCTGTCGCTCTTTCTATGGCTGTTTGATTATCATTATGATCATTTGGGCTGCAAAACACTTGCAAAAATAGGAAATTGTGATTTTGTTCCAACCCTGTGATTTAAAATGCAATATTTTCAAAAATACAGGAATTTGGATAGTACTGGGATTTGAACCACTAACTTGCTGGTTAGGAAATAACCCGCTCTACTACATGCGCCATTGTGTCATGTGTTAAGCTTCTGGTCACGGTGTGTGTTTCATGTTTCCTGTTTTATTTTGATTTACTTCCTGTCTTGTCT
>JBAMHV010000020.1:12000599-12011062 GCA_037177535.1 Pseudomugil gertrudae | reverse complement strand
GTGCTGCAAGAAGGTATATGGAGTGGCGCTCCATATCACAGGCAAGATGACACAGAAGTTGAAATTAAAATAGAGGATATGTATTTTAGGATGTAATAGTCCTATTTGTGTTTACTCTTGTAACTGTGACTCTCCATAGGCGGGGGCGTCGTCCATGTGGGCGTCATGCTGCGGGCTGCTGAACGAGGTGATGGGCACGGGAACGGTGCGGGCGCAGCAACCGGGATTTGGAGCGGGGGCAGGGCCCTTCCGCTTCGCCCCCAGCGCCGGGTACTCCACCTACCCCCCCACCAGCTCAGGGAGTGCTGGGCAGCTGTGCAAGGCTTGTGGACTGGCCTTCTCTGTCTTCAGACGCAAGGTAAAGATGCGTAAATAGAAGTGATGGAGGTAGTTCTATAGGAGTGCTTTACAGTTCTTTATTTGTGTATTTATATGATATTAGCATCGGTAATAACAAGACACATTCTAAAATGCAGAAAGCCCTACAGATTGGTGGATTGTCATTGGTCAAAAGAAGTTAGTATAATTTAATACACATAACTACGGTAAATTAGTGTATATTAATGTGTATGAGTGGCGACCTGTCCAGGGTGTACCTGCTAATTGCTGGGTAGGCTCCAGCTTCTCTGCTGTATAGAACATGAATAAATGAATGACATGCATGATAACTGGAGGAGAGGATGCAAGATATTTTTTTTAATGCTTTTTTTAGAAAAAGGCTGTTTTATTTAATCAGAATAGTGCCAATTTTCCTTTTTTCCCCAAAATAAAATTCCTTTTTTTTCTTTTAATAGAAAGGGATCCAAGATGATGAATTGAGATTTTTTTTATAAGGAGGTTCATTAGATTTTTTTTATTTTGCTGCAGCACATATATCTGAAAAGTTTATTATATAAAAGGTAAATTATTTATGTAATCTTTATTGATATAAACATTTATTAATGAAAAGTTATGTTGAAGAAAGGTTCAGTTTTCTGTTACCTGTTCATTCAGGTGTTGATTTCCTGAATAAATCTTGGACAACTTGTGACCTGGATCCTTTTTGGGGACATTTGCAAACTAATATATCGCCTTTTTCTTAGTGTCATTTAACGCACATAACTATGGTAAAATATCTATCCATCCATCCATTTTCTACCGCTTAATCCCGGTAAAATATCTACCTAATGTTTATTTCCTCGTCCAAACTTTATTCATAGAGAGGGAGTTTAACGGAGGAATAAATCTGCCTGGAAGTCAGACAAACAGATGAAAAGTCTGCTTTCCTCAGCTTCTTCTCACTGCTTCAAATCCTTTTCTCATCGTCCACACGCCAATTTCTGACAGTGATGTGACTCCCATTTCAGTATCAACAAGATATTTTCATAATATGTATAAAGACCCGCGAGGGGATTAACAACAAGTGATTGATGAAAAGCATTGGTTACGGTGGAAATGTGCTCCTGGTAGATCTTGAGCACAAGTTGTGTTTAAGTGATAAGGAAATGTTTACCTCTACGTCTGACCTGCTTCTCTTACCATTTGAAGTGTCAATCTACTGAGTCGCTGGGTATCAGTGTTAAGCCTGTTAAATGTCAAACATCACCAGGAGCTACAGATAGCTTATTTCTTTTTTCTTTACTCACTCCTGGAAATGACTCTGTGTGCTTCAGTATGGTACCTTTTTCTCTGTGCAAGTCGTAGAAGAATTTACAGAAATTACCAAAGACTATAGAAGTTCATACGCTAGTTATACGGAGGCACGGCTGAAAATTGGCTTTATTCAAACATAATGCAGTCATGGCAGGAGTTGAAATGCTCTTCCTCAGTTGTTCCAGTTTTTAACTCCATCATTTCACTCAGTAGTTCATTTATTTATCAAAAATAGGATAAATTACTAACAGTGGAATGAGCTAAATCCGGTGTCGGGGCCTAGTTAGAAATTGTAAACACAACTTTGGCTTTTGAGAAAAAAAACAACTTAAAGACTAAGTTTTTCTGCTTCATTAAGAAGAGAAGGAATAGCTAATCACATCTGTCCTTCATTTTCTTCTCCCCTTGCAGCACATCTGCTGTGACTGTAAGAAGAGTTTCTGCGCTCTGTGCTCGGTGCTACAAGAAAACCTGCGCTGCTGCACGACCTGCCACCTGCTGCGCGGCACAGCCTTCCAGCGACCTCGCCTCATGCAGCTCCGTGTGAAAGACCTGCGCCAGTACCTGCTGCTGCGCAACATCCCCACCGACACGTGCAGGGAAAAGGGGGACCTTGTGGATCTGGTGCTGTGCCATCAGGGGACACGAGAGACCCCGAGACCCGTGATGGAAGAAGACGACGAGGAGGAGGAAGAGGAGGAAGAAGATGAGGAGGAGGAGGAGGAGGAGGACAACACACGTGAGGATGAAGGGGAAGATGACACTGACAGTCTGCACTCACTCCCTCACTCACGTGCCGCCTCGCCCCCCACTGCAACACGCTCCACCTCTGAACAGTCGGTCTTGTCCGCCTCTCAGGGAGACGTGTTAAGCCCAAGTGACAGCTCAGGGACCACCAGCCAGGTTTGTGTGCACATACACACAGCTTATATTCAGCAGTTTACTCTTTCTAGCCACACACACACACTCAGACATCATTATTCCCTAACTATCAGACGCTGCACTTCCCTCACATCTGCCCTCGATCTATCCAAAATGATTAATTTCAAATGCAAAATCAACACGTTTACAGTTTTCACAGGGACCGCTTAGAGTCAGACAAGCAAGCAGCTTAACATGCAAGTTTAAATGGGTTTTTGTTTTGTTTTGTCGTCTCCTGGTTGTTCAGCTCTCGCTTTTTTGTTGTGAATGAAGGTCTGAAATCCTCTACATATCAGTGGATTGTCAGTGTTCAGCAAAACATCCATGTGACAGCTGGAAACAGCTGTGTTTGCTTCGTGTTTAAGCTCAAAGCCCTCCGACCAGCCAGTGAGCCAGCTTAAGCCCTTTGCCTTTTTTGGTCTGTTACATAGGCACATTCTGTTATGTAACAAGCACACAAGTTGAAAACTCCCCACAGCATCGCAGCTGCAACCAGAGAACAGAAACACTAGTACAGTACATCACTTTTCTCCATGGCTGTGAATAAATATGCTGCATTTTGTTGTCTAGAATATGTAATGCAGCTATAAAGTAAATGTGCTTACTAAATTCAGTGTAATCTGATTGGTTTTAGTTGAAAAGGACTGCGTCTCATGTCCGAATTAGGCCTGCAAGATTTAAAATACATTTTTAAATGAGAGATTTCTAAAGCATCCAATTTTTTAGGGCAGGAATTAGAAGGAAATTCTGTAATATAGTTGATTTTTAACCTTTTTGTGGCAAGAGAATAATAAACAATAAAATGATCATATCATAAGCAGCAGATTTACATTAGAAAAAAGGTTTCAGATAATTAACACAATATTTAACACACTGGTTAACAAAAATGACATGTCACATGACAAGTCATTCATTTAAATGAAGATTTGAAATTATTTTACATTGATAATTTTTTTCTTCTTTGTTGTTTAAGTTACACATTTTGCAATGTAAATTGGCCCGAAGTGCAGACCTCTGTGTTTAAATTAAGGTTTTTTTAAGTCCAAAATTGGTAAAGACGAGCTGTCTCCTTCAAGAGTGTTTTGTGGAGAAATCAATAAAACCATAAATAAAATGTTAAAACAAGTCTGACAGGTCAGGAGAGCACGGATTCCCCTTGTTGCTTTCCGAGCTGTTGATTTTATGCTGGTTTTTCTGCCTTTTTGGAAGATATAACGCAGGTGATTGGATTTACTGCTGCATAATTTTCTATTTCATTACGTTCAACAGGCATTTTTTTGTTCAAATAAAAAACTAACTAGCAGCTTTCACAGCAGAGGAGAACTTTCTAGTAGTTTCACATGTTTCGAGGTTGAACAAAATCCAACATCACAGCACAGAAATGTTGTTCCAGGGAGGCCCGACTCTGCGAGTGAGTCGTCGCTACTGCTCGTGTTTGTGTCTCTGAGGAGTCTCGTGTGAGCACAAACATGATGTCTGTGCGAGAGCTGGCATCTCGCACCAAGGCTCTAACAGATGCATTATTAACACATCTTTATTGGAGAAAGATGGGGGTGTGCTGATCTGCAGAATGGCCCAGAAATGGGTTGTTTTTATGACACGGGGGTGGAAATGATCAGATGCCACATTAGATATTACAGGCTGTTTTTGTTGTTGTTGAAAAGATCAAACAAAAAAGAAAGTGGTGTCTATTCAAAGTATACAAATAGACTAAAATATCACATGCAAATCACTACCTGAACTATTTGCAGCTTCTTTTAGTTTCTTCACATTTAAAAAGAATCATTAACTAATACATTTTGTGAACATGAGTAACATTAGTTGTCTGAACAGTTGCACAAGATGCATTTAATTTTCTCTTATTGATATTTGGATTACTTGATCATTATCTTTTGAAGTCATTTTGAAATTGAAATTCCATAATGAAACATTTGTAGTGGGTAATCAGAGTAACATTTACTGGCAGCAATTGTTACATATTTGTGTTTTTATCACCTTAAAACCAGCCAATCATATCCTAAGACATCATGGAATTATAATCTTTGCGTTCCTCAGTGTTTCACCTCTAAATTACTACAATACCTGTAGAGGTACAAACCAAACACTTTTGGATTAGCTGCTGGGTTCATCTTTACAATGACCTTTGTGTTACAAAGGATGACATACTATCTACGTATATGATGGCTCATTTAAAGTCAGGAAAAGTGTGCAACATCATTTAGTGTCAGAACTTGGCCTCAGAGCTGAGTTGCTGTAAAGTTTTCATAAAAACATGAAGAAAACATCCTTCAAATAGCTGGAAGCAACACACAAAACTTCCAAATCTGTCATGTTGCACACTCTCTTTAACAGGCCGCTTTCATGGACAATTCAGTTTTTGATGCGATTATACAGCAACATGCATGAGACCCGAGTGAAAATACCTGAAAGGTGTTTTGTGGTTTAGAAATGTTTGTGTACAGATGAAGTCTTTTGTGCTTTGCGTAGCGTTCATTGAGAAATGTGGATAAAGATAGAAGTTCAAATACTGTCTTGTTTGCAGAGGAGTCATGTTTAACCCATAAAACTTTAAAGCTTCCTTTTTATTAGGCGTGAGATTAGTTTGAGGACATAAGACAGACTGACAGAGGCTGTCTCACACCAAAAGCATAATATCAGTAACCCAGCAGCATGATTTCTCTCCTGTTTGTGAATATGTCTCTGAGCCTCACGGCCCTTTTATGGCATTAAATCACTCGATTATGCTTAGATTATGCTTGCAATTTTTCAAGCTAACCCTATGAGTTCAGCATCATTTTGAAAGTGTAATGCAACTTAAATTGACTTCAGCATGTTGATCTCCTCTCACAGGAACACGAGGATACTCCAACAGCATCCCTTTTGAACCTGGAGCCCACTGAAAATATCTTGGAGGTGTGCCACTTGTTTCTATAAGCATCTAGAGAGCCCAATGACCTTCATCCTAAAAGTGTGAGTGAAGGCAATCCCGTCGAGTCACTGATTGAAACCCTGTTCCCATGTGGATTGTAGGTCAGCCCGGCAACGCAGAGAAGGATCAGAGCCTCGCTGTCTGATCTCGACAATGAAGAGGCGATAGAGAACCTCTCAGTCCGCCAGCTGAAAGAGATTCTCGCCAGGAACTTTGTCAATTACTCCGGCTGCTGCGAGAAGTGGGAGTTGCTGGAGCGGGTGCACCGACTCTACAGGGAAAACGAGCAGAACAGAAAATCCAGTGAGCGCTTTTGGCTTTCGCGTATCAGTTCCACACTTTCATCTTTGCTGTTATCTTTGTCTAAACACGTTTTTTTCCTCTTTTCTCTTCTTTCTTTAGTGGAAAATGTCTGCATAACTGCAGGTAATTGCTTTTGAGTATTGTATCTATAATTGAGATATGACATTGCCCTTTGATGTTACCGATGCATCAGGAGCACTTTAACTGGATGGAGACATATCTCATTGAAATAACACGGTATCATATGCTCCCACAGCATTGTTATAGATTAAAGGGTAAATCTGCCGTCTAACTGATTTTTTATTATTATTCCCATTCTTACCAATAAAGTGGTTGCATATCCTCCACCTCTCTGCAACAGTGGAGTTGGAGGTAAGATGTTATTATAAAATGCCACCTTATCACCTCCTCCATGATTGTCACTCATCTGTCAGTCATCAGTGAAGGCATGCTGTAGAGCATCTTTTACCACCTCAGTATTTTCCATCATCTTTTGTATTCTTGTTTTATATTCATTATTTCCAACCTAATTGAATGTCTCCACATCCTGTCACCATGTCTCTTAAATTTCATGTTATTCTAAGGGACAGCATCTTGTCCTGTCATTAATGCAATTTATTAAAGCTTTTACCTCTTGATGAGCCATCATATTACCTTAGTAGCAGCACGTCTCCATTCGGTGTAATTACAATGTCAAGCTTCCACGCTGAAACAAAGGGCTCAAGGATCTTATTAGCACATTTAACATTCAGCTGTGCCGGGGTGGTAGACAGGCTGCAGCTGGATTGATTTTTTTCTCCTGTCATAGAAAATGTAAGCAGCAGGAGCCAGATTTAGGCCAGTCAGCTGATCAGTCAGCATTTAACTCCCATAAGCCAGCGCACTGACACGATTTGATCTTAAACTACTTTGATGGGCATGGCTCGTCTTCCCCAAGCTGGATTGGACAGTTGATTGATTTGATGTATAGATGAATCCTATACATTTAAATAATTTTCATGTTAATCTGCACATAAAAAATGTCCGAACTGACCTAGATCATAAGAAAAACAGCTGTTACAAAATCTCTGAAGCTAAATGCAGCTAAGTTTTGTAAAGTCAAGCTAAGAAAATGACAGTAACTGTAAAAATAAGGTTTAGTTTGTCCATTCTGGGCTGCTGCTGCATTGAGTCAGATTCCTTAGACGTACAGATTTAAATATCTGGTTAGGTGGAAGTGATGGAGGAAGAAGAGATGAATGGAGTCACTGGCGCTCTGGAGCAGCTGCTCATCATCTCCAATCTTAATAAGCGTTTGGGAAACAATCATTTACTGACAATATGTCTTAAATTTCCATTCGCAGATGGTGTCAAAGCTCAGCTGGCAGCGGATGAAAACCTATGTCGCATCTGCATGGATGCCATCATCGACTGTGTGTTGCTGGAATGTGGTCACATGGTGACCTGTACCAAATGTGGGAAGAGGATGAGCGAGTGCCCCATCTGCAGGCAGTATGTAGTGCGGGCCGTGCATGTCTTCAAGTCTTAAAACTCTGTGCGTGCATCAGAGTGGCCCTCAGGCGTGCACGTGGCCCAAGCCCTGAATTGATTTCTGAGGATGAACTGCTGTGCATGACGTCTCACAGGGCCTAATGCTGCAGCAGGCGAGAGCAACTTTACGGTCTTTGAAACCAGACTGTTGCCTCTGGCCGACCATGGTTTAAACCCTGCCCCCTGTCCCGTCACCCCCTCACTAAACTCACATTCCGGTCCCGCCTCTCCTCCCTGGTTGCCCGTCATCAGCTGCACCGGGTCTGTCAGACACTCCTGCCATCACTTTTCTGCATTTTCTGTTCAGACTCTTCTCACAGGAGACGACAGGAGGTGGTTCTTCGGATACTTGAAGAGGTTTGGGTTGTTTTTGATGAAATATTTAAGATCCCTGGGTTAGAGTCAATATGGTTTACACGGTCATGCCACATGACACTGTGTTATCTCCCTCAGTGTTCTTTAGGATGTGCAATATCAGAGATAAAGAAATGTGTTTTTTAGAAAAATGTCTATTTATTGGTCTAAACACTACATGCACCGAGTCATCTCCTCACACACACAGGAGTGTGTAGCGTGCAATATCATGCCTTCAGTGGATTATTTGGTTAAAATCTCACAGTATGCATCTCATAACCAGCAAGATTGGTGTGATAGTTTACTCCTGGTTTCAGGTTTTTTCTTTTTTTTTTTTTGTTTGCAAATGAACTTTAGGAAGTAAAGCGTTCATGTAAACATTTTAACACGGTGTGAAAGATGTGATTGTGTCTTCGCTTTCTTATCTGATGATAAACATTCCTGGTTTTGTGTAAAAACTCATAACAAAAAAAAATTGGAGGCCCCATCGCGGCCTCTTTCTGGACTTTTGCCATCTCTGTGATTGGATCGTTTTCAGATAACTCAGTTCAGCTGACATCACGTGACAGCATGGTCTTATAATGATGGCAGCAAATGTGTCGTCCTTCCTCTGAGAGCAACAGCGAAACACAGCTAAAAACCGGACCTCCAGCTTTGTTTTTATCTTACAAACATTCATTTCTCTTTAAATAACTTTCACCAAGCAATACCACCTCATTTTAGAGTCTACCAGTTGCTTGTGTTGTCCTCTGTCAGATCTAAAAGTAGATAACAGGTGCTACTTTCTTGTTTCTGAGAGCAACCTCAGAATGCTTTATGTCCAGTCCAGGCTTCCTTACACATATCCCTCACACAGTAAGAGGCAGAAGTAGCAGATTTACTTTACCCTGTTATGCAAATGAGACACACTTAATGTTATGAGATCCAGTTAACTCAGATGTCACTAAAATATCTGTTCTGTATGCCTGTGGTATGTTCAAACAAACTGCAGTGGATTTTCTCTTAAGGGAATCTCACAGATAGCTTTTATCGTTGGTTACTGATAAGTTATTAAATGTATATTTTTCCATTTTACTTGGGAGACATGTGATGTAAAAATCTACTAAGTACAAAGGTTTAAAAATAAAATGCTATACAGTTTTCCAGAATGTATTCCTGCTGGTTTTGGTGTCTCACCAATTAAAGCTGCATCACTGTTTCCATTTCTTACACCTTCTTGTCATCGTCTGCTTCAAATCCATAACCGATATCCGCATCACACCACTGTAACACTGTACGACACCTGTTTCTGGAAGATGTCACTCATGGGCAGCTACAGTATAATCAGACTGGACAGTATCGTGATCACTCATAATGCCAGATATTTATATTTTTGATGTTGAATCCTTTTTATTTTGGTTAAGAGGAGAAAATGGGTTATTTGGATTCAATAAATGCAGTACCACAAACCAGAAAATAAAATCCTGCTCCTTATTTAAGTGGCGATTACGGTAAAGGCACGTGGCGGTTTTTCTGTATGTTCCTGTATGAATCACAGACACACTGCTCAATATTTAAAATGAATTTAATATCTCAAAAGGTTGACTTTTTTCTAAAGGCTTTACATGTACAATATTTACAGATAGATCTGAAGTAATGTACTAAAAATTTATTTTGACACAAGCTCTTGATAAAAACATGACTTTTTAATGTAAACCCATCCACCAAACTGTAGAAAAATGGACTGCTTTTAAGGAGTTCCACAAAAGACATTTAAAAAAACAAAACAAAACACCAATTTTAAAGATCCAAAACACAGAAAACCTATCAAATAATTAAGCTGGTGAGTTCGTCAGAGGTTAAAATGAAATGTCTGTAGGAAAAGCTGAAAAACAACCAGTGTGAATGTGTCTTAATCAGTCAAGTCAGATAGTCTTTTATCATAATTTGTACAAATCTTTCAGAAAATCTGGAGTGGCAGCTCATAGGAAAGGATGCTGCTTATCTTCAGTGTAAGCGTCTTAGTAGTTGTTCTTAAACATTATGTTTATATGGAGAGGTTTTTGTAGAATATGTTTTGAAACTTCTGAAGGAAGAGGAACATTTTGATATAAACAGGAAGTAAACTGTAAAGCTAAAAAAAAGGAATCAGACATTTTTGTGGAAGAAAACAGTTTTCTAAAGGATTTGCACAAAATAAATATATTACTCTTGCTGATTCTTATTTCTCATAACGTTCAGCCGCATATCTTTTCTCATCATGTAAAAAACATGGTTGGAATAAACAGTTATATCTTTAAAAGCTTATTAAACGTCATCACTGATGTAAACATTTCTTTGCTGCATGCAGAGCTAAAACGCTTACTTCCACAAAGCACCAATAATACTAAGAGATTGCAGGGATCTTACTGTGCGTGTACATCTTAACCAAAGATACAAGCAGTTAGTAAAATTAGCTGAACATCTCAGAAGTGAAAAAATATGCCTTTTAACACTGTACACGGTAGTGTTTGTGAGAATACATTCATGTATTCATACTTACTGTATCAGTGCAAATAACATGTTTGAAACATTTCAAACATCTCTCATCCAAACAGATACAATAATATTATATGGAAAAAAATATACAGGACCTGTCTATTAAAAACTGAGCTCAGCCACATATATATATATATATATGTATATATACGTGTATATATATATATATATATATACATATATATATACGTATATATATACATATATATGTGTATATATATATATACATATATATGTATATATATATATATACGTATATATATGTATATATATATAC
>JBAMHV010000020.1:11974590-11996405 GCA_037177535.1 Pseudomugil gertrudae | reverse complement strand
AATAAATAATTTATTTTAACTGCCCTAAAGAGAAATGAAGTCCTCCTTTACTCCTGGCTCACATGTCATCCTGCAACACCCCTACTCTACCTTTAAATACACAAAGTGCTCAACAACCTGCACTGTTACTGTATTTAAGTCCATGTTTAAATGAAAACAGATTCTATAAGTATTGTTGAATTCAGCTATTTACCAGGAAGCCTGTTGATAAGCCAGCTGAGCTGTTTCTTAGATATGTTGGTCCAACTGAGGTCCAGAGCTACAGGCTGCCTCCGGATTATCCCGCTCAGCATAAGAGGTGTGATGGACTTGCAGCGGTTCAAATTGATTTGCTTCCAAAGTCTCTTGTCGCAGCACCTGATGAGAGAGAAAAAGCAACATGGTCACCAGGTGATGATCTGTGAGCACGCGTTTTCAGTCGAACGTCTACCCACCATCTGTTCCAGGTCCGACACACACGCATGCCTACGCAGAGATCTCTGTGAGTGAGATGACTGAATACAGTCATCCAGGTCTCTCTGCGCATGACGTGAGCTTCTCCATCATTCAGTGGCAGTCTGTCAGGTGGGGGGCTGATGGGAGGCGGCCGGATCACATGCCGCTCCATTTGGATGCATCTTGGCGGTGACCTGCGAGGGAGTGGCCGGGGGCATATTGGTGTGATAGGAGTGCTTCTGCTCCAGCTGATCGGTGAATAACTGTGCGGCGTCCCGTTCACTTCGCGGCCTCGGTGTCGCAGCCAGTCACCCAGATCACTGCTGCCGTTATTAAGAGGCCATCTAGGCTTCTGGTCATCTACCTCAGTCTCAGGCTCAGATTTCACCGGCTTGTGATTCTGGTTGGTCAGACAATCTTCGGTTTTTAGTGGCTGCCTGTTCTGATTTACCAAACCCTCCTCTGTTTTAATGGCTTTACGGCTCTGATGAGTGGTGCAGTCCTCTGTTTTTATAGGTTTGCGGTTTTGATTGGTCACAGAATCTTCGTTCTTTAGTGGTCTGCGATTATGGGTGACTGAGCCATCCTCAGTCTTTACTGAACCATGTTTCTGATTGTTCAGGGGATCTTCTGTCTTGGAAATCTCCTGTTTGAGCTCTTTGCTGGCCTCTTTGGAAATACGTCGACACTGATGGCGAGCTTTAACCTGAGCGGAGCTCCTCTCCTGAGTGTCTCCTGACTCACTGCTTGGTCCAGCTCGGGGAGAGTTGGAGGACGAATGATCACTCTCTTTGGCTGTGGTTGTTCTCAGCAGTGGATTTAAGAGAACCTTAGTTTTGTCATCTGCACTGTCCCTCTCTTTAGCCACTGCCTCCTCTTCCTCAGTATCATCTTCCTGCACCTCATTGTCATACTCATGTTTGTCTTTAAAATGCATGCCATCCATAGACAATCCATCTTCTTCACGATTCCCCTGTTCCTCATCTTCATCTCCATGATCATTCTCTTTCTTGATTTGGCGCCACAGCTTCGAGCTAAATGGGTCATCTGGTTTTGAAAGTTTTTTCTAAGAAAGAATAAAAGGAAATTATTACAAAAAATGAAATAATTTTCAAATAATGAAACTTTATTTTCAACTTGCACTTTTAAATGATTTTAACTGAGATGTTGACACATAAATGCAATGAACTACTAAACTAAAATATAGGAAACAATCTGTTGACTGTAATTCAGAATTTGAAGTGACATATTTTTATCCTATAATTCCCCATAAACCAATGTAATTTTCCTAGCTTTAGAGTACATTTGGGAATGTAAAGCTAACAGTAAAGTTAATAAGTTGCATGATTCTACTTTTTTTCTGTATCACTTTATGTTACCAAAAACTACAAATTCTGACAAGAAGGTGTAACTTAAAGGTGTAACCTACAGTATAATGCAATCTACATCTGCAGTTAGGGGGAGCAGAGTGCATCAGAACAGCTAAATAACATATTTTAAAACTGACATGAATAAAAAGTGAAACATTAAAACCTGTCCTAATGTGGCCGTGTACAGCTTCTAGACTGTTATATTGCTTTATTTGCCATCACAAAGCCGTTCTGACAGATCACCATTAGATGATTATAAAAGTAGTCAGCTTGCCTAGTTTGATCTGTTCTGCTAAATCTGTTAAAGCCTTCAAATAACACAATAAAACAGATTGGCAGTAAACCAGCACCTTCCAAGTCCACAGTGGTAATACGTAAAGGGAGTGGCTTTTACCTTAGTTTAACACTAATGTTAGTGTTCACTGTCAAACAGTGGATAAAAAAATTATGATGTTTAGGGACAGTGGGAAATGTTTGTTACTATATTTCATGTTGTTTTATTGTGATTTTGTGCATCATTTTTTGCTGCTGTTAGAAAGCAGAAACAGTAACATAAGCCCACTGTGGACTATGTGATGAGATGAAATGCACAAGCCAATATCCAACCAGTTCATCTTGATGTGATGAATGGTGCCCTAGTTCCTTGTTATGGGACCTATAGGTCCCCACTGTAACCTTAACAGCACTTAAAAGATTCCTTCTGCCATTTGTGTCTTCATTCAGTAAAACACGGACCTGATAACATGATTAGAAGAAACTAAGGGCAACTCACCTTCTTTTTTACAATGATAGGCTCATCGTTGGTGTCAAAAAGTTTCCTTTTTTTCCTGAGTGGATTATCCTCTAGTCTTGGTCGAGGCATACCGTCCAGAGACAGCAGAGGTGGGCGTTTCTTTGGGGGCTCTTCATCACTTCTTTTAGAGACGACGTCCCGCTCTGCCTTTCTCTTCACTGCAGATACGGTAGTCAAGGAAGGAACAGTCGCTGTTGTCACTGTGGGCGAGTCAGACTCGTCCTTTGAATCCCGGTTTAAGCGCGGTTCTTTCAGAAGCGAGCCAGGGAGGTTTGACGCATACTTAAATCCTGGCCCCCTTTTTTGCTTTGAGGCCAAAAAATTAGAAGAAAATAGGGTAGGACTTTATTTTTCTGGTTACAAGACACTTCGATAAAGTAAGATGCTAAAAAACATCATCCATTAGTCAGACACATGTAGAGTAAAGAGCACAGTGATGCTTACTTTCCCTGTTTTCCCTGCATGGTTACACTTTGGACATTCCCAGCAGTTTGGCAACTCATCATTAACTAATCCATTTGAGTCTTTAACCTGAACACAAGAAGCAGATACACAGTATTAGAGAGCATTTTGCAGCCATGACAAAGAACTCCAAGTCCACAATTTCATCAACATTGTTCACGGTGCTAATATTTAATGCATAACACTATCAAGGCATTTACCTTGAGACAGTTGGGATGAACTATCTCATTGCAGATGGAGCACTCCATGAGCATCAGGTTAAACTTCTCCTCCTCGTCTTCCACCGTGTCTTCCTTTCCAGCCTCTCCACAGACAAGACATACTGCTGTGTGGGGCAGGACAGGCTGAGGGAGACAGAGATGCTGCATGAAATTGCTACTCTTAGCTGCTAACCAGCATATTTAAATAGTTACATGCAATGTTTTGTGTGGGCTTGCAGTGAATGAACTATTGTTTTGAAAGATAAGGCTAAACAGATTTACAACACTTCTTTACCAATGCATGAAACAGCCTGCTAATGAGATGACTTAGCTACAAACCTAATCTCACACCATGTAATACTGATTAAAACAACAAACCCAAGAATGTGGTGATTCATTTAAATCTGGTTCTGTAGCGCATACAGAGATAATAAATCAGTCACCATAGTTTCTGTTTAAGGTTTTCTTCTATTTGCATCCCATTCATTATGAGCCCAGCGTGTTGTGAGCTTAAAAGACCTAAAATGGATTTCATCAGTCATGTTTTATTGTCCATATGCTTCTGTGCTTGCTCCTGAGATCCGGAGCACTCTCAAAGTGTTTTTGTTTTCTAAGAGCCAGAGGATTTTTGCTTGTCATAGTCTCAGTCATTTGGGTGTTTTTTGGCAGAAGCTGCCAGGTGCCTTTTAGTGGCTTCTGTCTGATTACTCCTAAACAAAGCCCCCGCTTTCGGAGTGCTCCTTCACTTGTTGCTTTATGTAAGGGTCTCTCTTCTTCGATATAGTCTAGTGTGCTTATTTGCTAATTGTCCTCGTGTTTGTTTGTTTTTAATATTTTACCAGAACGCTTCAAACTTCAGTACCGTGTGCAGACTGAGTAAAGTAAACAAATTAACAATATCCTTTGTAAAAAAACCTTCTTTTGCTCTGTGGTCTGTCCCACATACTGAGGCTGTGAACCTCTAAAGAATAAAAATAAAGAGAACATTGTTGTGTTAAAGGTGGGAGGGACACATAGAACACATTTCTGCAAGTACAGGATATTAGAACAATGACAAAAGATGCTCACACAAACTTCACTATACTGGTAAAACTCATTTATGACATTTCAAGTCTTTACCATCATCTGCATCACAGAAACAAATCCAGTTTCTGTCCATGGTACTGAAACGTGCAACCACAGCCCAATAAAATATGCTCATGAACCCAAAGGGAGCTGCAGAATGGATATGCAAGATGGACGGCAGGAAATCTTCAAACTGCATCTCTGCATTTATTTGTGCTGGCATTTTTAGTAAAACTAATATATTACACAATTAGTTTTAATTTCTGACACTGATTGTGTTATATCAACAATGAATGATAAACCTGAGTGATGAAAATCAAAGGATTTTTAAAAACAAACTATTTAAAGGAAGTTTAAGATTGTGTGAAGACAGATAACAAAGACTAACAACCAAACCTGAAGCTAGAGATAAATAAGCTGCTCTGGATTATCATACATTTAAAAAAATCTCTGCACAGAAGTCGAATAAAGTATCTCTAAAGTGCTCGAGTGATGTAGTATGTTGCTTATTTTTTAACAAAAAGAAGTGCACAGAGATCACAAGGTTATCTTAATTAGATAAGGTTTCAGGAGGGTCTACATGCTTGAATTGTTTCTTGACCAGTTGCAGGAACTTCTCTAATGGCTTATTGGTAACTCACTGTGATAAAAGGGCACCAAGAAATGATTCAATAATCACATCAAAACCATATATAATGTGTTAATTAGAGTTATTGTTTCCCTCTGCGTAGCACTAAAGCAGCTGTTTCCAGTTTTTTGTGAAAAGATATTCTAATCCACCCCAAAAGGCACCTTTTTATTTCACAGCCATAAAAATCCAATAATCAGTTTTCTCCTGTCAGAAAAAAGCAAATGTCAAACATTATGCATAAAAAACAACAAGATAAGGTCCAAACATTATGTACTTACAGCAATACACTGCCTCATGATGCATGACTGCTTCATTCGCCCTGGCCCGCCAAACTTTTTCATATCCTTACAAAAATGACACTCTCCGCACTCTGTCCGCAGGCATGCCTCACACTTTCGACAGCGAGTCCTTCTCCTCCTGGCACCAGATGTTCCCCGACTGGCTGACAGCTTGACTGCTGATGCAGGAGATGCAGCCATCTTAGGTTTTGGCCGATTAGGAGGCCGAGGCTAAAAGAATGAAGAAAATACTGTATCACATACCTAAAAACAATACGCCAGGAAATACTTCACAGAGATCTTGACTGCATCATAAATTATTTTAGGCAGCTTTATATTAATCTTGCAGATAGATACATCTGGCAAATATTTCATTTAAATGTACTGCAAGTGTGTTCATATAATGACATATTGAAGGGAGTTTGGCTTCCTCTTAATTCCTACTAGAAATTCAGAAGCCTCAGAATCGTAACAAAGGATGAATAGTTAACAAATCACCATGCCACACATAGTTCTGTGTACACAATCTATTATCTGTACCGCTTATTCCAATGAAGGGTCGCAGAATAGTATATTATAACAGTTTGATTAAAAAAGAAAACATAATGATACATATACACACTACTGAATACAAACCTAATCCAAACGCTCTTGGTATAAATGCATTACTCATGGCTCTCACACTACAGAAAATAAGAACAAAAACACACACACACACACACATCAAAAATGTCCCTGAAGGCGCCTTCCAAATTTAGCACCTCACTTGCCTGCATGTTTCTACTTCAAAGAGAAGCTACACTTACGACTATATTTCACACATGCATCACTGAGACCCATTATCCACTGTTAGAGGGCACACAGACTATTTACAGCAATGCACATTATCACATTTTGTTGTGCAATGAAGAATAGATGTCTTTGATCAGCACCATTATTGTTTCTATGATATAAAATCTGCTCCCTCTCAGGCTCAGAGCCAGACCACAACAATGTGGGTCTTTTTTCCGCTTGTTTGCTTTTTTTTTTGCCATAAAAACTGGTTTGAAAACACTACCAGCAATTCACATCAGACAATAAGTGGCTGTGTGAAATAAACAAGAACAAGGGCTGAAAAACCCTGCAGTTCTTGGAGATGAAGATCGGGATTCTTTAGTTACATCGGCAGTGCAGATTTTCCTGGTGTCAGCATAGCAACAGCCACATCCCATTCCCTAACAGAACAGTGTATGACACACACACACTTGTAACCAATGAGAACTGTAATGAGAGCCTCTAACAGAAAAAAAAAGTGAGCGGGCTAAATCTTAGGCACATTACAATAATTTATTCTAACAATAACCACAAAATAGATCGACAGAGGCAGTCCGATATGTGAAGAGCAGACAGGATTAGAGTGAGATATTGGGGAGGGGGGTAGGGCTTGTGCAGTCTGCGCTGGACTGTTGTGGGGGTATGCATGGGGATTAACAAGAGGAGGAATAACCAACTAAAAAAATCCATTCTTAAAGCAGATAGACTCTGATCTGTTGCCCACTCAGTCCTGTGTGGTGTGAGACATGTTCAAGTTAATGACACGTGCAACATTTACTGTCCATTGTTGTGCACCTGTTACTTTATTTACAACTTCAATTAGCAAATAATAAAACAGGGGGAAAACACTGATTACTGTCCATATTGTTCACTAATTCCCTGCTTACCCCCTGCACAGACCCCCATTATCTGATAAGGGGGTGATCCCTAAACCAAATATCTCTCTGGAATGCAAAACTAAAACAACCTGGCAACAACTTTCTTTAGCTTTTGCAGGTGTTTTGGGTTTTTTCTGTTTTCAACTAAATCACAAATACAGCAGTTAAATTTCCAACAGTTTCTGAAGAGATAAGCATCACATGTACCTTCTCTGAATTGTAATAAGGACAACACGTGTGACCTGGCAGTACCACTTTACAGCTTTATTCAGCTCATTCAGGTTTTAAAGAAGACTAAACTTCCTAAGAGTCACTCATCATTGCATGAAAACACTAATTGAAGACCGCTTAAACTGATTACAGGATGCACAAACGCTGTATCAAATTGTTTTATTACAGCAGCAACAACAGCTTAGAGCAGCGATACTTAATAGAGCTGTGGCTACTTGACACAAATAATCCAGAAGAGTGAGGAAAGAGTCTCACACTGACTCCATCAAACTGAATCAAAAACCTGCAACAGTGCCAATCAATTAAAAACAAGATGGTGATACTACACAGCACACACACACACATAACAGTAAATTGATTCATGAGTTCCTCTGATTCAGCTTAAAAAAAGAAAAGTAACAAAAGATATCACATGCACCTTAACACTAGGGAATTTTGTCACTCCAAGAACAGGTGTTTTACAGTCAGCAGGATGAAACGTAAAAAATGCCCCATGATATTCATCAAAATAGTAAGATGCATACAACCATCTGCAGTCAGCTTTTTTCAAACTCATATGCAGCCATGTACTTAAATAAGGGGGTGTGGTTGAGAGGTAAGCAGTGTAGCAGGAGAAATATCTAAATCACCAAAACACATCTGTTTTACTTGTACGCAAGTCCCATCTGCTGCACATCTGAGATTTACACCAATAAAAATGAGACTAATTAGCCCTTCTTTCTAGGTAACACAACCTGACATAATTATCCGTTTTAACTCTGTTCTTTGTGCATCACTTTCACAACTGAACAACGAAACATTCCTCTCCTACATCTTGACACAGCCAACAGAAGGTCTAAGCAAGAAAAACAGAGTCTTGCCCTAGTGCTGGATTACGCTGATTAAAGCACAAGCATGCTCTCAGTCTCCCTCTCTCACACACACAAACGTCAAACCTATGAAGACAAAAAAATCAAAGAACAGAAGCCAAACTAAATCAATGCTTTTGTCTAAAGGTAGCTCCATTTCCTCGCTGCTGCCCTTGATGCTGCACACTGCTGTGTATGACACCAAGCATTCCTCTGGCTGCCTCACTATTGCCTGCCTGCAGGGCTTCTGTGTGCTAACCTGCTCAGAGTCTGATTCGTAGTCCTCATCATCAGCACTCAACGACATGGCCATGGCTTGCTTTCAGACACCGTCCAGCTCACAGCAAACTGACATGGCTGCAGTCTCCACCTCCTCCTTCTACTCCTGCTACTGCAGTCAGGCCTACAGCCCTCCCTCTTGCTCCAAAGCTTCACAATACCACAAGCAGATGTAGAAAGCAAGCCTGCCTCATTAATATTGATTGGCTCCCTGGGATGGAGGAGGGATTCTGAGAAGCACAGGGCCAATAGGAGGATGTGCTGTATCAGAATATGTACTGGTAGGGAGTACACCTCTATCCAATAGAGAATGATGCAGCAGCAAAGGTGTTACAATATTCATGATGAGCATCACAGGGAGAGAAGAAGAGGCTCTGCACAGCCAATAGATCCAGATGGCATCTCATTACAAAAGGCAAACACAAAGGGGCCCTACGACCAGCAGCTGGCCGTGTGGAACAAGTGGGGGGGTGTTATCTATAGATCTGACCAAGAGACCAGGAAAAACTTCATTTTCATATATCCATGTAAAACCCATTCTTTCCTTCCTTCCATTGCTTCTTCTGCATTAACTATATTACATACATTAACTATAATACATCCGAGTTAAAATACGTCCATAAAAAACAGGAGTTAAGCTACTGTCCACCTTATTTCTTCACTTCTTTGTGAAACTGTGAACAACACAGTTAACAGTGTAACAGTTAAACTGTTAACAGGGAAATTGGAGGGAGGGGGGGGTCCTTTTTTATTTGCAGATTAACATAAAGCTTTAATTCTAGCTCTTTTAATGCTCAGCTCAAGGCAACGTGAAATCAGCCAGCCAGTGTTTATAAATAATTAATAACTTAATAAAACATTATGATGCTCAGAAAGTTGCTCTCAGACAATGATTGTTTGCCTAAATTAAAAATGATCAATGGAACTGAGAAGCAGTATATCACAAACATTACATCTATGTTTGTAAAATTTGGTGGAACAATTTTAAATAAGCTAACAACAGACACAAAGGCAACTAAATATTTGTGTAAACTGCTCTGAAAATGTACTGTGTGGTTTTAGTTCATAATAAACACATATGTCTAACTGCGGGGCTTACTATTATTATGCATGTGTTTAGTCAAAGCTATGCAAATAAGTGAGCCTATAACTGCTGTTCCTGAAAAAAAGAGTGCAAAGGAGGCCAGTGGGTGTCTAATAACATAAAAAACAGGATCTGAAACTGATATGAGGACAAGGGAACAACAAAAAAGTAAAAGGACTTGGAAGGAAATAAAAGAAAACTGTCGAGTATAAACAATACACTAGATTAAACACACTGAAATACAGATGAGTGAAAAACAAAGTGGGTCAAGCTGGCAGAGTTTCAAACAGCTGTTCTACTCTATAATACGACTATACAACTAGTGTACCACAGAAACTGTCTGACACACCCCGATCAGCCTTTGTGTTTGTAGTTTTACTGTGAGAGTGGGCCACATGGGTTACCTGGACCCCTGTTACGCTTTTCCTGTTTAATGCCACATCAGTACTTACCAGCACTTCTGGCAAATACTGAACACTTCTTACCAGGAGTGTTACTACATATAAGTTACTTTGGAGGCAGGTGTCATTGTCTTGTACTTACATGTGTATATTAAGGTACACCCATCAAGATGAATGAAGGATAAACAAAACTAACATTTAAAATGGAGTTTAATGAGTCAAGAAACTCGGTCCATAAAATAAAAATATTGGGTTTTACACTAACTTTATGTTCACTGAGTAAAATCTAATGACAGAAATGTAAAAAGAAAAGAAAACAGGAATGGTCAGTGTCTGATTTCAGGTGAAATATTCTTACCTTTGTCATTTTCTTAGTCCAGTACACAACAGGAAATCCAGTGACTGCTAATTTGGGGTCATCATCAGCATGTTCCCTTAAAACAACCTTAACAAACAAAGGGAAAAAAACAAGTAAACTTCACATTTATTGGAATTTATAATGCCTTGTGTTTTTTCTTTTACCTTCATGTCCTCTAGGAGAGCTAGAGGGTTCTCTATTCCCTCTGGAACACATTTTTTGTTTTCAGGAAGTGATTCCAGCTTCTCAACCAGTGTCCTGAGTCCAGTCAGCTCAAACTCAGTTAAATGGGTACTCAGAGACCCTGAAGCTGGAGAGTCCGAAGGGGTTTTGGGGAAATCTTGAATGGTTGAACCAGGATTACAGCTGTCCTCAGAGTCAACGGATAAAACAGTCTTGAGAAGCGGGACCTTTTCATTCTCAGGTGAGCAGGGGTCATTCTCAGTAGCCCCGTCCAGTTTTTCTCCCTGATCTTCCCGGGTGTGAGCCCCACATGAGTCCTCACTTATGTCCTGGTTCCTAGTGTCTGAGGAGGGACTCTCTGTCTTTGCTTTTGTCTCATAGTCTGAAATGACAAAAGCATTTTAAAATAATTAATAGGACTTGAAACAAACTACTAGATTCGTCAGATACACAACAGCCACAGCACTTTTTAGCAAAAGGTTGGATTTGGTGTAATATAAATAAAAAGCAATTAACTGAAGCCTCACTTCAATTTTATTTGTAATTTAAGAATAACAACTTACAATTTTTTTGTTTTAATTATGTGCTCCTTTTGACTTTGATGGCAGCAACATGTAAAAATACAAAACAGACTTACAGGGAGGAAGTAACGAGTGGAAAACGGTGCAATACTCGACTGGCTATAAAAAGCTGAGTTTTCACTTTCAAAGGGGGTTAAAAACTGTAAAAGACTTCATGGGAAAATTCTTCCTAATTTAATAGTAATATTCATCGCCATTTATTTAAAAATGGTACAAATCATTGAGCCATGAAATCCAGGTCAAATCACATTTAATTTATAAAGCACTTTTTATATTAACTTACCACAAAGTACTCTGTTTTTAATATATAAAAAAAGTGCCCCACCCAACCAAATGTTATGTACACATAGGTACGTGTACACAACCACAGACTTTATGTACATGACCTACAAAAACTTTTTTTAAAAAAAGCCTTGTGGCTGAATACTGAGGAACTAAAGTAAGGAAGCACCATCTCAAGAGGTCACCTGCACCAGGCGCCACCATCAGCTATGAGGCTAGAACCTCTACACCCAGGCCATCACCTGGCTGCAGATGCCCTGAGAGATAAGAGGGTGCAAGGCCTCTAAGACATTTAAAAAACATTAGAAGAACCTGAAACTCAATCCTAAAACACACAGGGAGCATGTAGAATGGGTGTAGTCCTTTAGCCTAAGGGCAACCCTGCACAGCAAGCACACAGTATTCACTGCAGCAGATGGCTCAGGAACTATTCAATCACAACTAATGAACAGTTTGTCTCCTATGTCCACAAATCAAAATTATAATTAACCTGCAAAGGCTAGAATAAAAATCCAGGAACATTGAAGAGTTTTGTGGACTCCAGATATTAAAGGTGAACCTGTGTTGTGGGAAAATCACAAACTGAGAGTCCTTTGGAAAATCAGAGCTGTGGCATGTTGTCACAGTTCGGTCATTTAAAAGGTCACATCCATCATGAAATGGGGACTCATTAGTTCACATGGCGTGCATAACTTCTTAACCCAGAGCTATAATAAATGCTGAACATTATATGAACATTTAGGAACAACATATGCTCCTATGGAGATCATTTTTTTAGTTCCTTTTGTTTATACCTGGAGTTTGTAATGTTTCAGAGTCTTTTATATCTCACAAGAAGTTGCATATAATTCTTGTATATGTAAAAATCTGAATCTTTCTTATCTTACGAGTCGTCCCAGTTTTCAGGCTGTAATTGACTCTACTTACCTATTGGCTCTTTGCGGATGTCGTGAGTGAGGTAGGACCGTTTGGTCAGGCAGTATAGGTATCTCTCCAGGACATACCAGCATATCTCGTAGTAAAAGGGGAAACGGAATTTGGAATTAACCTGTAGACAAGAAAAAAAGCAATTATTGCAGTTTGCAAAGAAAATAAAATATAAGAAATAACATACGTTTTAAAAATGTATTATAAATGTCTGCTCTTACATGTTCTCCCACTGAGACGTCAAACATTTCCTATCAGCAGTGTTGGGGAAAACAGCTTAAGCAACACGCACAAACAGCTAACAGCTCCTAAATTAAGGCTATAATGTTAAGATTTTACTTTCCAAAATCCTGAAATGACTTTACAATTTGATGTCTTATGTACGTAACTCTGAAAACATCTTGAACTGGTTTTGGTTTTAATTCCTTTCCCAGTCTAGCCAAGCTGATGCCTCCTCTCAACCTCTTATATGTTGAACTCTTGACCTTCCTGTAGGTCCCAGAGAGATTGATCTATTCCATATGGAGTTCAAAGATCTGTAATGCAGGTCAGAGTTCAGCCACACAATGGAAAATGCAAAGTCTTACCTTAGTCCTGTTCTCTATCTCATGGATGGTAAGCTGCATAGGAATGTTGAAGCTGTGCAGGATGTTGCCTCCAAACACCAGTGTGTCCACAGGCGTATAGACCGCGTGAATCCAACCTAAATAGCAAGAACACATGAAAATAAATGAGGAACAAGGAGAGGTTTCATGCACATTAGAGATAACTAATAATGCAGAATATTAAGCAGATAAAGCTTAGTGATTATCTGCATTCATTTGGCAGCCTATTTATTTCAGCTGGCTACTTAAATAAAACCAACACACCAGACGGGATGAAGAAGGTGTATCCTTGTTTAAGCTCCACCCTCTGACATCCATCAGCTTGGTCCCCCAGGAAGATATCACTCTGCTTGCCTGACAGGACCCAGTCCTCATACAGTGCCAAGTTATGTGGGGTTGGAGGCACGAGCCAGAACACCTGCATACAATAAGACCATGTCTAAACGGAGACTTTTCATTTTTAACAGACTTTAAAAGGTTACCAAAATCTATTTCCTAATGTTTGATCTAAAACCACTAAATAAGGGTTAATGGAGCAAACACTGTTATTAGAAAAATAGGATGAACTCACTTTCTGTCCCTTAAACACGTGATACCAAACCGATGTTCCCCCAAAATCAATGTGGAAGTCAGTGTAGCAACCTTTCACACTCATCAAGCAATACCTAGCAAGAAAATAAAGTGGTTTAAAAATATCTTCATTGAGTAGAAAACCACACCTGCACTTTCCAGAAAGCAGCAGTAATCGTAGTTATTACTTAATAAAAACTTATTCCCAGTAGGAAATGTAGAAAACTGCTCACACGCTCCTCTAGAATTGAACTGATCAGTTATTAGAGAAATTATTTACTCATGTAATTTCATGGCTCTGAAGAATCCCCATAATAACATGTATAATGTATTTAATTAAAAAAACAACATGTTTGCATTACAAGTCTTTACTCAGAAAATGTAATCTTTTAGGGAAGATGCTCATATTAAAACACTTATTCCTGTACTGACTTGATTCTCAGTCAAAACCTATGTAAATTATTCACTTAACAAATAGTCCAGTTCATGCTGAAATACACAGTCATCCTCATATTTATACATCTCATTAAAGAAAGAGCTGTCACTGGAATAAACTTGAAAAAACATGGAATTGGACCTAAAGGGTTTATACTTACAGTATACTATCACATGTTTAACAATATCATTTCATTTATGGTCTGTCTAGTTAATGTAGACTCACAGTGAAACTATGGAGTCATAAATTTCTACTCGACTGAACACCAACATCGTTCAGATGAACATCTGGAGGAGCCTAATTGGATTGTTGGTTTTTCTTCTTTGCTCTCTTTTTGCCTTTTTTCTCAACAAATGGAAAAAATGGAGTTTCAAATCTTTAATGTTGTTCTGCACACAAATACACCTACAACCGAGTGCTGCAAAAGTAAAACGTTCAATCATTGTGAAATAATATTTATCAATACATTTATACATTTAAAAGAAAAAAATGGATTTAGCAGCAAATATGATTTTCAAAATTATTTGTAAAATTATTTTATAATTAATCAATTTTAATAATATTAATATATTGTATATTGAAATATTAAATCTATTTGATTATTATTGACTTGAAATATTTATTTGCAGCTGCTTTAGATGAATGCAACTATCAATATAACTATATTTATACTTATAAGTACAATTGTTGGAATAATTGTTACTACTTAAAATACATTAAAAGAAAATAATTTTATAATGAGTATAAGGAAATAAATTACCGGTTTAAATTCATTTGTTTTCAGTACAGCTGACTGGCTGTGCAGTCAGACCATAGCTGTTACAAACCATCACTTTCTGTGTAGAGAAGAAAATTGCTGCCTAGCAACAGTCAAAAGCACGAATGAGGTGAAAATACATAGTGTTCACACAAGAGATGTTCTGACTGCAGTAAAAGGGGAATTTATAGCATTTACATTTTCTATAGAGATGGTCTACTCACTGCTTTTGTTCATAGACTAATGGAGAGCTTAATAAAAAACTAATAAATACCTTTGCACTTTAGGGTACTTCATCTCTGAGATAACATTAGTGGCTTCTGTTTGGCTTTGTTTCAAAGCAGGAGGCCACATGTTGTCCACCCAATCAACTTGATCTACCTGTAAGTTTAATCAAAACTGATTATTTATACATCATTATCAAAACCTTACTTAATATCAAACAGCAGCTTGTAAGTTGCCTTACCACAGTGGGCCGCTTGATTAGGTTTTCCAGCTTAGTGTGGCTGAACTCTAAACTGATGACATTGAAAAGTTTGTCACGTTCTTCCTCCGGTGTTTCATAATAACGGACAAACTGAGCCATGCTCATTTCAGAGCCTTTCTGCGTGCTCACATCCATTACATCAACAGAGCGCCGACTACCTGCAAGAAAGAAGCAGGACCTGGATTAAAGTAGTTTATGAGTTAGTGCATCCCGCCTAGTTTAGATGCAGAACCAATGTATCAATTGCTCTATTGTGACTTACAATGGTTTTTATGCCTAAAACCAAACCATTTGTCCAGTTTCAGTGAAAATGATCACCTGCAGCATCATATAATGGTGATTACGATTCACAATTTTGTGTAATGTTGCAAAGAAATAAACAAACAGCATTTCTCACAAAATCCTCCATCAAGGTGAAAACAACTGCAAGGCTTTTAGATGTGTTATTGGTCATGTTTCCCACTAGATGGCGTATTTATTTGGATAGATACTCCAGTGTAACTAGTGATGAACACGACTGTAGGACAACAGATAGAAAACGTTTCTCAGAAACTACACAAGCACAAGAAAGTGGATATAAGCAAACCTTCTGTGACCAGTTCGATTAAAACATGTGTGTGTGCAATGTGTTATAACATGACACCATCAAACCACTACAATAAACTATTATTTAAACATATTTGTCACTGTAAATCCATATCTTAATGTACATATCACTTTTTAATAATTATCTCTGCTTTTTTTTACAATATATTAACAGTCTTCCTTTACATTTCTGAATATTTCTTTAACACCAGTTAAAAAAGTATCATTTCTACTCAAGAATACTTGATTTAGCGTAACGTTCTACTTACCAACTAAACCTTTAATTTCACTGATTGTAAACTCCGGATCAGGCATCCTATACAAATGTATGAAAAAGGCAAGTTAGTTGTGCAATACATAACACATTGCCAAGGGTTTAAATTAATAAAATAAATAGAGCTCCTGATACCAAAGGTTGGATGGCTACAGATAATAGATAACCATAATTATGCATTTATAGTGTGTTACCACATTTTTTATGTAATTGGTTCATTGTTACATCTGTGTGGTAACAAACAGGATGTATTATTTTAGATCGTATTGGTTTTGATAGCATTTTTAAAAAAGTGGAGAAGCATATTGTCCAGGTTGTCAATAATAACAAAGAAATTCACACAAAACCCAGAATCATTAAAGTAAACAACTTTTTACCTATTGATTTAGCAAATATTGTATTAATTTGATATAAAACGTCACTTATTTCATATTTCATTGCTTTAAAATTGTTATAAGATGTTTAAGAACACTAATGTTATTTGTGCAACTAAAAACTGTATCTGGCCACATTTCATGACATAAAGTACACATGTGCTTAGTATTATCTTAATACCCACATTTCAAAGTTAACCTGGCCTTACCCTGTTAACAAAAACATTATAAATGCGTATTATGTGCAGAAAAGACTTCTTACCTAATCCCTAATTCATCCTTTTCCTTAAAAATGAGCGGGATCCTGAGAGCCTCCTTTTGTACATATTCATAAGTGAAGTCTGCAAGACAGTGTGTTTAGGTCCAAAGTATTAATATGAAAAGACATTGATGACATGCGTCTTCTCAACCAAAACTGCGTTTTAAAATAGTGTAATTACAGCAAGAGAGGCAGGCATGCCATGCTTTGTGTTTCTTTACCTTTGCCCTCCATTAAGTGGACAAAGTTTGCGCTGTAGCTGTCGCTGGCAAGCTTTTCCTCCACACTGAAACCTCTGACGTTTGCTATTTCCTCAACATCAGACAGGTCCTCGTTTTCGTCGTACATCCTCCGGCAGATGGAGCGCTGCCATAAACAATGACAGGATTTACATGACAAAACGTAAACAGCTAATTCTGTCACAAAGGCCCGCGTTTCTGCGCACAGAGAAACGGGATGAAGAATAAATAAACGTTCATTTCATGCCGGGAGAAGGAGGTCGTATTCAGGGTTTCAGAGCAACTGCATCTTGTTCTAATAATGTCTCGCGCTACAACAACACTTAGAGAGGAAGGAAGCTACTCTAGGTGTGATATTTCAAAATATCTGTAAATTGCTTGCATTCAACTATATTGATTTGTCTTGTTTTATTTGCGTTACATTGTGCAAAACTGAAAACCTGAAGAGTTCTTAGACCTAAACTGTTACATTTATCGTTTTCCCTCGTTTCCTCAAAGTTGAGCAGCTTCAGTGACATGACAAATATCCTTACTGCTGCAAACGTTAGCTTAGCTAACTAATTAGCTCGCTGCCAGTCTCTCCTCCTGAGCTAACGTTAACATGGCAGATGCTACACACCAGCCTACGTCCAGATTCAGCACACGTTTCCGCGGACTGAGCCATCGTCTCTCAAAATAATTTCCCAGCCAGTCAGTTTGGGGAAAGCATCCTCGCGCGTAGTAAAGTTAAAGAAGCACTTAGCACGCTTTGCAGGTTCAAAACAAGGGAACCATGTTTTTGTGTATTACGTCATCGCCAGGAACCAAAACATTGTTGGACAACGTCATGGTATGTCAATCCGCCGCTTTCAGCTGCTCTTACAAACCTGAAATCATTATCAGATTTCACAATCGTTGTTTAGAAGGGAATAGAAAGATAAAGAATAGCCTTTTAATGATTAATATGGATGGTTAAACATACTGTTTTTCAAACATAAAGGCTTTCAGAGCAGCTTTCCCCATTAAATTTGATAAAGAAACATAAATAATCATCAATACCCCCACTCTTCCTGCATCAACATTATTATTATTATTATTAGTAGTAGTAGTAGTAGTAATTTCAATATATTACGTTTTGGGACGTTTTGGTAATATCAACCAGCCCTGTCTGACTGCAAATGATCTTTATGTCATATCTGAGTCAGAAATAACACTTAGTGACTTTACAGTTGTATTTCTACTAACATTTTGTATATGTTATTTGTACTTTATAAATAGTCTGATTATTGTCAAAAAATTTGTACCTGAAATTTAAAAAAATATTTAATTACTCTGCTAACGATAATTCTCTACACGAAAATGTATTGGACTTTTTCATACCAAATAGGCTCTATATTATTTGCTTCCGCCTGTATATTTCCATATTTATACGTTTGCATTACATAACATGAAAATGCAATGACTTTGAGGTTGATACAAAAAATGACTCAGTGAGGATTCGCAATCAAATTTTCTGTTTTTTCTCACCTTATTTTGTGAATAGCATTTAATATCTGAATAATGTACGTCACTGTACGTGTACGTGATGTTCGTGATGCACGTTAAATTAAAAAAATATATTATTTTCCCCTGTTTTATACACGTGGTATGGGAGCGTTATTACAGTAGTAACCAAATAGCAAGCAAACGCAGTGACGGATGTTCCTCTGGGCGCGCGGGGGCTTATGGGTAATATAAGGTGTAGACAGTAACACGCTAAAAGGAAGTCTGTCGGAGGAAAATTGGCTTCCGCAGTTCTGTCAACAGGCGATTGTAAATACTTTCTGGGTCTACATAGTTGGACACTCTTTCCTGTCTTGAGTTGAAAACAGCTGCGCTGCTCGGTCAGTGTTTTCATTGTCCGCGCGCAACATGAGTCTGAGCGAGCATTCACTCCAAGCACTGTCCTGGAGAAAGCTGTACCTGAGTCGAGCTAAATTGAAGGCATCTAGTCGAACATCAGCTCTGCTTTCTGGATTTGCAATGGTAAAGTTATATTCAAATTATCATCTTACATTATTGGATTAACCACTCACATGACTCAAGAGTATGAGTATGTCTTTAAAGTTGTCCTGTTTTCTCCTCCTTTAGGTGGCTATGGTAGAAGTGCAGCTGGATAACAGTTATCCTTACCCACCTGCTCTCCTCATTGCTTTCAGTGCCTGCACAACTGTGCTTGTGGCTGTTCACCTGTTTGCTCTGATGGTCAGCACCTGCATTTTGCCAAATATTGAGGCTGTCAGCAACGTCCACAATCTCAACTCTGTGAAAGAGTCGCCACATGAGCGGATGCACAGACATATTGAACTGGCTTGGGCTTTTTCTACAGTAATTGGCACTTTGCTGTTTCTTGCCGAGGTGGTTCTTCTCTGCTGGGTAAAGTTTTTACCTGTTAAACCCAAAGCCGTCAATAATACAGTTTCTACAGTTTCATCCGGTGTGGCTGCTGCTATTACCTCAACCTCTATTATGGTCCCTTTTGGTTTAGTCTTCATCGTCTTTGCTGTGCATTTCTATCGCTCATTGGTCAGCCACAAGACTGACAGACAGTTTCAGGAGCTTGAAGAGCTAGCTAATCTCAACAGACTTCAAAATGAGCTTGACAACAGGGGGTAATCTTCCATCTTGTAGTCTCCAAGCTCACATTTTCCATAGTGGAACTCTGACTCCTTAGGATTTTTACAAGCCTGACGCCACAATTTTGGCTTCAGTTTTTTTTTTTTACAGGAATAAAGATACATGTTGTGAAGTTAGCATTTTTTGAACAGCTGTATTTTAGTAGACATGTTTCATCAACTGTGAACTCACAAATCTGCCATAATGCATGGAACTTCACTAAATCTTAAATGTCACCTGATTTATCTTTTATATTATGGCAGATATATGATCAGTAACTTGGAATCCTGTCTGTTGCCTGCTGCATTTATGTATCTGTTTATCAGTAACTACTGCACAAGTTTTTGTTTGCTATATTGCAATGTTTTGTGAAACACAAGTATTTACAGTTTTGTCCTTATTTACAGGATTTATCATAATGCGCTTCGTTTCTCTGTATTGCCTGCGCTTTATGATGATTAGTCAGCTGCCAAACTTACATTCTTATTAGAGACTTGCTGAAATATGTGGCATAGCTGTGGTGATAGAATAAATATTTTTAATGACTTTTCAGGCTTCGGGTGTTAACAAGATATTTCTGATTTTCATATGTAATCAAAGATGGCTACAAGTAAACACACAAGGAGCTTATTACTGGGATTGGCTCCAGCCCCCCCGCGACCCCGTTCAGGGAATAAGCGGTAGAAAATGGATGGATATATGGATAGTTGGTGATTTAAACTTGCATATTGGCAATAGTATGCCAGCAAATTTTAAAATCTTTTAAATGGTATGGATTTTAAGCAGCATGTAACAGAAGACATGCCCTGGATTTGGTCATAACATATGATCTGTCCACTAGTGTGTCCTGTTGTTATTTAACTGACTGTCAAATCACTACTGTGCATTTTTAACATCACCAGTGTTAGCCAAAAGGAGAACTGAGTGAGGACTGTATGGAAGTAATATATTACCTCTGAAGTGGCTGCAAATTTTATTATGTTAAACTAAACTCATGCTCCTGTTTTACCTGCCTTGTGTGAGTTTATTGTAGGTCATTTCAACTACAGATTAAAATGAGCAATTATTTCAGCAGCTCCACTTAGAACAAAAACAGTGAAAAGCACATTTAAATGACTGTGGAGAAACAAGGGAATTAAAAAATGAAAATAAAACGGCAAGAGAAAAGAAAAACAAAGCCATTCATTTTGAGATATGCAAACAATTTTAAAACCTTCAAAAACAAACAGGCAAAAATACTTCATTTCTCAGATCTTATTGCTAACCACAAGAATAATCTGAAGTTCCTCTTTTAACCATTTATGTTTTAATAAATTCAGATTCTAACAAATCCTCTATGCTGCATGTGAAGACTTTGCAGACCACTTTAGAAATAAAATCAATGTTATTAGGTCCAGCCTTTTATGGCAACAAAAGGTTGATTTTAACTTGTCTGAATTGTTGTTTTTACCCAAGAAAACACTGGAGAGTTTTGTCATAGATGAAGATGCTTGGTTGAGATTTGTCCCAGTTAAATCCAAAAACCTGCTTTTTTAGATCCTAATTTCACATCACTTTTTAAAACATTTCTTTGAGTATGAACTGTTAAATATTGTGAATTGCTCTCTTCAGATGGGCATTTTCCATCTGCCTTTAAGACGGTGGCGGTGAGGCCCTTTCTGAAGAAGAGTCAGTTAGATCACAATGTCCATAATGATTACCACCCGGTATCCAACTTTCTGGTTTTAAGCAAAATTATAGAAGTTGTTTTTATTTATTTAATGAGTTCTTGAATAAAAAAATCTTTGGAAAGTATCAGTCTGGTTTTAGGATGATCCCAGCCGTCAACGGGCGAGAGGCGGGGTACACCTTGGACAGGTCGCCAGTCTATCCAGGGCCAACACAGATAGACAGACAACCATACACACTCACACACACTCCTATGGGTAATTTTGTTCTCCAATCAGCCTATCCCCAAGGTGCATGTCTTTGGACTGTGGGAGGAAGCCGGAGTACCCGGAGAGAATCCACGCTAACACGGGGAGAACATGCAAACTCCACACAGAAAGGATCCCGGCTGGAGCCCCGCTCACACCGGGGCTCAAACCGGCAACCTTCTTGCTGTGAGGCCACAGTGCTAACCAGCTGCCCCACCATGCAGCCCCTGATCTGGATTTTATTCCACATACAGTGCCTTGCGAAAGTATTCGGCCCCCTTGAACCTTGCAATCTTTCGCCACATTATAGGTTTCAAACATAAAGATATAAACTTTAGATAAAGGTAGATAAGATAAAATCTTTGTCATTGCACAATCATACTTTGTACAAAAGTACAACGAAATTGAAGTACTGTCCCACATCAGTGCAAAAGAAGACAAATCCAAAATGTACAGAAAAATAAAAATATAAAATAAATATATCCAGGTTAAAAATAAACAGCGTAAACAGAATTTGTACAAAGACAGTGAACATTGTTTATTGCACATGACCTGCTGTCGGAAAGGTGGCTAGTCAGAT
>JBAMHV010000020.1:11940421-11958571 GCA_037177535.1 Pseudomugil gertrudae | reverse complement strand
TATATATATATATAAAATATACAATAAAAAAGTGCTTACAGTGACTTACAGAGTGAAACTGGAAGCCTCACATAAAGCCTGTAAGAATATAAATGTATCCTAGTATATCCATACGCATTAAACATCTCATCAATGAACAAAGAACAATTGTGAAAATGTTTTTCGCCGTGCAGAGAGACAGCTGTCCTGTGGAAGAGGCCAATCCCTTGTGTGGAATATTCCAGTCTGTCAGCGGTAAGGCTAAACGACGCAACCCACTGGGGAATGGGCTGTTTCTCTCCCCCTCTCTCTCACCATAACAAAAGGCCTATATATAAACTACTGGATTCTGAACTAAAGTTACATTTCCACGTCTTCTCTCTGGTACATTACTCCTTATAAATTTGCAGCCATTACAGAGTAGGCTAGAAGGGATGGAGAGCCAAATAAAGAGTTTTTAAAAAAGGTGTCAGTAGCCTCGTGACCTGAGTGAACGCGCTTGGTCGAGGCTAAAACTGGGAACAGGAAAAGCAGGCCTCTTGTCACACACACACACTGCAGTTTTTGTGCACCCGTGTGCAAGCTACTGTCGACACACCCGAATAAAAAAGGTGCTTTACAAGCAACATTAACTCTGAGATAGTCTACACCTGGGGACCCCCTTTACGCATGCAAATCAACGCCCATTCCCACCTACATTTAACTCCTTCTCGGAAAAAGTCTGAATCGCATCTTATTTGTTTCCTCTATCTGGTCTGCGTCGCTTTAAGCACTATCTGTTGGTTGGTTGATGGTCCGCTGTTGTCTGTGTCGAACCAGAGAGCACGCGCAGAAGCCCGAAGCACCCTTCACCCAGATACCGAGACAAACACGGCTTGCTGCGCAGGATTCCTGTTGACCTTATATGGCAGTGTGGGGGAGCAGCGGCGCGCTCGAGCTCTCTTGGCAACCATCCAGAGCTCGAGGATTAAAGCTGTTGCCAAGGGCAAGCCAACCTAGCAACCTGAATATGGCTGCTATTAAAGTACCCTTCTTCACACGTACCGTCCGTCATCTTTGATTTTTTTTCTTTGAGAAACATACAGCGTTTCCTATTAAACCACCTCAGCTGAATCCACTTCCTTTTCGAATCTTGTTGAAATATGAGCGACGTCCTTGAGGGGGGAGGGAAAAGGCGCACTCCCGAGCCTCACCCAGTTATGGCGCAGCAACATTTTTACAGCACAGTGCTCCCTTTGTCTGTAAAGCAGCCATTTTGAGACAGAGCAGCAGAGAAACCACTGAGCACGTACAGCTTACTTATCACCCAAAGGTGTCTTTGGAGAAAGGGAAGCAGTGAAAAACACAAGATTTCTCCCCATTAGACTGTTTGCTCGTTTAAGACTTGGATTACTTGTTTTGAATACTAACTGTAAGTGTATTATATCAAATCAAACAAAAAATATAGGTTGCAGTCATAGCTGTAACAAAGAACTGACATTGTCTTTTTACCACAAAGTAGTATATTAATGTTATTTATATAATTAAAGTGCTGATAGAATTTGATAAATTAAGTGAAATAGCTCAAATTCCGTTACCTTCCCCCAAAATTTCCTTGTGGTTTTATATGATGCAGCTCTGATAGAAATGTCGAAATGGACCGGGTTATACTCGACTGAAATCCTGTCTTCAAGACGAGAGAAGAGATGCTTTGCATATTGCCCACACAGATGATGCTTGAAGATGCATATTCGCTGGCTGAAAGTGGACTGCAACCACTGATTAAAAAAAAAGAGAAAAAAAGTTTTCAAAAGAGCTGTCGTGCTAATCGATTCCTTCCTTTTCAGGGGACGCTTTCCTGACCCTTATAAATGCCACTATTAGAGGATCCGAAGATGGAGCTGAAAGCAGTCCTGTCCCTGCGTTTAGGCCTGTTAACTGCCTTTCACCAATGCACCGAGGTAAATATTCCCATCACATCTCTCCCCGTCTGCTTCCTCTAACATTTTGTTGTTTGTGTTTTAAGTTGTTGTCTAAGATGTACTCTTTTTCTTAGAAAAAAATTAAAGAGACGCTACCTGACAGGGCTTCTTTAGATATTCAAATATACCCTTGAGGCAAGGTCAAGCCGGCGTTTACACTTTGGACGCATTTGCCTCCTACATGGCGAGTGGACCTAATCGTGCTTGACGTTGCCCCTCCACTGTTGCAGGACGGGGCACAAGACAAGCCATCTTGCTGTTGTGAGAGGAAAGTGTTTAAAGTCATTAATCAAAGCAAAAGGTTAATCATTCATCAGTCAAAAAAGTAAAATCACATTAAACTATAATAAATAGACCATTAGTTTATTCATGGCCTACTTTGGAGCTGTTGTAGATACCCTGTATATTTATACACCAGCATGCAGTGAACATTATATTATTGCCTATTACACAACTTATGACTAATCTCATGAAAACAGAAATAGATACAACTTTTAATAACAATACTGCATGCCTTACATTGATATTACTCAACTGTCAAAACTGATAAATTATAAAAGAATTGAACTTACTTATTGCTATTCATTTCCTACAAGGCCATAAGTGCATTGCCAACATTTTGTCACTTTAACTGTGGATTTGCTATCACACATCTCCAAAATCATACAGCTGTTTATTCACATTTGGTTTCTTTTCACTTAAGAAATATAAATACTATTATATGGGTGTGCCATGACCTAGTTAAGACAAAGATGGTTTCCAGGCAGAGGAAAAAAGGCTCAAAATGTCACAGGGTATTACATCCAGTACATTCTCTTCCATCTTCTCAATCCTTTAAAAGGAGCAATCATTGTTTTATCATAGTCCGTAAGAGATGAGGAAATCAAGTGTAAGATCCCTTTTGGAACAAAGGAAACCCATATAGGCCATTGAGTCCTGTTTAAGGAAAATGGCTGCCGAGAGCGCTCAGCCCCCTCTCCCTGCTCTCTGTTGAAGGACTTCTGAGCCGTGCCTCTAATAGCAGACAGCTCCACTGCTGCCGCGCGCTGATTGGTCCACACAGCTACCACTGTTAACCAGCCAATTGCCCGATCACTGCAAAACAGGCAATGTCAAGCAAAACCCAGTCCGCTCGACAAAAACAATTTTTTCAAAAAAAATAAACTGAAAAAACTCTGGATTTATACCATGCAATTCACGACATTTACAACGATTTATAACCTTTAAAAAACGAAGACCTGTATTGGCACTAGTTTGTTGATTTGAACTGGACTGACGGAGATGTATTGAAACAAGCCGCAGCATTCCTACAGTCGCAAACTGCTGAATTTAACAGCTAAGCTAATAAATTTGGGATTTAAGAGCAATTCCGTCCCAATACATTTAACTTGAACCCTCGGTTATTTGCTCTGGTATATTCGTTTGCGTCTTATTTATCGCAACCCAAGTCTCGATATGTTTAAATTTATAAACTAGCACACATTTGAACATAAGAGCTCGCGACACAATCAGCTTCATTAGCCTTTCGAGCCAGTTAAGAAGATATTACCCCCCGTGTCTATCTTGTGTTGTAGCTAGGTAAATGCTATCAGCAGATTCCACACAAAATTATTTACACATTTATCGACACTAAACCGTGACCATTTAAAGCGTACCCATGTGTATTAATATAACCATTGCCATTTTAGCGGTCCCGAAAATCACCACCGCATGGAAGGTGTATTTTTGTTAAATAACCGATAGAAACAGCGGCAAGTTTTTAACGAAAGTGCGACAAGCACAGGGGGAGGGCAAGCCTAGCGGTGTATTGTGGGAGAGACAGCAGCTACAGACCAGAGGCACACAATATGTGCTGGCTCTCGCCGAAAAGGAGGCAGTATTCTTCAAGCTAAATCATGTAATGTAAACGGCAAAAGGAAAAGCGATTTCATCTTTTCGTCAATTAAAGAAACACTCGAACCGACGAACAATGTCCAAGCCAGGAGAGAGGAACAGATTGAACGAAGACCATGGCAGAAAGCAGAGTTCAAGTAAGCTTGTTCTTTTTTCCTCTTTCTCCAGCCCTCCTAATGCCTGTTTTGCGAAAGTGGGATATACACTAGATCCCTATTTTCGCTATCACTGGGGTTCCCTCCACCGCCAAAGTCATGCATCTGTAGCGTTAGGGGTTTTAAAAGTGTTGGGGGCTGGTAAGAGGACCGTGTTTAGCGCTGCCTCCCGATAACGTTAGCTCTTCTCTGCTTGTCGCTGGCTGCCGTTTCAGGTTTGGCGAACGGCATGGACAGTCATCCCGTCTGCGGCTCGGCGGAGAAGCGGAGTCACCACTGGAGAAGTTACAAGTTGATCATCGACCCGGCGCTGAAGAAGGGACCTCACAAACTGTATCGCTACGATGGACAGACTTTCAGCATGCCTGTAAGTGCCGCCTTTGACGCGGCGGAACGTCTACAATAGTAACCGAGTAGCCGACCTCCATGATGGGTTACAATGTGCCCGTGTTGCCGGGCATGCTCAGCATCGTAAACACCGAGTCGGAGGTCTTCATTTGGATTTTTTTTAAATGTCCCTGAATTTTACAGGACTTTTGAAGCAAGTGTGTGAAGTTTGTTGATGGGATGTATAACAGGATTGCGTGTCTCCAATTTCTCCCACAGAATCCCGGGATACCACCGGTGGACATCGTCCGGGACCCGAGGATTGGTCGTCTCTGGACCAAATACAAAGAGACTGACTTGCCTGTGCCCAAATTTAAGGTATTTCCAGGAATATAATCTTAATGAACTATTTTTCCTTGAGGAGAAGAGGTGCTGTCAGAAGTTGCAGACACACCCCCCTCCCTGTCAAGTGGAGTGATTGTCGGAGGACTGTTTCCTCTGAAATGCATGCTTTTTTTTTTATTTCAGGACATTGTAACATTAGCACGTTTATTCAACACTCCTCAAGCACCATTGTACTCGTGTCAGCTGTCGTAACTCGCCAGCACTTTACCCTAAATCCCGTCATTCTTCTCCCAGATCGACGAGTGTTACATCGGCCCGGTTCCTCCAAAGGAGGTGACTTTCGCCAGGCTGAACGACAACATCAGAGAAGGATTTCTTACAGACATGTGCAAAAAGTTCGGAGACATCGAGGAGGTGGAGATCTTATACAACCCGAAGAACAAGAAGCACCTGGGAATAGCCAAAGTTGTTTTTGAAACGGTGAAGTCGGCCAAGGTGGCCGTGCAGTCGCTTCACAACACTTCTGTGATGGGAAACATCATCCACGTGGAGCTGGACCCAAAAGGTAAACAGTGATTCATTCATTCAGACATTCCCGCTGCTTGTGCACTCACATCACTTAACACATGCATGGGCACAAAAACATTAAGTGTTCAAATATCATGTCACAATGTTTTGAATTTTTTATATGGTGACAGAAGTCACGTGTTTCAGATTTACATTTGTTGCCTGGTGACATGGGATAATTGATTTTAATTGAAAATGAGTGTGTTCCCACAAGCCCAGAGCTGAGGTGCTGTGTACTCCCACTGTGCATAATTTCAGACCTGCAAACAAACACAAACCAATCTGTCCTCTTCACCTCACTTTGTATCAGTAGAGGTGCTTAAAGTCTTTTTGCTGTCAGTAATTCAGTTCTTTTTGCAAACCTGATTGTTTAATGCTTTTTTTTCTATAAGTTTATATTTTTTTGCATGTGCTGACTAAATTATAAGTAACTGTTTTAATACTTATTATCTGGAAACTACTAAATATATACTCATATATTATCATTTTTTTTTATTATAAAGAATGTTTTTATAAAATATGGTATTGGATATGAATGCATGTGTTGGTTTAGTCTGTACTGTTATTGTGTGTTATAGACTACAATAACTGATAACCATTTATACTGTTTTCTCACCAAAGCTTTTACTTTCTAAAGACATAGACATAAGTAATTTGTGATCACTCTTAATTGGCTTCCAGCATTTAAGTCTGCTTTCTAAACCTGACATGAGACCCACACATTTTTACTGTTCTGCAGGTGAGAATCGACTTAGGTACTTCCAGCTCTTGATGAATGGCAGCTATACTCCACGGACACTGCCCGTTGGTGGAGAGGAGGCCAGGGAAGTTTCACCTCGAAGCCTGGCAGAAGCATTGCTGGTGAGAACAATTACTTGCAGTAATATGCATAATAATGTGTCAAACTCTTAATTGTAGCACTTAAAATGACGTATTGTATTTGTATGAAATATTGCATGTTACTACTGAATTGTAGTTTTTGGTTTGTTGAAATACAATAATTAATTTGCCAATTTATTTATTAGTAATTAACCAAATCAAGCTGGCCTGTGATCTGTAATTCATGTTACCAGTGCAAGTGGTGCTATCCAGACCTTTGACTTGGTTCTGAACATTCAGAGTCATTGAAACTTGCACTTTGACCTTGTATCATGACATTTTACCCTGATTTTGCTTAGTTAATCTTATCCACTAGTTTGTTTCTTAGACATCCATGTAACCGAAATGTAGCATCAAAGAAATATCATTGGCACTGTACCATGAACACACATTTCCGCTGACTTAACAGTTCTTCAGGGTTTTCAAAGAACATTTATTTGTGAATTCAGGACTGATCTCCATTGTGTTTGTTTCTTCACAGGCCTGTGAACCCATCCGCAGGTTATCAGAGAGCAGCTTGTCTGCTGTTGGAGGAGCATTACCACCCAGCAGCTCTACAACCCCTCTTAGCCTGGAGACGGGCTACTCCAGCCTAAGGCAGGACACGCCACAGTCCCAGGGAACCCCTCACACCCCACGCCAGGCAGGTACGCCTTTCTCTCAAGACTCTAGCTACTCCAGTCGGCAGTCCACACCTGCGTATCAGTCCAGCCGTCCCGAAAGCTCCGGAAGCTACAAGTCTCGCAGACACGAGAGCAAGTTCCAGGATGCGTATAACCGCAGACCAGAGAGGCCTCAATATCACAGCAACATGTATCGAAGTACCCCGTCTGAACAAGCTTCTTTCAAATTACACCAGCTCACCCCACCTGAACCTCCACCTTCTACCCCTTCCTTCAACTACACTGCCCCACCTCCCGCTACACCTAACTTTAAGTCAGCATTTTCACCCTACCAGGCTCCTTTGCCTCCTGCCTTTCCCCCTTCAGAACCAGCTTTCCATCACCCAGCCCAAAGGGAGGGTGAGTACCTCCGACCACCACAGCCACCTCTGGCAGCTGCCACAGACTTTTTACCTGTCAAGGAGAGACCAGAAACTCCTCCAATCCCTGAGCCGCCACCAGAACCTGTGCCCCATCCTACTACCCCTCCTCCTCAAACACCAGAGGGCTGCCCCTCACCAGGTTCGCCGGTGCTGGATCCAGAGCGTAACAGCTTGGATTCCCGCATTGAAATGCTCCTCAAGGAAAAAAGGACAAAATTGCTGCCATTCCTCGAGGAGCGGGACTCGGACAATGAGGTGAGAATGGAAGGAAGTCCCATTTCCTCCTCATCCTCTCAGCTATCTCCAATCCCACCTTACCACAGTGGCTCTCAAGGTGGGCATCCAAATTCCCGTCCGTCTAGCACGGGCTTGGAGGATATCAGTCCGACACCACTGCCAGACTCGGATGACGACGAGCCAATTCCTGGAACTGCCTCATTGATTAAGAGAATAAGCTCTCCTGTCCACGAGAAGGCAAACAACAATGACCTCCAAGATGGACCTTTTCAAGGCCACACTCCCACTGATAAAATGGACACGGTAAGGCGCACATATGCATGTGAAAACTACTAAAATTTAATTGTTTCAGATTTGTTAGTTTTTAAAAAAAAAGCACAGAATACTGCCTCAATCTGGAGTTTTGTCTAGTTGTACTGTGGTGCTGATGGCATCTGTGCAGCTGTGAATGACAGTTATTCAAGGGACACAGGAAGTCAGGTGTAGTTTCAGTTTGAGATAGTACTAGCATTAAACCTTCATCTTTTGTAAAAGAAAGTCTAATTTCTCAGCAAGTTGAATATCATGCCAGATTGTGTTTTTGTTTGGAATTGCCATTTTATTATTTGAGCCATTCAAGTTAAGTGCCAATAAACTGCTAACAATTAGCAGCTTTAAAGAGGGTATTTGTTTCATTCAAATAAATACCCCATTTTTTTAAATTGTCTGATAACTGCAGGTAAGAGTTGTGGCATTACAAACACTTTAAAATTCATAAGAAGTTGATCTCATGATAAACTTTTAATATTTGTACACTGCTCTTTGCTTTGAATGGAGAAATACGAGTCATTGTGCTGTAGCAGGGTGAACGGGTATTGTTTCCTCTTTCTAACACTCATTGCGCACACACACGCACATGGAGGAAAACACGGTTTGGCTGTTGGCCCCATTCAGCACCTCACTTCCTGGTTTTGGCTGAGCCTAACAGGCAGGATTGCGTCTCTGTTCTCATATTCCAAGTTATCACAAAGCAAATGTGTAATTTGTGAAGCAATGCCGCTCCCGTGCTGAGTTTAGTTTAATTTCTGCAGCTGAAGAGACTTTGTTTTAATGTGTGTTTGATGGTAAAATCTCGCCTTCATCCTCGTACTGAGGTTTAAGTGACACAGCGTTGCCTGAACAAACAGCTCTGTTTGAAAACGTGCTGACCCAACGACATGGGTCAGCTGGGTTTAACTGCACTGGTAGGCATACAAAACTTTGTACTCAGATCAGGTTTGGAGTCATTTGCTCTCATTTTAGAATATCAAAAAGTTTTCCACTTTCACTTTTGCAGATATATACATAGTGTATGTTCTTCACCCATCAGTCCATGAATATCTAAAGTGGTTGACTGGTGCTCTGTCTTGGGACGTTAGACTGTTCTGTTTTAGTCTGCTGGTTCTGTTTTTCATAGTTTCTTACATGTAGCATCTATGTTTGGTTAGCAAACATTTATCTCTTAAAGAAGAAAATCCATTCAACTCTGTTTGGACTTGTGATAATCCTCAACAATATCCAGCTTTATTTCTTATTGCAAAAACAGAGGGATATAAATAACATTAAGTTATGTATTTTTCTAAGTTGCTGATTTGATCTAAAGGTGATTAAAAGGATTGTGCAGTTTTGACAGGCTGTCCTCTTTTTACACAGGTGCATCAGTCATCAGGAGAAGACATGGAAATCTCCGATGATGAAATGCCAGGAGCACCGATAACCAGTGGAGACTGTGACAAAAGCATTGTTGTAAACTCCGCAATGTCCCCGCTGCAGACCATTTCCATTCATTCTGCTGGTTACCACCCCTTACAACACCAAGCTAGTTTTCCCATCCCCCATCCTCACCTGGCCCCTCACCTGGCCGGTCACCACGGAGTGCATCCCCATATGCTTCCACATATGGGTCACTACCCTACTGGCATGATGTCGCTGATGGAAATGGAGCTGATGAACTGCCTACGGTGGGAGCACTGGAGCACCGTCCCCATGTCATTCCAAATGCAGCTGCAGATGATGAGTCGCATGGCTCAGACAAGAGGGCCCTATCCTTACCCTCATTATATGGATGGTGGTGCTTCTGGGCCATTTGGGGGACCCTATCCACCTCTCTCTATGGATGCTACACCTGCTAGTACAGGAGCACCTGGTCAACAGTGGCAGCATTCCAGTTTACCAAAGTTCAATCCAACGGTTCCTCCTCCTGGGTATGAGACAAAGAAGGAAGATCCCCACAAGGCCACTGTTGATGGCGTGCTGCTGGTCATTGTCAAAGAGCTGAAGGCCATCATGAAGAGGGACCTCAACCGAAAAATGGTTGAGGTGGTGGCTTTCAGAGCTTTCGATGAGTGGTGGGACAAGAAGGAACATTCAGCAAAGGTGAGTGAAAATAACTTCTAGATGAGGATCTGTGTTGTTGTAGCTGATTTGCCTCTTTGTGGTCAGGCCTGCGTGTGCTGCTAAGAGTTTTGAATTAATAGTATGGCACCTGTCATTTTAACAAAAGCCATAATGAATGTATCTGAGCTGACTTGTCACGTTGTTGCCATTAATGCAAATGGAGCTAAAATGTGGTTACATTTCATGTAGTAAAATCAACAGTTTTGCTAATCTATCATTCTGTCCAGGCTGGATTTTGAATCAGCACTGGTTGTGAGGATTGTTTTATTTATTGAAAATGAAACTCTTTTGCTTTAGTTTGTTTTAAATTGCAGACAATCTGAAGACAAACATGTTTTCTTCATTCTGTGATAGTTTATTAAATAGCAGTTGTGACATTATTGACTTTGTGAGCTTTAAGTATCTGGAGCAGGTTCTTTTTAAAAGTATTTCAAAGGCTTTTATTTTTAGCAAAATTGAAGTTAAAAAGGGGGGAAAATATTTCTCTTTTTCAGGTATCTTTGACCCCAGTGAAGGGCGCTGAAGGTAAAGAAGAAGATAGACCCAAACCCAAAGAGATGATTGGTTCCAGTCTGCTAGAAAACTGGAACAAGGGCGAAGGGCTTGGCTACGAGGGAATGGGTCTTGGAATTGGTTTGCGAGGAGCTATCCGCTTACCCTCCTTCAAAGTAAGAATAATATTTTCATTAAACATGGGTAAGGAGGTATTGGCACCGGGGAAGTGCTGAGAAGTTGGGTTCTGTGCACAGGTGAAAAGGAAGGATCCACCTGAGACTGCTGCAGCAGTAGACAGTAAACGAGCCAGACCGTCCACCCCTGTGGACGATGAGTTGGAAGATGAAGGTAAAAAATAAATCTGATACTCTACTCGTGCAGTATTTTTAAGATGAAAACGTAACACTCCTGGTGGTAAACTTCTGTCAGATCGGGATAGAGATGCAGCTGAGCTCCCCTCAGAAGATTCCAAAATGGATGGTGACAGCGCATCAGCAAAGCGACGGCATGCACGACCCCTCGAATTGGACAGCGAGGGAGAAGAGGAGGTGGACACATCAGGAAAGGAGGAGTCTGACAGGGAGGATGAGGAGCCAGATCAAGTGAAGGCTATAGACCGGCTCTCAACGGGCAAGGTTAGCTCAGTCATTAAATGGTGCACAGCATATATGTGAGTTTTTTTCTCCCAGTAACCTTTCTGTGATCTGTCTTGTAGGGGAGTGGTGATGAGGAGAGCGATGATGAAGAGGATGGAGACTCCTCCAGTGGCAGTGCAACCTCAGATTCGTCTGATGAGGGTACTTTAAATATCTGACAAATATCTGGTCCCTGTTATTTCCTGTTGTCTGTAACTGGTTGCATTTTCTCTTGCAGAAGCTGACAGCACAGCTTCCTCCAAAGGCAGCTCAGACTCTTCAGTAGAAAGTTCCTCGGCAGAGAGCTCATCCTCCGAGTACGAGTTAAGCTCAGAAGAGGAAGAGGAGGAAGAAAAAGAGACAAAAGCAGGAGATTTAGAGGATGGCAAAGAGTCCTCCTCAACTTCTTCTTCCTCTTCCTCTTCATCCTCTGAGGAGGAGGACAAGGACACGGACACCAAACTTCCAAGTCCACTTTCAGGAACAGTCAAGGAGGAGCCCAAAGACACGGAGGAGCTAAGTAGCAAGTGTAAACGCAGGCCGCCAAGTCCAAAGGAGGAGAAGATAGAGGACCTAAGGCCGCCGTCCCCTAAAGGTGAGTGTTGACTACCACTTCTGTTGTGACGTCTGGGAGATGAGATCAAGCTAATATATTCTCCTGTCTTTTAGTCAAAGAGCAAGACATCCATGTTGACGGCACTATCCCTGTCGTGAAGTCTGAACCTGTGGAGCATGTAGCAAACCTCCGACCACCCACTCCCACAGGTGCCCCGGCTGAGAGTGATCAGGAGACTAAACCCAAAGGTAAAGCAGAGCCTGAAGAAGTACCCTGCACTCCTGGTCGAATAACCGCCTCCCAGTTAGATCCAAACGCATCTGTCCCCAAAACAGGCTCCAAATCTTTAATTCACCTCCCTCTCCCTCCTCATCCTGCAGTAGAAGGTCGTTCTCTCCTCCACCCACCCACTGGTCCCCTGCCTGACTTCTCCCAGCGTCCCAGACTCCCTACAGATGAGGATATCCCCCGCACTCCAGGAAGAGACTTGATGGATCGTGCCCGACTTCTGGGGAAATCCCAGAGCACTGACACCATGCCCATCACACCTGGTAGTGATGCCCCTCTGACAGGTAGCAGTTTGTTGCTTAGCTCCCCTCACATCCCCAGCAGTCCCTTTTCCTACCCTGCACAGTCCCCAGTTCTTAGTGCTGGAGTCCCTCGTACTCCAGGAAGAGACTTGACATTCACTCCTGTCTTCCCTGACCCCACAGCGCTGACACTTAATAGGAAAATATCATCGGAGAGCCTTGACGATAGACCAGTTTTTAAGGAGCCACCCATCAACGCCCTTCCAAACCAAGCAACATCAGCTGGCACAGAACACTCAGCCAGCCTCGTTGAAGGTCTACATACTGGCCTCTCTGTAGACATTCCCGAACCATCAGACACGTTATCAAAGAAGAAACCCGGACGACCTAAAGGCAAAAAGACCACAGCTGTGTCTGCAGACGATGAGTCTTTAGAACTTTCCTCCGATTCCACAGCTCTTTCTCAGGAAACTCTTCTGGGAGACTTATCCATACAAATGTTGTCTGGCAAGTCACCCAAACATCCAAGCTTGGACTTCCGGGAAGGAGAAGGAGACCCTCAAACCATGCTATGTGCTGAAGATGGCTTCCTTTCCTATAAAGAGGAGAAGACACCTGTGGTCACAAAGCCTGCTCGGAGGGCACGGCGACGCTGGGGGGAGATACTGCTAGGCAGTCTGTCACCTGTAACCACACCACCCCGGTCATATTTCAACCCTCGCTCTGAATTTGAAGAGATGACCATACTGTACGACATCTGGAATGACGGCATCGATGAGGAGGACATACGGCTTCTGCAGATCACCTATGACAAGATGCTCCAGCAGGATAACGGCAACGACTGGCTCAACGACACACTCTGGGTCAACCATCCTCATATCCTTTACTTCTTAACATTTTTTCATATACAAAATGTCTCGGTAGTGTTTGTCTTTATGTCCCTTTATTTTAAACAAGGTTAAAAAGTACTCGACAGCCTAAAGAAAACAAACAAGTATATTAGTTTAAAGAATTAGAACATAAAATTGCTGCATATCAAAGCTCAGCGCCCTCTGCTGGTGAAACAAGAAAAGTAACTTCTTAATAAAATGAGAGTTGTGCTGCAGAGGTCTTGCCATTTTTGGTTTCTTTCTTGACTCCCATGCACCTACCAACATCCCTGGAGTAAAGAAAAAGAGACGAGATGATGGCATGAGGGATCACACAACCGGCTGTGCACGAAGTGAGGGATATTATAAAATCGATAAGAAGGACAAGATTAAATATCTTCAGAGCACCCGGCTGCAGTCGGAGGAGCCGCCAATGGACACACAGGTAAGAGAAGGCAGATTGCTGCTGGGTTAAACACAGTTGACTTATAAAAGAAACCGAGGTAGTAAACCATGTCAACCTGCATGTGAACTTGTCATCTGTGCAGGGTATGAGTATTCCCGCACAGGTCCATGCCTCCACCAGAGCGGGCTCAGAGCGGCGGTCAGAGCAACGGCGTTTGCTGTCCTCGTTCGCATGTGACAGCGACCTGCTCAAATTTAACCAGCTGAAGGTAAACTGGTTTCAATGTTACTGTTGCACAAAAGAGCTTATTTTAATCCTTATTGTTGCAGACAAAAAGGGAGTCTTCCATTTTCTGTGTAGTTGTAAAATGAGCCGTTTTGTTTTTAACTTGGCACTTTGGTCTCCACCAGTTCCGTAAGAAGAAGATCAGATTCTGTAAATCGCACATCCATGAGTGGGGTCTGTTTGCAATGGAGCCAATTGCTGCAGATGAAATGGTAATTGAGTACGTGGGCCAGAACATCAGACAGGTGAGAGATGGTCGCTGGTTTGCACCACGTGAATAATTATGTGCAAACAAGTCTTTTTTTTAATATTATTTATTTATTTATTCTCCATTTGAAACTTTGGTCGTGTTCAGACCTGATGTTAACATATCCCCCGATTTACGCTCTATGCTGCTGCGTATGCAAATGGATCCTGTTCATTAAGGAAACATTTGTTTTTGTCTGAAGGGAGGTAGAAGCTTCCTACTCTGCCAGAAGGAAAAGTATCTGGTCTATTAGAAAAAGTGGGGCTATTTATTATGTTTCTGTTTTAAATCAAACCAAAAATGTTGGTGCAATTCTTTGTTGCACTTGTACAATGCTGCTGGCAAATATGTGCATTTGTTTCTCCAGTATTGTCCAGGACATAAATTCCTGGTGTATGAATGATTACGAGTGTTTCAGTCAGAGAGGCCATTGGGCACATTAGTGCCACTGCTCCAGGGCAGCTGTGGCTAAACATAAAGCTCACCAAATACAGATGTGAAGTGGGTGAATAATGGATCAGATGTAGGTGCTTAGAGTGCCATCTACAATGAAGCACAATATAGATATATATATTTATTATTTTTGTTTTTGTGAGAATATGTCTCAAATACCTTGGATCTGATGTGTGCTCTCGTTGTGGCATCTGAATGCATTCACATCTGCGTTTATGTACCATTATTTTAATGAGCCTTTGCAGTGGCACAACATGTAACTTTCATCCCGGATCTTGTATAGTTTTACCACAGATAATTGCACACATGATAGTTAAACAAAGAATCTAGTAATATCTTCATCACATCATCTAATGTGACAATCTTCCCTGACAGGTGATTGCGGACATGAGAGAGAAGCGCTACGAAGAGGAGGGTATCGGTAGCAGCTACATGTTCCGGGTAGATCACGACACCATCATAGATGCTACCAAGTGTGGCAACTTTGCCCGTTTCATTAACCACAGCTGCAATGTAAGACAACAGGATGGGTGATATTTACAAGCTTAAACTTGGGGAGAAGGAATTGTTATTTATGTTTGTTTTTTTGTCTTTACAGCCTAATTGTTATGCGAAAGTCATCACAGTGGAGTCCCAGAAAAAGATTGTGATCTACTCCAGACAGCAGATTAACGTTAACGAGGAGATCACTTATGACTACAAGTTCCCCATCGAGGACGAGAAGATCCCGTGTTTGTGCGGGGCAGAGAACTGCAGAGGAACGCTCAATTAAAGTCCAGGTCAGAAAAAGTTTCACAGGGTGGAAAAGCACTGGCTGTCAAGTTTCCATATCTCTGTGCTGGACTTGGACGAATGGATTTCAGTGAGAAGAAAAGGCGTTGAGTCGCCCCTATAAAGCTAAACTACCTGTATGGCACCCTTCATGCATTAAACTCAAGATTGTTTACGATTTATGGTGCTCTTAACAGGAAAAACACATTGTTTTTCTTTGTGTATACACACACCTTGCTGGTGCAGCATTTGATCCACTCATCTCAGCATTAGACAGTATTTCAGCACAGTTCCTTCTACATCTAAATCTTGATACCTACCTTGTCTCATAAGCTTTTTCCACACCACATATGGTACAAATAGAAAAAAGAGAAAAATGTAGAAACACATTTTCAGCTGCTTAGTAACACTGACGGGAGACAAACTTCCACCAGGGGGAGGATGTCCATCCAGCAGTAGGACAGCAAAGCTACTCGCTGCTACATCTGCATCACTTTGCCCTGATATGAATCAAACTAAAACAATGCATCTTAATCAACACAAAGGGGTTAGATCATGCTGTAAAACCTTTTACTTCCACAAGCTAAAAATGGATCATGCTGCATCCTGTTGGTTTATGCAGAATATGCAGAAGAGGTGCAGAACTTGCATGAATCATATTCCAGGTTTTTTTTTTTTGTTTGGGTAGTTCCTTTCATGCCTTTTTTTTCTTTTTCATAAACACTATGTGTGTATTTCAGTGTGAATGAGTTATTTGGCTCTGCTGAGAGGGCTTATGATGATGGTTTGAGAATGGGAGTATACTGCCCCCTGTAGGCTGCAAGCAGAACCAATCCTGCACAGTAAAAAAAAAATCACATCCTGTCTTCATCTACTGAGTAGCAAGAAGCTAATATAAGTTTTCAGCTCTAGAGGAGTTGTTATTATTTCTCATTTTAAGTGCCATACGAATGTGAAACTGTTTGTTTAATCTGATGAGGCTGCTGTCTGTTGTTACAACAAGCGCATGTGCAAGAAGTTTCTGCCTATTTTGGGCCTTTGAGGGCTTCTTTTATTTGTATCTGGGATGACTGGCTAATGTCTCTGTACTCATGCATTTCTCTTCAAGGCTTGTTTTCCTAACAGTGTTTAATGATTCCAGCGTCATCGCATAGTCTCTTCTGACCTTGTAGTCCACGAGGATTGCTCTTTCTTTGCGTTTCTTTAGGACAAAAGAAAAAAATACTGAATGCACTCGAGGTTGTACTTCGGCTTCTCATGCCCTCTTTTAACCAGTCAGTTTCCTCTCAAAGACCAAGTCAGTCATTGCTTTTTCACACAGCTGGAATAAAAATAGAGATTTTCCTTTTTTTCACCACTGATGTTCATATTGTATATGATTACTTGTACAGATGATCTAAGGCTTTTTTATCTTCACAGAGGTAACACTTTTAAGATGTTTGATTTCTTTTTTTTTAACAAAAGACTGAGTATTTAAAATATTTTCAGGGATCTGTAAAGGAATCTGATGGTTAAAAAGGTTGTCTATTTAAAGAAAAAGGTCCACTGTGTACAAGAAAAGTCTCCACCTCCCTTTTGAAAGATTGTTTCTTGTGGAAACGTCTTCATTTCTGCCCATTTGCTTTGTAATCCTAAAATGTGTAAATAATGTTAACTGTGAATACTATATAAATATATATGTGTATATATATATTTTGGTTCCCTGGGATTTGCTAAGTGAACACAGCTCAGACATGTATCATGACGAGGTGAGCACTGAGCTGGCAGCAGGAAATTCAGCTTGTGTCAAGCTTTCTTTTTGCTTTTTTTTAAACTTTCTGTTGTCAATTCTATGAAAAGTTGTTTGCGGTGTGGAGAATAAAAAAAAAAGGTGCAGAATCGGCATGGGATGACATCTAAAGCATCAGCCGGTCTCTCGTGTCTATTTATTATATGACAAATGTATAAAAAATGAAAAAAGATTAAATAAAGCAATTTTGCATACAACCATCAACATTAGTTTTGTTTTGCTTTTTTCCAGAGAGGCGCAGTGTGAAACGGTTGCACTGATGCTAAATCACTGTTCAGGACTTGGTTGGGATGGGAGGAAGCGGGGTGTATTTGATAAGTTCCTGTGCAGTTAGCCCACCGTTCAGTATAGCAGTTCTGCAGCTGGTTAAAAGTACACACACACACACACACACACACACACACACACACCTCTGTCCTGCTGCAGCTGTGGTGCCTCATTCAGACTAATCCAATGAAGATGACCACAGACATTTCAGCTGAATGGATAAAAAATCCAGTTGTCAACATGGAAACCTTCATGAAAGGATGATTTATCACAGCTGCACCACATTGCAATGAGGGGAAATAGAAAATGTGTGTGTACAAAACCTGTTACACCACATCCCACAGGTACTCTACTGGATTCAGATGTGACTATAGAGGTCATTGGTGTACAGTGATGCTTAAAAAACTATTGGAGACGATGGAGCTTTGTGACATGATATCATAGGATGTGTACACTGGATTAGTTTCAGAAAGCTCACACTTAAAGGTGAATTTAACATCCACTATAACGTGACCTCTGGATAGATTACTGACACGAGAGTGGAGTTTGTTTCCGTTGTGCTTTGAAAATCCTGCTTGTTTGGTATGAATTAGTTGTGTTTGTAAAAAGGCAGCTTGACATCATCTTCACCGATGCCTGGATTCACACTCGGTCCCCAGAGAGAAGTCTTACACGGAGATCTGTGTGCGAGTGTGTGTGCATGTGTTGCCCCAAAGCCGTGACAGGAGGAGGATGGTGTGACCACAAACGGAGAGGCAGCATGGGAGCCTAATTCACACCCATCTCCATCTGCTTAATACCTATGAAGAGCACAAACAGAGCAGCATACGCCTCCATGCCGAGTGATCTGATTGGTTGGACAGTGTTGCTCCAACTGCGCCTTATTGTTTTGTTGCTCATCTTTCCAGCTCCGCTGAAGGAAGTAGACTTATGGTAGCAATCTCTAAGGAAGTTTACCATTTGTTGAGTAGAGGAGGGGGGGGGGGGGGGGGGGGGGGGGGGGGGGGGGGGGGGGGGGGGGGGGGGGGGGGGGGGGGGGGGGGG
>JBAMHV010000020.1:11922296-11940141 GCA_037177535.1 Pseudomugil gertrudae | reverse complement strand
ACACACATACACACCCTATCCCTATGCCACCCCATGCACACATACATACGTCTACTTATATCCTCATTCTCAGCCCCCCCACCACACACACACACACACACACACACACACACACCCACACACTTTTTTTTGTTTTCCTTGTAGAAGTTTGGACACCTCAAAGTTTGTCACTGAGACAAATTAATAAAGTAAAAAAAAAAAATCTCATCTTCAATAGATATAAAGTTGCAGATGATAGTTTCCTTTAATATTTAAAAGAAGATTACATTTTCTTCACCTTAAGCAAAACTTTGAGCACAGTCTGTAGTATCATTATCATAACTTTTCTTTTTGTAGCAGCTGGGAGGCATTCACTTCCTGTTTGGAGGATTTTTACCCACTTTAGTTTTTTTACTACTAGATTTACACTGAAGCTTTAGCCAATGGACCAATTCCATTTTTTTACTTTGAGATGGGTGAAGGATGCCCTCTGACGCCATCGTCTTCTTTTAGTGCTTTTAGTGATGGCATGAGGTTTGCCAACTTGAACACAAAGCATGTTCAGTGCTTTACATCTACAGGGGCGTTGTTTCCATTCATTTTGGCACCCTGTTTTTTTTCTGAACCCATTTTTTTTACAAGCTTCTTTTTTGATAAACACCCACTGACGTCTATGTAACACCTGGCTTGGTTGTGTTATTACAGCATGACATAATGTCCTTACTCTGGCCACAAGTTTACAATTCACTGAGACTTTGCATGAATATCATTTACATCAGAGGTGTCAAACTCAGGTCATCGAGGGTATCCAGCAGGTTTTTGTTGTCTCCATGCTCCGACACAGCTGACTGAAATTACTTAATAGGTTGACAAGAATCTATTTGATTTGCATCAGGTGTGTTAAATGCAGGTAAACAACAAAACTTGCTGGATTCCGGCCCTCGAGGACCTGAGTTTGACACCCCTGCTTTACATCATCAGACAGAAAAGGGACAGGATCATGCAATCAACTAATAAGCAAACAAAAACACAGCTATTGTTTTACAGAATGAGGCTTTTATCATTACAAAACTGGTCCAATAGATTAATTTCAAATGAAAGTTTGTGAACTTGTCTGGAGCCTATCCCACCAGTATCCCACCCTGGACAGATCGCCAGTCCATCGCAGGGCCATGAGCAAACATATTATAAAGAAAAAGCATTGCATACAATGTTGAGCAAAAGCAAAACCAATAAAACAAACAAAGTCTACCAGTTATGTTAGATTTTAGTTTGTTTTTTTTAAATGCGTGCAAATGTCCTACCGTCACAGATGCATGGATGACTGCAAAGATTAAACAAAAACTCATTTAAACCCATGTTAACTCTGTAGACTCATTGATCATTAAATAACATTTACAGTACTTTTCTTCACAGTTTTTTCCTTTTATATTCACAATTTGCTGGTAAAAGTGCACTTCAGGAGCAAACAAAAAAGCACATAACTACAGAACTTCATATTGATGCTGTTTTGGGGTCACTTGAATTGTAAAATGAACTTTATTACATCTCATGTTCAGTTAAGTGCTTACTTAACAGTTTTGTTTTAGGTGAATAAAAATGTGAAATTTAACCCCTTAGAGGAGAGACACTTCAGACCTTCTGTCACATTTCTACACGTGCCACACATAATGTTGTTGATGCTGGGAAACTGGTTCAATGATAATAAAATATAATTCAGGTCAATTCTACTCTATATCTGGGCTCAGCACTATGTGAACAAAGAAATGACTTCTTTTTTTATGTTACAGGCCACTCTAGAGTCCAGGGATAAAGCTTCCCAGTAAGATGAGCTGTAACAAATGCAGTGATACTGCCGACCTTAGGGGCTCAGCGGATGTCCCTCTGAGGATTTTAGCATCTTTCGAGGCAGACACAATGCGGCTGTAGGTGGGATGGATGTGCCTGAAGTTGTTTTGCAGAGGTGCCACCTGCTCTGCATCTTCCTCTGTGGAGAAGATCTGTGATGTAAACTGAGCCAGCTGGGGAGAAGAATTGAAAGAAAATGTACGTTAACCTTTTAAAAAACTCAGAAACTCTTTATTTTGATCAAATATGCTTTGAACTAGGATAGAGACCTACTTGAGACCATGAGATGTAGATGGGGACCTCATACAAAGTCCAGACGACAGCTTGAGAACACGGTGGCGTGGTGAGGCTGCCGTAATACCGGTAATACTGACTCATGTTGTGCTTCGGCAGAAGGCTCATCAGCAGAAATGGTTTGACTTTAGTTGTTTGGCCTTTCAGAGGAGCATGTAAAACCATATTGAGAACACAGTTAATGGTAACAAATTACATGGCTGAGATGGATTTTCTTTGTCTCGTCTAACCTTTATAAGCAACTGAAGAAAGTTTTTGGGATATGTGTCCAAAGGGCACATTGTCTGCATAAACAGCCTGCAAAAACAGACCAGGTTAGTGCAGTTTTATTCATAAAATCAAATTGTTTAAAATGCAGGAAAAGTATGACGACAGACATCAATGAAAAAGCCAAGAACAGCAAGTCCAGTTGGATCATCCAAAGCCGCGGACATGTTTGGGTGGACTGACTTCATATTGACTATGTGCATCTGAAAAAGAGTCAAATAAAAGCTGAGAGGCATTGAGGATGATCTGGAGTGTATCATTATGCACAAACAGCTGCTCTGTGACAGTGTAGAGCTGTCTACTGACCATACTCTACCTCCATTGGGTATCTGCGTCTGTCCACCGTGTGCTCAGAGCCGTTAATAGCTGGACCTCCCCAGTGGAAGTGCAGCTGAATGGTGTGGTAAACATCTGGAAGTCCGCCGCCACTCACTGCCATGCCGCTGCCAACCTGCAGCACAACTGGGAACAGCAACAAACATGTCAGGTCCAACACAAGAGATGGCAATGTTTGTACTGTCTGTGTGCAGTGTATTCACCAGAATGTCCATCATTAGTGAGCGTCCAGTGGCCTGATTGGATCACATCAAAGCCTTCCAGATGTAAAGGCCCCAGAGAGTCATTTCTGATCATGTCATGATCCAAGTTGATGGGAGAGTGATGGAGTTCAAGTAAAGGGTGGCACAAAGGGAAAGAGTCTCCCCATGCATAAGGGTCTGATGATGGAAAAGACATCTCCAATGCAATGGTAGTCAGAATATTCTTTAGAAATGAATATAAATTAACCTAATCTCTAAAGTGCAGTGTCTGGTAAAGTTTCTTTTTCACAGTTATGAGCATCTTCATAGATGATGTACTTCAGGCAAAACGAATGAAAAAAAAAAACTCACTGCAATGTTCACATGGACCAAAATAACCAATGAAAGACAGTTTGACAGTATGAAACCATGATCATTTTCAGTATTGTCTATCTCACAGTGTACATCCATGTACATCAGAAATACTGTCATTTAAAAGTCCAAAACGCCAATGCACATAAAACTGTTAGCAAGACAAAACTTTGGGAGAACACTGCAGAGGATGGACAAGGGGAAAAAACATAACACATCTAAAGGAAGTAAGATCCAGAGTACTCTGAGAGGGTATTTTTGGTGTACGCTGTTTAACTGCTCACCAAGTAGGTCAAGGAAGATCTCACATTTTAAAAAATGGTGGCGGGAGTAATGTATTAAAGAGATGAGGCATAGCTCTTTGTGACTGCAGTGCGTCTGTCAAGGCAGAACTTTTCTCATGCTATGCAGCTGAATAGTGTTACCTAGTGTCAGAAAGCTAAGTTTGAGACAAAGCTCTTGGATTTTGTTTAGCAATACAATGACTTTGTGGACATTAAAGCAGAATCCTGCACATGTGAAAACACTTGTATACCCAACAGGTGAGAAGGAAAAGATACTACCAGAAAATAAGCTTCTAAATGTCCTGATAAGAGAAAGGTTTCTATGACTGTGTTTGGGGGTTTATGTCATTTAATTCTGTCTTTCACTGGTTTTAATTATTTTTTAATAATAATTTACTTGGTTAAAATTGATTAACTTACTACTATTTTTAAAAATAAATCTGAAAACGAACATTTAACGTTCCCATCACTGCTGTTAGATTACAAACACAGATGAGGTCACTTACCACAGTGCGGTTTGTCGTAACAGTAGTCCCCTGAAACATAAAAACAATCCAGCACTGACTAATATAATCACCCTCTCTTTTTTATATTAAACTGACCACAAACGTATAGAAAGTTTCTGACAGGTTTTACTGAGGGTCCCTCACCTGAAGCAGCACACCAAGGGCCAATCACCAGAAGAGCTGCGGTCCAAATCATGGCTGGTCCGGACAGGTGTCAGTATCTGAGGTAGACTGCAAAATCAGCATCAATGTCCTGCTTAAGTAGGAAAGGAGGTGAAAGCTGAGTTTTATTTTCTCCTGGACTGATCAGTGAACCATGTCATTACCAGTCTAGCGGTCTTTTCTGATAAACAGGCTCATTGATGTAGGGACAGCTTCTACCCCCCCGCCGCTGTCAGCAGAGATGCCCAGTGACTGGTAACAAGGCCTATTCATCTCATGAGAAAGTCAGAGGATGTGTGAGCAGGCTGAACAGAATATTTATGACTTTGGTTATGGGAACTCTCTTTTTTATCCCATTTTTTAATCAACTTTTATAATTCCCCTCCACGTTAATATTCCAGAGGAAGAGACACACTGAATATGAATGGTTAACTCGTGGTTACAATTAGAAAAACATAACAGAAAAGGACAAGATCTTCATTTCAACACGTAAAACCTGTTTTATCTCCAACTCCCCTATAAATCATAAGTTTTTACATGAACAGCTCAGCAACAGTCACATCTATCCCATCCAGGAATGGCTGCAAACAAAGCCTCTTTTCTTCACAGACAGCTGGGTATCACCATCTCTGCTGCCTTATGAGTCACCGTGAAGTGCAATACATCTGCCTCCTTCAAATCATTTGAAGCGTTTGATTCACCCACAAGCTTCGTCTCACTGTTGGGGGATTTTCCTGAATCCCACCTTAATCCTCTTCTGACGTTTGGAGGGATTTCCTCAGCGGAGACTAGCTCAGCAGTTAAATGTCGTTAAGCTCGGCTGACGCTTAACATGAAGTTCAGCGCGTGCTCAGAGGCAACAAGCTGTCCTTTATGATTCATTTTACTTAAATGAACATCAACCTCAGGAAAAATAACTTCCTCTGCCAGTGATTTTTTTATTTTTTTTTATTTAAAGGCTATCAAAGAAAAGACAATGAAATGTAGCATTAGTTGTATTACATTTAAAACATTTCAAACCCCAACCCCTCCCTCAAAAATGAGTTCTCGCACTGCTGTAGTCTGGCACATACACCACAGCATAAATGTAGCTGTTTTGGATGGAGGGCAGGTTGTCAATTCACACACATATTAAACTATATGCAGAAATCTTTGCACCTACTGTACATCATCCAGCTAAAATGCTTCAATCAAAAGAAAACGTATCTCTGCATGCCAAAAGATAAAAACATGCACCAAAAGTCCATAAAGCAGCTTTAAAACAAAAAAAAACTCATTTGAAACAAAAAGGAAAAAAAATTGAAACAAAAAAGAAAAAAAAATCAAAAGCAGTTCAACATTTAAACACACATGCACACATAACATTTCATGAGAACATGATTTTGTTTGCTGGATAATCCATTATGGATTGTCGATGCAAAAAGAAAAAAGTGAGGTGGGGGGGTGGGGGGTGCTAAAGATGCGTTATAAATTCAGTACATTCAAACATGAGATGTGCGGTGCGACACATTTACTAAACGTTTTTGCAGGCGGATCATGAGCGGTTGGGCCTGGATGCTGGTGGAGCCTCTCAGCCTCCAGAGAAATAAATGATTGTCTCCTTATTTGTCCCAAATGTGCTCACACTTGTCTCGATACATAAAAAGACAATCCCACTGAGACACGAGAAAAGTATCAGACCCGACAAACATCCCAATCATCTCCATCTTCCAGAACAGAGATCGCAGATGTAGTGTGTGAAGATGCGCGGTCGGGAGAAAATGGCGGCATCTAAATGTGACCACTGATTATTTTCCTGATTTAATGGATGGACGACTGTGCAAAACACTCGGTTTTATAACAGCTCAGTAGCAAATCATCCAGTTGATGATAAAGAAAAACAAAAGGCATAATTTATGTGATTATATGACTGAATGGTCAGAATAGTCATTTTAAACTATATATATATTTTTTATTTAAGACATAATATCATCCCTAATCTTCACACATACACTTGAAAAGTCTTCATCACTGCATTAACAGCTAAACCAGCCTATATCTATCCCACAATCAATCAGGATTACAACCTGCAGTCATAAATTATCATGAAAAAGAACACAAAACCAGTCATATTTATCAATATTACAATATTTGTCTTCTGATATCCAAATTTTGTCAGAATTTCCCAATAAAAACCCAACAGCAGGAAACTACCTGTAGCTTCTAAACCTGCCAACTACAAAACTCCATGCTCTGCAAGTGGCACTATAAATCTGGAAGACAGATTCATGTGTCAGATAATAAAAATTGGACTTGCAGAAGGCTTTAATGAGCACGTAGAAACCTGACTCTGGGTCATGCTGTGGCACAAATTGTGGACATTATTGTAGCTTTGAGATCAATCTGGATGCAGTTTGAAAGAATGATGCTTTAAAAAACAGACTAGCAAAAAAGCTGGTTTCAGCATCATTATTTGCCTTTTGGCAGACTGAGACACACAAATACAGTTTGGACAAGCGGGGTATTTACAGCAGGCTGTCTCGGCCATTTAGGCCACTTCTAAACTTGTTCAGGTGGAAGTGCAGCTATCTCAGCCTGAATGTTTTTCCTGTCTGTACAGAATCAGTCTTCACTGCTGCTTCAGATACCAGTGTTTAAAAGAAAACAACAAAACCCCTTCCCCTCCTAAACAAAGATCAATGACGTGAAGGACAGTTGTCTTCAGAAAAAAGAGCCGCTGGTGCTGTTGCACCTCAACAAAAGCAGCTGCAGCAGCTTCTCATGTCTTACAAATTTATTTCTGCTCCCTGCAGTCAGCATTGTGTCCTCTCCCGTTGCAAACACGCCTGCAGCTTTCTTCAATCAGCAGGTAAATAAGTGGGTGCAGCTCTCTGCAGCCTGCTTGCAGTCCTATACCACAGTGCTGAGGGAGGATGTGCAGTCTGCAGGCATGGGAGTAGGGGTGTGGCCATCTGTTGGCGTGTCAGGCCCCACCAGGAGGGTGCTGCTATCTATGGAGTCCTCCCTCTCCTGAGAAGACGGTGCTGAAACTGGCACAGGACGGGGCATGTCAGGAACATCGGCCTGGAGCCTGTCTCCAATGGCGTTCATCTGGCTTGGCACCATGGAAACCCCGCTGTGCCCTGGAAGCAACAACAAAGAGTAGAAAACATGATGAAAGCTGAACACTGCACATGATTAGATTAATAAGCAACAACAGAAAAGGTGGGCACATACCCAGGTCAACATAGAGGAGGCTGTCTGGGTTAATGGAGGCTTCATATGGAGGAGGGGGATCATCCGGATGATGGATGTCAGGGTATTTATAGGCTGCGTATGGCGGAGGAGGCTCCTGGAAATGAAAAGCACCTCCCTCTCCATCATCAGACAGATGCAGAGGTGTGAGACCAGTACCAAAGACGTCTGGGCCGTAGTCGAAGCCTGGGACTCGTCTTCCGAGGTTGAAGTGGTGCACTGAGTAAATAAACGCAGATATACATGAAGGCGTGAAACGCTGAAAAGAGTTTATGTTACTGTTAATGCAGCTACTAAAAGGCCATAGATGCATGCTGCAGATAGAAGGAAAAGCTAAAATCATTCAGTGTGTTTATGACAACATGCACTGCTGCTTACAGTTGCCTCCGATCAGCGTTTCAATGCGTTCGCGTCTTCTCTGGCGGAGTCTGTGCACCATGAAGAGCAGCAGAGATAGAATGAGGAAGGAGGAGATGCAGCTGACGATCAGTCTCATCCCACTCGCCATCGAGTCAAACAGACTGTTTCCTTCTGATTAAAATAACAAAATAAAGATTATTATTATGTAGACACGTTTAAATAACACGTGAGCGCACTTAACAAGACTTTTACTTTCAACTGTGTAAACTTTGTGATTATTTGGACCAGAAATGGAGTACAAATGGATGATTTTTCATTCTAATAACTTGCTGTAGACTTTCTTAGTTACTGTGTAAAACACAGGACTGGAAACCTGTGACATAATGAAGTAAATTAAATACTGTACAGTAAAATGCATCATAGCACCTGGATCCAGGCAGGTGAACTTGCAGCACTCTTTGGGATCCTTGCGGAAGTGCTGACAGCCCTGCGGCCGCTCACACAGTGCAGCCACACACATCTCCGGCTCTCCATCATGACACGTGCAGCTCAGACACGGGTCGTCTCCCTTCGGGGTGAAGTAGTAGCCCTCATTTACCACGTTGTCTTTTATATCCACACATGTTTGCCCTGTGAGAAGAACAACAACATGTAGGCATCAGGGTTTCCCACACAGACCAATGTATGGCCCGTTCTGCTAAAAAGGTTTTTTTTAAATCATAAAATAACTTTCTCTAAAGAAAGTTTGTGATCAATGATTTCAAATGCTTCTGGTCGCTTTAAAATGGTCTTACAGGTGTGCATTTACTGTGGCAGCTCAAAGTGTGTGTTTGAACGCCTCCTGCTGCACACACACCATGACACTCAATTCCCTCGGTCTGTGGTAAACACTCAACACGCTCCAACATAAACATGCCTAGCTGATTTGACATCTGTGATGGAAAACACTAAATAAGCACATACTCCTCTTGCACAGGAACGGGAATTTCTTGTAGCAGTTCTCGGCGTGCCAGCTGTGCAGGCCTCGCTCATTCATGCCCTTGATCTGAAAGCGCTGGAGCTGGGCACAGAAGATGTTGTCCTGGGAGGGAGATGTCTCTCCAAACTTTTTAAGACCCTCAGGAGGCAAAAACACCTCCATGGACCCTGCAGTGACACATAATACCAATGATTTACTCACATATTTGCTCAAATTATAAAAGAAAGCAAAAAGCATTAAGGAAGAAAACATAAAAACATCGCTTACCTTTGTACGCTACTTCCCAACGACCCTCCAAAGAGTGGCTCTGATTGGTGATCACGTACTGGTACCCAACCCAAAACCTTTTTAAAGAGAAAGCACAACACTGCATTTACAGCTTTCTAATCTCAGTGCTGATGAATTAACCACCTCTCGCCACCAGATGGCCTGCGGCCAGTATCAAAGCACCATCACCCCGTCTTCTGATCTCATACAAACTTACAGCAAGGACAACACATCAGTTTAACAAGTCAGTGATGAAAAGTATTAACCTCCAGAGTCTGACTCTCCTGTTTGTTGAACAAAACATGACGAAGCGGATTCCAGCAGGCATCTTTAACCACATTACTCACTTGCACTGGTCTCTGCGCTCACAGACTTTATCATCAAAATCCACTTCGATCTTCAGTATGAATTGTAGCTCCTCGTTGGTCACAAATGTGGCCAAAGAGCCGTTGACTTTCTGGCACGTGTCCACTGCCTGCCAGTAGTTCTCGTTCCTCAGGTAGACTTTGTAGCAGCTGGCTGTCTTCTCATAGTGGTGCCATCCAGTGGGACATTTCTCTGTAGAGGAGGATAAATGCTCAGCTACAGTGGATGAAACAGAAGATGTGCCGTTAAGTGAGACGCTTACTGTTGAAGCGCACAGGCTGAGCCACACCCATGACGTCGTCCTCTTCGTTATATCCATTCCCCAAACGAAAACGCTCTTCCTTTATAGCTGTCGGAAATAAAAGCAGGTAAGTGTTGCTACTGTGCATTCATCAGTAACAAGAAAAAAGCTCTATGGAACCGTTTCACAAGCAGCATATCAACAAGTTAATGTGTTTATCAGGTATTTGCCAATATGGAAGCAATTGCACCATCTTTTAGTTTTAGTCAACAATGAGATAATCCCAAACAAGAGCATTGATTTTCATGCATGGTGTTGATTTAACAATAACCCTTTGCTGAGCCATGTGTAGGGATTGTTTGTTTATTGTTTTCCATTCAATGGCACATCATCCATCCATCCATTTTCTACCGCTTTTCCCTGAACGGGGTCGTGGGGGGGAGGCGGGGTACACTCTGGACAGGTCGTCAGTCCATCACAGGGCCAACACACAGAGACAAACAACCATACACACTCACACTCACTCCTATGGGCAATTTCGAGGCTCGAACCAGCAACCTTCTTGCTGTGAGACCACAGAGCTAACCAACTGCACCACCGTGCAGCCCTCTTTGCACATTATGAACTGATAAATTACTTTTCAGCTTTCTCACTCTGTATGTTTGTTCCAAAATAACCATTTTAGATGAATAAACAAAGAAGATGAAAGTTTCTTTTCTAGCAGCCTGTGTTGTTGCTGGCAAATAAAAGCGTTCACTGTTGCACATAAATCAGCTGTAGGCCTACAGCGATAACACCATGCATGCATAACTACTCCTGTATGGAGGTCACATGCTGTACTCAATCCTTTCAATAATTCCCATTATGCGGTCAGAGATCTGGGGATAAGTCTTCTGGATTTAAGAGGAAACAAAGGGATTTTGGTCAAAAGCTTAGCACTACATCTATACACTGCTCAAGAGATCAACTAACTGTAAACAAAAACAGAGACACATGTGGCGCCTCTAACGCTGCCGCCTGCTGATCCACTCTGCTCTACTTCCACTGAGTGGTTCACTTTGGGCTGATATGGTCAGGTACACTAAACTGTGTGTTTCCATTATAAAACCAGCCTACAAAACAGAACCAAACCACAGTCAGCAGCATTCACATGCTAGGACTGTTCATATGTGGTCAAGCTGCACAAACATGTATATTTTTACATTAGCCACATTTACATCCAGACTTTTTTTATATCTGAAGTAGTATGCTTATGTTGAGCTGGTGCTTCAAAATTATAATCAAAATTAAAGTGAAATGTGGTCTCCCATGTTGTAACCAAAGGAAAAGAAGCAGGAAGTGGAATTTTTTTGTTTCTGGTAGATGCAAGTACACCAAATCAGGCCCCTGTCCAATCAGAATCCCTCCCAACCCCTCGATCTAAAGCAGATTTAATGCAAATAAACCTACTTCTGAGTAAACCTCCGTTCTGAATGACTGTTTCCATGTAAATACGCAGAAAAATACTTTAATTCTGAACTAAAAAACATCATGTAAGTGTAGCCGGTGTTGAGTTCTTTTCACGTTTATATTAAAAGCAAACTGATGAGGAGCACCTCTGTGTGCTCTGATTAGACGTCTTATTTAAAGTAAATAAACGTCTCAGTGGCAGAAAAAAGCCTGATGATCGTTTCACCGTTTACATGGCAAAACTTTACTTTTAACTGGTTTAGAAAACAGAATATTCAAGCCCTATGAATGAAGCTCCATCCAATTTCAGACAGATTATTCTGATTAAGGTGTTCATAAGAAAAAATTTTTATCCAGCTCGTGCTTTTAAACTCTATTTGGATTATTAAGCTCCATGTAAATCCAGCTACTGCTTGGTAAGACTGTGAAAAGATGCTACACAAAGCTATTCTTTCCAGGAAATGGGTAACAGAGTGGGTGTAAAAGCAATTAGATGAGCTATACTCACAGGGACAGTCCATCTCATCGCTCTTGTCCTCACACGCAGTCCAACCATCACACTGCCAGGACATCGGGATACACTGCATCTTCCCACTGCGGCAGGCAAACTGCCCAGGGCTGCAGTGCTGCTCTGAAATACAAGAGGGTTTGTATGGTTAAGCAAACATATTACTTTTTCAAACAAGAGAAAGACAGGAAAGCGTAGAGTGATGCTATGCGAGCTTTAAGTGTAGTTCAGGCATTAATAGAGCCTTAGGTGGTGATGGGAGTGGAAATCTGGGCCATGGAGCAGATAAAAACATTGATGACAAACAGGTGCAAACCAAATCTGCAGGTACTGCGTGGAGTATTGTAGTTATTAAGATTTATCCACACGTATGCTCATCCAGACAAGTCGCTCTGTCAGCAGAATCACACTTCTTAAAAACCATGGCAACAAAAGAGGAACAAACAGAGCAAATCTCAACATACTGAGCATGAACCCAGTTGATTTCCTGCTGAGCATGTGGAAAGACTCAGAGGAGGAACGTTACAAAGCTGCAGACAAGTCTAATCTCATTTGCAAGCGACAGACAAGATTACGGTAGATTTATTTGGAGCTAGATGTCTCTTTGGGCGAGATTGATCAAACTCCACAAGATCAAGCCGCTGACGATAAAACAACCTTCCTGTGCTCCTGTGCACGTCATCAGGTTCAGTTTAGGTATAAAGACAACTGGGAAGAAGTAGCCTGAGAGCTATGGCTGACCCATTATTAACATCCACAGTTTTCCCTCTGAAACACACATCTAAACAGCGGCAGCACTGAGTCTTCCTTGTGTGACATAACAGCTCCAGCAGCAAGCTATTCAGTCAAGGCAGAGAGGAGCATCTTGTCTTGTTTTTATGCTTACAATGGGAACCTTATTTCACTTCTTGGAAAATTATTTTTAAGAAAAAAGAAGCTGTTCAAACCGGAAAATGACTTAAAATATTTGAGAAAGCCTCGTCTACCATTTAAACATGAATTTTCTGAGCCCTGTCTGACCACACTAAGAAAACAAACGGCCTTCTTACCTGACAATAATCTTGCCAGAGCTAGCCGCAGACCTGAAACAAACAGAAACAATAAAGTGACTACTGGTATTTCCAGAAAGTTTTGTGTTCACCTGAAACTCAACTGATCAAAGCCAGAATGAGAAATAATAACGCCGTTTGCATGTTGTGAAGATCTATAGCTGATACTGTCAACAGCTCTCTGGCATCTGTCAGATGCTGAGCCTATAACGGGACCATCTGTTCAGATGTGGTGGCTTTTTGCACCTGAGCTGGAAAAGCCACCTGCCTGGCAAATACTGAAACACTCTTTTTACTTAAAAAAAATCCATGATATACAAAAATATAAAACAAGATGTCTGCTGCTTCTGCGTAACATCTCTGGTGATGCTACCCCGAACACATTAATCAGACTTTACTACAGTGAGTCACACAGCCCAAAGCCACATTATAGACTTTTATAGTCATCACAACTCCTTTTTTAACCACAGGCGTGTGGAACAGAAGCACACTAACTACTTTAACAATGCTTATTAGACATGCAAACTGAAGAGGTAGGAAAAAAACATAAAAAAGTGAAAATGTTCTCTGAAGGCTGACTAAACTGCTCTGTCAAAAGGCCTTTTATTAAGAGTCTTCAGCAGCCATCATCCTGGTTTCAGTGACGCTAAGTGGATTGAGACGCATTACAGACCCATGTCTGTCTCCTGGTACTGAAACGCATTATTGTGACTGAATGTGGGTCAAATTTAAAGATAACACCAGGAAACATGTACTTCAATTAGATCACTGATAAATAAATCATGATAAACACACATATAGAGAATAAACGTTTGCAAGCTGGTTGGAAGAAACACCTTATGGATTTCAAACACAGATCCAGATGATGTAATGAATCCTCCCACAGCTTAGGACATTTAACATGCACATATCTTTCTAACGTAATGACTTGTTAGAAAGACTAATATGCAAACTAAACTCAAATCCACTCATGTATTTACAATTCATCTGAATTTTCCACCGGTAGCTAGACGTTCCTTTCCCAGAGCCAGCAAATGAATTCCTGGCTGACATCTTTGAGGCATCGGAGAATGACTGCCAACGTCCGTATTCATGCTTTCTGTGAATTTCTGAAAAGTGTGCTTCTAACAAAACTGCACAAGTAGAGAATTTATCCTGATACCAGCCGCTACATTCAGATATAAAAAGCTGAGGGCACATGTTGGGGATGTTATCCATATTAATTTGAAGGAAATAATAGTGTGACAGCTCGTTTCAAGTCTCCTGTTTTTGGGTCAAATTTCTGCAGATATTCTACTGCTTGCATGTCATAAGGGAGGTAATGTTTCCCCCTCTTGTGGTTTGCAGTTAAGAAAAAAGCAGCCTGAAGAAAATCTGTGAGGCAATACACAATGACAAAACAGCAACTTACTGCTACGGGACTTTCTGAACAGCAGAAACGTTGCTTCATTCGCTGTCACAAAGATGTATTCTTCCAGTTTGTGCACAAACCAATGAAGAATCAACAAGAAATGAGACTGCTTATGTTTTAGCAGGATCCATAAAAAGCTTTAATGCATCTAAACGGGTATAACGATGACTAAACCACCATTTGAGATTGGTGCATTGGTAAGGCCCTTCATTCATGTGCTCTGGGAAAGGTCAACCCTTTAATAGCACACAACTTTACCATGAATGCTGTAGTGGAGAGATACATTTGCAGGCAAGGTCAAGTCTGTCTGAACTGTTCTCCGTCCTTTTTCTCTCTAAATCTGTTTGCTTTGAGAGGACAGACAGCAGAAATGGTTCTGTGGCATACGATGTATAGCTGCAAATCTGTTTAAAGTTTTGGTTGAATTTAAGCAAAGATGGTAAGCACTGATCAGAAAGTAAACTACAGTCATCTGTTTAGAAATATTCCCTCTAATACAAGTTTGATTACCTTGCAGAATGTCAAACAAAATCGGTTATCAATAGTTAAAAAGAAAAACTCATCACTGAAAGGTAAGCAGAGTAAAATCCTTTCATATGACGCACGTTTCTCTAACAAGCTTTGTGAAGCATCTACACAGGGTTACAACAAAAAGTACAGGTTGGTGCTCCTATACAACCCGTACAGATTTAAGTAGGTAACGATCATAAGGCGGCCACCCCAACTGAAGCAAAACAACCCAGAGAAGTGGCCTTGTCCTTGGCCGAGCTGCGTCATTTCAGGCCAGTGATGATTCAACAGAGGTTTGCTGTTTACAGCAATGAGTTGGTGTAGCCAATAATTTCCTTTGTGCCACGTCAAATTAAAAACAGCCCCTCTTCTCATCACAGTGTGGATGAAAACGCTGCAGGTCAACTTTCATCAAAATCCAACAAACCTATTTTTATCTGTCCACCAAAAAGTTAAATCACACTTTGCTTTTGTTTGTTAAATCCATAAATTACTTTGCTCGATGTGACACACAACACCTGAAATGGTAACTTTTATAAGGAAATATTAATGCTGTTCAACAGGTCAAGAAAATAAATAAGTTAGACATGTAGTTTCAGGAAAAAGCAACTGTCTATAAAGACCATATAATCATTAATATTCTCAGACAGTGCAAGATCCTGTGTTTTCAATTTTTAATGTCACTCAGCCATTCAATATTTCCCCTGATGCTCCATTGTTTTAGCTGCAGTTTCAACTGTTCAGATGAAATCAAGTTGTCAGTGACAGCTAAAAGACTTCTCTCAGCCAGAAATGTGTAGTAGGTCAGTGGTTTCTGTCAGCATGCTGACACAGGAAATAATGCACCTGAAAACCAATTATTCCCCCCACAGAGCAGCAAAGAAGAACTATAACATGGCTTCATGTCTGCATTGGGATCCAGTTAGATAATTTTCTCAAGTGTTTGCTGCAAATGCTGCTTGCAAATATTTACTTAATAAAAAAAAACATATTCAGAGATGTAATTATAAGTAGCCGGTTGGTTGAAAGATGCCAGACACAAATTGCAAAGCCGCTGACTTTGTTGTGCTAATCAGCAATAAGTTACACATTCATCCATGCAGACTCATTCTATTTTATTCAGAGGCCATCTGAGTGAGGGTACTTCTCAGTAAACCCAAGCAACCACGAGACAGACGCATAACCGAGCCCTGAGAGCTCTGTCATTTGCATGTCTGGTTTCACATCAATCTTTAGAGATGCATTATCTGCTTGTGATTATCACAAGATCTGTTTTAAAATTTGTGAGGTTAAAATGACACAGAAATGTTATTTTAGCACACATTTTACAGGCTGAGGTTTAACTTGACTATCAAGCCTTGGAACGTGACATAACACACCCTGTCCAAAATATTATCACCCAAACAATGAGCAGTGGTTACAAAATATGAGCTAAAGGCCACTCGGCTCACTAAACACTCCATACAAGGCTGAAATGTATACAAAAGGTCTTCACTTTCCGATTACTGATCAACAAACAAACAAACACATACATGTTAACTTATGTATATAAATTAGAGCTGGGCAAGTAATCAAAAATGTATCAAAACAATAATTTAGAACCAATAATCAATGCAATCTTTGTGCATGTCAATCATTTAAAATGCTTGAAAATGTAAATTTCTCTTTAATAAACTGAACAATAATTAAATGACTTATTTTACAATAAATGCCTTTATGAAAATAACCTGTTTACACAGACAGATAGATAAAGATAGATAGATAAATAATATTTGGGCAGATTATTGTGTATACACTGGGTAAAAATATAAACATATATCCCACAAAGCAGTCAAAAAGCTTCCAAAGGGAATCCAAAGAAACCTGAACACAAGTGAAGTGTGAGTTTAATTTGTTTTCCAGGCAGGAGGTCATTTCTTTGCTTAGAGCCAGACAATAAACCGTTTATCCATGAGCTGAACTGATAACAGTTTCTCTAATCCACACAATTGGCAAGATCACAGGACCAGTCCTAAAGGAAACCACAAGATGCATTTGCTACTAAAAATCAAACCACAAGACAGTTAACACTCCCATTTTTCCTTGTTGGGTTTATAGAACAGAAACATGTCTAAGCAGAGAGGATGATAATGTACCAGTACTCTGCTGGAAGTACATGTTTATAAACAAATACATAAACCTGCCTGTAAATCATGTTTATGGAGGGTAAAGGAAATTAATGAATATGTAGTGAATGAATATTTCTATGCAACTGTGAGTATTATTTAGAAAGTGTCGTCACTCATCTATAAATAAAACAACGTAGCTAGGTGATATGCTTTGTTAGGTGGTTTGTGTAGTTAGTGGAAAATAAGCCTCCAAAGAGGCGGTCCAGCAGCTGCAGGGACGCGGTTTAAAACCACCAGACTACCTGGCTGGTCCGACGGGCCTCCAGACCCGCGGCTCTAATCCGTTTCTCCCACTTTCTGTTGTCCGCACGGGAATGTGGAGACAGGAAAAAAACAATAACTTGTGTTTATTACCTGTCCGTGGTGGGTCCGTTAACGTCAGGACGAAGAAAAGGGGGAAGAGGACGAAACTGCTGCTGTCAGCCTTCGGCAACATTTATCCTCCATTCATAGTAACTCCTCTATCTAGAAATTTAAAAATATACAGAGGATCTGCAACACCGCCGCCCTCTTTCAAATTATAACCACGAAAGCTTAACACAAATTGTACCCATCCTCACTCAGTTAAAGCGTCGACTAACGAAAGGAAACAAAGTATGTAAAGCATAGTCGCATTGCACGGCGACACGGATTGTTGTTAATCTGGCAGCTAACGTCAGCTAGCCGACTCTACCGTTAACGTCCTTCCTCTGCTTCTGCTGCTCGCTGCGCAGCGACGCTCTTCCAAGATGGCGGCGACCTCCCATCACAACAATCCCAAACATGCAGCGCAGGCAGGCCGTCAGCTGGAGGTGCTGCCGAGGCGGAGTTTAGCACATTAGTAAGTGCTTCTGACTCACACATGCAAAGAGCAATTTGACCTGGCTTTGTTGAACAAATGCTATCGATTAAGGACAGTGTAGCAACAAAAACACAACGATGTATTTGGGTAAATATGGATAAAGTGTGACTTAAAGTATTTTTACTTTTGCAAAACTACTAGGGTGATTAGTGTTTCATGGTTTATTTCGAATATGCAATTATAAATGATAAATTAGAATTACATAAATTGGTAGACATAAATAAACACAAAT
>JBAMHV010000020.1:11908707-11921161 GCA_037177535.1 Pseudomugil gertrudae | reverse complement strand
ATTAAAAAGTTTTTCCAGAATTTTAGAGAACTGAGATAGCAGTGAAACCGGTCTGTAATTTGTGAATTGGTGTTTGTGTTTGATTATAAGATTATAAAATTAAATTACTCCTTTAGCAACTACTGTGCAAAATGTTGCTGAAAGTCCAATCCAAATTGTTTAGTTTGGAGGAAATTCGGTACAATGGCTGAGTGAAAGAAAAAGCTAATGTAAAAGCAATACAGCCGAATACACCATACACCATTGCTTTAATAATAATTACAAAACACAAGGCAAATCGTTTCCCCTCTTAAATCACTCATACATAAAATATTGATCTTCAAAGTACAAGATACTATGTTACTTCCTCTAGAAAATTCTGGGGAACAGATTATTAATGCATGTGTGGAAGGGGAAAAAACATTGCACAACAACCTAAGTGCCATTGTGAAGCAGGGTGAAGTGTCATATACAACAGAAGGAACCCAGGTCTCACTGCAGCAGTGTAAGAGTTTTATCTTTATTAGAGTTCCTCATTAAAGCCACAGCAGCAACTCGTCATCCTGAAGTCCACACACAAGAAACAATACATACATAAAATTTTATTTCATAATAAAAAATAACATTTTAGTACATACTAAAACATTGTTTTTATATACAAGTACACTTTATGCAAATTTTTGTCTTCATTGCATATTTCAATGTCTTCTTAAGCTATATCTCACTGGTTAACCTGTATTAGATGTAGTTTGTACCAACAGGACATGTGTCACAGCTTTCTTTACTGCATTGGTTTGTAGTAATGGCAGTTTCTGACACTTTCCCTACATGCATGTCTAATGTTATAACTGTAGTGAATATCAATAACAGATGTTCCTAACAAAGGTCTGACAGATTGGTCATCTGATTGGTCATCACTTACCCACTGCCCAACCACACATGCTGGAGGATGTTGCAGGCATCAGAAAGTTATCCAGTGCATCTCCAGATCTTCTTTTGCAAAGGTGGTAAATCCAGGTGACAAAGTAAAAGTCCTGCCATCTTTTTGGATCTCTCTGTACATTTAGAACAAGAGTTTATACATGCAGGCTTGTTTACCTGCAGATGAACTGTGCTCATTAACTCAACTGGTTTGTTTACTGGTCAGAACAGCTGCTGGATATGATTTTTACTTTCTGGATCAGGAATTGCCACCACTGCACATCTGTCACGTGCTCATTCTGAACTTCTCATCCATGAATAGCACACAGCCAATGGCAAATCTGCCAACCCTAACCTCTGGCACACGCCAGTCAGGCTGCATGGTGTTGGGCAGTGAGCACAAGCCCAATGTCAGGGCCTCATACCACCCTAATGGTGCAGTTTCTGAGAGTTTGAGCAGAAACATGCACATTAATGGTCTGCTAGAGGTAATTTTATATGGCTTTAGCCATGCTCCTCCTGTCTGTCCGTGCACAAAGGAGCATTTTACAGTCCTGCTGCTGGGTTGCTGTTTTCCACACTCTCCACAGCAAATCCCTTTGTGCAACTTGAGATAGAGGGCCTCATAGTTTAGAGTCCAAGAACATTCAGTTTTTAATGGAAATGGGACTGAAGCAGCTTAAGATATATAAATTCTGAGTGTCAAAACACAGAGTGATAAAAACTGCCATTTTGAAAAACTCCAGTTGAATTTAGCTGAAGTTTGGCTGCATTTATGCCATACAAACATTTCAGTTCCCATGTGTATCACTGGGAAGCAATGATTCCTGTGAACATTATTTTACAATGACAACTACAACTTTAAAGCCACCTGGAGGCAGGGCTCAAGTCAATCAGATATTTTTTAGACTAATATATACATAAAAATGGACATCATTGAAATAAATGGAAATTTAATTAAAAAAAAGTTCAAAATTGTTGTGTGATTTGCTCCTGGCAGACATCTGTCTGTTAGAAACACTGATCAGTCTTTGATGAAGTCCCAGTTTGTGAAGTCCGTGTTTGCGTCCAAATAAAAATCTGACTGTGGTACTTGAAACATTCCAGATAAGCTGTTGGAGAAGCTCTCGTAACCATTTATTAAAATAACATTTAGTGAGGCGTTATAGGCTTTTGGAGCCATTAATGCATAATGTAATTCCAGGGTATTGTGAAAGAGATGTATAGAGAGATGCACTGACTTTTCTGACCTTACTGAGCTGTAAGGTCAAACTTCTATGATGTATGAACAAACACTGAGTTTAGTTTCATCTGATTTTTGACTCATTCAGGAATTAGAAAATAAATAAATCAGAGACTTTAGACACCAAGATGTATTTCACAGTGATGTAAATTAACTAATTTGTACACAAATATAACACATAAAACCTTATAAACTCTTCAGTCTACTGTACATGTTTATACCACCCTCCAACAGGAAAAAAAAGTGTTTGAAAGTGTTTGTTTTTTTCTTTTTCAACAAGCCGAGCAGAGAGCAACTCCTTTCAGAAAAAGTCTGAGGCTTTCCGTCTTTTGGGAAGCTGCAGGAGATTGTCTGTGAGTGATGTAAGGTCCTGAGAGCTCGGCGTCTTTGCTTTGTTGGGTGTTGGTGTTCCTGAAGGAGTGACCGGGCCAGCGAATGGAGACTTGCAGCCCATGACTCTGTGTGAGGGTGAAGGGGTGTAACTTGCTCGGAGCGCCTTGTCAGTGTATTTGCTAGAAGTCCGATTTACGAGCCGCTGCAGAGCAGGTGTGAGGGCCGGGCTCAGACCTTTAGGTGTAAGACTGCAACACAAAGATTGAGGGGATCCGTTAGTTCATATTAATTTCTAAATCAATGCAAAAATATTGAGGTGTAAAATGCACCATCTCTATTTAAGCAAAACTAAATAATTTCTTTTAATAGCTCTTATAGTCAAGATAGTTGAGTCTTGAGTGTTACCTTGCAAGATTCTCTGTGACCTTTCGTAGTGCCTCCTGCTTTTTTGCACGGTTTTTGGCAGCAGCTTCATTGGCCATTTTCAAACCCAGTCTCTCTCGTCTTCCTGGTTCAGGAATCTTTCAGAAACAACATTTATTGTTAACATTTCTCAAGGCAAAACACATCTTCATCTCCAAATGAGTTATGGTTGCTGGGGAAGATGTAAACAGAACAGCCAGGGCAAACATGGAACACCGCATCAATGGGCAGTACTCCAGGAGGATAGCAAACCACTTCAACTGACATCCCTCTGCTGAATAACCTGAATGACTTCTTTGGATGATTTGGAGACCAAAACAGCACACCGGCACTGGGGGCTCCACCCCCTCCAGATGACTAAGTGCTGCCACTGTCCCAAGCAGCATGAGGCAAATCCTCTCGAGAAATATTTGCAAAGTTACGGGCCCAATAAACAAAGTCATGAACTGTGCAGCAGAGCTTGCTGATGGTCTCACAGACACGTTTAACACCTCCCTGAGCCAAACTGTTGTCCTCACACACTTCAAAGACACCACAATAATCTTGGTTCTGCAGGAGGTTCATTTATCCTGCTTCAGTGACTGACTCTCGTTGCACTGACCACCATCACTATGAAGTGCTTTGAACAGCTAGCCATGCAACACATCAAGTGGACCCCTACCAGTTTGCTTATTGAGCCAACAGGTCTACTGATGATGGAATTTCCACTACTTTCCAATAAGATCTCCACCACTTGGACACCAAGGACTCCTATATAAGGATTGTGTTCACAGACTTCAGTTCAGTCTTTAACAAAACCCCCCCAAACTAATTGTTGCTGCCATCAAATCCCAAATTGAAATAGTGAAATGTTTGTTTAGCTTTTAATAGATTTAATTTATTATTTTATTGTAAATTGCTGTCTTTGTACCATATGTGATGCTTTTAATGTTTTATTGAGAGCAACTTTAATTTGTACACGAAATGTGCTTTAAAAGTAAACTTGCTTTACCTTGAATGATGGGCCGTGGTTCCTCTCAACATATGGAGTGTCTGATCCATCCAAACGAAATGGGGTGCTCTCAATCTCACCCCAGGTCATCAGAGGTGACTCAGATACACCTTAAGTAACAAGAGATAGTAAACATCCAAATATAGTGGTGGTGTGAATAAAACATAAGATGTGTCCCACTGATGCCTTTTCTCAAGTAGCATTGTGACTGAAAATGAAAAAAGCACTACACTTGTGACAGCAGTTTAAGAGCATGATTTGTCCCCAAAAAAATGTTTTTAACTCAATAATGCCTGAATAATAGCAACAGCTGATTCAAAGACATAAAACAGACTATAGGTGACGCCACAGTAATGAGAAAATGCTTTGTTTTTGAAGTCTATCATTTAAAGTTAAACCCGAGATATTTTCTATTGCTTGATAGAAAAATTAAGTTTGAATTATTCTGACCAGGTTACTATTTTGAAAAGTTTAAAGATTAGAAAAAATAAAATCATACCAGGTGCTGGGGAAGGAGTCCTTTCAAACCCATATCCATTCACTGTTGGCGAGTCATGGGGAATAAGCTCTTTCCCATCAGGGCCTACTTTCCCCTGCTTAAACTGCAAAACAAATACAACAGTATAATAATTAATTATAAATGAATAAATATGATTCAGCTTATGGACAAATTAATTAGAGAATGCATTTAATACCTGTGCATTTAGGGCTGCAGCCTGCTGAATCTGACTTTTGTTGAGAGCTTTGCTAAATGGATCTCCAGAAAAACGAGTATTCTTGTGAACTACCTCTCTTGGTTTCTTAAACACAGAATCATCATCTTTAACACCTGATTTAAAGGGAAAAAATTAAGAAGCATAAAGACTTGCTTTTTCTTAAACAGTCAGAATTTTATTCATTATTTTATAAACAATTAAGTAAAAAGAAAAAAAAGAAAAGCAGCTCTCCAAGTTTAATCTGTGTTCATACCCTCTGGATAATACATCAAGGCATTCTTTGCTTTGTACTCCCATGTCTCCAGTCCAGCTTTGACACATTCAAGAGCCGCCTTCTCCACTGACGGTAAGGCAAGGTTCTCCTCATGGCGCTGGAAAATAATCAAGATGTATTTTCATATAAATTTTACTGTCAGGAGGGAACTGAAACCACAGAAAATCGAGCAAGAATCAAGATAATAACCATTAAAGCTTTTGTTTAATGCAATAGAAGATTCCAGGGCTGATTAAAATTACACTGGGAGTTGATTTGATTACAAACCATTTACCAAAATTGAGGCTGTCCCCCCCCCAAAAAAATCACTCTTAGGGTTTTGAAGCTTCTTTGAGAATTATCCAAAGTTGTTCCAATTTGTAAGCGTCTCAGACGATCACATGCCTCCAAGATTAAATGTCTTTCTCTGAAAAAAATAGCCCAATGCATAATGAATAACTATGGATTTAAAGTTCCCATTTGACAGACAGTTTGGGATTTTTGTGATGATGCACACGCACTGCTCTCTAAAAAGACCAAGCAAAAGATCTGCAATGATTAATGTTTTAATTGGAACAACTTATTTGACCCAAACTGATGCCTCTCGTTCTTTAAACAGTCATGTCGATCATACGATTCCTTGGCCATGTCAAAATAATTTCTCTCTTCCTGAGGGGCCATTTATGATTTGCATCAAACAAACACAACAACTAAAGATTGCCTCTGCTTCTAACTGAAAAGCTGCATAAAGCTTCACCCAAATGTACCCAGTTTCTGAGCGATTCACATGTAAGATTCACACTTATCTAACACATTCAGGCTTAATGGAGAGCCTCCCTGACATCGGTCATGAGATCATCAGCCTATATGATTATGGCATTACAGCTTTGACAAGAATAAGTTCTCAACATTTCACTGTAAACTACAACTTAGTCTGAATTCAACCAGGAAATACAAAAAGCTACTGAAGTCAAAGTGATCAAGAAGCAAGACAACTGATGTCTGGAGCATGCATGTGTGCATCCTGCACTTACTGTACAAGCCTTTAGGAAAAATATTAGGATCTAGGGCCGTTTCTGGAGAGAAAATGCATTAACCTATTGAAATGCAATGAGAAAAAACCTGCCATAATCACAGCTTAAGTCATTTTTGCTTGTTTTTCCTCTTTTAGCCAGGCAGTGTTAAAGAATAATAATGCCAAGACATAAATAAACAAAAATATTCAATATTTGAACTTGGTATTGCATAACCATGGCAACATATTAAACTGTAACCATTAGCACACGTATGTCTGCCTTACTATATTCTGTCATAGTTCAAATTACATCACAGACACAATTGTATTTGTTTAATTTAATTTTTTTTTAAAAAAGAAATTCTTCACACCAACCTGTTTGAATTCATTTTCAGCTTCATATAACCAGGCATGCCTTAACTTCTCCTTGTCTTCTGCCAGATCCATGATCTGTTCAAATGATGCATTATCTTCACTAGTATTTTTAGCGAGGAAACGGTCCAGACTGGGCAACTTTTTCTCTTCTTTATCATTGTCCTTTCTCTCTGAGAAAAAAAAAGGAATACATTTCCATTTAACACATATAAAGTTAATCCAATTCACTGCCAAATAATTCATCTGAGGAAGAAAGTAGTAGAGTATGGCAAATGAAATATTTTACAAGCCATGTACATTTACATAAGTACAAGGTAGAAGCCTGTACTATGGAACGAGACTAACCTATCTCTCCAACCAAGGTTGTCCAACCCAGTCATTTGCAAACCTCATAAGTGGTACTACAGAGCTGGTTATCAACAAGGTAGATTAAGCTAGGGTTTCCAATCTTGATCAGTGTGTGTACACATAAAAGAGGATCTGTTTGAGGCATCTGACCAAATGAAAACAAGGAGAACCCTGGAAAAAGAGCTTACTTTACCACTGAGGAGCAGACAATTATTCCTATAAAAATCCAGGTCAAAAATAACAGTTACTACAACAACAACCAGAGAGAAATGCAGGAAGAATTGTTGACTCTGTTAACGTGTAAATTACTGAGATTCTATAGATAATATAAATTGACAGCACTCTGATCACTCAGTTTCTAGCAGAGTGTTTCCTCAGTGGCCTTCCTTTCCTTTACACTTTTCAGGCTCAGCACCACTGTGAGCATGTTTTGTGCTGGAGTATAAATCCCTCACTGTGATGGCACAAGTAATTGTTTGTTCCATGGGCTCAAGGTTTCCTAGAGAACTGGTTGGTCAGGAGGTGGTGCTTTATTACTTGTGGATGTTTTATCCAAAGCGAAACTTGCTCTGGAGGAGATTAGCCATTAAGTTACTCCCGGTAGTATACAAAATACGTGTTAACGCAGAATTTACCTCAAAAAGATAATTCCAGTTTTATAGTACAGACCTCAGATTATGCCAATAATTTATTTTAAGTGTCTTGATACTTACCTACATCTGAACCTTTACAACCGTACGTGGATGATGGTGATCCAGAGTGTCCCACTGGTGTTTCAAAGCTAGCTGGAGTCACATCTGGCACAGAAGATAAAAGAAAATATGACATGCACATTTATGCTAAAAAAAAAAAAAGCTGCAAAAGAAAAAGAGATGTTTTTTTCCTTCTGTATATTAGGTACAATTTTTATCTGCTCACAAGGTGCTGAAGATTGTGGTGTAGATTTGGACAAAGATGATCCATACTGGATGGAGATCTGCCTCATTCTCTCAAGGTCTCCATTTTCCTCTGCTTCAAGATAGTCCTTTTGAGCTTGCAGTTTTGTCACATCTGGAAAAAAGTCCCTCTGTATGATGTTTTCCAAGCTCTGTCAAAAGTAAACAAGTACAGAGCGTCAAAATCAGTTACTTACACCAATTTTATGCTATCCACCTATTGTCTTTGAACCTGTACTTTGGAGCTTAGATATTGAGAGGACAGAAAGAGTTTTTAGGTTTAGATGCAGAGGTAATTTTAGTAGTTGACACTGCATGCAATTATGAAATGACCACTTATTAAAGTAATCTTCAGTTGATCTGACATTTTACTACTGTTAAGTAATATTTAAGAGAATTGATAAACTGGACAAAATGTGTTTTCATCAGGTGAACGTAACTAGAATTTAGCAACGTGGACGTCACTCATGCTAACAACACGGTAGCCTGTCGTCCGTCATAAACAAGTAGCCAGTAACTTACCTCGATATATTCCTCTTCGTCGAGAACTTTTCTTTTCAAGTTTCCTTTCTCATTATCCTCAGGTTGACGAAGAGCCACAGTTGTGATTGCGGAAGGTACTAGAGTTCCGGACAACGTTTTCCTCACACTAGCACTACCCTCCATTGTGGACCCCTTTAACCTGCTAGGTTAAGCTAAAGGCAAGTCGCTCACTAAAGACAACGAGTGTATGGAGATGGAAAACAATTTGTTAACTTGACAAAAAGGTTTAAAAAAACATTAAATGTAGCAGACAATTCCACGTTTAGCGTAGAGAAAGGGCTGCTAACTGTAAGCTAACTTTTAACAAAAAAACCTCACCGTACATCATTGCGTAGACACAACGTACTTACGCAATGTCTGAAATGTTACGTAACCGGAAGTTCAAACCATCCAAAGCTGAAACTACCAAAATACAACGTCGTTACAACGTTTTTTATCATAAACTGATCGGGCTCCAAAAAAACATTAAGTTAAATGATAAATATATAAGTTGGTCAAATATAACAATTATTTGAATGAAATTTGATCAATTCTGGTTTGTTTATGTACATCCCTTTATAGTGAAATGAATCGCAAATCAGTTCCAGTCAACAGAAAAACAAGTATGCAAGATACATGTGCACATTTTAAAATCCCCAATAGTTCATTTTAAGCTAACTTGGGTCAAAATTTATACCGGAACTACTTTTTTTTAACCATATTTAAAGTAATTGTTTATAAATCCCATTAGTCACACATAAACATGTTTTTCAATAATCAAAGAACAACACCCAAACAAAAGAACACAATAACAACAATATATCTGGCTTTAAACTGGGCCCTTTTTCTAGATTTATCTGCTGTTTTTTAATTATCTTAAAATTGACTATACTAAATCATTGTGATTATATTATATTTAAAATAAGCAGGCCTATTTGGCATCTTCTTATAAAGTAAAACATTAAAATATTTGTAATGACTGGACTGTCACCTTGTAAATTAAATTGTGTGTAGGGTGTGTATCACCTATGCTGATAAGGCCATGTGTGTTATAACAAAAATTGACACCATCCTTTTAAAAAAATTATTGTCAAGTAAATTTATTTATAACATCATTATTCACAACAACCTAATTACACATTCCAGTACATATTTTGTTGTATTAGCTTATAGTGATGCCGCTTACATACACTCACTCAAAATGGGCTACGCTCTACTGTCATTTAATAACACTAACAGGAGATCCATGCTTGTTTATGTCATGATTTTTACAGCTTGTGTCTTTTCAATGTTACAGTCTGTATGTTCAGTGTAAAATTTAGTGTCCCGTGTTTCCTGCAACGTATGAGAGTCTTTTCTGACGTCGCCACTTTGCTCTTCGGTTTTTAAACCACACCTGTAATTCCAAGAAAGAGGCAGCGTTATTAAGCTGTAATAACCTTGAATGACAACCCGTATTATTATTATTATTATTGTACATAAACTTAGAATCAAGTGATCTTTTCTCCTTCACATGAGTTTGAATTTTTTTTAACTTTATCTTATTTTAGAAAGTGTCTTAAAAAAAAGAAGAACATCCCGAGTGCGCCAGCTACCTCACCTCTACTCTTTCTTCTCTTAAGTGAGTATGCTGTGCAAGTTTTTCTCTTGCGTTCACATCTGGATACTGGTTCTGCAGGAACAGCTCCTCCAACGCATCTAGCTGTTCCTCAGTGAAAATGGTACGATGACGTCTGGTTCGCCTCTGGATTTGACCAGACAACTGCTCCTCCCTGTGACTTTCTCCCTGCCTGCATGGTTCTGAGAGCATCGCTGGACTCCATCCATACTGACAGGCTGCAGGGAGGAGATTTGAACTTTGGGAGTAGAACACAAAAGGCAGGGCTAGTTTTATGCAAAGAGAGCTGGAAGATTGGTCCTACCTTCGTGAATGAAGTCAGTGTGGAATATATCAGCACAGCGGGAGCAGTAGCAGCAACAAAGACAGGCATGATGCACAGACTCTGCCTGGCCTCCAGCAGGACATAATGTCTTCTCCCTCAGTCCGAGACCTCTAGTTCCACATGACTGTTTATCTCCATTACTGTTTGGGTACTTGTTCAGAATGTTTTCTATGGTGAATGGAAACTTTTGTCTTTCCATCCTAACTCGTCCATCCATCTTTGAAGAAAATTCCCAGAAAGCTCAAAGCAGCGGTGATCACGGGATAGTGACACAGAACAGTTTGAGATATTTCAGCCTCAATTGCTCCTCTTCTTCTCCTCTTTCAACAACAGTGAGTCAGGCCCTTATAGGCCAAAAAAGAAAAAAAAAAAAGTAAAACTATAATCCCCCTGTGGACCAGACACATAAAACGGTTGAAACTTAATTCCTAGCTAATCTGGGCAGTTTTGTGAAGAGGTTAGGGAGGATGGCAGATTCAGTTAATCTTGCCTCATTCCTTTCTCCAAAGGAAATCAGATTTCACTGCATAAAATGAGAAGTGGAGAGCTCCTAAGATCCTTATTGTTGGGGTTTTAGAGAAAAGGGGATTGCTTGGTATTAGAAACCTGGATTTAAAGATGAACATTTTAGGTGTGGCCTCAGACTTGTGTGCGATGAATCTGAGGATTAGCCTTTAAATTAATTTCATAATATAACTTTTCTGTTTAGTGTTATCGACAAATGATCTTGAATAAATTTTTAGATGTGTTCGGAGCATCACAAGCTGGTAAAGCTGAAAGTAGCAGTGCATGCTTCATGCAACTTATTGGTATTAGTGATGAATGAATGACTCACCTGAGTCACCTGGCATGTGGTGAGAATTGTACTAAATACAATAAAAAAGATGCACAGTTAGAATAAAATAAACAAGACATCCACCCATGCATTTTGTATACACAATCATGCATCATGTGCCTTATCAGTGTGCTGCAGTCTTCTCTGTTTGACTTTTCTGACAATGTGCACAGCTGAGGTAAAGCTATTACAGGTTAAATTAACCCCCCTCCACCAGCAAATCCTGTGATTTCATACAAAGCAATACACCTTTTTTTTTCAGGGAATTAATGGATTTCCACAATCTGTCTTAAGCCCCCCCCCCCCCCCTTTATAAGGGCTTTTGGAAAAAGATAACAATAAACACCATCCTATTCACTTGGGTTTAATGGCGTCCAGATTGTTGATATATAGTTTGTGCAGCATGTGAGATTGTTATCTGATGTTATTGTGGTTTTCAATAAAAGGAATTGTACCCACACCCTTGTAGGTTCAAGCAGTTCAAAATTCATTACTGGGGATTAGAACGATAAAGGTTTGTGTTGTTATTGTAAGCAATATTTGGTACAAGAAGTAAAGTGACAAAGCGGTCACTGCTTTTTGTGGATTTTTGAGGGCATTTCTCAATGAACCAGAATATTCCTGCAACTATGAGTCATGCTATTTTAAAAAGCTTGCAACAACGGAAAGACACAACACAAAGCATGCACAATTATGATTTCACTGATGTTTTATTTTTCTCTCAGATAATATGCTCTTTAGGTAACATGTTGGGATGAGGCATTTCAGAAAGCTTTATATGGAAGTCAGTGGGATGAAGATGAGAGTAATAAAGAAACAAATCAAATCACCACAACTCAGACAGGAGACACAAGGTTAGAAATACACCCACACGCTGATGGTTGATAGATGAGCCGAGAACTCATTCATATGTTAAAACGCTCTGCTTCTGCCTGCTACTCGACCGCACATCTCCCGGCAAAGGAAACAAAAACTGATTTGCAGCTGTGTGACCAAGAAAGGATGAGCAGATAGACATGTAGTACAGAAAACACTAATCACCAGCAGGACAAATAACCTTTCTATGTCATTATGCAGGTATGTTTATTTAATCCACATGCTTGTCCTAAATAATTTCCATCCTTGGCTCTCGACATTTTCAAGATTTTCAGTAAAACAAGAAGCCTCTCTCAAGTCAGTATGTTGAGGTAAACTGAGTTTTCAGTCAGGGAAACACACACACACACACACACACAGAACCAGCAACTTTCTTGCTGTGAGGCCACAGAGCTAACCAACTGCGCCAAGTGCAAACTCTTTAAAGTGTTTGTTAAAAAACACCCTATCGGATCATAAAGGTCAACTGAAGTTGTTTCAATTACAATTTACATTTTTTGATGTAATGATGAAATTAAATTTATGTTGATAATTTTTAATTCTCTTAGCTGTTGTTTATTGGTTTTTGTCCCCTCTTTCCCTTTCCTTGTTTATGGCAGTTGTCAGGCCAATTTGTGAATAAAAAGTTGTTCTTAATGTTTGTAGAGTGAAAATATATATATATATATATATATATATATATATATATATAATAAAAGAGTTTCTTTATTCGAAAAGAAAACTAACATACCCATGTACAATACAAA
>JBAMHV010000020.1:11882524-11908505 GCA_037177535.1 Pseudomugil gertrudae | reverse complement strand
GATAGATAGATAGATAGATAGATAGATAGATAGATAGATAGATAGATAGATAGATAGATAGATAGATAGATATGTTATTGCGCCCCCATGTGTTTACCATTTATAATAGCCTACTAACTGTTGAACAGCAGAGCGACACGCGCGGCAGGCAGCTCGCGATAATTCGCGCTAGAGCAGCAGCTGGGCGGAAAAGGCGGGAGAAGACTGCCGCTTCCGCGTCCGCGCGACCGAACAGACGCATATAAAACACAAGGCGAAATGGACGATAAGTTGATATTGGCTGTATTTAATTATCCGGAGCTGTTCAATATCACTTTGCCGAACTACCGTTGCACGGAAAGTCGTGCAAATGCATGGAAAAGCATCAGTATCGTCCTGGGTATCCCATGTGAGTATTTGTTTGTTGTTTATCACAACTTTACACCCAGTTATTAACTGCTTAGCGACTGTTTGCTTGTAAGTCTAAAAATATAATAATAACAATCACTTATTGTTTATGAGATGTAAAGGTTTTTCCTAGTAGTCATGGGGAATCTGCCACATGTCTTGTTCATTTTCCCCTTCTCTTTTCTGAATCTTTCCATCTCTGTGGATTAAGCCGCACGCGCCGTATTAGCGGTAGCAGCCGCCGCTCGCACGCCATAGGCCGCGTTGTCTGAACGGCAAGGTTCCGCTTATATCTCTGCGCAGCTAACCGCGTGTCGAATCACAGTGGATGGGAAAGTAGTACCGTAAGCCGCTCAGCATTACGCAGGCGCATATTAATATCAGAGCCCATTACGTGAACGCTCGGAGCGCTTTTGCGATGGGACGGGGACGCATAGAAACATCCCAGAGCACGAGGAAGGAGTTTCACCCCCCCGTATGAAATATAACCAGGTGCACAACCTATGAAAAAGTACCCTAAACCATGAATTGAAGGCTCGTTGTTGCTAAATTGGAAGAAAATTATTAAGAGAGGCAATTAGCAGCTTTACCAGATTTAAAGTAAACATGCTGGCAGTGAGTTGCTGAACAGGGATAACAAATCTGACAAGGTGAACTCCTTAAAACAAGAAAACCCAAAAGAAAACGTTTCATTTAGTATTTTCTGAATTATTTAAAATAGTTTTTTTGTTAAATTGTTCGTTTTGTACAGCTTGGGAGCAGCTGTTGTATACCCCACTAAATATTGTAGTAATCAGAGCAGTTTTATGAAGACGCAGTTGTTAATAGCTAATTATTAAACTGATTATTAAACCGTCCAGATATGTTAAATGTTCTGTAATATAATATGAATGTATTTTTTTACAATTATAGATCAGTATAACTGTAGAAAAAGGCTTGCATGATGGATCTACATAATTAGTTAATCTTTGGATAGTTATCCCTGTAAAATGGAGATACTAAGCACAGGCCTCTGAAGCTGATGATTAAGCGCTCTGATTTTATTTGCATTTTTTTAGTTAGGGATAATTTTCCCAATACAACTATCTTCCCTGGTTCCAGGCAGTGATGCAGGTCATCCCCAGCATCTAATCAGATTAATTCTGAGATTTCCTGAAAATTTCACCAAATCCACACATAACACTCCAAGTTGTTGCAAACAGACAAACCAATGCTGCCTCCACCTTGGAGGATATACATGATTACTGAGGTACAGATGCAGAACGGTTGCACAGATTAAACTTTTTATTCAAAACCATCTTGGTTGCTTTGCCTGAGAGCTGTGTGATGGTACACTCAAGCTTTTTTTTGTCCTTTTTGCAGCTTAGGATTTGTCAGGAGACTTGTGCGGGGCAGTTTCAGAAAATAAATATATATTATCTTTCTGGGTGTCTTTGTAACAGGCTGCTTCATCTTTGTTTACAATGTGTGCATTATTTCGAGTGAGATATCATGATTCTTACCCTCTTTTTGCTTTTAAAGCTGAGGAGTGCAAGCGAAAATGGAAGAACTTGAGAGACCGATATCTGAAGGAAGTCCGAATGGAGATCAAAAGCAAGACGCAGGGAGAGGTCCTACAAAGTAAATGGAAATACAGACAACTTATGAACTTTATTGCCCCCTTTACTGGATCAAGAGGTAGTGTGGCGGATATCTGTGGCAACAATGATGATGACCAGGACAATCCTGACACTGAATCTGGCAGTACAGAGGGAGAAACCACTTTATCCGAGCCTGTCAATTCACCACAGAGCATCTCAAAGGTCCCCGTGACGCCACCTCACTCAAGGCCCCAGGGAGCCTTCCTAACACAGATATCTGCACTGTCTCAGGACACACAAGTGGCCCAGCTGGCCGTTGTAGCAAAGATGCCACCAGTCCCACAGATAACCCCCAGCAGTAATACCGGACGTAAACGGAAACCAGCAGCAGAGTCGCAGTCACCACCTTCCCCTCAAGGTACACAATCTCCAACAAAAAGGCTCGTCAAAGACAGTGGTGCCCCATTTCCCTCTCGGATACGTGATGAAGATGAACTATTTCTGCTGAGCTTCGTTCCAGCTCTGAAGAGACTTGCGCCACAAAAAAGGTGCGAGACAAAAATGAAGATTCAGCAGATTATGTATGAAGCAGAATTCAACATTGCACATGCAGAGTTACAAGAGAGAAAGGAGTCAGAAACACAGGACTAACTTAGATAAGTCTTTTGTACTTTTTAAAAAAAAATAAAATTCTCTTCTGCAAAGTCACAACTATTTTTCTCTTTGATTCGTCTGCTTTGTATTACAAAGTTTAATGGTTAATGGAGGGGATGTGTGTTATTTTGGCTCAAGTTGTGTATTTATTAGACAAGATTTTTTTATAGTCAATAGATTTCTGCATAAAAATAAAACAGACAAGTATTAACTTAATTTATAAAGCTTTATTGTCAAGAAGGAAATTTACATTTACAAAAGTTGTTTCCTGTTTAACAACCAGTCTTCAACTCTGTAATCTACAGTATTTTACATGTAATAACAGATGTAATGAAAACAAAGCAAGATAAAGAATCATACATTTGGAGAGGAACACTGCTTTTAAAATGAAGTTTTAATGAATGTCTAACATGCAAAAAATAGTTTAATTTAAAATAAAGTGACATCTGTCATTTGTGTGATTCCTGCTGGAGTCTTCATTTGTAAACAACTTAAACAGAAAAACATTGGTTCACCCTCATTTACAGTAGTTCATTTAGGAGAAAAATTAGGACAAGTTTTACAAACATCCACAATGGGAGAGGGTACATCAATAGAAAGGCCCAGTTGCTTTGTTCGCAGCAGTTTTGTATGAATTTGTATTGTTTTATGTCACACTGGGAAAAGTATTATTGTCGATTTACCCATGTCTCACCATGGCATTGAGCAGCAGCATGTGTCTATGACTTGATTCACATTGGTAGCTCAGTACACAGCTCTGTATTTCAGAATACTCACTTTATTTAAATGTTAGATGACTGTAAAACTGGAAAAAAAAAAGATTAAGAACGTGGTACTGAAATAATAAAACTTTAACTAGGAACAATGAAACGGCCTAATGCCTCACCTCAGTTCAAACTTTAGACAGTACAGTCTCTTTCCAGTCATCTATGCAATCAGCAGCCAAAACATGATCACCAAAGCGACAAACAGGAAGAGTCGAGACAGGAACTGTTCATCTGTGTGCTGTGGTGTCCCGGGAGCTGCTGTTTGGGTAATAGTTCAACAAAGGTTAGCTGATACACTCCTACAAGATACAAACAAATAAATACAAGCTGAAATGTTGTACCTGGAGGAGGTCGTCCATCATTAATATTAAAAGCTGTGGCAAAAATGCCAAATGGAAAGGCACCAATTCCGAATGACATCTGGAAACCGCCATCTCCAAAGCCAAATCCCTGAAACCCCTGCAAGAAGTGGAAAAAATGAGGGGATACTCTTGATGTGTAGCCATCTCTTTACTAAATCAGCAGTAATGTTATGCAGTGTAAGTAAGGTGTGACCCAACAGGCAGTAAAATTAGTCATTCTCATGAGAAAAAGCAGCTCTAATGTATCCCAGTAGGAAATACGTCTTTTGTTAATGGGCCTCAGGACAAGTTTGTACTACAGTGGTTACATCATTGCAGGTATTTACATCATGAGTGTGCAATGTTACTCAACAGGTGATGTGACAAGGACTTAAAACATGTAGAGGTATTGATACCAGTGCAAATAGTATGATATACTTTGGTCTATAGCTTGTTCAAGTACTTACACCACGGTTTTCTGGCTCAGGTCTTTGTCCTTGTGGCCGAGGGGGTGTCCTCTCTCTTTAAAACAGATTTTAAAAACAAATCACTACACAGATTCCCATTGGATATAATGGATATTTCAGTATGACCTTTTGTTGTCATGTAAAACTCCAGTGTTAAATTCTAAATCACAAAATGTGAATAAAGCATTTTTTCCCATTTCAGATTATAGATTGTAACTCCACAACACACAAAGCTAGCTAGATATGTGTTAATACGTATAAATACCCACCTGGGATCCTGTTGACCTGTGCTTCCCCTCCCATATAAGGGGATTACTTTCTCTCTGGAGATACCAGCTTTACACACTGGACATACTTGTCTGTTTGGTCGGGTCTCCAACCACTGCAAAGAGACAAAAAGATGTGAAGGAAGTCTGCATAATTTATAAAGTATCTGGGACAATGTACCGTTATTGTTATTTAAATAGAGAAGGAAAAACAGACAAAGAGGCTGCTTACCTGATGCAAACAAGGCCAACTAGTCAAAAATTAAAAGATAAAATATGTTATGGGTATGACAATATCATGCAATACAGTAAATCGTGTATCTTGCTTGAAAATAACATTTATGTACCCAAAACATCTGTTGTGAATCTGACTTCTGCTTAAGTCTAAAAACACAAAAATATAGTGCAATTTGGGTCTTACCAAAAGAGGTGTCCACACAAGCTGATCACGGCATCCTTGGCTGTGTCTAAACATATATTACACTCGAAAGTGCTATCCTGGTTGCCACCATCAGCCTGGGTAGAGCTGCTGGACCCGGGACTTGTGTTTTCAGTAGCTGTAGAGGAGCCAGAAGCTGGTGGAGAAGGAGCAGCGGCAGCCATTTATTCTCACTGGATCAAGTAACCGGGACAAAACAGTTGGGGTGACTCCGGTTGCACCCAGCGCCTCAAAACGTACATATAAGGAGGTCCGGTGGACAGGAATGATAGCTAATAAAAAGAAACAGAAAAACGAGACGAGTAAGATCATTTTTATGTTAGTTAGCGTCCTTCTGGATAGAGAATGTATGCTAACGTCAGCAAACGCAAAATATTTTACCCTCTGACGGATAAACCAAACAAAAAGCAAAACATACTGTTCAGATTAAATCCAAAGTGGCATTTAAAAGATAACTATATGACAACGGTTCTATATCACTTTGTTATAAAGTTTAGAAAATATCCTTACAGCTAGTTGCATCACATCCGTAGATCAACAAACCGGAAGTAATTCCTGACTGTGGTGGAAGAGGGCGGACACGGCGCGTGATGTATGGTATTTACAGAATAAATTTAATGAGATATTCGTTGGTTTAATAATTTAAACACTTTATTATTAGATAAGTTATTTAACAATAAAATATAATTTTACATTCAGTTATATAATACTGTACTTTTTTTTGTAATAGCTAATGGTTTCCTTTACTTAACCGTTCTTTTAGGTCTGTGTTTGTTTTTCTACAAGTTGTTACAAAGACAGCTATTTGTATGTCCATGAATGGAAATAACAAAAAAATAATAAAACATTTTTTTTCCATGCAAGTATTATATTTCCATACATGGAAAAATAATGTTTTTTGTTATTTAAGCCTTTCATACTTTTATGAAAACAGAGGAAACAGTGACATTGCCTTATAATTATATCCAGTTTAATTCAGTTTTATTTGTGAAGCACCAATCCTCCACACTCATTTTAAGACACTTTAACAGACACAGTTAAATTCAATACAATTCACTATAGTCCAATTATAATTAAAATAAAACATTAACCCATATGAGTTTAATGTATAATAACTGTCTTCAGATAAGCCAGTTTATGAAAGTTAATTGCCCACTTAAACCAATGGGTTGCATATTAAATTATGCAAGGAAAAATACAGTAATATCAATATTTTGTATGATCAGGTTTTCTTAGATATTTGCATATGCAACCTATTTCTTTTTCACATAAAATGGGTACAGTTTTTATGTCCATCATTTTAATTGAAATGATGATCACTTTTATACCAAAATTCACCTGATCAATTTATTGTACTCTACAGTTTATGACAAATTCATTTGTTATTCAACAACAATAACCTCTCTATGAGACATTTTCAGGAAACAAACAATTTACAAACACAAAAATGATTCACACACAAGAAAGAACTTTATACATATAGCTCATGATCATTTAAATCTACAGTTATCTTCATGTACAGTGAATCAATGATTGAAGCATCGACTTAGGTTTTCATAATTTCCATTGATCTACACCTTGAGTGGCTGAGACCACCTGTGCGTAAATCTTCTGCCATTGCATCCTCAATCCTTGACGTCAAAGACCTCTTTAGAGTTTGTTTAAAGTCGTTACCAATAAATACATAGAGAATGGGGGATATAAAGCTGTTAGCTGATGCTAGGGTGGTCCCAACCTTGAGCCCAGTTTGAAGTACATCCAGGCTGTAGTTCGTATGATCCAACTCAAGGAGAACAAATGTATGATAGGGGACCCAGCAGATGAAAAAAGACAGAATGAGTGCCACCATGATTTTGTAAGGTTTTCTTGACTTGATGGTCAAACTTCTCAGCTTTACACCAAGCACCATGGTGCAGAATACAGTCATCAGGCAAGGAATAGAGAACCCACAAATAAACCGACTCAGCGCCACTGCCTTGTGTGTGGAATGGCCCATGTACTCTGTGTAGCACTGAGTGATTGAGCCATGGACTACGGTTTGTCTGAAGATCAGTGAGGGCAACGTCAAGAGTGCAGAGAAGAGCCACACCAAAGCGACCACTCCAAATGCTTTTCTCACTGTCTGGTGGTTGTGGGCCCACACAGGAAACAAAATCATGACACAGCGATCAGCACTGATCAGAACCAAAAGAAACACACTGCTGTACATGTTGAGAAATAGGGCGGATGAGCCTAGTTTGCACAAGACCTGTCCAAAAGGCCAGTGGGAAGTTATCATATAGAATACTTCGAAGGGCAATAAGGCACAGAATAAAAAGTCTGAAATGGCCAGACTCATGTACCAGGTGGTGACAACAGTAGTTTTCATTTTCCATCCACAGATCCAGATTACTAATGAGTTTCCTCCAAGCCCAGCAATTGATATGATAATGTTAACTACCACCAGAATATGACTCAGGGGAGACTTTGATGTACTAAAAGTCAAAATTACTTCACTAATTGTGGTGTTCTCTGTTTGGTTGTCTGAAGTGTAATCTGTGTACTCGACATAATCCTCATCCATGGTCAATTTTTCTGAAACATAAAACAATATTATTTTATTAGCAATCATTGCCACATAGAGGAAAATGTTAACAAACATAAACAACAAGATTTTAACTGATATAAAGTAAATATTCCTGAATACTTACGTTAGGTCTCGATATGAAAGGAGCCAAACTACCACCTTCCTCAATCTGTAGCTACTGAATACAACTTCTCACTTCTGTTTCCTTGGCGGTGACACTGAGGAAAGTGACATTTGCATAAAATTTAGTCACGAAGGTTTAAAGGATCTCAGGAAATGAACCTGTGTACTTTAGGGACTGTTAAAATTTCAAAATGGATTACATAAGACAGGCAATAACCACCGGCTCATGTTGCCTTAAGAAAGAGGTCATGTACTTTTAAAACATCGGTGTTGCAAAAACAGTGATTTAAGAAAGATTTTTTAAAGAAAGTTTTTAAATCTGCCTCTCCCCTGCTAATCGCTGGGATATGCCCAGTTTCCCTGTGATCCTGCATCGGGTTAAGTGGAAAATAAATGAATGAATGAGTTTTGACAGTCAGTGGGAAATACTTCAATAGTTTTCTTTTAGATTTATTTGACAAAAGTAAACAACTTTCCCCTAAGAAAATCACTTTACATAAAAAAAACAACAAAAAATTTAAAATAAATTCAACAACACCTGCTCAAGCTGTATTTCCAAGTATTTCAAACAATGAAATAGCCTCTTATTTCAAATCTAAACTGACAGATAAACAGTATAATCTGTCTTTCATTTGACATTTCTATTGACATTACTTTAGGATCAATATAGAACAGGTTTGTTACCTGCAGGGAGGAAATATTTAATACATATGAACAATATGACAGTGAAGAGATGATCAACATTTGTTAAGTATGCTGTTATTTTATATTATTATTATTATGTTAATTTTAATTGTATTAATGTAGCACATTATAAATCAACAAAGTACTTGACCATAACAAATACAATCACAGCTAAAAGTAATCAAAATAAACACAGTCCTACACTGTTCCCCTTAAATCATATGATGTTCTTATGCAACACAAAAAAGGCTGACTGCTCTACTTTCAGAAACAAAGGAAAAAGCACTAAATCAACAAATATTTGTGACGCAAGTGGTAAAACCTTTTTTTCATGTGTTATAAAATATTTCTTCAAATTTTTCTTATTTGTTTTACAAAGACTTTTTTCTTTTTTGATTGTTTTTTAAAGAACCCTTCAGATACTTCATTTAGATCAAATATTGTGGGCTATATTAAGTGGTAAATTATTTCTTTAAATCAATGTGCTTTTAACAAAAAGAAACTACATAATAATAAAATAAATAATAATAAAAAAATAACAAAATAAAAAGTAACTGTTTGGTAGAAGTGTACTATTTGTAGTGTTCACCACAGACCTATGGACAATATGCATAATTTTTCTTAGCCTTATTGCAAGAACACAAAACTTATGGCGAGGGAAGGCAAAATAAAAATCCACATATCCCTTGGTTCTCTATGTGTTATTGTAAAACTCTGAAACGAACATATTCTGTGTAAAGTGATGCTTTAAAAGTACTTCTATGATATGTTTACATAAACTGAGCATGCGCGTAACTCTTATAATCTTAGCTCCTCCCCATCCCGTTACGTCACTTCCTAGCTCAGCTGCTGTTTCAAACTGCGCCATTAGGTCAACATGGCGGGCACAGTGGTAAAGAAATGTCTGAGTCCTCTTGCTTTCCTCACCAGGAGGCTGTCAGCTCCTGAGGTTATCACTCAGTGTTGCTACCACCAAAAGGTAAAATGTAATTTCTTTTAAAAATGTACCAGGCTTTGTTTGAGGCTATCTGTGATGTAGCTGTTTTCCGACTAATTGTTTAGACATTGCAATTAAGTTTGGGTAGCTTTGTTGCTATTTGAGTTGAACAAAAACTCTGTAGGTTAGTTGAATTTGTATACTTATGACATTTTACTTATTAAACTAGATTAAGGTTGTTAACGGTCTTTCCGGGGATAACCACAGGAAAGTAGCTTATATATTAGTGGACAAAATCCCGGAGTTACATCAGTCAAACTTCATCTCAGTGTTATCACATACAGAGAGGGATGAGTGATGGAGACACACTTATCTATTATCAGACACTGTGAAGTTAAGAATATTGATCATGTTTCATTGTAGCAGTTTAAGCGTTGGAGACTAGAATAACACCACTAACTAATCTGCTTCCCAGTTGTCCACAGTTTTAATTGGTAACGCGTATTAATCGGATGTGATTAAAGTAATTGCTTTGGAGCACAGTGTTATAGAAACACATAAAAGCTCCTAATACCTGGGCCGTAGTTTCTACATGTTCATAGATTATTAACTTAATAGTGATTTTTGGGCGTTTCTGATCAAACATGAAAGTTGATGAGTTGTCAGAATCAGAGATGTATTCTAAAAAACTTGGTTTATGTGGTCCTGACTGTTTAAACCTAATGTTTTTTTGCCTGAAAGGTACTCTAACCATCAGATGGTGAAACATTGTTTCAGGTTCTATTTGATAAAACAGCAGAACATGGGCTATTGTTTATAGAAAATTGACCTAATGGATATTTCGTAACTTTTTGATGGATTTGAATAGATTTTTACTTGTCATATGTTTAATTGAACCCTGCATTTATATGCCATTTGTGCCTTAGTGATCTTGCTCACAATGACTCAGCAGAAACTAGATACAAAGCAAGACAATGGTTTCCAAGCCAACTCTGTTTTTCAGTGTCTCTTACATAAGGGGTTGTGGCTATAAAAAAGTGATGCAAAATGCAAAAAGTAGACATTTTTCATCCTTTTATTTACAATGTGCAATGATATCTTTGCTACCCAGTGTCTTCTCATTTATTTAGTTATGAAGAAGCAAAAACATTGCATTCATTCTTACACCTCTTCTTTCTTTTCTGTTGTCTGAAGGTGGTGGATCATTATGAGAACCCAAGAAATGTAGGCTCATTGGACAAAACCTCCAAAAATGTTGGGACTGGCTTGGTGGGTGCGCCTGCCTGTGGAGATGTAATGAAACTTCAGGTATGCTTGTGACTTCGTATGGATGGATGCAAATATTTTATTACTATTAAGCTGTTTTTTTCTATCAATGTATATCTACAAAACAAAAGATCTGATATGGTGTGATTTATTTATTGAAGGAATTATGTTCTGTAAAATTGAATAGTAACAGTAACTTATTTTAAATCCACTGATTTGATTGAAAACGGCCAAGTGTAATTTTAATATGTATTTGTACAGTGATGTACGTGTTGTTTTCGCCGTGTGAAATTGGAGTAAAAGTAAAAACTTCTTGCAGATAGAGGTCGATGACCAGGGAAAGATTGTGGATGCCAAGTTCAAAACCTTTGGCTGCGGCTCCGCCATCGCCTCCAGCTCTCTGGCAACTGAGTGGGTGAAAGGCAAATCTGTGAGTGTTTGTCCCTGCCTTTTGTAATAAAGCAGGTATTTTTCATCTTTTACATACAACCTGTGCACTTCTTGTTGGCAGGTAGCTTTTTATTTTATGGCTACTGAAGCCATCTGCTTGTCGTTTCAGTTGGATGAAGCTTTGAAAATAAAGAACACAGACATCGCCAAAGAGCTCAGTCTTCCACCTGTTAAACTCCACTGCTCCAGTAAGGTTTTGTTGATTTAATTTTACCATACAAATGTTCTTCAGGAGTTTGTAACATTAACAAATATTTGTTGCTCTCCTAGTGCTCGCAGAGGATGCAATCAAGGCAGCCCTTGCTGATTATCGCCTCAAGCAGCATGACGGCCAGCAGGAGGCTGTTAGGGCCACTAATTAAAAGGAGCCCTCTCACTTTGAACTGGATGCCGTCTGCTTCCTGTTACCAAGAAGAGAAGTAGCAGCGTCCAGCATCACCAGTTCACTGTCCAGCAGTTATGATGACAAGTACACCGTGGTCAACCCTCTGTAGCGGAGTTCCATAAGGCTTTCTGTATTAGTCTGTGGTCCTGTAACCCTGCCACCTGTATCTGTTAGCCTGTCACGTAAACGCACAATGTAAGCACAGGAGTTTGTTGGTACAAAGCTGAGCCTTATGTTTTTTGAGATTATGTTTTCCAAATGTGTTCAGGAAGTGTTTTCTCATGACACGCATGGTCTCTATCTAAGCTAAAAGCTGTGTTGTCTGCAACATAAAGCACCGGCAGATTGATATGGAATGAAGTGGCTTCAGGCAAAAAGGGGATCCAATAACAAGCGTAAGTGTAATATTTATAAATGCTTCCTTGAAAGCCTGCAATAAAAAATATTCTGAATTGTACTTCAGTCCAGTTCATTACTAGGAGATATTTCAATATTTGTTTTAGATTGTGTTAATGTGAAAAGTTCAGGCTTTTACTTCATGCATCAAAAATACGTGAGTTTTGAGTCTGTAACACAATATAAAGTTTATAGAGATAGAATCAATGTAAACCTTATCACACACTTAATTTGAATATTTTACATGTAAATGCCATGCAGACAATCTTTGTTTTACTGTAAAAAGCAAATGGATCTCAGGTACGTGTAAAATCATATATTTACTAAAACAATCGTAATCAGTGCTTAGTGTTTTATTTAAAAGTAATTAGGGTAATTATATACATTGCAGATCAATACAATACTGTCTGGACCAAAAAAGGATGAAGACTAAGAGGGCCAGTATAAAATACTTAATAAATTGCATAATTAATTTAATCAAACCTGAAAAGCAGCTTTAGATGAGTTTTCTGTTTTGATTGGCACATGGATAGCAAACACATCTTTAGATGGAACATGTCAGATTTAGCCTAAATAAAAACAAACTGCTGGTGGTCAGATTAAAAGCAGTGTTCAGTCACTAGAAGGCAGTTTTCTCTCCTGCAATGAGCTGAAGTGTTGCCATATCATTGTGAATGTGCAAAGAGGAAGGCCGGAGACCCCTTCCAGGTGAAAGCTGCTCTCCTGAATTCTCCTTTGTATTCAGCTGCTCTGGAGGATCTGCTTCTGAACTAGCTGCTGCTGTTGCTTCTTCACTGTCAGAAAGCTCACTCTGCCCCTTCTCTTCGGGGAGAGTCTGTAGCTGCTGGTCCAAGATGCTGCCATCTACCTTAAAGTTGTCCTCAACACTGGGATCTGCTGCTTTCTGACAGCACTCACTTGCTTCAGCAGCATCAACAGATTTATTGGGTGTGCGCAGGCTCTTGGCGGCCCTCATGATGTCGGCCTGGAGCTGCTTGTGGGAGTCCACCGGCTCACTTTGCTGCTCAGGAGCAGCTTTTTCCTGCACTTCATTAAAGGGTTTAGCTCCTCCGGTTTTGTCCTGGTGGTCCACGTACATTTTTGAGGGGAAAGAGGAAGGGTAGTAGGCATTGACTTTACGCCTGCGGCTCATGAAAATGGCCCCACAGATAATAAGGAAGACGAGAAGGAGGAGAGTTGTTGCAACAAGGATTAGCAGCATGTTCTCATTAAGAAAGCTGACGAGCTGTTTAAGGAAGTCTGTTTCTTGTTGGACTGGGTCAGCTGGTGTGGTGTGATACTCGGTGGGGAGGATGCTGGTGGACACAGAGGAATTAATGTAACTCCGTTCTTCCTCATCCGTACTTCCCTCTAGAGAGTTGTAAAAAGGTAGTGGTGTGGCCAGGATGCTGGTACAGCAAAGCACCACACACAGACTGATCTGATGAAGGGCCACAGGGAGCATCCTTTCCTTTCAAGATCTGAAAAAAATACAAAACAAGCCACTTGATGTGAGTTCCATATGGGAAGACTGTTTATGTTTTTGTGCACATTTGAGTGAAAAAGCATCTGTTTTAAACTATTTAAATAAAAAAGCTTAAGGCAGATTTTCTAGCTGAAGACATTTCTGATTACATGAACAAAGGTATTTATTGTAATCACAATGAAAGGTTTTTAAGAAACTCCTTAGAAACAAGCATACTGTAAATATTAAATGAAGAAAAGGTTGATGTAAATGATTTAAACCATTATGACATTTTAGAAATGTTTAAAATGTAAAATGTCATAGCAGTGGGTAGTGGTTGAATGAGAAACCATCTGTTTTTAACAGGAAAGAACCAAAATTAGACTAAACACTTAGTAAACGACCTAATACTGGACATTGCACACTCACTAAATCTGACATTAATCAAATAAACACTTGAAGTATGACAAAAAATAGAAACAAATACATTCAGTGATAAGTCAATGCCTGCCACGTGGTGAAACGGAGAGGTGGATTTTCCTCACTGTATGACAGTTCTTCTCTAATAACTGAGTCCAGCTTTGAAAACAAAGTACTTTCCTGTTCTTGCCTGCAGCTTTGTACATACCTACATAAAATTTCTGAATGTAACAAACTGCTAAACGAATGCATCAAACGGACGGAACACAGTCCTGTAATATTGGCTTAAAATCAACGTTTTTACAATGTTTTTTGCAACTTGGGTGGACTAACCCTCTAAACTCTGTTTCAACTGTGCTATGTGTGTGTGTGTGTGTGTGTGTTATAACTTGGATCATACACACTCAGTTTCCTGCTCAGTGTGTGAACTGGCAGCAGCTCCCACACTTTTTTTTCCCCCATTCGGGTGCATCTGTGTGCAAGCTGGCCCACATGAAAATCAGCTCTCGACTTAAGAAAAAAAAAGGGGGGGGATTTTTTCTTTTTCTCTTTCCAAATGGATCACCTCAGATTGCAGCCACACGCCTGCAGTCAGACACAAACATATGGACATGAGGTGGACAGACACACAAAGGAACAAATCTGCACTATTTTTTAGAAACGTTGAAATTGAAACCATTTAAAAAACACATAAGAAGAATGACCTGATTTCAGTTGTTGGCTTTTATAACTACAGCAGACAAAATATTAGCATAAAGTTTAATCATCACACTCTCACTTTGTGAATCTGGATGCTTCTCAGTGGGCGTCACGATGCTGTCTTGTCACCTCACATCAAACCATTGTGTGGGGTGACATGATGTCGAGGTGCTCCAGTGTTACAATGCACACTGTGGAATAACTAGAACCATCGGGTGAAATAACACATTTTACTCACCATATAGTGGGAGAAGAAGTGCCGCTGCTGAAATCCCCTCTGATGCAGGTTAAGTGAAACCAGTTTAGAAGAAGTGATCTTACAGGGAACACAGCAAAGAGTGCATGCAACAGCTTGGTGAACAACCTCACTTCTGCAGTTTCAGGTTTCACTGTGGAGGTTTGTCTGGATAGTGCAAGAAAGATGTCATTAACCATGAGTAGATCCCTCCTTCTGCCTTTCCACTGTTCTCCTCCCCCTCCAGTTTCCCCCAAAGTGTCTGGGCTCTCTGGGCCTGCACACAGATTGTTCTTGTTAGGTAGGAGTTTATAAAGTGCTGTGGGGGCAGGGGGCTCCTCTCCCCACTCCTGTGTGGTTTACAGGATGTGCAAGGCCCATGCAACATATATTCTATAAAAGCTTCACATACCAGGCCCTTTATCATAACATTTTTATCAGATTAAACTTCTGACTGACAGCTTGGTGACCTATTAATGCACGAAGAGGTTAATGTTTCCTGTGAGGACAAAACACTCACAAAACGCAGAGCCATTACGAACAATGTGGCATTATTTATCTAGAGACAACTAAACTCACACGGTGTAAAAGTGTGACCACTTTAGGGAGGGAGTGTGACTATGCATGAGTGAATGCATTTTTATTTGGCAGGTCTGCTATGAATGTGATTGCTCAAGACAAATCTAGCTTTATATGGTCAACAGGAGCATGGGATGAGGTCCTGCATCCACCAGGTTTACATTAGACTCAGATCTGTTGATAATCATGACTGTCCATTTCAGAAAAAAAAGAAAAAAGAAAAACAAGACTTCAAGGGCCTAATATGATTTCAGAGAACTATTTTGTTTTCACAGGAAGGGAAGTGAATATGAAATCTATCCTGTGTGGGAGAAGGGCCTGTTGTTCAACCTTTTTTTTAATAAGGGAACTGAGTCAAGAGAGCGTTCGGCTTTATTATAACTGTTTAATGTTTACATATATATAACGTGATGTTTCACACAAAAACAAACAGTTCAAATAGAAATCGAGCTCTGGGTTTTTATTTTTTAATAATTGAAACGATGCATGGCCTTGTTGCAAACTCTGGCAGCATAAGTTTGGAAAAATATATTTTGAGTAACAAAGTGGTTAAACTGCTTGTAAATTAAGACACTATCTGTACTAATAAAAAAGGATCTGGAATCTTATAGTCTGCCCATCAGATGCTTTTTATTTATGTACAAGCTTTAAAGCCCAGAAGGAAGCCTTAACACCAAAACCCCTTATCTTTCTTCCCTTAACCCTTCCAGACAGCTTGTATGCATGTGTGCATTCAACCTGACACAAACAACTCATCAAAATAGTTGATGAATAGATTAAATATACCAACAAAAAATAACCATAAGGGCCAATGTGCATCTTGCAATACAGACTATACTGACACAAACTAAGCTGATAAAAGCCAGGTATTACAAGTAAGTGGGTACTAGTAGATGTAGGCTACACACTCAAAAATAGAGGTGCCTGCTTGTACCTAAAAGGGTACGATTGCTTGTTGCTGGGGGTGTACTCGTTTGAGAGACATTTCTGTACCTTTCAGCCCTGGTACATTTTTGGACTTTATCAAGTTGTACCAGTTAAACTTTATTAAAACAAGATCATTGTAAAAATAGTTATTGATAGTTAATAAAATATAGATTTATTTATATAGATAAAATATGACAATAATCAGACACCAATAAATTAATAATATAATCATAAAATAAAAAACATGTTCTAATTACTTTAACTATATTTATACTACTGTGAGTATTAGAGTTACTACCAGCAATAGTTATTGTCACTACAAGCATTTTCCAATGCTACAGGCACAGTTGTGGTTATAATGGTACAAATGTGTACTTTATATCACTTTGAACCCTTTTCATTGTCTGAAGGTGCACTTATGGTCTTTTGATGAACAATGTTGTACTTTTAAGAGAACATTATTAAAAAATGTACCTAAAAGAACAGAAATGGCCCTATCTCGTACCTCTATTTTTGAGAGTGTACAAGTAAATATGCCGACTCCTGTTGAAATACCGGAAACATCTTTGTGGTCCAGATTAATTTTTTATCTAGATCACCTTATAACACTATACTTGCTACATGGTGGCTGGTCTGGCACATCTCAGACAAACAATGAGCACCTGCTTTACAACAACTTTTTACAGAGGCAGCTTAAATAGACAATACCTGAAGCAAAATATAAAAAAAGGAACTGTAGCTGTTTACATTATGACAAACGTTCAGATTTTTAGTATGTAAACCTTTGTGATCTTTCAGACGAGGACAAAACACATTAATTTGTAAATGAACCATAGCTGTTTTACATTCTTGCATTTTCAGATTTCTATTTTTAAAATATACATTATGATTTTTTTTTAGATATTTCCTTAATAGTTCAGTTCTATGAAGAAGCGGCATCTTTTCATAAAAATAAGTAGTTGCTTCTTTTTCTTTTAGTCACCACTAAACAACATCTTTGTGGAACAAAGGTCTCTTTAAAAGTAGCCCAAAGTAAGCTTCCTGTCTCCTGTTGCAAATTGAAATACCATCAGGGCCCGGCTCCGGATGTTTAATATGTTTAAAAAAAGATAACACAGCATCCTGTGTGAAACTGTCCAGTAGGGGGTGAGTGTAGAGTCTTACAAAAAGTACTGACTATCCCCTCCTCACCTCCTGCAATCCACATCACCTCAACAAATATACTTTTAATGACACAAAACATTTTTTGTTTGTTGTTTTTGTGTATTCTTCCACAGATAGGGTGTGTGCTGAGGCTAAACCACTGACATAGGAGCGACAACTGTTTCCACATCACTGACTCCAGACAGTTCAAAATGATGCGTAGGAAAAGTATGCTCCTCATTTTAAATGAATTCAAACATAGCGGTCGTTTTCTGGAAGAAAGCTGCTAAGTGTGAGGTTATCTCCTCCATCTTCATCGCTGTCCCCACTCCCAGGAAACACCAGGACTCCATTTGTGATTGGATTGCGTTGTCTTGTATAGGTATGAGTCCTCTCAGGGAGCAGTGAAGAGATGCACATCATCTCAGTAGCTTGCTGAGGTCTCCTCATCTTGTACTTTCTTGCCGACAACTTAGTGCAAAGAACAATGGTAGAAACCATAAAGATGGTGGCCACCGCCGCCAGGACGGCAATGATAAGGAGGCATTGCTTCTCAACACCTCTGGTGGAGCAGGGCTGGGCCTTATTGGTTGTTGGGCTCTTGGATACTTCATTTGGAGGTGCTGTAGGTGCTGGAGTTGATCTTGTTGTTGGAACTGGAAACTTGGGTTCTTCAGGAAAAATCACTCCTGCAGAACTATTGGAGATGGGAACAGTGGAACTGGGAGAATCAGCTGAAGTAGTGCGTGATCCTGCCGTGTCAGGAAACTGAGATGAGGAGATGTGGATGCTTGTGGCAGAATTAAGATGAGATGTGGATGTGGGTTCCACGCCAGTGGTGGTTTCAGCCTTGGATGGGTAATGATAGGGTGCTTCTTCAGAAGTGGTGTTTGCTGAGCTTGTAGCTGTGGAAGATGTGGGACTTGTTGTGTTCTGAATGAAAGGCCAACCTGTCTGCGTAGACATTTCTGAAGAGGAGGTGGAAGCTAACTCTGATGCACTTTCAGGGTAAGTGGGAGTGACATGGGGGGAAGAAACAGACACCGCTCCTGTAAAAATAGTAGAATCGGTTGCAGGAGTAGTCATGAAACGCTGGGTGGATTGTTGATGGGACTGACTAGCTACATTTTTAGTTGCATCTGTGATTTCCATACTGTGTGTTGTATCTGGAGCAGTGGTCACTGCAGAGGAAGGTTGAGCTTTACTTGCAGCTCTTGCAGCTGTGGTCACTGCAAGAGAAGGCCGTGCTTCATTCTTAGCTGTGGTCTCTGCTGTTGAACCAGGACTTTTGGAGCTGATGGTAGCTCCTGCTGCAGTTCTCATGGTAACCACACCATCCAAGTTGCTGTTTGAGCCTTTTGTTTTGCTGTTCTCACTTGTTCCCGTTGCTACTATGTGTAGTGGAGTTATCGATGCTGCTGGAGCGGTGTTAACTTCTGCATGTCTGTCCAGAGGATTCAAAGTTGCAGATTGTGGCTCTGTTACGTGTGCAGTGGTGGGCCTGGTCATGCTGTTTAACTCAACAGCTATTCCAAGGCTGGTTTCTTGTCTGGAAGTTGTCATTGACTCCACAGAAAACACAACACATAGTCCCCATAGCAAAGGAACATATATCTTCATATTGTAGCGCATCATTATTGATTGAAAGCACTGAAATAGAAAGAAAAGGTTCATGTTTACTGGATGTAGTTAAAAACACTGTTTATTGTGGGAAAAAAATGTGTGGTCTTGTGTCAGTCACTGACAACTAATATGATGAAACAATCATGTGCCTTCACCACACCCTTTACTTCATTTTGTCAAATAAAACAGAGCTACTGCGTCTGTAGAGAAACGTTCCCTAATGCGATCTGTTTAGCAACCATTTGATAAAAAGTTAAATCTACAGACAAAATAAGAAACTATAACTTCTGCAATATTGTAAAAGTTTTAAAAAGAAGGGCTAAAATGGAGAAAGGACGAGTGGATACTAAAGTTAAAAATACCCACCCAGAACTCAGACACCTGCCATCATCTTACCTTGTTTCTGTTGAAGCAGAAAGATGAACACGAGTCAAAAAATATTCAGTTCAGCTCATTTCAAAGTCTCTGGAAGAAGATCTTCGCAGCTCTGACATGCTGGCTGTTGCTCTGCCTCAAAAAGAAACAGGAAATGATCACACTTTGTTTAAAAAAAGCACTATAGTATATTACATTTTCAGACACCTCACATAAAACAAACAGTTCCTGTTGATACACACAATCTAATCTCATATCAGCACTCCTTTTCTCCCCTAAATACTTTACTTTAAGCTCAGCTATGACTTAAATCATGACTTAAATCAACTAAGCTTCTAGATTTCTTAACATATAGATTTACCAGCAGAATATTTCCTTACCTGAAATACAAAAAGCAGACAAGAGCTCAGGTTCCTCTGTGCAGAGCGCAGTTTTTACATGTCCTGATCATTTCCATATATCTAGTAGGAAGTACGTAGTTTTCTGAACCGCTAGAATACTCTTGTCAACTGGTGATCATATCTCCGAGTAAGATTTATAGCTGTCATGTGGATACAAAGCAGCAACTCGTGGATTTCAAGGGACTGAGTTAACCACACTGAAAGAAAAGCAGTCATGCATGGACAATGTTAAGCAGATTAAATGTATCATATGAATGAGCAAAAAAAAAAAAAAAGTCAAAATCCCCACTCAGACTGTGATGATGGATGAGTGTCAGCACTGTTTAAGGGTGGTGCATCATTAAACGTTTTCCTCATATGAAGCTTGGTATCCGGCCATTTTTAGTTGGTGTGGTAACAGACATGCTCGTTTTGGGGAAATTGCAACTGTCACTTCCTGTGTTCCTGTTGGTGACTCATCTAGATGTGGTTTTAAAGAACATTTAAAGACAAAAATACGTGCCGTTTGTTTCTGGAGGTTACCATGTGAGGAAAATACATCTCCACTGGATCAGTGTAGTACATTTTTCCTTTTTATTTACACACTGCTGTATATAGATATATGTGGAAAGACAATACTCATAAAAATAAAATTAGTTTGGATATTTGTTATCAGGTTTCTGTCCAAGATACAGTTACTCCTTGGGTCTTATCTCACCTGCTCCTTGCTACTCAGCTCCTCTCCCTCTGCATACTACTTCAGCTGTGACCCCCAGGTTTCCAGAAAATATCACCCGATTCTCTGTTTATTCTGGTTTTTCTTAATGCCTCTGCACACATTAAGTTCCAAACACAAGAGAATTAAGTGTATTAGATCACACCGTGTTTCTGAATATCCCTTTATTTCCTTTGATCCTTTACAGCTCACAGAGTTATGTATAAAAAGTGTTAAATAAAACAATTTACCATGCCCATTTATTTTAAATGAGCATTGTAAATCTGCTCTCGCCTCTTGATCTTTTACATATAGTAACACGGGAAAGTCAAAATCCATCATTGTGCTTTTATAGTAAACAAGGGTGGGAAATCTTGCTCTAATTTACACACACTGTGTATGTATATAGACTGTATATTTTCTGTCATACCTATATATGACAGCAGTCTTCTGATGTTGCTGTCCTGAGGAAGTTATCTTCGTTATGATCATCGTAAATCCCTCCCGAGTGACAGAACAGAAACTGATAAGAGCTGATAAGCATTGACGGCATCAGAAATGAAGGAGTCACAAACATTTTCATGTGTAAAATCTTTATTATGTGCACAGTACTGTTTTCCAGGGGTTCAGTGAAACACCAGCTGTGTGAGTGGTCCCTTCCCAACACCAATATGCACCAGAAAGGGCAACTTTGCCTTGACCCATGAACAGTGACAAGAGGCACCACTACATTCGCACATTTACACCAGAAAGATGAAAACCCTCCCTTCCCTCCCCCATCAAAACCCCAACATTAAAATTCGAGTCCAGAGGAACAGGAACAAAATGTTTTAGAACGACCTCTTCAACATTCATAAATCTAATGGATATCAATGAGCAGACCGGTGGGAAGAAAACAGTTCGACAGCTATTGTTCATTAAAAAAAATCCAGCTTGACTATACTGTTCTAGCAGGTGGTCACTGGAATGTACAACAGGAGGAAAATAATGTAAAAGCAGTGCATTAAACAGCACACAATTCATATTTGGCAACACAAAAATAACAATGGAAATACTGATGCTACATACAGTTTTTGAGCCGTAAGTACAAACTTCACATAAGAATGTTTTACCACAATTACAAAGTAAAAACAGTAAGACTTCCTTCAACAAAAATGTCTTTTTCTTTTAGATGTGTACATGAGCTGCAGGGTTTTTCCTTTTTCTTTGTGTGTGTGTGTTTATGTGTGTTTGAAAACAGAGGCTTGATGAGAAAAACTAAAGTTCATCTTGGAATGTGAGCCCGGCCTCGTCTGAGACCAGACCAAGCTCAGTGAAGCCCAATCTTGAGAATTTGGCCATTGCCGACCTGGTCCAGTCGTTAACTCCCGAACAATGCGAAGGTCCTGGGAAGGCTCTACATGGCAACCTTGGCAACTTGCTCTTCCAGTCTGGCGATCCGACGGTCTTGAAGGATGACACGGTCCCTTAGTGACCTAAACTCTCTGAGTACTTCTTCCAGTTTGTCCTCCATTTTCTGTTAAAGAAACACGGAGAACGTTTGTTTTGCTTCCGAATATTTACAGAACCGTGTGAAAAATATCCTGTGAGAAAACACTTTAGTAGAGTGGATATGTAAAACAAATTCAAACGGATTTTAAAATCGGTAAAGTCAGATGGGATCAGACAGGCAACGAGGCCCTGTAGCAGTTTTTTCCCTTCCTGCTGCGCTGAATTGTGACCCAAATACCAGAATATGTGCTGATCCATAGCTTTTGTGAAATGTTCCAACCAAAATAATTACTGTGAACTGGGGAAATGTCTGCAGAACAGCACCAGTTTGGAAAGTGAACTTTAAGATATTCTAAAACAGTTCTGCTTACGGGACACTAATAATGAGGTAAATCAAAGTAAAAAAAAGAGAGAAATATTCCTTTTTTTTCCAACATTTCATTAAAACACTCACCACTGAAGACTGTGAAGAAGGAGAAGGAGAAGGAGATGCGTGCTTGTGGATAGTTGGGTGGATGGGTTCTGCTTTTGGGGCTGGCTTGCTCTCCAGGACATTCGTCTTGACCACTTTTAGGTCCCGGTTCTTTGTGGAGACGTAGCCATCTTTGAGTGAGATCAAGATTGGTCCTCCGTTCTTACCTACAAACCACTCCTCTGCTTCCAGGGCAGGATCGGGACCGGCTGTGTCTGGATACAGGTCATCCTGGAACAGATCCGACTGGGTACAAGCAGAGGACACGGGGAAGGCCATTAGGAAGGCAAGACAGATGAAAACACAAAGTTATGCAAACAGGGAAAATGCATAGCAAACAGAGAAGCCCTACAAGAATAAGCAGACTTACCTTACGTGGGACTGTCATGATGATTGGTTCACATTTTCTCTCGTGTAGTTTGTAAAACCTGCAGAAAATATTAGAGTGATGCTTTTCACAGGTTAAAGAAAGATTGAGTTGCATGGTGATGACAGTATTATAATGTAGGATACTGCAAAAGCTGAAAGGGTGCCTACATCATCACCTCAAGCTATCAAGTTAAAAGTATAAACTAAAAAATGAGAGGTTTTAAAGCTGTACTTGAAGTTTAGCATGCTAACATTACAGTCCAGACCTTGGTCCTACTGACAATGCATGAAATGAGCTTATTGGTCAGATTAATGCCAGGAAACCAACAAATTGGACTCAATTTTCTCCTCTCATTAATTAATTGACCCCAGAAAATCCCATTTCATTGAAAGCCAACACACAGAACAGTTTTTTGCTTTTGTCTGTGTACCTTGCGATTTCACATTTGTTGACATCCAGACCTCTCTTGGGCATGTATCCCATACCCCTCTGCGGCTCCTTTGTGGAAAACGTGTTGAGGTAGTGTACAAACGGTGCCTCGTCATTGATCTCAAAGTACCGAATGCTGCTGTCGCCCTGGGGACATAGGCACAGCCAGAAGTAGGTGTTTTTAATCCAGCCTTAAAGTGGAACAACAAAGCGCATATTTTTCATGATAAGGGGGCTTACCTTTCCACACAGGTAGACTATACTGGTGTCAGGGTCATAGAAGGGCAGCAGAACTCCATTACTGCTGTCCATCTCTTGAACACATATTGGCTCATCCATTTTATCCTGCAAATAGAACAATACACACTTAAAGTGAAGACTCTTGTTTAAGAGAAACTTAAGCAACAAAGATAAAGAGCACAAACACATTAAACCAGGGGGCTTAAACTCCAGTCCTTGTATTTTGGCAGGTTTTTGTTGTTTCCCCTGGTCCAGCACAACTGAATCAAATAAAGTTAATCATACAGCTTCTTGTCAACTTTTTCACAAGGAAAGTATTCATTTCTGTCAGCTCTGATGGATGTTGGGAAACAACAAAAACCTGTCAGATCGCGCCCCTGGAAGACTGGAAAACGAGTTCCCTGCATTGAGCCATGTCCTTCCAGAAGTCAGATCTCACAGTAGATACTTTGTATTTGATGCCCCCAACTGGAGCAAAGGTGTCAGGCCCAGTATACATACTGAAAGAAAGCTAGATAAGTCAAAGTTATGTCATGCACAGGATAATGTAAGGAACTAGATTCTGTAGACTTAAGCACTTATTGTTTTTGTACAGTTGATTCATCAAGCTCACAATAGGTCATTCAGGTATTTTCAGCTATTTATACATATTTACCATATCTGTCTGTATTGCAGAAATAAGCAAGAAGGTAAATATGCTTAAATAAAAAGAGAAATTAACCGTAATACTACCATTAAAAAAAACTTGCATGTGATTGTTTTGACCAGGAAACAGTTCCTAGCTTCATCAAGGTAATGTGATAAGTCACAAAGTACTGCCCCAATCCTATTAATACCATTTGGAGTCCATGAACTCTCTACTATACTATTGTTTACCAGGTGACATTGCTGCCTTATGCGAGGGTTTAGTGATTAGGGTGGAGATTGGTATTTGGCCAGTGTGTTTGAGGTGCATCAGTGTGTTTAGGATTAAGTGACAGACAGCAGTGACATACAGATTTCCACAGGGCTAGCTGGCGCTCGCTCATGCGGCTGAATCCAGTGGTGAAAATGTTTCCATCTGCTAAAAAGATCGCTCTCATTGGTCGAGCTCCCTCATGAGCTTTGTCCTTCTCCTAAAAGTAGAAACACGCTTGTCAGACATGGCAGCTATGACTGCAGGCTTCATTAAAGGAACGATTATACCACACGCAAGGCGGTCTAGCCTCTAGCATCTTGTGCTTTTCACTTACCACCACGACCTTCTTTTTGCGGGGGTCGATGATGCGGACCTTCTTGTCCTTGCAGGCAGTGCACAGCAGGCTGCCATTGCGACTCCAGCTAACACTAAAGATAACATCAGGATGCATGTCTTCCAAATAGATCATGGCCTCTCCTGTGCCGACATTCCAGATGATAATCTGGTTGTCACACCCTAAAATGGAAACACACAGTCTGAGTCCACACCCATCTTTATCCAGGTTTATTTCTGGTGCTTTACATCACACAGAAACTGTCCTCGCTGGAGGTCAGTAGTGAGGTGGACAAAGTACAGGCTGTTTAGCAGAGAGCAGCAAGGCTTCCGGTAAAGTTACCTGCACTGAGGAGAACATTGCGAGCAGTGGGATGCCAGGAAACAATGCCAACCCTTTTAGAGTGGCCCTCCAACACGACCACGGGCTCCGACAGGGAGGTCTCAAGTCCGTTCTCAGGTATCTGCCAGACCTGTGTTAGTCAAAGAAAAACTTTTGAGTTACACAAAGCAAACTTTGCTAATAGTGGTTTTAAAAGAACTGAAACAAAATGACAAAACAAAAGAAACAGTGTAAGGTCGGGTATCGAAGCACCCACAGGTTAAATAGCATCATGCTCATAAACAGGAAGAGACTAAAAGGTTTGGAAGAGATGAAAAGTACCCTTACCATGACTGTGCAGTCCTCCGAGCCACTAGCAATGACAAGATCATTATGAGGACACCAGTCGATGTCCAACACTGGTCCAGTGTGACCACACACTGTCGGATACACCTTGTCTATACGGCCAGTCTATAAGACAGAAGTTAAGTTTGTTACAAACAGGATGAGAAATGTGGGCTGACTGACAAAGAGATATAACTGTATAAGTTCATCCTTTTGCATAGTAGGTAGACTCTTTTCTAGTTTTTCCTGACTACCTTGTTGCAGTTTTGTCTCACAGAAAACACTAAACACTTTATATATAAAAACACCTTGATGTGGTTGTCTGCCCAAATAAGAGAGGAAGTGCCAGGATGCCATTCAGTGCAGTAAATATCAATAAAGATATCTACAATGATCTTATCTGGTAGCAAATATAAGTAAATTAATCCAGCGTCATTGACTATCCATGGTGTTGAGATCTATCCTCAGTGAACAGCAGGATCAGTGCTACACTAAAGAACAAGCCTGCAGAATTGATTGACTGCATGCTCTCATAGCTATAATTTAATGCAGCACATTGTTTCATGAGGACATGTTTTACACCTTTTTTAATTTGAATCCTAATGGCTCACTGTTATACACAACATCCTATTCTTTCTGTTATTCTAAAGCCAAATGCTAACTTTGTAGGGGATATATGGGATATGTAGGGGACACAAAAAAAAGAAAGAAAAAAAAAAGGTCTCTAGTACTTCGGGACAACGTCTGTGTCCTACAGGACAATAACTGTGTCCAACCAGACTTGCAGCGGTCTGGCACTTATCTATGCTGTT
>JBAMHV010000020.1:11858578-11882424 GCA_037177535.1 Pseudomugil gertrudae | reverse complement strand
ATCTATGCTGTTCCTCGTTGTTTGATTTCATGCTTGTGTTGTTTTATTCTCTGATGTACATCGCTTTGGATAAAAGCCTCTGCTAAATGCCTGTAGAATAGAATAGAATAGAATAGAATAGAATAGAATAGAATGTAGAATACTCGTACTGCTTCTGATTAGCATGTTCACATTTGCTAAATAGCTCTAAAAACCCAGAATAATAACGCCACAGTTTATCCTAAGCAGTAAGGAGATGTCTGGATTTAATTTCAGACCAACCTATGCCATACATACTACACCCTTTAACTAAAAACCACAAATGTGGATCTGCAGTGAGGATACAACTGGTAACGATGAATAGTCAGCATAATGTTTCCATGAAATTCATGCAAAATCTGATCAGATATCAGACTGCTTGACCTCAGATGCCTCAAAAGGTTTCTTATATACTTTCTAACAACCTAATAGAAACGTAGAGTCGTTTTTTTAAAGAAACCTAACTCCATTTTTGTGAAGGTCCGGAGCATTGGCCCTGTGGCCTGGCCATCTTCAGTTCTGGTTGTTACTTATTGATCCAGATTTATTAAAGTAAATGATGGAAATATATCAGTAAATCCTTTACCTATGTAGCTGCCATAAGTAGAAAATGTTTAAAGGTTTATGCAGGAAGCTACATATTAATATATGTTTTACACATTTGTTCAGAAGCTTCGATCTGTTCAGTGTTTTTGGTTTTAAAATCCTGAGTATCAGCTTGTTACTAATGTTACTTTAAATGAAAAGCGCACTGCCTGAGCCCCATAGTGCATCACTATGATACGAGACACATTGAAAATGCTTTAGGTAATAATACTAATGGTAAAAAGGGAATTTTGTGTTCTTCTCCACTGTAGAATATCTCACCTTGTGTAGAGGAAGAACGAGAAAGGCCCCTCCTCCGCTTGCCTCAATGATGATGGCGACAAACTTGGGGTTGACAGCACAGAAGGAGCTGTCCCACGTTACCCTAGACACCCGGATGTCATCGTAGCACTGGTCATTCCTCACAGCCTGACCGAACACATGACGGAACTTGCTCTGTCGCACAACTCGCCGCAACATATCTGGAGACAGAAGAGGGAGCACACTGAGTCACCACTGTGGTTCCCCCCCAAAAGAGACTGAGACAAGTACAGTCACAAGCGACGTCTTAGTCCACAGACATGTGAAAATGAGCCTCCTCCAGATGTCCTGAGAAAGCATTGAGATTTCACTTCTGAGATTATATCTAATAACTTGACTGAGATTGTTTTTGTACATGCAAAAGGAACAAAGTCAGCTCTGCACATGTCCCCCCATCTATGTTTACCTCCACATGTCAGTTTAAATGTCCAGGCTTGTGTGAGAATAAAAGAAACTGACTGGGGCTGTTGTTTGCTTGTGGCTGTGCTTGGTACGGGCCCTTTTTCTATTTAGTATAATTCAAGTCTTATAATGAACAGCTGAACCTTCTTGGACAAATCTGACTGTAGTCATGATCAACGCTGTATATTTTAGGGTCAGGATGTAGTGATGAAGGCGCAGAACAGTCATGTTATATTTTTGAAGAGCTGCATCAGTTCCTGTGAATGCACCACAGATGGCCTGTTACTGCTTCAGGATTCTGGAAAGGATCTTAAATGCTGCTCAGCAAACTCTCCCTGCGCTTCTAAGACATGGGCCAGCTCATTCTGCAACCACAGAATCACAGGATGTAATGTATTTATGGTATACCCCGAAACCACAACTCATTTAAAAAAAATCTGTTTTAAGTTTTAGATGAGGTTTGTCAATAAGGAGAGGACAATAAATGTCACTGGTGACATTTTAAATGGATAGTTTTGCATTGGAAATGTGTAAAAAAAAAAAAGAATGCTGTTTATTTTAATTGTGAAAATATTTGTTTCTCAGTAGCTTTCCACTGTTTTAGTAAGAAGGTTTAATTAACAGATGATTAAGTCACCAGTGTGAAGCAACATTTATAGTTATATAAGCGTCAGCTCTTTAGCTTCTTTCCAGTCATGCACAGGTTTGTCATTACAGCAGCCCTCCTGCTTTCTGATTCAGTGAGTGGATTTGAAACTGGAAAAGCTGACTCATCGAAAACTTTTTTTCTTTTCAAACTCAAACCTTCCTCCTCAGCCTGTGGAGAAGGTTTGATAAGACTGCAGAGAGCTTAACTCCATTTGTACCATCAAACTGTATCTTTGTCATTTAGTTTGGTAGCTTGGTTCGTGTGCATTAAAAAAAAAATTCCAGTAGTGTTAATTATTCGGCCTATTTAGACTTTATCTCAGGACTGTGGGGGTGCACACTGAATGAGATTCTTCTCATCAGGTTTCTTTATTTTACTTCAATGGATTTGAGCCGCAATTTCTGGGATAGGCTCCAGCCAGTCGTGATCCTGAATTTGATGAAGTGGTATGGAAAATTGTGGATGGATTTGTGCAGCATTGTTGCATATTTACTGTGTACCATGAAGTCCATGTGAATATATACATACATACATATATGTACATACACACACTATATATATATATATATATATATACACACACACACATATATTTGAATCCACATGTAAGTGCAGGAACAAGCTATTGTTGCAATGTGTCACATTTTTGTCACACATTTTGGTTGTTATGGAAATATTTGTGTCCATATGATGTGGTTAACTTGCATGGTTTCATGCACGTGATTAATTTAGCAACTTTTGTGGGTTTTTAGTTTTAAGTCCTCAGGTAGACTTAGCTGTTGCTTCTTGTTTCAAAACCTCTTTTTCTTGTTTTGTGGTCCATAATTGTTTTGTATCCTTTTGTTACAGTCTTCTCATTTTTCTTGTTTTAATTTTTGGTATCCTTTCTTCATCTCAGGAAGTCGTACATAGACCCTAACAGGTGTTACAACAAAATCTGTGACCCATCAGAATCTGTAACCACGGGGGAGATCTAGTCTACATTTCGCTGCATAATAGAAGTATTACAAGATGAGCGAATCTAACAAACGCATAATAAAATGAATGAGAAAGCCTTTATTAGCCCCTCAGTGAGAGGAATTGTAATCTGAGTTTATTAAATGACGATACAGTAAAGTCACACACTCTGGTTGAATCAGAAATGGGGACTTTTGTAAAACTGGCTGAGACTAAGGTGTGTCAGAAGAGTGACATGAGTAATGAACTTAGATTTACATTTTTTTATTGTCCTTATCACTTAAAATCAAGTATTTTCTAGACCTTGCTCGTTTTTAAGACGTATCTGTAGAGAAATGTATGCTAGTGCCCCCTATGGTCACAGATTCTGATGGGTCACAGATTTTGTTGTAACACCTGTTAGGGTCTATGTACGACTTCCTGAGATGAAGACCATAAGAAACACATCATGAGTCTTCCCTGACGTGGAAAATTACGCTAACGATTTGTGTGTGTGTGTGTGACGCCACCACATACACATATCAGAAGCTAATATTTATTACACTAAACGTCTGGAGGCTTTTTGCATCCTGCTGCTGCTCTACAGTTAAAACAATGGTTACCTGCCAACATTAGCCGTTATCACAATGATGCTTCCTCTTCCCCGGGAATGCAAGGCTGTTAATACGAGACTAAATTACATAAAAAGACTCAGGTTAAGTGGGGATTTTAGGTTACCTTGCCAGTGTTTACCAAGCAGAACATTATGGTTGTAAAAGCTAAAGCGAGAAGCTTTGGATGCTAGCTGGAGTTAGCTACCTCACGGTTACTAAGAGGAAGAGGTGGAGATTTGTGTTTGGGTGCGCGCTCTCCAGATGTTTCTAAAAGAGCAGTAGGCAAAGTCTGCAACACCAACAGTATAGTACTGTGTAGTTTCTAGATACGATTGTTTGAGCGATGCCTTTAGGAAGAGTGAAAGATCAGTGAGCAGCTTGCACCGCTCGGGCAGCTGTGCAGGGGCTGGTCCCATTAACGCGATCAGGGAGGAGGCAAAAGAAGGGGAGGATTATCTCTAAAATATGACAAAAGTGGAACTTATGTGCGACAAACGTACAGAGCCATTCTTATGTGCTGCTTTGCATGAGCTGGAGTGTGTGTTTTGCATCCAAACTGCTGATAGGTTAGCACACTGCTAGCAGTTAGCTGCGATGGACCGATGCCAGCTGACGCAAGTGCAGATATTTCCACCCGAGCTTTTTGGCTGCTCCCGTCCTCAAATCCATCCATCGAGCATACATGGATGCTGCACAACACGATAGATCAAATACTAAATGCACATTGCAAAAAACACCTTTAGGGCTTTCTTACCTCCTAAATCTATGCAAGACTTTCCTACGCACGGGGGGTTTCACACTCAACACATGAATCTGGCAGTTTAGGCGCGCCCTTATCCTGCAGGACGTTGCTTTAGTATCCTTTGATTAAAAAAAAAAAGTCCAGTCGCAATGCCCGTTTCCCCCTCTCGGTTGCTAATATTTGCCCACAGCCAGGGTTTGAAATCTTTTCCAGGATGCCAGCTCCCAAAGCGCATACGGTGTCCGCTCCTTACCTGCGGAAGACTACCAATACTAGTCTATTCTCATCCCGTTATTAAATTCAGTGGATTCACTGACGACTGGCTGCGGCACATGCGCAAATGGAAAGTCTGGTTTCATTTCCCAAAGATCTGAACGTGGATGGAGCTGCAGAAACCTAAGCACCCCCACATGAATGTGAAGTTATCATGATTTGGTTCAGCTTTGGAAAACAATGTGTTTTCATCAGCAGCATCTTTTCTGTGAGGTTTTTCTCCCCTCCCCCTCTTCTACTTCCCATTGCCTGTCCTGTCTCAGCACAATGAAGACACCCCACAACCCCCCCAATAGTAGCCAAATGAGATGTCTATTCAATGGGAATCTAAAAGTTTTAAAGGTAATTATGAAACATCTGTGCAAGATGCTTGGGATCTTAAAACAAGCTTATTAATTCACAGGTTCTTGTGAACATCTGGGCAGGACAGATGAAAAGAATATTCCTCGTCTTATCCAGCTCTTCCCAACAGAGGAACAAAGCAGTTAACAGACAATACACGTCCATTTTGTGGAAGCATTAAGTTCTGTATGGTTGTTCCATTTAGACCAATTTATTTTTCTCTGTTTAGATTGTTTGATATCTGGCCAATTTGTGTTATATCTAGTTAAATTTATTAATTTATTTGTTTATGTAAAATATTTTAAAATGTATTTTTAATATATTTTTGGTCTTTTGGATTGGATTTCAGGGTTTATGTCATTTTTTAAAATCACAAGCTGTACTTACCACCCCTTTTTTCAGCGTTTTAAAATCACACTACATCGTCTTGACTAGAGTGAGTTCTCATTCAAAATGTATAAACCAAACAAATGGGACACCTGAAACAAAAAGCTTAATGCAGTGTTTCCAGTCCTGCTTCTCACGCATTAAACAAATGGCTTGTTAACAGGCTTGCAAAGAACTTGATGATGAAGTGCATTAATCTGTGTGTTAGAGAAAGAACACATCAAAGACATACAGGATAGTGGTCACGTGTCACAATGCTCGATCAGCACATGTAAATGAATTAATGAGATATAAAATAAAAGGAGGAAGGCACATATATTAACATCACTGCTCATTTTAACACCCTGGGGTAGATCAGAAGCTCCCAGTCCAGACCCAGGATAGAATTAAGCTCATGAATATACCATTCTGGCTCCAAAATAACTGGGAGACGAAAATATAGATAAAGCTAGACATAAATAGCAAATCGTTAACACTAAGTTCTTAAAAGACAACAATAATACAGAATATCTTTCTTTAATGTGCTAAATACTTTCTGTGCCACGTCAGATTCGGAGATCTTAACTTATTGTAACATATTAAGGCAGCATAACATCTTAGACTTGGATAATTATCAGATAATTTTGGATGTCTGTCTTGTTTTTAAGGTTTTGAACGGTCTTGCACCTCCACCATTTCAGGATTTTATACACAAGACTAACAACAGAGTCAATACCAGAGCATTAACCCGGGGTGATTACAACGCCGTAAAACTAAATTCAGCCAAATGGTGGAGTCCATCAGAGGCACAAAGTCATGGAATGCACGACCAGCTCATGTTAGAAACTGTAATAACTACCTAACATTCAAGAAAACCCTAAAACATTGGTTAAAAACAAGCCAGTCATGTACTCATGTATAACCCACACTGTTTTCTGATGTTTTTAATGTGTTTATTGTAACTTGTCTTTGTGGTTCATTGTATATCTTCACTTGACAGTATGTTTGTATCTGTATGTGGACTATTTTATGGAGCCTGCCTTAGGACAGCAGATGAAATGTAGCTATTGTGCTAATTCTGGTGTATTTACATTGATGCTTACTTGCCGACATGTTGATTAATATGCATTGTCCTAATTCAATAAAAAAAAGTAAAAAAAAAAAGAATGCAGGGTGGCTTTAAGCGTTCAGATTTTTTTTATTTCAGAGATATGTTGTAAAATGTGCAGAAGTTTGACACAGTCTTGCTAAAACAAGCAGGTTGTTTTCTCAGAGCCCATACGGATGCATCACATGCTGCTGCAAACCTTTACTCTGTTTTATAACCCTTCATCTACCTGAGTTGTATAAGTTACCCATGTGCTCTGTCTTCATTGCCATTTGAATGCTGACTTTTCAGCTGTGCTGTTACATCTGGTTAATTGACTCTCCTCCTCTTTAGCCTGAAGGACGGGGTAAATAATTTAAAGAAAGAAACAATCTTTGTTTTATGAAACCACAGGGAACTTTTCCAGTTTGCTTGGGTCAATTTTAAACAAGCCTGAGTTAAAATAAGGCAATGTTTCTGGGGATTTTTAAACACATGACTATTTTATTAGCCAGTTTTAAACTTGTACTTTTAAATACAATAATAACCCGAGTAATAAAAAAGAAATGTGCTCTGAAGTTTTCTTGCCACATTGCAGTGATTTTCACACAGCTTAGTTCGGTGTGCACAGGAATTCCTGTAGATGTTTTTACTCTGATATTATTTACTCTTATAATACTCTTATTACATACTCTTACTTTTATAATTACTATTACTCTGTTTCTTTACCATCTTTTTGAAGCGAACCATCTTACATTTAGGTTACACAACCTTGAGTTTTGTGCACACGGTATGTTGACAATCTCAATCTCACCATGATCGTTCATTTTAGAGTTCATTACAACACTTACTTACAGATTTCCCACTAAAACTAAAACTGTTGGCAACATCTTAGATTCTTATTGATAATGAAATTGTGTTACCTACCTTTCTTTGGAGGTGCTTGTACTTCTGCTGGTCTTTCCTTGGATTTTTTTGGGACGTCAAAAGTCGTTTTCATTTGGGATACTTTCACACTGGGGCTTTGCTCTGCTAAACGAACCAGGGGTTTGATGCCATCAGGTTTGATTCGACCTTGCTGTTTCTGAATTTGGTTGGTTTCTCTGATAATTTCTGCTACAGGCTTGAAGGAACCTACTTCACTGCCCCTTCCTTGCTCTCTCTCACTGCAGGGATCTGTAAAAACTTTAGGGTCCACATAGTTAGTGAGATTGTCATTCCTGACCTGCATGTGCATAATTTCAGGTTGGAGCTCAGGATGTGTATCTTTTTTGGGTTTTGAACTGTCATCATCTGGTGTGACTTCAGGTATATCAAGAGTCTCTGTGCAAACAAAAGATTTTGGACGTTTTTTTATACCAGGTGACCATTTACATCTGGATCGTCTCTCTAGGAACACTCTTCTCTGCAACATGTCCAAGTTCTGAATCTCTTCCTCTGGAGATAGTTCTTCCATCCGCATACAGTAGTCATAATCAATCATATCTCCATAGCGGTCATCCATGTGTCCAAGAGAGAGCTGTTCCCAAGGGCTGAGGTCAACTGAGAGTCGCCGATTGTTAGTTGGTACGGTGTACGTCCCTCTTTCATCCCACAGCGTGCACATGTCCTGATTAGTTGGGGTGCTGCATGGAAGGTCTTTGTTAAAATGAAAAGTGTGTCTCCTCTTGACCCTTTCTTCTGAACGCAGATAATCTTTGCTTCTTCTCGGCACATCAATCGACATTAATTGTGCAGTTTTAAGCTTAATAAATGGGTTCTTTGGTTTTCTGGGGACAGGAGGAGGTGGACCTTTGACTTTAGGCTTTTCTGTTGGCATCAGCTCATCTATAGATGTGCATGAGGTGGACATGGTATCTGGCACAGTTGGTGAAATGACAGAGCTTCCCATCATTGCTTCTTTGTTAGGCATCAGATGAGTTGCAGGTGGAGGTGTGATGATGGTAGAGAAGCAAACAAGCTCACTCTCTTTCTTTAAGCTGGCGACCTGTATCTGTCCATCACAACCTTTGCTTCCTGTCAGTGGAGGACAAGGCGTTAGGCCACATTGTTCTTGTGAAATTGAAGGACTCTCTTGTGGTTTTGCAGAAGGAGCAGTGATTGTTTCTTTCTTTGCACATGCTGAAAGATTGCTTGCAACTCCTTCTTTCGCCCTCTTCAAGACAGCTCCTGCAAACTTGTTCTGATGGCAGTGATCCCCTTGTTGTGGTTGCTGTGTGCTGAACTGGGAGCTGTGACTGTCCTGACTTGGATTTTTGGGCTTGCTTTGTGCAGACAGCAGCTTCTGCTTAGCAGCTAGATTTTGCTCCCTCTCTGCATTTCCAACAGTTGTCTGACAGGGAGCAGCTTCGACATGACTTACTTCTTTTAGCCGACACCTGCTGCCTGTCACTTCAGCCAAACGTTGACCCATTTCTCTCTCAAAATGGGCTTCGGGTGAACTCCTAGCACGTGTGCCATCATTGACAAGCTTTTCTCTGCTTTGCTTCTCATTACTCTTCTCTCGAGGAGTATCCCTGGAAAGTCTTTGAGGGTTGTCATTCCAGGTTTGAGAAAAGTCTTTTTCAGCTCCTGTTTGGCCGTGACCACCAGCACTATTGTTTTCTGCACTGGACGGCATCCAAGTTTCATCCCTCTCCAGCACCACAAAGTCATCTTCATTAGTGGGTTTGAGTGAAATTCTTGGACCCCTTGTCTCAGGAGTGTCCAGACCGAACCTGTTTCTGTTAGCCTCTGATGTAGTTTGATTCTCCTGCTCATCCATAGTGGTAGTCCCAGTCCAGGCCACAGGTTTGTTTTCAGAGCCTAGCTTTTTGTTAGAAATTTGTCTCGTCTCCTTAGGGCTCAGGCCAGTTTTTGACTCCCTTACAGTTCGAGTGACTCTCTCCCTGTCTCCACCCACACACTCTCTACTGGTGTTCACAGAAGGCTCTGGCTGTCCTAGAGGCCTGATTGGCTGCCCAGTTTGGGGGTATGTACGTGCAGAAGTGACAGCGAGCTCCTTTGGGTATCCACTGGTCAAGCTGACACTAAGCCTGCTAATCCCACCAATGCTCTGATGGGTTGCAGAAGTGCCATCCTCCTGATGTTTGCTTTCGGCATTCTCTGCTATCTCCGACTGAAGAGTATCTCCAGTTTGCTCAGACCAGTCAGAATTATCAAGTGACTCCTCATCATTTTCTGACAGCTTCTCAAGCTTCTGGCCCATGGTTGCCGTTGTGTCTGGGCAGTAAGAAAAGAAACATTAATGTCAAATCACACCTGAAATAATGAGAATGGAATTATTTTGCATCCCAATGAAATTTAACCACACATTAGGTTTCAATGTTTACCTTTACTTAGAATCGTTCTCTATTTTTGTGTATTATTTGATACTGCTCACACTTGGCTTGCCAAGGCCCAACTATTTATCTCTGTATTCTGTCAGAAAGGAATGCTGTGGTGGCTATAATTAAAGTTGGTCTGACTTCTGCCAGTGAGTCAAGAGGCCAAAAAGGAAACACGATAAGTTAGATAAGAGGTCAGCTGCCAGGTGCCAAGGTCAGACAAAATAGCCAGAACAGGAATGATCTATTATCTATTTACAAATGCACAGATTCCCAATCACATTAAGTTGCTTACAAGTTCTTTTAAACCAACAGGGCTTGAATCGCATTAAAGCTTTGGGCGGCTTAATTTGTGAGTTTAATAACTCATGTTGAAGCAACGTTCTCCTTTATGACACATCATGCACTGTCAATTACAGCTGTGGCAACAAGGCTCGTCTGTGCTGTGCGTGCCTCCCCTCAGACTGTCTGAATGTTTATGATTGTTTTGGTGACGGGGTCTAAAGAAAGGTCATCCGAAATACGTGATTCAAGTCACAAAGGCTTTGACTTGCAAACTGAATTCTTTGTCCAGTGTTTGCTGAGAACAGATGAACTCCTGACTTGATGGATGGTGTATGGGAGATTAATACAAAGGGAAAATGGCTCAAACTGGCTTTAGTGGTATGTGGCATGTGGGATGGGTATTCTTAGCTCTCAAGGGAAGAAATAAATGTAAAGGAGAAGCAGAAAGTGCAGCACTGATGCATGTAATAGTTTTGAATTCTACATGAATATGTTTGAAATCTTTATATTTTGATTAAAATCTATAGTTCTATATGCTTATTACACTGCCAAGTTCATTAAAACATTTATTTTAGCTGTTTGGAATGATATATTTTTCATGAATGAATTCAAAAGATGCTCAATTGGGGTTTGACAATTGTTATTCTTTACTGGGATCCAGAAGTTGTCTATAAAAAATTTTAGATGCCAGACACCAAACTACAAAAATGAAAGAAGCAAAATGATCTTATTACCTTGCAGCTTACAGTGACCCTTTTAGAACTGATTATGAAGCTCTAAATTATATTTTCCTTTGCTTCAGAGGTTCTTTTTGTACATTTTGTTCTTGTGAACTCATCAAGATCCTCGACTGTTTTTCCTGTAATTGTTCCATCTGTCCCTTAAATGTCAACTTTAACCACGGCACACTTTTCCTCTTTAGAGTATGATTTAAATTCAAAATACATTTTTGACAGACAATGATTCATCAGATATAAAAGTACCGTGTTCAGATGAGTCATGATCATTTTTTTTAGTAACTTTTGGGACTGTACTAAATCCAAAATATGCCAAAAGAAGACCTAGTGGGCTGTTTTCTGCTGTATAGATGACAAAGAAAGGAAGTAAATACACTTACTGGGACTTAAAACTTTTCAGTTTAACTGTGTATTTTATCCCTTATGTCAATAATTTCCTTATAAATGTGTCACTATTGCATTATTTTGGCATAGTATTGCTTTGCTTACATTGTCTCATGAACTGAAATAAATCAAAGTTGTGTTGATTCTTCTTCCTCATTAATGATGATTGTAACAATAATAAAGACTTTGCATGAAGAGAAAAATGATTGAACCTTTTTGTCCTGAATGTGATAACTTTTCTCCTCTCCTTCAGCTGTTTCAAACAGGAGGTGATGAGACTTTCTTCATTGCTTTCAAACCTGTCTACATAACAAACATAAGCATTGTTAAAACAGCTCCTGTTGAAGTTTGGTTTGTGTCTAATGAAAGAGTGTGGCTGTAGTTCCCACAGGGGTCGCTTGAGTTAAATTAAAGAACATGGTGGGTCTGCAGAATAATTTTACCAATTTAAACTGATTTAATTTTAACACAATCTGAACACGAAAGAGCTGTAGATTCACTTATTTAATCAGCAGTAGCAGCTGATCACCATGTACTGTACGCAGACTAAGCAAACAGCAACTGTTAATTGTAACACAGAAAATAAAATAGGTAAGATATCTAAAGATAGTGGTCAAGCAACTGAAACAGAAACCAAGAAGTAAAGATTAGCTGAAGGAAATGGTCACTGAAGTGGAGTTATGTGGGCTCACCGACTCCATGTTATGGCCTGTTGTGTTAAACAGCTGCTCGGGTTTCTGGGTATGGTCAACAACAGTCCAAACACCCAACAGATGCATGTGCTTCTAGCTTTAGTGTATCTACAGTGTTATTTTAAGATAGATGCGTTATATGTCAGTAGTGGAAGTATCTGTGGCATTAGCTTATTAAATCCCCCCCTTTCTCTCTGTCCTTTTCCTATTTATGTGCTTGTCATGCTTCCAGTAGTAAGAAAACAGTTTATAGGAGACTTGTGACTAAGAGTACCCAAACTATTAGCTCTGTCTTAAGATAGGCCATTATGTTTCTGTTGTAGCAAAAACTTTCTGCTGTTAGCTGAAGTGTTACCGGCTTATCACGGTAATATTCAGATGTGTAATCTCGCTAGACTGTGAAATTTACATAGTGGCATACAAAAGATGAGGTACAGTCATAAAATGATAAAAATGTGCTGTAACCTTAAGGTGGCACAATGGATTCATGAAAGCAAATCCTCATATTAAGCTACTTATTCAGCTTCAATGATGTATATATGAAAAAATAACCATGCATTTACTTACACCAGACACAACAATGTTAACTCTTCTGTCAATAAAAGTACCAGATTAACATATTCTTTTATTTTGTTACTGTATCTTTACCATGAAGAGGTTTTACAGACATTACATCCCAGAAAACAACTGAAAATATAGTGATAGATATAAAGACAGAACATGAAGTTACTCACTGAAGCAGATGCTCTGCCTGCCCGTCGTCCTGCAGGACTTTGCTCTGGCTGAGGGATGCCAACTTCAGGAGTGACCTGCTCTGTTATATCAGATGGACTTCATTTGACTAATTCAATAAGAGCTTTCTGCTCTCTTTTTTGACAAGAGAGCAAGTCAAGTCAAATCACCAATGTGCTGTAACTTCTATTACATCATTTTTCCTTTTACTAAAGTTAAGCTGGTTTAGAAAATGGATGGATAAAGTAGCTGCCTTACTACAAAACTTACAAACCTTACTATAAAAAAATATTTGTTAGGGGGATTGCATGTACCAAAAAGATATATAACAAAGAAATATTGAATATAAACTGAATTTCCACTCCCAAAAGTGGAAATTTGCTGAGCTGTTAACATTTGATGCACCCAAAAATCAAATTATGCAGAAGAAATTATTTATTTGCATGATGAACATTAGACTGACACCATTTCAACAAAATGTAAAAAAGAAAGTGCATACACATGAACATTGGCAATGTACAGTACAGCACACAAAAGTAAAAATGAAATCATAAATATGGCAAAAATACTCCCAGCAAAGTTTTACACTTTCTTTGTTTTCCATTCATTCTAACCTCACATGCTTCAAGGTGAGACTTGTGCTCACTAGGTATACCCAGTAAATATCAGACCCTCTGAAACTGTCATCAATGCTGTCATAACTACGATTGTCTTTTTGATACCAGCTACCTGCCTGGGATTTATGGACTAAGACACATACAGCCATTTTAAAGGGGCCAGAACCATTTGCCCAAAGTAACAAATTTAGCTTTAATTTGAACACAAAAACTCATGAAAGCTTTTTAATACACGGTAGCATTATCAGTGTTTTTCTTCATATTGACCATGTCTGCAAGCTGATGTACTCAGATAGCAAATTGTACTAGAGGAAAGATATGTACAGACTGGTAAATGTCAAAAGCCAAATGCATCTTGTTTCATATTTTGGTACAAGTAACAGTTTTCCTTCCAGCAAATAAGGTTCTCCAGTCAGCTATTGAACCAGTATAATGTACCACACGTTTCAACAATATCAAACAAATACAGTATCAATATAAGCTATTAATAAATGGAAGTCCATCAAGTATATGTGTGTTATGAGAGTGGAGGCTGTGGTAAATAAGCTTATGTGTTTGCATACAATATACTGTATCATGTGCCAAGTTAAACATTGCAAAAAGCATCGTTACTGGGAGCAAGGGTAAGAAAAGTACAAAAAGCCAAACCACCAACACACTCACAGAAGCTCTGCAAAGGCTGTTATGCTTTACAACAGAGCAACGGCCAAAGTTAAGGCACTTCAATACAAAGCAAACCCAAATCATGAAGCAAAACAACCAAATATACTGCTGTGGGCCAGAGAAACAAGGATTTTACTTAAGTGTCAGGAGCTTCAATATACAGATATATCAAATTTGAATCAAATAAAGGGGATGTCTGACACTATCTTGACTTAAAATGATTAATGACCTAATTTACCCTTACGGCAAAGCTGTAACAATGTAAAATGCACATACATTTTTGGGCATATTCTTGAGGTGGATTTTTTCTTACCTGGGGAATATGCATTGATGAACTGAATTTTATAAAGGAAGCAATGAGAATAAGCATCATTTAAAAAAAAAACAAAAGACATAAATCAACTAAAAACATATGAATAAATAAAAATCACTGTACTGACACCAAACAGTACAGGAACCCCACTATTTCAAGTTAAAAGTACTTATTCAACTCACATCACCTCCTCAGGTAGACTTCTTGGTAAAAATGCTCAAACAGAAAATGTCAAAGAAAAACAAGGTTGTGGATCTATAATATTGCAGGTTCATCTAAAAAAAAAAACCAAAAAACAAAATATTTATATTTGTGAAGTTACAACTAGTAGTTTGCAAGTTAGTTTTAGTAAATGTGATATTGTTTTCGGAGGGTTAAGGTTATTGAAAATGTTCCAATTGGAAATTTTAACAATAGACACAACAAATATCTCACGTTTAAATAAATATGAGGTTTGTGAGTTGAAGAAGTAAAGGTGTTGCCAGTTTTTATTCTAGGTTAAGCTAACTGGTGATTAGCACAGACAAAAGTAAATTAGCCACTTAGCTTAGCCTAGTGTGAAAACAAGAAAACTCATTTCAAAAGTAAAAAAAATGGATCAATTTCTATAACTTCTAATGGCAAGTTTTTTTCAATGGGTATCAATATGTAACTGACCAGATATAACAAAATTGTAGCTTCATTAAAGAAATAAAACATGACTTGTTTTTTGTGACATGAACTGTAAAGGGATGCAGTTTCCTGTTTTTATGCTTAACTGGTTGGTGACTATAGCTTTACTTTAGCACAGATTCAACTTCAGAGTTGGGAAAATGTTTATTTTCTGTAACTTTACAGTTATTTGTGGTTTTGCAACTCCACAATCTTTTGATTGCAATTCATTTTAGCTCCAAATCTCTGACGTCTATAGAGGCTATCAGTTGCTTGCGTTAAATGTTGTGCAAAGCTCATGCTCACAGCCATATGAATGTAAAAACCAAAGTATTTTAATCTAATTAGAGTCATCCTGCAACTCTCAGGCAAACGATAAGAAGGTACAAACAACATTTTATACCAAAAGTAGAAAAATTAAATAGACAAAAAATATACAGTAACGCCATTCTTAAAGGTTTGCATTCACTCGTTGCAGTTTTCCTTTTCACTGGAAGTGTGCAACACACAGTAGGCCTAAAATAAACTTATTTGTGCTTTTCCTTCTTACAAAGAGGCAATAATCAGTGACATTCAAGCACACCCAGTGTGCCATGAATTGTTAGAATAAATCATCAACCAAACAGAAATAACCTGCAGAGTAACACCTTGTGGCACAGCAACATGTAAATAACTTGATGCCACAGGCAAATGTATAAATAAAATTAGATAAAACACATGAATGAAGGTGAGACTGAAGGAATTTCAGGTAATCAAGGGTTGCAAATTGATATTTTCTATTTTCACAAACCAATTTAAATTGTCTTTTGATTACTAAAACAGACTATCAATAGATTTTAAAGCAGGGCATGCTTGTTGACTCATTTGGTGGTCATAAAATAAAATAAATGTGAATCTGTACAGAAGTCGACTCCACTGGTCGCTGCAAGCAAATAATTTAATCACTTCTTTCAAACATGCTGCAGACAATTTATAGGTTTGGCTGCTCTAATTAAATTAAATGGAATGTTTATCAGATGTATGAAACCCTTCTGTGCTGCATATAAATGAATACTAGAGTTGTGCTCAGAAGCTAAATCTATATTTACAGTTGTAAACATTTGCAAATTTAGAGGGAAGAAGTCTTAGGGTTATTTATTTATTGATCTTTTATAAGTTAAGGAAAATCTAAATGATTGAGCTGAACCCAGAATCCTTTGAGATAAACAAAAACCCAAATGCAAACAAAAAACATGTTATGGCTTTGATCACTGCTATCAATTTCACCATGGGTTAAATTCACACACACTCTCGCTTATGAAGGAGTATTGTAGCATCCTCCAATATTTTTTCTTCCATCATGCTTTCAAATGCAAGATATGAATCATTTTTAGATCATTCTAATGAATGATAGCATGTTTTATTGTTACAAATTTATTCTATAAAGCTAACGATTAATTGCCAAAACCTTTAGTATGCCAAAAAACAAACAAAAGACAGAAAATTAAAGATAGTTTTGGGACATGTTGAACCTGTGCTTTGTAATAGTGCACACTCATGCATGAGCTAAACTGAGTTCTGTAAGGGCATGATTATAAGAGCTTTAATAGAGAAGTTCAGGTTGAACCCACAGAGAACAAAAACAGTCTGAGATGCCTGTGGTCTGAGGTATGACTCTTTACATAATATAAAATGCATTTTGGTGACGCAAAAGCAGTTTTCGCTTAAAAAAGCAGGAGTGAAGTGACTGGCAATTTGAGAATATAGTAGATGGAACAGAAATGTGAATATTTATGAGACTCCCTCATGAATACTGTTGCAGAGTTGTACTGAAAACATTGCAAACTGACAAGAGCATATCATTTCAGGTTTTCTCTCCTTTTAATCAACATTAATGTGCTAAATGTAGCACTTTGTGGAATCTGACAAAAATGACACTAGATCTAACAAGTCACTGCCTTGCCAAACCTGTCTGTTGAAGGTAGGAGTGCATCACCTCACAGGGAAGTGGGGACGAGTGCCGCCATTATATTTGAGGAGCAGGTCAATAGCATCTGGGGTTTTAATCACATTTTTAGCAGTTCCACTGGAATCTAAATTCCAGATGTGAATGACAAGAGACTGCGCAAAGAGCTGTCGCTACAAGGCTTGGATGTTACAGTCAGCAAGCCCTATTTTGTCTGATTTGACACTGCAGAAGTGGGTATAGTATCCATCACAGCCATCATAGCGGTTGAGGCAGTGGTAAGCCACCTCTTCCAATATCAAGGCAGGTGCCCCACCGGAAGCTGGCTCTCCATGGTTATGCTGGGGAGCTTCTCAAGCTGCTCTGCCCTCTGTCGCATCAGCTCAAGACCAAATTGTATCCCAAGTCCTGGCATTTGTAGCTCGACCAGAGTCTGCTGCTGGAGCTCTGCTTTATCACCATGTTGTAGTTTTAACCCCTCAGCATCAGTAACATTAATGGATTCAGTGCTTCGTCTTAATATCGCTTCCCCAATGTCTCCACCCTGCAGCACATACAGGTTCTCTGTATCCTCACAGTTCATGGGTGAAAAAGGTTTCTGGTGCTTGGTTTGAGGGGCAGATGTGTCACCAAGGGTACAGGTGGTGCAGTGGTAGAGAGGAGTGCAGGGTTGGACCGAGTTAGCTGGGATGACTGCTGAAGTCGGCAAAGCCTGAAGAACTGTGGTGGAAGCAAAATGTGTCCCTGGTGGATCTATGCAAATGGAAGGAACAGTGCAGTGGCGGGAGGGGTTAAGGCGATGGGAACGGCCCCCGGCTGGACGGTCACAGCGGCGTCCTTGCGATAGACGAATGCAGTCCTTACAGGACTGATAGGAGGGCTTCACTTTTAAAGGGTTTCCTGTACTAGTACTGTCCTAAACAGATCAAAATTGGAACAGATACAGTGCATGGTTAGTGGTATACAGGATCTTTATAATTTAGTGTATAGCATAACATTTACCTCTGACATGAAAAACAGCTTTAAACATATGATTTTACCATTCAATCAAATGATATTTTCTTAACTCACGTCAAAAGCTGCAGGGCAGCTGCGCTTGGCAGCTAGGCGGTTGCTGTTGTTGGTGTTCAGGTTGGCTAAGCCCAACCGGCTCTCCTCACTCCTTTCCGCCTCCTCACCTTCCTTCCTCCCATCTGTATTTCCAGGGGTCTGTGCCAAGGCTGCCATCTCAGCTTCCTCTTTCTTGGCCTCCTCTTCATCCTCTTCCTCCAAAGTACTGAACTCCAGCCTCAGTCGCATGTCCTCCATCGGATCGAGACGCCCACAGGTCTGAGCTGCCGTGCCCCCACCAGGCAGGGTTAAGTGGGCCATGGGGAAACCCTCATCCTCCAGTAGAGCATCTCTCTCTACGTCTTCAATCTCAATGAAAACTCTCTCCATTCCTAGCAGAGGGGGTCCTCGCACTGGGGTGGAGGGCTCACTGTCAAGTGCAGAGTCTGACAAACGTCTGAAATAATAGTTGTAATTAAGGGAGTCTAGCGGTTCCATTTCCAGACCCCTGCAGGGAGAAGCCCCACAGCCTCCCCAGGCTTCATCCTCTCTGGATACTGGTGTCTCTTCTCCACCAGTGCAGTGACCAGATGCTTCATCTGATCCCTCATCATCAGTGCCGGGCCTCCACAGCTTGTTGTGACGATGTTTACTGTGGATATAAAGAACATTTTGGTGTGAATGTGTGTGTGGAAAAAGCATAACTGACACATGCACAATAAACAGTCATTAAGTGTTAAAATGAGCATTATATTATATGCTATACATGTTTTAGATGTTTTCCTACTTTAAAACACCTGATTCACCTTAAAGGATCACCTTGTCAAGTTCTTTGCAAGCCTGTTAATGAACCATCCACTTCAGCCAACATACAGAAATATCTAAAACATGCAGGACATGGATACTTGAGGACTGAAATTGAGTAAACTAACTTGTGTGATTTGGTGCAACTGAGACAGCTGATCATAACGATAGACCTGCCTACCTGGCATCCAGGATTCCTTCATATTCTGCCAGTTGTCTCATGAAACCAGTGTTTGGTTGAGCGATACTTCGCTTCTGTTTCACAAAGTTGTAGGCTTTCTCCAAGGACCAGCCATATTCTTTCATTGCATAGGCAATAACAGTAGAGGCAGACCGACTCACCCCCATCTTACAGTGCACCAGGCACTTTGAATTATTATTCCTGTTGGAAAAAGATTAAAAAAGAGGATCTTGGTATCCTGGAGAACCATTTAAATAAGATGAACAGATAATATGTTCAAAATGTCAGATTTCTCAAACAGAATAGTTTCTCTCTCCAGTATATACTCCACATATAGATCTAAATACAGATCAGCACAGCTCATCCTTAAATATTCTTCTTTTTTATATTCTGTGTTCTAAATTTTACTCTAATAACTCTTGAATTTATGTGTGCCATGAGGCCTGCAACCTCTCAGGTCTGAGCAACAGAAAGAATTTGGGCAAAATGCAGGAAAAGTAATGATGGAGTGATGGATGATGGGAAAGCACAGTGCTGCTGTTCAGCCCTGAATCAAACACCATCCAGCTCAAATTAAACTGGTGTTTTCTCATATTACCCAAAAGCACATTGATTTGCTTTCACATGCAGTCTTACTTGGCTTTGACAATGAAGTTATAGGTGTCGTTCCAGTGGGCGAGCAGGTCAGTCGCATCCTCATCATACACGCGGACATTCTGATAGTAAAACATTCCCGGGAAGAAGTTGTCAATCTCTCTGGTAACATTCAGAATATAACCGACTCTGTAACAATAACAAAGAAAAAGGACTGTTTTCTTTAACTGTTACATAACATGTGACATTAGACTCATTTGCTGCTGTACTGATGCCATTACACCCTGAAAGCCATGCAGAGACACATGCCTATATTTTGAACAGCTATTTTCTGCTCCGCCGGCCAAAAACTAAACTATGTTATTGGATTTTCTCTGTACAGTGCTGCTTTAGTCCCAGTATGTAACACTGTCTATTTGACTTGAGCTTGGATTAATTTTACAAGTGTTATTTGGCTATTATTTAGGCAAAATGTTGTATCCATACATAAAAGATATTAGTAGTGCTAAGTTTTGTTGCAACATAATTTATTTTATTTATTTAAGGGAAGACAGACAAGTGCATCACGGTGTATCTATCCAAAAAAAGATACTTTTTTTTAACCATTACTGTTCATAGTGAGAGAAGAGCTCACCCACAGCCACGTAGTTCTTCAAGGTTGGAAGCGTTCCACTCAGAGCCCTACAGTGGATATAACACAGAAATCCGGTTTCTTTAACAGCCATTTTTACTTCTTTAGGCCCTTGCTGGCAGTAAAAAAGAAGCAGGACAAACCCTAAACAGTTCACTACTAAATCACATAAATAAAGTTGTCCATCCTAACATACGACTAACTGAAAACCTCAAATGACCCTAAAACATCCAACCTTGCCATTCAGGACGAGCATCTTAAAAACGGCATTGTGGTACATCAGTAACCCAGATTTACTGGTATGTGGTTTTGGGTATCAGTGTGGTAAATAAACTAACAAAAACATTTGTATTAAACCAAAAAAGTTAAAAAAAAGTGTTCATGATGAAGAAAAGCCTTTATGCTTGGACAGAAAACTTAATTTTAACCAAAAAAAAAATCATCTCAAATTACATTGTAACTTAAAATAGGTACATTTTTACATATATGTGAATTTCCCAAGTGGCTGAGATAAATGTAATATATCATACATAAAAAAAAAATAAAATAAAAAAAAAAAATATATATATATATATATATATATTATTGTGCAATCCCACCAGACATTAAAAGAAAACAGCAAATAAAAAAAGAGACTTACCAGATAAACATGGTCAAAGATAAGTGTGGCCTTATCCATTTGACCCAGGATCAAAAGCATCTCGTTGTCTATGAACTCCTTATATTCTTTAAGGTTACAGCTCATGTGCTGCTCCAGCTCGTTACGAATCTGAGGAACGATAATTAATATCATTTTAATTTTCCTAAAACAAGGCTCAAGTTGACACCTGTCACAACAAGTTACTGTAAATAGAAACACTTTAGCTCTGGACTTCCTGGATCTTTAAATAAAACATGTTTCAATGACAGTAGTGAAATGCATATGCAACTTTACACCCTAAAATAATATTTCAATCTTTATTTAAAATTGTATTATTAATTAAACCATCAGTTCCACAACCTGTTCAGCTGTGAATGTACTAACCTCCTTTGAGGTGATGTTCTCCAGGTCTTGAAACATCATGATGTTGCGAAGTTTGGATTTAATGACGCACTCGGTTCTCTCTCGCTCCGTTGGCCTGCAGAAAGTAAGTCACATACCCGTGCAAGTTTCTCAATTATAAACATCTCAACGACAAATCACGTTTCCATTAATGATGACATAAGGAGCAGCTGCAACTTTCTAAATCTCCTGTCCTCATCCATGACATCGACAAGCCAAGCATGAGATAACCCACCAGTCTGTAAGGTCACATGAGATGAAGTTTGAAATCAGATGGAAAGTACTTGCTCGTATTATCTCCCAATACAAGGTAATCACATCAGCTGGAAGTACAAAAACACCTAAAAGTAATGCTAATATGTCACACATCAGTAGTGGCTTTGTAGGGGTCTCACCGGTCAACAAACATGGTGGGAGAATCTGACCGGGTGGTCTCCAGGTCAGTCATAGCATTCCACTCATTAATGAAGCTTTGCTCTGAGGTGATGCAGCTCTCATAGAAGGCCATCCATGTAAGAGCAATGCCCCCTGGGAAGTAGTTAAAGCGGCGCGATATCTCACATGCTTTATGGAGGACCTGCAGAGCCGACCTGCAGGAATACATGTTTATACTGTCAGCTAAATTCAACATAGTGAATGCTGCTGCTGCTCTCGGGGGGAGGAAATAAAAACATTAGAAAAATGTGTCTGACCAATAACCAGTAGGTGGCATATAGGGCTTCATCTTTTAGACTCTAAATGGATGATAATCTGGAATGTGGGAGTAAATGATCCTGCAAAATGTACACTTGGGGAGGTGACACATTAAACATGAGGTCTGACTGTTCTCTGTTCAGATAATCTGCACTAATTCAATGAAGTAAACAGGACAAGAATGAATAAAACATGTCAGGTTGCTGAACAGGGATGACAAAGTGTACTTCTGTTCAAATAAACCCATAGAGCTGACCAAATCTTTCTCCCACAAACACAGTGCATCACTATTTGTAACTTACCACATGGCCTGCACCGATACAGGCTTGAAGACATGTGACCGCCCTGCTGTGTTCACACTGAAGCCTCTGGTGAATGACAAGAAAAAGAAGAAGAAGAGGAGGATAGAAAGGAGAAGGGGGATCAGTTTAGACCTGGATGGAGGTAGCGTGCAATGGGGGGCATATAAACACACTCTGGATGAGGCTCACTCATGGGACTATTCAGTGCACCAAACGGTGGAACATTCTTCCAGCAAACAGAGACAATGTTAACAGGTCAGCAAGATCAGGTTTATGCAGAGAAATATGGGTGTAATTCACCTTTCTACCACTGGGGGGTAGCATGCAAAGAAAAGTGGCTGATCATAAGCAACATTTCAGGCTCCTGGGCTACACAGATGGGTGCTTTAAAGTGTTTGTGCTTGATCTGATCGTCCTACCGATTATAATTTTGATATACGTCACAATTTCTATGTTGGAACAAACTGAAACTCACCCGTCTCCATCCAAATGTATGTTGGTGTCACTCCACAGTGGCAGCACCATCCCAATGGAACAGTTTTTACTAGAAATAAAAAAGTAAATACAATACTGAGCAAATAAAATTATTTATATGAAAATAAAAATAGGCTAAATACATGTTTACACAAATATTATACCTGTCCTTGTCCATAAAGTCCATTCCTAAAACAATATTTTCTTCTGTATCTTGGTGGCCGCTGGTATAAATGACAACCATGTAACGTACTCGATCTGACCATAAGCTCTCTAACCGCACAGCCTGTGAAACAAAACAAGAGTTCACAAACAAAACAAAAACCCCAACAAATCAAACAAACAATGAATTGCTTTAATACCCTGAGTTATTGTGGGTATTGCTGCATGAAAACGCACAAAAATCTGGATGTGTTTCAGCTCACAAAGAAACTTTACCATCAATAAATAAACATCAAATGACCTTCCAGTTAGACTGGACATTAAAGGTTAGTAATAAATGCACAAAACACATAAAAAAATCCAATAAGAAAATCGACACAGTCCTCTCAAAATTAATCTTAGTTTTAACTCAAAGAAAAAAGGACAGTCCAGATAAACATTTAAGTGGCTTGTAAAGATTGTTGCAAAAGATTGCAGGCTATGTCCCGTCAAACCATTACATTTATATTGTGACTATGACAGAAAAAAAAAAAAAAATCAAGAATAGCAATTATGTGTTTGGCAGTAGATGAACTGTGAGGAAGGGAAAGCAATACACCCACAGATCAGAGCATCTTGATACTGACCAGCTTGATGCGATCTTCAGTCCGGAGGATTTTAAACATGACCTGCAGGTGCTGAGGTAAGTCACCTGCAAGCGAACGTTAAATCTGATTACTGAAAGAAAGAATGTGCAGCAAGTCGAAAATAGTTTAGCCTATTAAAAACAACACAAATTCTAATCATATCACTCCCCTGACCCCCCTTTGCTTTTAAAGTCATTTTATGATTATGGTTTTAACATCAAACATTTGTCTCAGCTATCTATAACAAGAACTGAACCCAGTAACTAAACCCACTCCTGACTTTCTCTGTTCTCAAATGGTTTCTGACTCTGAGAGGACACATCAATTACAAGTACAAAGGCCGGTACTTTAGATCAGAATTAGTATTTTCCACCACAATAATAAATAATAATAAATAATAAAGGTAATTTAACAAAGCAATGGCATAACAACTTAATTAGCTAAAAGGTAGCTGGAGAAAAACTTTAACACAAATCTGCACGTTGCTTTGGATATATTGTTTAAATTTAGTTCTAAAAGATATAGTCTAAACTTACACACACACACACACACACACACACACACACACACACACACACACACACACACACACACACACACACACACA
>JBAMHV010000020.1:11838281-11858478 GCA_037177535.1 Pseudomugil gertrudae | reverse complement strand
CACACACACACACACACACACACACACACACACACACACACACACACACACACACACACACACACACACACAGTTTAGACTTTATTCTTACAAATCTGCCAGAAGACCGCCTGAGATAACAAAAAGGATTTAAGCTGTTCATCTGCAAGTGACTTCAGGCCAGACCAAACAAAGGAATGGCTCTGCATGCAGTTCAGAATAAAACCAGGCAAACCCACAAAGCTGCAGCAAATACAAGCTAGCTTGTGTCTGAACCTCATCTGACTACAGAATGGGTGCTAAATAATGAGAAACAAAGCTTTTTGTGCGTTTGTGTCTGTTCCTACCTGCATGTTTGTGGTGAGTAGGAGTTTTTGGTTCTTCTGCATTGCCGCCCTGCTGGAGGAAGAGTGCAGCTCCTTTAACCATGAAGAAGCTCTCGCTGAGGCTGGAAGAAGGAAAAAATGCAAAAGAAAAAGCTCAGTGATGCTGAGGGCTTGATGAAAGTAAATTTGATTTGTTGCATTAATTCAGCTGTTCTTACTTTGCTTTATTCCAGCCTCTAATACCCACGAAAGTGAGGTAAGCAACCATCTTCACCCAGTCAGTAACTATAATGTAGTTTCTCTTTTTCATTTCAGTTCACGTCAATGTCTGGCTCAGTAATACTATGCAATGGCAGCAAGTTGCACTGAACCCACAGGCTTGTACAGCAGGAGCTATCTACTTGCTGGAAACAAACTTGCTCCGATGCTCCCAATCCTTTGAGATTTCCTTATTTTGTTCATGTGAAAATGTTCTTACATTCACCATAGCCCTGAGATCTGCTGTTTGTCTTTGATTTGATTTAACAAACTTTAAAGTGGTTACAGATAACCATCTATTTTGTATAGTGTCACTTCACAACAATGTCATCTCAGGACATTTTACAGACACGTCAATTTGAACCAGTTCATAATAAAACGCCTCGCTAAGAGGAACCAACGGATTGCATTGGATCTTGACTTTGATCCAATCTCCTGTCCTGAGTGTGCTTGAGGTGACAGTAGAAAGGAAAATTCCCTTTTAACAGGAAGGAAAAACCTGTGGAACAACCCGGCTCAGGGGGAGCAGCCACTGGTTGTGGTGGAGAGGACAGGAAAGACACATCATCATCATTCAACATTTTTTCCAACCCAAATTCCTTCAGTAAGACGATGGCTCTCCACCAACCTAAAAACTTTAAATGCGTCTGACATTTCTTTACCCAATTGCAGTAGTTTCTGCAATATCCTTAGATGTTCTCTCCGCTTTGTGCACGACAGTGATTTGAACCTTCTTAAACAGACCGAGGTCTTCTCTAAGGCCACGAAGGATGCATCTTTCCACAAGATTGTTAAAGAAAATAGAAGCCACGCATTGCATTTAGTTTGGGTTACATAACTGGTTGACAAATAAAAGATAATTGCTTAGAGAATTTATCAGGTATCAAAATAGACTAACGTTTAACTAACCATAATAAAAACAAATAATTTAGCAAAGGGATAAAACCCATTATTCAGTACCGGTAATAATACATTTTTGTTCATTTTATACACTGTAGCTTTTAAGTGCAATCATGAGGAAAGCCTTGTTCATTTGTTGCTGAAATTCAAGCTTTATGATGCAGCTGACTGTATGCATGTTTTCCAAACATGTACAATGGGATATTAATTGATTACACACTTCTACATCTCATACTTCAAAGGAGGGTCTGCTCAGAAAACTCACATGTGAAAGAAGTCCGTCTGAGTTAAAGCAGTTCCCTCCACAAAGTGAGGCAACACAGCCAACATTGCTTTGTGTGAAGATTTCACAACTAGATGCATCCTGCTGGTTTTAGCATTTACAATCACCGCTGAATGAGCCAACCTCATCCAAGAAAATCCTTGCCAAAGCTTTCACGTCCATCTTCATCAGCTCCATTTTCGTATGCTTGCAGCCTAGTTTAGTTTAACTTGTCTCGTCTTGGTCCATCATCTTCTCCTCATACAGCTTTCAGCCCAACTCAACTGAATCTTGCTTTTACAAGGTGCTGTGTCTGCTTGAAATCAGCTCCGGTTCTCCGCTTTACAGCATGTGATTCAGCAATCCGCTCTCCCTATGCGACGCTCTGTAACAATACCATCATTCATGCACAACGTGCAGGCGGTGTGAATGCTACTTGGCTCATGTTTGACATGCAGAATCCTGAATCAAAAACTCCACGACGATGGATCACAAAGCATGACATGACCGTTTCAACTGTGGCAAACTCGCACACATACAATCAGAACAAAGAGAGTCTGTGCCAAAGCTTTTGCTGACTTTTGCCACAATCTTGTGACGTTGAGTTGGTCAAAGAAGAGCTTTGTGACTGAGTGAGGACAAATGTTTATGTACTCTATGTTACGTAACAGAGTACAAGAACCTTTTTCTTTTTACTCTCGTCACATTGTATAAACTCTTTCGACAGGTTCATCTCCTTGACAATGGTGAGAGCCATTGAAGAGGATAAACTGCCAAACTAATGCTGCCATTAATCAGACACTGGCTCACAGTGTTGAGTCTCCACCAGTGAGAACTGGACAATAAGCTTATCACCTCACAAAATTAAGAGTTATTGTGTTTTTAGAAAAAGCTTTGTTTGATGCCAATTATCCTGATGTTTCTAGCTTCAATTAATTAAATAATCATTAGTCTGTATCTAATTGTGTATATGACATTTGGAAGAAACACAACCTAAAAAGATAAATCGAAGAGAAAATTAAATATGCTGCATTCATGTCAGCATGTATTACATGTAGAACATTACTGTTTTCTGCTGCCGGTGAGTGAGCTGACCTCGAGAAATGTGATAACGCTCCTGTTGTCCAACCTCCAGTTTCTCCTCAGATGCTGAGCAAGCTCTTATTGTAATAAGAAGCATTTCAGACATGATGTCGTAATTGCATCTCTAAATTTATACCACAAGCTTTTTACAACTGAGCTCTTTTTACAACTAGATTGAAGTCTACTCGCGCCTACCAAAAACGTATGAATATAAGTGCACCAACCTGTCTGGTATCATTTTAAAATGGAACACAATGAAAAGTACCAGCAGACTTCCTGCGTCTGACTGCTTAGCAAAACAGAGCAATCATGGAAGAAGGAACTCGGTAACACAGGAAAACAATGATACACAACTTCTTTGTGAAAATTGAAAAAGAAAAAACTTTCCACATAATCATCAGCTCAGGATTCTAACAATCAGAGTTTCTTTGTAAATGTACACATTGAAAGTATTCCTTACAGCTGTTACAGCTTGCTTACGGGTTTCAGAGCATGAAAATAGCCTAATCTGATGAAACATAATGGCTTTGGTCACCATCCTCAATGGGTGACTGCCCCGAAGACCACCAGCCCTTGATTCCAACATGAAAGTCGTGTCATTCTGTGGGGAGCTGCAGACCGGTTTATTTTATGAATGTGCTGTTAGGAGAAACGGCATATATAGTGCAGAAACTTCAGCTAACTCCCCTTTTATGTTAATGCACTTGATTTTTAAATGCCATTTTAATGTCTATTTAGATATGAAAAGGTGAATAAAAGTGTAAAAAAAAATCTTATACACAGAGGTTTAGTAGTTTATTGACAAACCTGGCTATAATTAAAAGATGCAGCTCCAATCTGGTTATAATACTGACCAGTGCCTTTCCTGGTATAATATTACATTACAAACATGAGCAGCATTGCTGAGCTATTTGTCTTATCTCGTCATTTTTTGTCAACCCAGTAACTCTTAGTGTTTTGAACTAAACCCTTATCAGTTTAATATGTAAGAACTTAACATGAAACACTGGAGCAAAGAGGGAGGATTGTGGTGTTGCACATTATAAAGTGCACACAGTCCTTGGATGCAGCATGGACAGCTACTGTTTATTGCTAGTATATATTTGTTTTTTAAGGCTTTTATTCCCTCTCTAGCATGATTCAGCATTAAAACTGCAGATATAAAAAGATTTATTCTTCATGTCTAGTCAGCAGAGGTGTGCTGACACCAAGCTCTGCAACATCACAAATCAGTTTTTTATGCTCTCGTTACATCTCAGAAATTTCACCAGTTACATAACTGAGGTTACAGTAACACACTGGTAAAGAGAAAATAAAACAAAATGAATTTATTGAATTTCTTGGAGACCATCAAGCACACGTGATCATTTCCATGTCTGTACTGGACATTTGTACACCGTTTTCACCCCAAATGCATAACTTTTCTAAAGCAGAAGTCTTACCTTTGATTATTTTTCCTGTCGTCATCACTTCCGAAATCCTGAAAGACAAAAACAAAGCGGAGAATGTTGTTTTCTTTAAACACAGAGAGTTGAACAGCTCACAAAAACTGAACAATAGTTCAACAGATTGTGGTTTTATTCATTATTGTTAAAGAAAAAAAAGCAAATCAGTTGGAGAGATGCACAGCTTTTCACGATGTAAAGCATCCCAGCACCATCTGCTGGTTGGTGTTATTATCCAAACTGCTCAAAACACCTGAAGAGATGATGGCTGCATCTTTAGGACTCATTCAAACTGCACACCAACTCTTTTTCCCGACTCACGCATAATAAAACACTGTGCTGAAAGGGATATAAAGGACTCATTCATTTTCAAACGATGAATGTTTCACCTCAGTTCAGACAGTCTACTTCACCAAAATCCAGTTTCCTAAAATGGGGAACTGGAGTGCCAAGATGATGCTGGATGACACAAACCTAAACCCAATAAACTCAGTGTTAGTTCTAATTAGTGTGGAGGTGACCACATGATAATGCCAATTCTAATTTTATGTTTCATAATAGTTGGAAAAACAATAAAATTACCAGTCTTAAGACAGTATGCATCAAACTGACTGCTTCCTGTGTGCTACAGCCTACAGATTAGGTTTGAAATTCTGGCAAAAGACCAGATGGTCTTTCACAAGACATGTGACAACCCACCATCTCATCATTCAATGCTGGCTCTTAGTTTTGACTAAATCTCTGGCAGGTCATAAACATTTGACAGAAGAGCGTTAAAGTCATTCTCCACACTAGACTCCATAAACTTGGACTGCATAGCTGCAAATAAAATCCCAGTAAGAAGGAGGGAAAGCAACGCAGCAAAATGAGCACTTTGTCTTCACAGCTAAACCCTAACAGCCCCCCTCCCCCTCTGCAGGATTTTGTTTACAAATCCGCTTCCACAGTTGCCACAAGAAAAAAAATTAAGCAATAAAGTCTGTTGTAACAATGCAACAATAGCCCATTAAGTTCATAACATGCAAATACAGGGAAGTGAATTCAACCCCCTCTGCATGATACCAAACACCACCCAGTTTGTAGTAGATCCTGCAGGCGCAGTCTTGGCGTTTCCTCTTACCGCCGCGTACACAAAGACCCAGCCCCGGCTTTTCTCACTCACCTCCCCCGCACTGCTGTTGGACGAGGATGCTGCACTCGGGGTGGGAGATCGCTGCAGAGTCACCAGGGCCATGATCGGTGGTCTGCAGCCGTGGAGGTCGGGAGAGGAGAAGGGGGGGGAGGAGGAGCGCCTATCCGGGAAGATGCGCTGCTGTGATTGTCTCTGTCACCGGGTAGAAAATGCCTAGTCAGACTCTCCTCCAGCAACACCTGACTCCGCAGCCCCGGCGGTGCTCCCTCTGGGTTCTGCTCCGTGCGTCCTCTGCGGTTGCTGGAGTCCTCATGAGCGGAAATGGATGAGAGAGTTTCCCTGTTTGTAACGAGCTAGCAGTCCTGGCGATTTCATCTCTGGTGCGTAGACAGACAAACAAAACACGGTGCAGGTTGCAAGCGGGGCAGAAATGACACGCAGCCTTGTCGGAGGCCTGTGATTGGCTGGCCTAGTTCGCGTGTGCGCTGTCATTGGGCCAATGTTGTCAAGGTGACAGAACAGACTAAGAACAGTCAAATGTTGATGGAATTATAATATATTTTTATTTTGTCTCAAACAGTTGGTAATTTAACTGTCTTCTTTTGTTCACATCACATTTTAAAGACTGCATATTTTCAGAGACGCAAGCAACTGAATAGTTACAGTAGCATTTTCCTGTTTATTTGGCAAAACGCATTGTTTCATAAATGCGGATTATTTTATACTTAAAAAGAAAATGTTTTTCTTTTAATAGCTCAAAAACTTTATATAGTTTGACTATTAAATCAGAAGACCAAAAGGCATTATGCTGACTGTGATATAATAATATACTTTATTTTTTTGAAAAGTAAAAAAAACAAAGTTAGTTTAATCCCAAATGACCAACTTCTCTGTTTCCTACAGCTGGATACAACTTTGTGACTGCTTGATGTTGATGTAAGAGACCTGTGATAACAGGAATTCAAAAGAATTCAGCTGAGAAATTGGAAAAACGCAGAGCCTAAAATGATGCTTTAGGTCCAGTGTTGGGATTTGATGAATGAGTTAAAGTAAAAAGAACTAATTATGACATTCACAAAAAGGAAAAAATACAATCAAAAACAGAGCTTTAGGTGTAAATAAATACAAAGAAACATTTTATTAACATCAAAACTCTTGAGGATTAAAATGTTGTATCTGTACAGTTCAAAATGCTTTTCTGAAAAGCTTTTTTTTGTGCCTTTGATGGCCTCAATAAATCTAGTAAACAAAACAGTGCAATAATAAACATGCTTCTGCTCCTGTCAGATATGGAAAGTAGGCTTTCCATGATTACTGCCAGCCTGTGTGGATCCTTTAGATGAATTATTCCCCATTAAACAAAGAAACCCATCATCTTCAGGCATCTGGAAGGTGTAAAATATCTTTGATTTCACTTCCTGATTGATCTACGTCTGCTCCGTGGATTCAGAGGTACCATATGTCTGGCTGGTTATGTTAGTTGTCTGCCTTTCAGCCTCCTGATCAACATTAGATTCCTGCAGAACTCTGCCCAGTGTCTCGATAGGCAGGCTCAAAGATGCAATTCCAGCAAGCAGAGAACAGCCACAGTACACAGACAGGGTCAGATACACAGATGTCCTGAGTAACACCTGTAAAACATGCAATTGGAAAGGTTGACTACACTTTGTTTTGTGATATCCTGAAGTACAGTCCCTTTAAAAAAACAGTTACATCTCATAAGATGTGTAATGTTAGAAAAACAATCAAACCAAATGGAAAAAAATGACCAAAAATCTAAACAAAAAATCCCAAAACAAATAAACATTTATCTGCTATTATATTAAGTTATCTGTAAAATTAGTTTTTATAAAAAAATTAGGATTATCATTAGGATTATGAGCTAAGTGAAAACCAAAATGCAATAAAATTCACAGGATGAAGAAAATCAATAGCTTTTACTTTGGGGTGAACCAAAGTTGACTAAAGAGAAACAGAAAAAACCAAACAGAAATAACACAACAACCTTGTGATCAACAAATAAATAACCGAGGAACAAAAATGATTAATAAAGGTAGCAGAAAGTGAATAAACATAACTCAAAATTCTGATAACACCCATCGCTTCAAAACAATGGCAGTTCTCTGACAGTTTTTTTAATCAGCACAGGAACTGCACAGGATGCCAGAACCACCGTGTTATGCTGTAGTTCAGCTATTCTCTTCATAAAGAACTCAGTTTTATAGTCTGTTAACAACTCATCCAGTCAAGTCACGTAGAGGTTCAGACCTTATTGGCAGATTTGATCAAACTCTGCACAAGTCTGGTAATTACCAACTGATTTTCCTCCGGTGTTGCAGCAGGGAAACTCGTAACACTTGCAGGACTGGGAACCCCAAGAACTAGAGTTGGCAACCCTTGATTTAGATTATGAGAAACCAAACACCTCAGATGGGCTCAGGTTTTGGTGCTAACTGTTTTTTAGAGGCTAAAATAAATTAATCAAATACATCCATAATTAAAGTAGATCTTTTAAGTTGTTTTAATTTACTCCATAAAATGGAATAGTTGTAGTTTTATTAATTTAATGATATAAAAAACATCTGGTAGCGGTGTAATTTGGGGTTGAAATATAATATTTTACATTTACCCTCTTGTTGAGCTCATTTGCTCATCTTTACATTTTGGTTTGTGACTAAATGTCTTAAAACCCACTAATATTTGCACAAAATTTGCTCAACCAAAAGTTTTTATAACCCTACTCCAATGACCCCAGGCTGGAGCTGTGTCATTAACACTATCCTGCTTTAAGTTTTCAAAGAATTTACTCGATGCCTCTTGTGAAAACTAGAAGATTGAAATATACTGCACCTGCGCCACGAAGGGTGTGATTAGAGCACCAATTTTGGCAACCCCACTGGAAGTCCCCATTGCTAAAGCTCTGATTTCTGTGGGGAACACCTACAATAAAAAGGGGGTTCATTTAGTCAAGTATCAGTTCATCTTTAAGTATTTTTCATATAAAAATGAAGCATACTTCTGGCGTGTAGAGGAACACAACTTGGTATCCTCCAGAGATGAAGGCTCTGGACATGAAGATAAAGACGGTAAGAGCGATCCTGCACGGATAAAAAAGAAAGACAAAATATCAGATCCAGCAGGATTTAAGGTTCTAACTTGGTTCTAACGCACTATGAACTCACCTCCCAATGCACGCAAACAACGGTAGTGTGAGCAAAGTAAACATGAAGAAGCACAGTGCCATGCTATTCTTCCTGCCGATATAATCAACAGACAGAACAGTGATGATAACACCTGAAACAAAGAATTACAAGTACATTAATATTTGTAACGTTCTAAAAGGTCACTGAGTTAAACACTTTCTCTCATTTTCACTTGAGCTAAGTAATAGGACGAGTGATAATAACCTCAGCTTTTTAAAAAAAAAAGTTTAAATAAAGCTCAATTTTTAAAAACTTGCATTATGTGTGATGCACACACACCAAGGTTAATACCATTCATGAGAATTTCACCATTTTTAATGGTTCTTCAGTGTAGAACTACAATGAGGAACAGGACCTACCAACGAGATCCAGCTGTTGAGGATGCAACGGTTATGTTATTTTAGTAGAAAGTGAATGTCAGCAGTCTCGATGCTTCACTTTGAGCAGAAGTTTGATGACTGTGCAAATTTGAAACTCAGAATCTCGACAGGTTTTACGCTGTAGATTTATGTGAACATAAAAAAGGTGCAGTTCATCCAACAACAGCCATACAACCCAGCACATATGAAAACAAGTTTTAACTATAAGTAAAGGAATTCATAGATATTTTGGGTTTGAAATAAAAATAATATTTCAAGGAAATTTGCCTGGGTTTATTAAAAACACAAATACCTTAAGCCAACTATCAAATTCACATCAGTGATAAGAAACAATATCAGTGACAGTACTGTGACCCATAAATTCTAATAGCATGGCAAAACTTGAGAACCACTAGGGTGTTTTTTTTTTTCTTACCTGGGAACTCAGCCAGCGTTGTCCATAAAAGGTCCTTGTAGTCTTCTAATGTTAAATATTTACATTCAAGGATGCAGCTTGGCTCAATCTTGGCTCCTTGTGTCGCTAAAGGATGGAAAAGGGTTTTTAGATTAATATTTGCTTTCATTCAAGACACAGTTTGTCACCATAAAGCAAGCCGTTACGCACCCCCACATGAATCTCCTGCTTGGAACAGCTCAGTTGTCAACAGCACGATCCCGTAGTAAGAAAAAGCATTTGTAAACCTTTGATGAAATAACAGGAGAAATATTTTGGAAAGTAAGTTGTGAAAATAACCAACAAATAAACTGATGCATATTTTCTGCTAACTCGTCATGTACACACAGAAACTACACGAGGGCGTCTGCATTGTTTTTCCTACAGTCATATATGTAAGTCACACAGCCTTTTATAATGACTGAACAAATACAACAGTCTGAAAACAATACATATCTTATCTTTCCATTTTACTGGAGCATGGTCCCAAACTTATTTGCTCTTAGTCCACAAAACAACCAATTCACAGTAAACCTTTAAACAGCTGGTAAACCTTAATTAAATAATGACATTTGATAAAAGATGCCCAATTAAAAAAAAGTCAAAGTACAACATGCTAGTCAGGCTTACCATATAAACCAAAGAAGAAGAGTAGTCCTTCTGTAAGCTGGAGAGAAGAGATGTTTGATATGTCCACGGTCAGTCTGTGAAATTAAAATCCAACAGAAAATATATGTGTAAATTTAAATTAATCTCTATAGTCTAATCCCATCAGGATCAAATTATTTTTTAACATCACCTGTTTAGATTCAGTTAATCTCCCCTGAGGCACAGCTTTGCCATTCTCTTTGGCCATGCGTGCTAAAGTTGCCATGGCCCTTTCAGCTCTTCCCGTCAGCACATCAAAACGAGGACTTTCAGGCAACCACTGTATAATACAGACAAAGTGAGTTAAGTCTTTGGCTGCAAATGGTGTTACTTTTTAGGGTTCTATGATAGTTACTAACATACTCACAAAGAAGAAACACACAAATATTGCCATTGGTATGGTGGAAAAGGCAAGCAACCACCTCCAGCCAAGAGTGGGCATTATCAACAAAGCCAGGAGGACTTCAAACACAGCACCGATGGCCCAGAAAGCCTGAGACACACAAACACAAGGATTTTTGCCTTGCAGCTTCAGTGGGATAAGAGATTAAAGTAAAAAAAAAAACAAAAAAACAGTAAAACCATCATTTTATTAACAAAAATCACCACAGTACACCAATAAGCATGATGCAGATGCCTCTCGCTTTCAGTGGAAGGAACTCAGAGTACATCGTCACCCTAAAAAGTAAAGCAAATGTTAATGCGCAGTCACAAACCTTTTCTCATACTCATTAAGGATTCCTTATTTTTTCTCATGGATGAGACAAAAGAGCTTACGCTTGAGGAGCTCCACCAATGCCAAAGCCTGTGAGGCCACGCAGGAACAGGAGCCAGCCATATATTGGTGAAAAGGAACTCAGCAGGCCATAAAACAGAGTCCAACATATACAAATTGTCAGACCCTTTCAACACACAAACATATAAAGAAAATGTGTTAGGTTATACATATTAATCATTAGATCCTCCCTTTAAAAGGGCAAATGTTATACTCACAATTCTTCTGCCATACTTGTCAGACACTTTCCCCCATACTGGTGAGCTGAACCCCATCCCAATAAAGACTACCTGATGCAAAAATAAAAAACAAGAAAAAAGGGTTAGTGCTGATGCTAGCATAGATTATTAAGCAAACTCTAAAAAAGCTGTGTCTTTACTGATGTTATGAGTGCCACTTGATAGCTGGGGAGCCTCCATTCACAGTGGAGCTGGGGGCCCAGGATGCTGAGGATCATCATCTCCATGGAATCTCCTATCTGTGCCAAAGGAACAAATGAACCACGTCAATTATGTAGGTATTAGAGAAATGTTGCTTCTGTACTGGCTTAAAGCATATTCACCCATGACAGTCCAGTGAGCAGTGAGATTTTCCACTGAAACACTCCAAATCCAATAGCCTCCAGCGCATCATCAACTGTAAAGGTTTCTATAAAAAGTACAAATCAGTCCCAGCTGGATCAGTATCACAGGTAAATATGTAAGAATGAATTAAAGCTATTAATATATGCTATGGTTACAGATTCAACACCTGAAAATGTATGAAACTAATTGTAAGTATTGCTCATATTTTTCCTGAATATGAGAAAAAAGTTATTTTATACTGTGACAATATGTTGTTGCAAACATATCAGATACTGTCATTTAGTGACAAGGCCTCACAAGCAGTACTTTTACTTATAAACTTCCAAGGATTTGGCTGCCAATGATCACAATGATCACAGTTTAGCACTTTTGTACCAATGACATTGTTTACTGACCTTCCCTTTTATTCGTAGCACAGCTATTTGAAGATGTCACCTCCACAGATTCCACTTTGGGTGAAGCTATTGTGCAGATTTCATTATCTACACTCTGGTCCTCACCGGTCTGGCCTACAAAATCAGTCTCATCTCTAAATGTCAGTACACAGAAAGCCGACATGTATTACAAAGCACAAAAAGTTGTATGAGCTACATACCACAGCTTAGTGCTTAATGAAGACAGAGGAAGAATTAGCCAAACACACACTTAGCTGCTCTGTCAGAGTTATCTTTTAGTATCACTGGTTTTACATTAGAGAACATGTAGCTTGTTTACCTCTGTTCAGCATTTCTCCACCGCTTGTAAGTCACCTTAGTTGTCTTAGCCCAGTTGTCCATGTCAGAGTTTAGCAGCAGACAGCTGAAAAAGGTGCTACAGCTGACAAGGCACTGGTCATTTGTTAACAACTTGTTGTCAAACCTGCTGGTGCAGGTTTCAGAGAAACAACACATGAGGAAAATTTACCTGGAAAGACTTAAAGTGGGTGGAGCCAAGCATAGGAAGTGATGTTAGTTAAACAGGTTTTTTTTTCTCAGTAACAAAGTTTATTAGTAGGCCATCACATTACTAGAAAAGATAATTCACTTCACTGAATTATGTTGTTGCTGAGTAAATAGTTACTGAGCTGAGTAAATGAGGTACACTGTTCAGTTTACTTTCACCAGTGTGGTGGTTTTACCATAACCTGTGGCTGACAGCAGGTTGTGCTCTCATCCTATTGTATGTGGCGTTACAAAAACACAGCCATCAGCAGAGGCTGCTGTTGCCAGTGGATTAACTAATGCTGTCCAAAAGCAAAACATCACTAGGAAACTCTTGAAAAGGAATTTTATTAGCAAACATGTGTTATTTTTCTCCAAATAGGGCTACCTTATTTATTTATCTATGAGGACTTCATTGAACTTGATCCAGGTTTGATGAAGAAATCTGATTTACTTTCAAATCCAGAATGGATAAAAAAGTAGATGGGTTGAATGGATACGATATTATGTTTTAAAAAGAACTGGTATATATTTCATATAAAACGTGGAAACATTGTATTAGCAAACCTGATATATTCCACTTGTTCTGTACTGTATTATCATGCTTCATGCTTATTTGCGGAGATGTAATGGTGCATTGTTCTGGTGACCCAGACATCCACAACATAAATGAGAACAAATTACTTTCCAAACTAAACCTGCAATTTGTCTTCTCAAATTAGTGTTCTATGTCTTTTGGAGACATCCGGATGTTTCAGTCCATCATCTAAGTAGGAGAATAAGGTCACCCGTAAAAGCTAGAAAAGTAGGACACCAGAGGACATGCTGAGACTGCTGCATTACGAGACAGCCATAAATACAGTACAGGTAGAATATACAGAACTTCCCTCTGTCCCACCAGCAGATGCTTGGTCAGGCTATCAGAGAGCACTACAGAATATCAGCAGAACTTTTGCACAAACTTAAAGAAGTCTGACATGGATTCAAAGGTAATGTTTGATATCTGCATGAAAATTGCATGTTAAAACTGAACAGTTTGAGTTTACCTTAAATTACAGTGTGATTTCTGCTTTGAATGCTCTTCTTCTGGAACCAGCAGCAGAGTTCTGTCCCAGTGTCAGGAATCCGTTTGCTTACATGTATGCAGAATTAGTCTAACATTTAGGTGTTTGGGAGAGGGATTAAATGAGGGTGTTATTATTAGAAATAAGATTTAATTTGAACTTGAAGAGGCTATGAGGTTAAGAGCAAAAGTGAGAGCTTTACTTGGAGCCTAGATTTTTGCATGATATGCAGATTTTGCATCTGTCACATTTATATATTTAGAAATTACATATTTTTCTCATAGATTATCATTTTCCACTTTTAGAAATCTTCTAAACTGTTTACCAACTTGTTTATTAGATATTGTGCTTTATTTCATTAGCATAGTGTTTTTAAATGTTTTTGATGTGCAGGAATTTAACTGGTATTGAAGCACTCTGCATTCTTTATAGAAAGCAAACATGAAGTTTGAAGTATGTTTTAGTCCAACTGGTGCATCACAACCAGGGCATTGACCTAATTTATGCATTGAACCATACATACATTTTCTGCTTCTTATTTGGGACAAGGTCAGTTAGAACAAAGACCTCCCAGCTTATTCTCCCGAGCAACCTCTTCTGGGTATTTCACAGAAAAACAAGATGATCCTAAACCAGCCAAGAGGTATGAGCTATTTTAGTCCTGCATCTTATCTGGTCTGAACATGTCTGAAATTCCTCCATAAAACAGATAGTCTCACATCATTATTAACAGAGCAGGAGAATGGTCAAATGAGGGCTGAGTTTGCAGAGATGTATGCTGGACAGATTATCTATATTTCTGCTCTCTTAGAGTTATTCGTATAGTGACTAAAAGATTTATAATTCAAGCAGGTGACATGAGCTTCACTGTAAAGAGTCCTGGATATGATTATATACGATCAAACACTCAGCAAGGAGTGGTTTGGAGTACAGTCTGTGTTAAGGCTCATCCAAACCAGCCAGTCTACCAGGTTTAGGTATCTTCTCAGGTTGCCCTACAAAGGGAACAAAACCCGAAGATCCTGAAACAATTTCAAAGCCGCAATGCCCCGAGTGGTAGGATTGTACTCTTTTTAAACTGAGGATAATGGCCTTACACCTGCAGGAGCTACTTTTCAAACCCGACCTCGTCGTGCTTTGCCTCAGAATGCAAAAGATTTCTGGTCAATGAAGCCAATAGGCTCAGGTTATCTGTACAAAGCAAATATACAGCCCATCTGCTGTGTTGATTAATTCTGTCCACAAAAATAATTAGCTAAATTTAAGTTAATTGCCAAAGAGCAGTCCTGGTCATGTATCCACCAGAAACAAGTCTTGCTTGCTTTCAACAATATGAGCAACTTCCCTGCTTCCTTAAACTGGTCAAATTGCACCATTATTTTGTAAAGTTTTAGCATTCATCTGACTGGATTTGTGTTTACTGGTTGCATATTCCACGTGGACGAGTACATTCTCTTTAAAGCTGAGAGGCTCCCAGGAACCTCCAGTATTTACATAATGAATTGCATTATGCTAATGACATTTTTTCCATCGCGCTCTCCTGTGTCGCTGTGTGTTTGGCCAATCATGAGGCAGTAATGTAAGATGCTTAGTTGATACTTTCGGGAAGCAATGTTAAATATTAAACAGATAGAATTAGAAGGCAACAGTACATTGTCTCTCACAACTGAATTGCATGAAGAAAAAGAGATTGAAGCAGCAGATAAAATCTCTATTGACAAAGTGCAACATGTGTCGTGTCTGTTGGAGTGCCATTCCTAATTTTCTATCAGCTCTCTGTATCCTTTATCCAATTTAACCTTGCTCACGTGTTGTGCTAATGTAAATTGACAAGGAGGATAAAAGAAGAATGTCATGAGAGGAAAAAACCCATTGAAATATTTAAGAAATGTCACTTTTAGTTGCACGTATTCAGAAAAAAACTACATTTCTGCATCTACAAAACCAAAATCAAGATTCCACATTGGACTTTATTGCATTGAGTCATTTAAAGTTGATTAAAAAAGATGAATAAATCAGTTCAGTCATATTTAAACTTTTAAATACTTTCAAAACTTTGCATCCATAATAATACATGGATGCAGTACATAAAAGTGAATGCTTTCTATAGATCTCATAGCACAATGTTTTACTTTTTAACCTTTTGGATGGTTTAAATGGGTTGAAAATAAGCATTTTTGTGTTTTTTTGGTTTGAATATTTTAAGGTAAATTTTATACAACACCTAAACTTTAAACTATCATAATAATTTGAATTTAGTTTGACACTTTTTCCCCACTTCTACTGAAAATAATTTAGCACCAAAAAATTCATTTATGTTGAAAGCTTCTGTTGATTTATTGGCAGTAATTAGGCCCTAAATCTTCATGTTTCTTCTGGGTTTAACGAGCTGCTTGTAATTAGCTTGAAATGCATCTGCCTAATCAAAGATCAGTAATTGAATACCTGTACTGTAATTTTGTGGGGAGCGGGTCGGTGGGTAGATTGAGTTACTACATCCTTGTATTACATACATGCACAAACAAACACATCCGCGCACACTTCCTAAAACACACAGTTCAACACGCACTTGAAGCACTGAACGAGTGTTTGCTGCCCCGACTCCATGAATGTTTAAGCAACCCAATGCTTCCAGAGCCATGCAGCTCATTACTGCATCATTACTGATGATGCAGGGACACCAACACAGCAGGAAGCAGCAGTGCCATCCTGCAGCTGGTTAGTTTTTTCTGTCCCAGGCTGTGATACCAGACTGCTTCTGAGATAGTTTTTAGCAATGATGAACCAATGAGCATCAACGAGGGGAAATGGATTATTGGTGAAATACCAATGCCGACTTGAAGGAATTCTACGATGGAAAGGTTCCTCTGAAACTATCACACACCTGCAGATCAAAGTTCATTGGAATTTGGATTCGTCACATAAGACTGACTCAAACATGACACACGTGACTTTGGAATTTAAGGAGGTAAACTGCATGAGCTACGTTTGAGTTCCAAAAAGGTTTTAAAGACTGACATATATGTTGTTTTTTCTATGATGAAAGCATAATTATGAAGGAAGCATAATCTATGTTTGCTTAACAGTAGACAAGATATGTGAGAGGTATTTAGTGTGCTTGCTTGCTCACTGGAAGATGGTGTCTTTGTGAGACATGCTGTATTCCTTTCCTGATATAAGCTTAAAGAAGCAACGCTTTTTACAGTGTTTAGAGAAATTTAAATTCTAAATGTTGCACATAATGAATGATCACCCACGAGAGTATTTTACTGACTTTTTGCACATCACAATGTTTAACTCGTTCTTATATTTATACCTTAAAATCCTTTAGTTTTTCCAAAACGACTTGTTTTCAACCGGCTATTTTATTGAATTATCATCTGCAACTGGAGTACAGTATGGTTTTAAAGATTAATCCCATTTTCAACTGATCTGAAACATGTGTTTACTACATCTACAGTCATGTATCTTGGAAAGGTATATCAGTTATGTTACCATGTGTTAGGACCTGGAAGAGAAACTAGGACCTAAGAAGAAAACTGGGTAAATGCATATTTATTTGTCATATTGGCCCTGTGATGGACTGGTGACCGGTCCAGGGTGTAACTCGCCTCTCACCCAATGATTGCTGAGATAGGGTCCAGCTACCCGCGACTCTTCATTGGAATGAACGATTCAGATGGGTAGATGCATGTCATGTTTTATCCTTAAAATGTCTGGTACCAACAGGTTAATTCTGTCACAATGCATGTACAATTCAAGATACAGGCAGATAAAATATCACATTTAAAACGTAAGATCTAAAATTAGGATTTGGCAAGTGGTATTTGTGATTTCAGTATTGTGACTCATGAGCATCTAAGGTGATGACACAAGTAAGATTGAATTGAATGCAGTAATTTAAAGTGATGTGAAAAGAAGAAATAAATGTAAAGTTGCTACTGTATAAGTTGGATGCATAAGATAATAGCAAACAATTTACTAGAATAACAATATAATTAAAAGAAAGTAATAGTTTCTGTACATTAAAATCGTCATTGTTAGTGCATGCTGGTGTGAAACTGTACCAACAGAGGAGGTGGAGTGCTTGGTTGGTGCAATAGAGGCCTGCAGAAGGTCAGGTTTCTCACCTGGAGCCCCTTAAATGTGTGTTGCCCTGGGTGATGTGTGGTGTCAGTCAATGTCCCACGAAGAGTGCTATCTCTTTCAGGAGCCTAACTGCCACTTTGTGGCGGGGTAACAGGATCCTGCACCATACTAGATAGGTGTGGACAATGAGGAGTCCTCTCGGGTGATGGTCTCCTGCTCAGATAGATTTTTCTGTTTGAATGCAATGTTTACTTACAACCTCTGTATTTTAAAACTTAACCATGTTTATTAATCTCAAGCTCGTGGCCGGCTTTGATTTGAATAGTCTGGACCATTTGCAGCTAACATCGCTCCTTTTGTCTCATTTTTCTTTTGCTCTGTTCTTCTCTGACCATTCAGATGCACAACAGCAACCAACTTGTCAGATGTCTTTCAGTGGACCTGACTACTTGCTTAACATGTTAAAAAGACATTTTAAAACTGTTTACCAAAGACAACATTGATAACATTTAAGAATGACAAATTCTATGTGTAACTGTGTTACAGTTTTACCATTTGGTTTTAAATCTGATTATTTCTGCTGCTAGGTACAGTGGGTGTCCATCAAAAGTCACAGTGTTAAAGAAATACCATTTAAATTTAATGTTAAACCACAATAAGCTGCAAGATCCACACATGTAGTTTTTGGTTTTTGTACATAAAGACACAAAGAGTCAGATATTTTTCTTCCAAGTTAAATCACAAGAAGAAATCACCACCCAAGCGAATGTCTATGAACATGTTATGAATCACTTGCTGAATAAGGAAAAATATAAACAACTGATTTGAGGTTAAATGGAGTTACATTGATGTTTATTGCAATACAACAACCTGTTATGTAAACAGTTATGCGTGAGTTTTCTATCTGTTCACAATCACAAAAAGCAGAGACACACATTTAGATTTGGACTAACTTCCTCTGTTGGACTCACAACATTATTGATGGTTTCCTCCTGACGGGAGTAAAGACCGTAATCTATGAGTGTTTCCTGTGTTCTATTTAATGACAACAGATGTTCAGTTCAGTCCACAGAATTATATTGGGGCACACAGATACACAAGGGAACCCTCAGGGTAGGTGCATTTTCCAGTTTTACCAGCCAAAAGTGTTTGAAGACGATGACAGTCATATGTTCATATGAAGTTTTCTGAATGTTTTGGGGTTTTTTTTGGTAATATTTTCTGCCAGGTTAGTAGATCAACAGTTTGTTTTTGTGAAGGAAGAGCTGTCAGTGTGAGTTAATCTGACTTGGTGACAGATCAGCTTGGCAGTGATGAAAGCTAAACTACTGAAGCATAATATCCAATGGCTTTTCTATAGCACCATGATTAAAGTGCATTGCACTGCTGATTGTTTCCTGGCACAAATTCAGTTGCGTGTTAAGCAGAAGAGCATATCCTATGTTTATGCATAAAACAATGAATGTTTCTACCTGCAGACTTTACTTGTTGTCAGGTGTTGTTGAAAATTGTACAGTTAAAAATAAAGCAATAAAAAATGTTCTTTATTCTTCGGGCTGTTTGGTGCTCACTTTACCTTTGCTGAGAAGAGCAATGGATTTTTAGAGAACACAGATTAGATAACGGTGTTTGAATTTAGGTTTGTTATGAGCCCAAAGGATGCTGCCAAGGCCACCAACTGGAAACCATAGATATGGGGACAAAACATACAGGAAGTGAGTCTCCCGTTTGGGAATTATATTTGACCAAGGTTATGAGCATGTTAGGGAATGTTGACTGGTGCTGTCATCTTGTACATTCAAAAAAAGATAACTATGAGAGAAAAATGGCACAGGAAAAAGGTGTGACATAGATTATAAGAGCCGTGTTGACCAAAGCGGTCAGACTTAGTCTACTAACAGCATTTTGTACAGCTTGTCTTGTTATCTGGGAGCACCACTGATGTGCTCCTTCTCTAACTCAGAGCTTGGAGGAGCGGTGTAACCAGATCCTGAGGAACATGGAGGCCTCCTTGACCGCCAGGGACCGCGTGGGCATCCAGGATTTTGTTCTTTTGGACGCTTACACAAGTGAGAGTGCCTTCCTGGACAACTTGAGGAAACGCTTCCATGAGAATATAATTTATGTAAGTCTTTCCTGTACAGTCTCTTATCAAATAACCTGCATCATTCTATTATTTTAATCAAATATCTTCATCCTCAACCTTCAACCCCTGATGTGTTAATGCTGCACTGCCTTCTGCTGAATCTGGCACCTTGTGCTGCTGAGATAGCAGCTCTGATTCTTTTCATTTGCAGAGTGAGCACTCTTTAGGTCACTGCTGTCCACTGGGTTGTGACAAGTGATTAACTGAATTCATTACAGTTGATAAAGGACAAAACTACATACAGTGTAAGAGAAAAGATGAATGGAAAGAATGCTGGAAGCTAATTTCCTTCTTTGGATGCCATGTGACCATTAGGAAAAATGGTCTTTATTAAACGAGCAGGAATTGCTGACCATGAGTTCATGTCCTTGTCGTTGTCTCAGACTTACATCGGGACTCTCTTGGTGTCGGTGAACCCATATAAGGTGTTAGACATCTACAGCAAGAAACAAATGGATACCTACATGGGAGTTAACTTTTTTGAGCTGCCCCCTCACATGTAAGTTTTACACTATTAATAAATTACTTATATGCATACAGTGAATTAATTTTAATGAATTAAATTATATA
>JBAMHV010000020.1:11799689-11819975 GCA_037177535.1 Pseudomugil gertrudae | reverse complement strand
CTATATATATATATATATATATATATATATATATATACACTGTGTTATAGTTTCCTGCTCCTTTATGCAGCAACGTTTTATTGATCTTTATTCATTTTATTGCTTTCTATTTCAGAAAATCTTCACATTCAGAGGAAGAAGAGATAAGTGAAGCCTTCTAACTAGAATCCTACCTATAATACCTTATTTATACTAAAAACATAATAATCAGAAATACATTAGGATTCAGGGTTAGTGGAACAGCAGGAACACAAGAAGGAGAAGATTTTAGAAAAGGATGCTAAAGTTGCCATCTCTTTCAGTTCCTTCCTTAAAAAATAAATAAGATGCACTGCCTAAAGTAGCCTGAAGCTAATTTTTTATTCGGTATTGTTAGACAGTGTTGCTTATTACCATCGACAGCATAACAGCAGATCCTGCTAAAATACACCAACCTTGTCTGCACAGGTGTGTATGTTTACATGGTGTCATCATAGTAAATTCCAGTTTATAAAGCATTTACCATAAAGCACCAGGTTTTATTCATGTCTTACTGCGTCCAAAAGCAACTGTTTAGTGCAACTATGAGTGCTTGTGCACAATTACAGGTGTATCCATTCAGTGCAACAAATTAATGTGGTCCGCTGACCAAGCAGAACAAATTCAGAAAGTTGAAGAGCTAGAATTATTTGTTTCAATATATAATTTCAGAGTTGGTAAAGTGTTTCTTGCAGCATAAACACTCCATTGCTGTCAGTGTCTTATAGTGTATCTGTTATAAATGTTTGTATGAACAGTTTTTGCTCAGCTCATCAGATTGCCTTAAGAATGAATTACTGAATCACCAATAGTATAGATTAACCACTTCTATTTTTTTATACTGAAAAATAAAATAATTTCAATACTTTGTTGTCTGTAATTTGTACAAGAAAGTGTACGTTTGTGTCACTTGTTTCTCTCGGGTTAAATTAGTGCTGCTCTTCTTACAGGAGAATTTAACTTGGACCTAATAAATCTGAGTTGTGTTATTAACTAATTAGCCTGTAAACATTCCTGATAACTTTATCTGCCTTGGATTTTGGTTTTATGATAAGAGCAAAAGCATAAAACTTTATAATCCACCTCTGCACAGCAAAAAAGATAACTTCTGTTGTAATGTGAAGATTTTTCTCCACTTAAGTTGATTAATCACTTCACAGTTATTTTACTAGAGCTCCATATCTCCAGATATCTCCATAAAAGCAACATGGAGAATGAATAACTTTCATGTTTTTTTACTTTACCTAGACAAGTCAGTACAATGTTTTGATGGTATTTAGGGCCACAGCCAGTATAGATAAAGTTTTCAAGTAATTGCTTTGAGCAAGAATAAAAGATGGTCAAAGTCAAGCATTACAAAGCTTTTTCACACAGTTTGCTTTTTCTTTGGTTGAAATTTGAGCAGCATATTCATTATTTCTATAATTTTATAATGGGGTGTTGTTAAGATTCAAAACATGCATTCATTTAATTTAGACATAGCCTATAAAGAGAGACGGACTAATATTGCTAATTTTTTTTTCTTGAGTTAATAAGGGCAAAACTCATGTTTTATAGGTTTGGTAATGTGGGCTAGATGAAGACATGAAGAGAAAAAAAGGAAAACAGAGAAACAAACCTACACAAAAAAAATTAATTGGCCAAATTTAATTAAGTTGTTTAACACAGAATTAAAGGAAACTCACAGGGTGAGTTTAACTGAACTCTGAGACAGTTACCATGGTAACATAGTCCGTAAAACTAACCTATTCGTTGGCAGGGTCACCCAGTCTTTTGGGATGGGTCGGGTAAAAGGATCAGATGATGCTTTTTTCAGTACACTCTTCTCCACAGGTGAATAAATATTTCTAGTTTAATTTAGAGCGCTCTTAATAATTTGCTGCAGTCAGGTTGTGAAATTAATTTTAAGCAATACTGTAAAAAAAAAAGAAGCTTCTAGAAAAACATCTCTTACCATACCTCGAAAGACCGGTTGACATCCAGGCTCAAATAATCCTGAGGATTTTCCATCAGTAAGGACTGATCCGACCTTGTTTGGGTTTTTTATCAGTCCCTAATGATTTTCTGTTGGACAGCCTTTGTTTTACACCACAGGAATAATATTCTCAGCCCTAATTTAACTTTTCAAATGTGTCTTATGCTGTCATAAAGTGTTTGTATCACACTGCAGTTTATTTTTTATAATTTGCAGTTTTCTGTAAAATACTGGTGATATGCAGCATTTCTCTTGTTAACCGGATGCATAAGAAACATGATGCGGATGGAAGTGTTGTCAGGAACTCCATGCAAAGTAATCACTTCTAATTAATCAGTGTCAAATAAAGACAAAATACATAATTTATATCTTTATTTATGTATGTTGGTATACAATTTAGGATTTGACCTTGTTCAAAACAAAATGTATTTTCATAAAATGTATATATAAAAATCCCTTTTCATACAAATGAAACACAAAGTACACGTTTTGTACTGAAAGACGTGTTTGTCAGCTTGTTCCACAACAAATGTTCCACCAAGAACACCCATTGACTGCCACACACTGCTAGTCCACAGTTCAGTTTATTGAAGTATACTTTAAGTATACTTTTATTAGCTTAAAAAATGAAGTCCAAAGTTCTTATTCTGTACTTGGATCAAGATATACTAAGTATTAATAGCTTTTGACAGAACTATGATGTATACTAGCACTACGTTTACAAGCTTAAGCTTTAGTATAAAAGTATTATTTTAAGTTGTAGTAATAATGGACCAACCCTTAGACTTCTTTATACTTTTCAAGATAAGCCAAGTATTACATACTAGATTAAAAATAAACGTCAAGTAAACGGCCTTGGTTTTAGCATAAGCTACCTCGAACTACTTGAAGTACACTTAATTACAATTTTTTGTTAGTATGAACGAGCCTTTTGATGAGTTGCACGAGGAAGAAATGGAACGTGCTTTCCAGCTTCTTATCTTTGTTCGATCAGTGGAGTCTTCTCATCAACTCCTACATGCGCTCAACTCAGAGCTTGTTTAAACTGTCCTGAAACAAAACACTCAAAGTTTGACAGTTCTGAGTTAATCAACTCTGAGTTCTGATTTCAACCCTGAGGTTGTTAAACCCTCTTTCTGAAACAGACCAATGGTTTTATTACTTGAACAACATGCCACCAACAAAGATGCAGCTGTGAAATTCCTCACCACCCTGTGAATGCACCATTCTTTCCATCAGTATTTCTGTCCTATCTGTTTACATGTATTTAATTGTGTGACATGGGATTTTTTGTACTAAAATTATACACCTTGAGATGTGCTTTTTAATCCCTGAGTTTTGTTTTCAATCTTGGGTCCAGAGACGTCAGGATTAGGCTACATTGTTGTTTAGTGTGTGACTCTGGACGTACGTGTTGTTCCCTCATATAACACCCTGCTGTGATTTCTGTGGACAAAGAGCACCAGTATGTGACAAGACTGCAGAGGCCTCTGCTGAATAACTGGCTGCTTGCTGCTTCCAAAGTGATTCTCCAGCAACTTGCCAGAGACACTCAAGAGATATAAATACAAATAATTGGCATTGTCCTTGGCATGTCCCAGGGCAACAGCGGAGCGATGCCCCTGCTCGTCACACTGAGGCATTTTCATCTCCTACATCACACTTGCTGTTGCACAAGTGTTAAAATGAATCAGCTGTGTATATAAAGCGTGTGCGCAAAGAACTGCAAAAGCCAAGGTAGCCTTCCTCAGAGCACCTCCTTCCTTCTTACAGTCTGAGCATACAAACACAGCTGTTCTATTGGGATCTGGTCTTTATACTTGTTTACCAGGGTGGAGCTACAGTCTCTGTATTTTTCCTCAGAATATTCCTTCATTCTGATCTTATTTTCCTGAACATGGGTGATCAAAATAAATTATTATCCCGTCCCATATTCCGCCGGGATGTCAACTGGGACCCTTTCCCAAATTGGACACAGCCGAATCGCATCTTTGCACAGGATTTTGGTCTCCCGCCTTTCCTGGAGCCCAGTGATCTGGACTGGCTTGACTGGGCAAAGAGGAGACTTGCTTCTTTCTCCTGGCCGGGGTTCACACAGACTCCACTTTTGCCTCCTTTCACTGGTCAGCAGCCTGCAGAACAGGACCAAAAGAGTCTGAGGCAAGCTACAAGTGGAGTGTCAGAAATCCGAACAGGTCAAAACAGCTGGAAGATCAACCTGGACGTTAATCACTTCTCACCTGAGGAGATCGCTATCACAACCAAAGAGGGTTACTTGCTAATATCAGGTAATGCAAATTATTTTATGAGTGGCCAAAACCTAGATTTACCAACATGTGTGCAAGAAATCTTTCTATAAGATTTATCATAAGCTGTAAATTCTGCATTTTGTGAGTTTTTTTATGCAGATTTTCTTTAAATAGTTGTTTTTTTTCAATGCAAGGAAACCATGAAGAAAAGCAAGACGAGCATGGACTGGTTTCAAGGTGCTTCACTCGGAAGTACAAGTAAGTTGTCTTAGACTATAGACATGTTTGGAACATGATCCAAATGCATTTAGAGATGCAGTAAAGGCTGAAAATCAGCATTCCCAGATGACAAAGGATTCTGCAGTAAAGCACTGTAAGTTTTAACGACAGATGAAGAACATTCTGAAGATGATGAAGATGAGCCTCTCAGTATGCGTTAACATGTGGAAAGCATGAGGAAACAGTGCTCTGACAGACTCTCTCTCACTTGTTCCAGGTTACCACACGGGGTGGATTTGCAGCACATCAGTTCATCAATGTCTGGTGATGGAGTGCTGTCCGTGGAGGCCCCCGTCCCCGGGACTTCCATAAGCCACGCAGGCAATGAGATTGTGGTACCGGTTCAGATGAGAGAGGCACAGGACAAGTGAGAAGTGAACCAAGTGAGCTAAAACAGTAGCCAAAAGCTCTACTTAGTTACGTATTTAGAACTGACATAAAGAAAAGAAAATAATAGTGTTACACCTGAATAGTAAACTTGTTTTCTTACAAGTTTAAAAACATGGAAAGTACAATTATGACACTTTACTCATGTAACATATCCATATTTGTGAAGCCTCGTGGCACTTTTGTGCTTAAATCAAATTAATTAGTAAGTCAAAAAGCTTCTTATTCTGATGTAGAGAATCAAACTGTTGTACAGATTAGTTTGGTGAATTTTCACTGAAGTCATGCATGCCAACATATTCAAGAATACAGAATCACCTTTATGAAAGTGATATTATGTAATCATCAATGACTGTAAATAGTTAAAAACTGGTATTAAAGGATCACTAATGTTTTCTTTTGGGATTATGAAACTAATACTGTTAATTTTGTGCTCTTGTTCTGTACATTTCCACAGAATTCACATTCAGAAGAACATTTGATGTCATTTATTTGTTTCTTTGTTTTTATTGCTGTATTGATCCACTAAAAATGGATCCTATTTAGTTGTATAATACATGAATTGAGTTTATTTTCAGTATATTTTTTGGGGTTTGCTTCTAACCTCTATCTCTGTCTGACTTGATCTTGGAGATTAGCAGGATGAAGTTGTGCTCATGAGTGTTGCTGATAAATGTTTGATTTGCTTAATTAGTTTGGCTGACAATAACCAGGTGGTCTGCAGAAAGGGGGGAGTTTGGGGGATAAGTGGTTCAGGTTTTTGCTTTATGAGTTATTTTTATGGTTTAAGTAAACGCCTATGGTGCCTTGTAATTTGGTATTTTTCGGATAGTGTTCAGAGTAATGATTTTAAGGAAAATAATCGTTAATGTTCTGCTGTGTCGGATACAGAATGGTTGTGGCCATCGTTTATATGTGCTGGGTGAGGAATAAAAAAGTGGCTAAGTGGATAAAGGAATGTATACATGATGTCAAAATAAAAACAGTTAAAACCAGAACTCTGCCAACACTCGACTCCTGGTTTCTTTCTTTTTGTCGTCCATGGCTGTACACTTTAGTAAACATCTCCATTCTGTTTTCCATAAAGTTAAATCTTACAAGATGTTTGAGCTTAATTGCACCAGATTCATATTTAAAGAGATTCACAATGAACCAAAGGCAAATATTTTCTGTGTGGTCAGATAAAACACAAACAATAATGTTAAAGAGTGGCGTGATATCAGAGGACGAGTTGGATTTTTACCTGAATGATTACACCTTAATCAGAAAAGCCTGGCACTGAGGAGGTGATCAAAGGCATCTCCAAAGAACAACACTGACATCTAGTGTTCAAACATAATATTACGTCACGTCTAATGATACACATAGAAGGTAAACCGGATTCAAAGTAGTTGCAACAAATTATTTTTTAATCTCCTTTCAAAGCGTCATTTTAATGAATGTTAATATGCAAGGATTTGTTTTTATCAGTCCAACTATACATGAGAGAAAGACCAAATATATCAGAACAGATTAAATGTTAGTGGTTGCTTCAGATTTAAAGAACATTAATAATGTACAGTTCTGGGGGAAACTGCACATTTCAGAAAAATAAGCAACAATCTCTGATCTAAACTATTTATTATTTTAACAATGAATATACAAAGAGAACAAATGAACTCAGAATCTAAAACCACTCAGAGATGGGTGGCACAACATACTATATTTACCAAACACTTCACAAAGATTTAAATGTGGGAATAATTATGAGGTCAAATATAATCACACAAAACACCCATATATTTTACATTATTTTTGCATTTTTGTTCAAAACATTCAAACTAATGTTTTTTTTTAATTAAACAAGCTTAATCTTGCTAACAAGTTAAACAAGTTAAAGCAGGTTTAAACTTTTTAAACTTCCTTTTATTCAGGATTTGCTCTTTTGAATTAGTTTTTACTGTGAAAAGACCAAAAGACAGCACACAAACACATTGAAGTTATCTGTAATGCAGTCACTGAGGCCACTGCATCACACATAGATAAATATCTGGTTATTTTTTAATAAGGCTAGGCAGTATCTATTCACAACACTCTATGCACAGATTTACAACCAGACATGAATCATTATTACACATTGAACTCTTAAAGTTGTCCACTGATTGATCTTTGGTGGTGTGTTTGGGATCTTAGTTATAGATATACAAATGCTCAAGGATGCTTTAAGTTGTTGGAAAACTCTGGTCCTCAATGACCACAGTTCTGTAGGTTTTAGATGGTTTCCTGCTCCAACACACTTGATTTAAATGAATTAGATTACATTTTGCACATTTGGGACTCGTTTATTCAAATCAATGACTTACAGTCGTGTGTCAGAACAGGAAAACATGTGAGGGCCAAGGTTTTCCATCATTGCCTCAAAGCATGCATGAATGGTTGCTATGATGATTCCTGTTGGGTACAATGGAGTAAAGTATTTGACAAAGAGCCTTTTTAATATGCTGAAATATTTTCAGCACCATGGAGAGAGACAACAAGACAAGAATTTGGTGTGACTGTGAAAGCTTTATGTTTTCTCCCACAACATATGATCTATGTATCACAGTGATCTGGACCTCCATACTGTACTCAAGTATGTTCTAAACATCACAAAAGTCCAGTGGTTGTGTTTTCAAATAGCACATCTTCTCATTTGTTTCTCACTTCTTATTAAAAGTTTGATTGACACTATGTGATAATCATTGATGTAATGTACAGAAACAGTATTATCCAATGTGAAATTACCTCAGACTTTTATAGATGTGCCTGTAGTGTTGTCTCTTTAAAGGAAGGGGGAGTGTAGAAGAGGGACCAAGGAATCAGATGAATAGAAGGCACCAGAACCACCTACCATGACCAAGTACGCTCTAAATGTAGGACAGAAATTCGAGTGGAATACAAACGGATCATTAAGAAATATATTCGAGGGAAAATGTTTGGATGTGCCTTATCTGAATCCAATCTTTTTCCGTATGGTACCACATGCGATCAAAGGAATACAGGAAAACTATTTTTTCCCACAAATATCTCGCGCATTTTGAAACGGAAAAGAAGAGTGGCAGTTAAGTGCATCCCCGTGATCTCTTTTTCTCGTTGTCAATGGTAGGCATTGCATAATTCACCCTTGTCCACCGAAACCATTTGGTTCCTCCTCCTTTGAAAGAGGGGGGACGCCAGAAAAACGACTAAAATCCAGAGGCTTCCTCTTCGGTGTTGCCTGCAATTGTTTTGCAATGCCCTTTTCTCTTTTAGGAAGGACTTGCACACAGTAGCAGGGGGACCAGCACGGGAAGGATGCATTTAAAGCTGGATGTGTGCTGCATTCAGAGAGATTCGCCAGTAATAGCGGCTTTAACAAAAGCAGCGAGTGCGGAGGGCCTGGGAAGCACCCAGCCCCACTATCTCCTCATTTTCCTCCCCCCCTGCAGGACCATGCTTGCGTGAGGGATGAGGCCGTGCACAGGGACACCAGGCCAGAGCTGCGGCCTACTTCTCAAAAGAGCCGGTCTCTCGACTGCAAGATCTGTGAACGCATTACCACCATCAAATCATCATCTTTGGTACGCTGCTCCCGATCTCCACCGTTTGCATGAAAATACGTGTGTCAGTGCGCGCGCGCGCGCGCGCGCGTCAGTGTATGTGTGCGTGCTGGCGGCGCAGGGATGAGGAGGGAGCGAAGGGGTATCTGTGTTTTCAGCTGTACATCTGTAGTCATGGCAACCAGATCCTGTTAATGGATGTCATTTTTTTCCCATCCTTAGCTTCCCTCTCTGCCTCTACGTTTACGTGTGTGCATTGCATTTGTATGAAGCTTTTCTGTGGTGTTCTCTGATTTGTGTATTTTAGCAGTAAGTTTATTCTGTTTTTGGCATATTTATATTTTGTAAAAGGTGCATTTCAGCATCTCTCAGCGTCTAGTTCTTCCTCATCATGTTACTTAAAAATCAAAAAGGCGCTAAAGTGGTTGACTGTTTCATTCATTAAGCTCTAATCAAGAGCATGAGCATGAATAAATAAAGTCTGTAGTTCCTTGGATAAGGTGATTGGGTAAAAATCTGGCTTCTGGGTGCATTATTCACAGAGATTTTATTTCACAATGCACAATTAGAGATTGTTTATTTCTGCGCACTCTGCTTCTTTGACATTCTGCTTCCTGTGTTCTCCTGCATAGGGCATCAGGTAGATCCAGGAGCATGAGTAGGACTTTGAGCTGCGGGAGCAGATGTCTGGGTATAAGCGCATGCGGCGACAGCACCAGAAGCAGCTGATCGCCCTGGAGAACAGGCTAAAGGCTGAGATGGATGAGCATAGGCTCCGGCTGCAGAAGGAATTAGAGATACATGCGAACAACACTTACATTGAGCTGGAAAGACTGGCCAAACGCCATGTTGCTCAAACAGACAAAGAGGTACAGCCTCAACAACAGATAATTATAAATGAGTAGAAAACTAAAATAAAAGTTAAAACCCATTTGTGTTGTGCAGATATTTCTAAGCCAGGCATTCAGTGAAAGGTAATAATTTGAATGTTTGTCCACAGATTAAATCAGTAGCAGCAGAAGAGAGAAGGATACAGCAACAGATTGTTGCTCAACAAAAGAAAGAGCTGACTTCTTTCTTAGAAAATCAGAAAAAAGAATACAGGCTGTGCAAAGACAAGATGAAGGAAGTAATTATCATATGAGCAGATAAGTTTGCCTAGTAATACTTTAAATCTCTGCATCTTCAGATCATAAAACCTAGGTTCACTCTGTTATGTGAATGCTGTCTTAGGAGATGAATGAGGACCCTTGTACACCGAGGGAGGAAAAGCAAGAGCGTCTGTCCAGGCACAAAGAAACAATGCAGCGCTCACAGGCTGAGGAAGAAGCTCACCTGCTGGCCCAACAGCGGCTGGTCTATGACCGCAGCTGCCGTGCTCTCAAACGCCGGAGTCTGATCAGGCGACATGAGTTTGAACAGGAGCAATTGAGAGAGGTGATGAGACTTCCTGACTTAAATGTGATGCCAAAATAAGAATTTGAACTGTCTCTGTTTTGGGGAGGACTAACTTCTTTTCTCAGCATACATGTTATTATTGAAATTTCTTTTATGTTGCAATTGTTTTTGGTAGGATAAATGAAGGTTCCATTGAAAACACTTACAATGATTACTGCTTATTGATTAAGGAGAACATATAATACTTTGGAGGGGACTTTTCCTTTCCTCTGCTAGCAATATAGCTTCCATGTAGTTATGTTTATGTGTATGCTTACATCTACTGGGTTTCTAAACCTAAAGTTCACATTAAAAGGTGTTACACTTATTTTTGGAATCTCTGTCATTCATCTATGATCAACATATTGTATGATGAGTTTTGGCAGAGAGTTTGTCATGCTCTAACTGAAAAAAAAGCATATGATCATTTTTGATAAGTCAAGTGAACAATAAGAGCACACTGAGCCTTTTAGGTGGGCAGTATGGCAACATACACTCTCATCGATGTCTTTAGGTGTGTTATTCTCATCAACCTTTGAAATAATGTCAGATATCAATAAAGTTAAAAACAAATAGTGATAGATATCACCAGATATTGTACCACATATCCTACTGACCATATGATGTTTATCCATTTCAGATGCAGTTTAGTAATACTGTTAGTCATCATAGTTACTCGATCAATGTTAGAAATATGGTCAGGCTCTGGCAACTCATTTAGGATTTCAAAGAGGGGACCCAAACAACTTCTCAGATATGAGAAAACCAAGATTAGACTTCATGACATTAATCTAACGCTGTCTCTGTGAGACGTCAGCAGACCAGATCACTTGTTCACCAAACAGTAAAAATAATTAAATACCCACTTGGATAAACAATCCAGCCTCCTTTTTAAGAGGTTAATTAATCTCACTTTGTTGATGTTATAAAGTTATGTTCATAGATTATTGATAATATGTGTTGGAGTAATTGTTGTATTAGTGAAACTACTATACAAACTGGGCTATACTTATAAATAGAGATAAATAAAGTATTTTTTAATATCATTCATTTTGAACTGCTTTCTAAATTCTCCAAAATCCTAAAACATTTAACAGTGATGGATCCTTTCAAATAAAAACCGGGATTAAAACAGGTTTTTAAAAATATTTTACACATAAAACCAACACTTGAGATTTTGCCCTGATGGAAATAATCTAACAATATGTAAACAATCTGTTACAATAATAATAAGTACCGAGGTTGTGCTGAAGTTTTGTGTCATCTGCATAGGTGGAAAAAGATGATACAGACCCAGATAAATTCATTCATATTTTTCCACAAACAGGAAGCGTTTGAAGTTCTGATGAAGACATTATACAGAATGTTGAAATGAAATATTTAACAGATGAAAAATGGTCATTTTGCACCATTACTAACAGCACTGTTTGACTTTATATCCTAGGAACTGAACAAGAAGAGGACACAGAAGGAGATGGAACATGCCTTGATGATCCGACATGATGAGTCCACCCAGGACTTGGAGCGGAGGCAGCTACAGATGCTCCAGAAGCTCCGCGTGGAGCTCATGAGGCTGCAGCATCAGACAGAGCTTGAAAACCAGGAAGAGTACAACAACAGACGGCAAAGAGAACTGCACAGAAAACACAGCCTGGAGCAGCGGCAGCAGCCCAGAAACCTCAAGGTTCCTGACATACTATATATTATAGATGCTATCTAGTATGCCATTTAAATGTTTTAAAATTTGTGTAAACATGGATGTTGGACAATGAGATTATGTGATTGAATGTTCTCTTATTCAGGATTGTTTTTGCCTTTGCTTTCATTGAAATCTACTTCACACTGTCATACTACTACTACTCCAACCCAACAGAAAGCTGTTAAAAAACATTAATCATGTTGCCATGAGAACTGATTCTTCTAAAATGTGTTACAGCCTTCACAAATCTAAATATTTCCCTCCATTTATCTGACATTACAGCTGTGACAAAGTCATTGACAAGAGCTGATGTGTTCAAGGGCATGGCACACCTGCTTCAGTCAATGTGACAAAAAAGAAAAACTATAGAAGAACAAAAGAGAAATTTAGACCTGAGTTAAGTTTGTATGATATTTGACTGATGATTGTTTTGAGCTTTTTACTCATTCCCCTGCAGATGCTTGAGATGCAAATCAAGAAGCAGTTCCAAGACACTTGCAAAGTGCAGAATAAGCAGTACAAAGCTCTTAGGAACCATCAGCTGGAAATGTCTCCAAAAGGTGACCATAAGACCCTTCTGAAGAGTCTGAAAGAGGAGCAGACACGCAAGCTGGCCATTCTGGCAGAGCAGTATGAACAGAGCATCAATGAAATGATGGCTTCTCATGCGGTAAGAAGATTGTAAAGCAACTTGTCACCAGCTACAAAGTGAACAACATATTTTCTATCTAGGGTGAACCAAAGTATAAAAATAACACTAAAAGATGCATGGCCACATATTTACTACTTAAAGTAGCATTTCTTTATCTTTATTTTATCTTAGTAACTTTTTTGACAACCTTGTGTTGCTTTTTGTTTGCTTTGTACCATGCCTTTCTTTAGATGCGATTAGAGGCCGAGCAGGAAAACGAGTGCCAGGCTTTGCAGCAGCAGCTGAAGCAAGAGATGGAGCTCCTGGATGCCTACCAGAGTAAAACCAAGTCACAAATGGAGACCCAACATGAGCGAGAGCAGCAGAAACTTGAACAGAAGGTCTCCATACGGAGAGCACACCTTGAACAGAAAGTAAGTTTAACCCCTTAAAACCTGAATTTCTCAATACATATAAAGATAAAATGAGAAAAATGAAGGAAAAACAGAAGGAAAAAGAGGTGAATCAAATCAGGCGGTCCAGGAAGCTACCAGGGTTCTTTCAGCTGATAAACACAGCTGGATGTTGGATGAAGTTTCTGAAGAAGAGAAGTGGCAGTCAAAACATGTTAAGGTAAAACAGCTACTTTAAAAAAAAGATCAAGATTCATAATAAACAAATAACAGAAATAAATACAGAAATAAAAATGAATAAAGGCAATAAAATAGAATAACTCAATTTAAAGAAATAAAATAAATGTTTGAAGCAAAAGTGTAACACCGGGTATCAAGGGTTTGAGATGAAAACATGATTAAAAATCATTTCTGAAAACATTTTAGGCTTAAAAACATTTAGACAAGCTCCATATAAACCAATATATATGGTTGACAATATTACATGTGTTATGCAAACATTGGATTTACTGTTTTTTAAAGGCACCAGAGCAGCTTAACTTTTAAACTGCAGGGGTTATGCAGATAACTCAGTTATCTTTTACAACGTCTAATTTCTCTTTTTTACTGCCATTAAAGTGAAAACAAAGCTATTTTATTTCGTTGTCTCGTCCCGGCACAGTGAGCGCAGCCACAAGCAGTTAGATTCTCGGTTGGATGTTTGCAAAAAAGAAATAGAACAAGCAGAATATATGTTTATTATTGCAGGATGCAAGCTGTCGGACCAAGCTATGCAGAAAATCTCCGACTGAGGAGGTTTTTAAAAAAACGTTAATCTGACAGTTTCTGACTTAAACAGTCACCCCAGTAAAAATAACAAGTCTTTTTAACGAGTCAAACCAGAAGCTTAAACCGAGCATCTCTGTGAGAAAACAACAACCACTGTTTTAACTGATTGCAGATTGAAGAGGAACTAGCTGCACTTCAGAAGGAGCGGACTGAAAGGATCAAACACTTGTTGGAGCGTCAGGACAGAGAAATAAGTGCTTTTGACTCAGAAAGCATAAGCCTCGGCTTTGGAAGCCTTGGATCTCTGGACTTCCCCAAAGAGGACAACAGATGAAAGTGGATCTCTCTTTCAAGGACAAACATATCCGTGCCCTTCTCACATCCGCTTGACCGTTTGACACGTCCATTGTGACAAAACTGGATAACTTTCTCCGCTACTTTTCTTCTCACTTAGATATTGCATCTTCAAGTAGAGGTGTCAACATTCAATAGAGCGCCTTTTGGGAAACTTGAAGGGAGAAAGTAAAACAAAAGAATTGACAACATGTCAAATAAAAGGCTTACTTTGTCAGTGTAACTCAGTGTGTTCAAAATGTCAGACTCTTTCCTCCATGCCATTTCCTCCTTTTGGTATGACTCGAATAAATCAGGAAATTTTAGTAAAATGGGCACTTTGATATGTTTAAGTAAAAACCCATCATGTTAATATGATGCTTATTATGTGTGTTACATGGCGGGACGTTGTGGAATGTGAGCTGCGGACTCCCCCGTGGTGTTAAGCTGCTTTGTCTTTTTTTTCCTTTATTTATTCATTTTAATTTTGTTCTATTGATTTGATTTTAATCTCTGAATGTGAATATTACTGTATGGGATCACTGGTTGTTCAGAATTTATCTGTTTTTCAAAGGGTTTCATTCAGTCATACTTTCATGTTGTGCTGATGCATAGAGTAAACTGTGGTCCCTCACTTTTCAGATTGTTTCATTTATTTGATATGTAGAATCAATTGGCATTAGCTTGATCAACCTGTTTATCTTCTCACAACTCAAGATCCCACTTGGTAAAACTGCTTATTATTGCATGCACTTTAAGGACAAATTCAGGTTGTGAAGTGAAGCATGAATCTGTCAGAGATTTTAGCTGTTTGTAAATAAAAAGTGGTCATAGCATTTTCTTTTTTTCAAAAAAATTTTTAATTTTGTTTTAAACGTATGGATGCTGGACTTAAGCGCCATATTTGATATGATAATTTCACAAATGCCTTTATTTAAGGTGTGCCTGAAGCAGATTTCAGTTATGTGTTTGTTATAACTATATTTTACTGGTTGAGGCTGGCACCGTTTTATTTTGGGTTTGTCCAAACTTGTGAATCATTTAATGTTCACTACTCTTGTAAAGGAAAATGGTGAGAATTGTGCTGTATAATTTTTGATATGAATATTTGTACATGAGAACATAGCTAGAATATACAGAAACACTGGTCTATTACTGATAACAGAGCTTAATGATAAAGATATTGCTTCGTGTTTTTTTTTCTTTTATAATATTGAAAAATGGTCATACAATAGCTCAATATATTACTAGGTCAAATAACTAGACTTTCAGATTGTATAAATGCTGGTAAGAGGAACCACAGACTTCTTATAGTATCAGTGTTAATATTTTACACATCGGAGGCTTGACAAAGCAAACTAAAGTTGTGGGTCTGGATTGCATTTGAGTTACTAGCATCTGAAAATAAGATTTAAATATTTTTTGCCATGTTCATTGTGGTCATTGAACAGATTGCACAATTATTCCATTTGTAGTGAATGGAAAGATAATTGTTTGGTGCTTAATTTCTAATACCACCTTTAGCCTTGTAGTTTTTTGTCTTGGAGAGACAATTGATTTTTACAAAATGTAAACATTTTGCACCCCACCCCCCACCCCGCTCCCCACTTACTTTTTTCATGACATATAGAGAGTGCCCCGTGCAATGAAGCCCTCGAAAATGAAGTCTATGTATGGAAAAATAAATGCTATTTTATCATGGGTCCATTTTTGAAACACTGTTTGACGTGGTGGTCCTGAGTGAAACCCCGTTATGTTTGACCGCCGTTTCTATTCTTGTCTTATTTTTGTTTTATTATTGTTATTTTCCACAATCTGGAAGATGTCCCCTGTGTCCACAAAGTGTTTTAAACAGAGGAATATCGTTCGGTTTCTGATGGCAATAGAACCTGAATGCTCTTTCGCCAAATTGTGTTTGACAAGAGTGTGTTCTGAACTTGAATGGCGCCCCAGATTTTTCCAGCCATTTACATTTTTCTGTGAACTTTCTGAAATTTGATGAAAACCTTTCTCATATGCAGTAAGGCCTTTTGTGTGGTCACATATTACTGAAGCTTTGTGGACAAATGTTTGCATTAAAAAAGAAACTCTGTTGGGTGCTTGGACATGTTTGCCTGAGAGCTTCAGAACAATGATGAACCTTACAATTCTTGTGAATTTTATGTTATTATAAAGATGTATTTAGTTAGAATAAGGGGGACTTTCCTAAAGAACTTTATTCACCATTTCCTGTGCAGTTCAAAGACAAAATAAAACGATTCTGTTGAGAAAAAACTGTTGAGTCTCAGTCAACATCCTGCATCTAATACATCAAACCATATAAAGCTTTTCTTATAGCATGTGGTCAGATTTCTTTGCATTGCTCTTTAATGTGGTTTACCTCTCATATTTGCATTGTTTATGTGTGAAATCCCATGTGAAGCATAAGGTAAAGGTTGTTTTTACCTCTCTTAATTTACTAACTGAATGCAGGTCTAAGATGATGGTTTGAGAGAAGTTGCTCAGCAGAGCGTTCACATTTTCACACCACACTTTCACTTAAAAGAAACTTCAGTGATTTAAATATTTAATATAGTGGGTTTTCTTTTTCTTCCTTTTGTTTTTTCAACAGACTGGTAGGAATGCCAACATAGTTTCCTTGAACTGTAAACCTCCCGAGCACCACATTCAGCAGTTGCATTTAACCCCACTTTTATCCCCTAAGGGCAACTGGAAAGCCCCAAAGGATGGCATGAGAGTGGTTAACCATTACCCCAAATACTGCTGACAGGGTTGTGGTAGCTTGAGTTTCCCCTGTCTTTTCTCAGGTATCTGGTGGTTTGGTAACAATACAGCATCTTTTGGTTTGAAACTGAGATGCGGATGCCACGATATGGCAGAGAAACAAGGTCATGTCAGAACAAGCCATTTCACTTTCATTGAAAAGTTAACCTGTTGCTGTCAGTCATTGCAACAATTTCCCACGGTCTCAAATCTAATTAGCCCTCTGTTGCAGAAACACAAAACAAAATGGTGACCAAAAAAGCCACAAAATGAGCTGCCTTTTTATTTTGTTGGGTTTTCTGAGCTTGTGCCGCAACATTCTTCCTCAGTCACGAGCACCTCCAAGCAGAAACGACCATCATGAAAGATGTGACGTTGAGAATACGCAACACATACACACAAAAAACCCCTATTGCCACATATCCTATACATAGTTCTAACAAAAGAGGATGCAATGCTGCAATGTGTCACAGCAAAGTCATCATCCGATAACATTTTTACCTACTTTAGCTGCACAGATCCATCCTTTTACGCACATGTAGAAGTCTGTGATTGTGACATGCGTTTCCTGTGACCCTGCCAGCTTTCTGTGGAAGTGCCCATATATAAATATTGCTGCAAAAAGACACTTCATCGGAAGAACAGCCTATAACGGTCAATAAGTAAACGTAAAGGCATCTCAGGAGCAATTAAACTGTTTTCCTAAAATAACAAGACATTATAAGGAGATTCATTGTGCAGCTATGTGCACAGCAGTGATCTCATTTTTACGTTTTCACGCAAAGGAAGTTTCAGCTTCCCACTGCAGCTGTTTAGAGAGTGTGAGAAAGCACATTTCTAAACTGTGTCAAAGGGTGAACTGGTCACTAATTATTGTCATCAGTGTCTAACCCAAACGTTTTAATCCAGCAGATGTATGCTCATCAGGTTCATTTATACAACACATGCATGTATTTTTAATGCATATTTAAAAAAGTAAGTGCTAGTCCAACTATTTATGCCTGTACATGTCTTTCCAGTCAGACAATGTTCTTACATGTCTGTCCATATAAGGAGTGTGAGGGTATTGTCCATTTATTTAATCTGAAAGGAAGAAAGGCAAACACACTAACGCACATGTTAAGAGAAGGGAAGAGATTCCGAGAAATGTGTTACCATACAACCACACGTCATTTCCTCCTGTGGTTTGTGTTTTAAAGTTTTAAAGGAGTGTGATTATGACGAGTCCTCACAATTTGCCTGTGACACCGAGAGGAGAATGAATGGACATGTAAAGAAAATGGATTATCAAAAGTTTATGGAATCAGCAGCAAGTAAGTTTTACTGCACCTTAATCTTTTTAGCTTAGAGAACAGCATTGTTGCATCTTCTCCCATAACATGCCTGTTATTTCTGAGTTACTTTTCCTATATTTAAAGAGACTGTTCATCTTTTATAGCAGGTAAACACTTTAACTTAAAGTCTTTATCAAATGTAAGCGGTTGCTCTTTAGTAAAGTTTATTTTTAACTTTATTGCTCTGCTCTTGTGGTTTTCAGAGGAAATTTCCCTCACTAACATGTGGTGGGATAACCATAACTGACCAGTTCCTTTCTCCTCAGGGTTACTCTCTTTCCTGCTGCTTATGATGGCTAATTCAACAAAAACTTTGGCAACAAGCAGAAATCAGCAGTGCGAGTATGTTCAGCAGTCTTGGATGCTCACCAAGCTTGTCCAGAAGGAATCTGTTGAGCTAATTAAAACATATGTGAGTACAGCTATGAAATGTCTTTATTCTGTATACGTTTGCAGAATGCTTCAGTTTTACAAATAAATGAACTCTTCAAATTTAACTGAATGCATTTTTCCTTTTCTTTTCTTTTTTTTTACTAGAAAGCCTCTCAAGGAGAGATGACAGAACTTTTCTGCAAGGTGTCAGTGAACAACATCCCTGATCCCAACACCTCAGGGCTGGAGCTCTCAGACAGGATAGCGAGCATCTACACACATCTTCAAGCCTTTTCCCCACATTTCAAGCAAGTGTATGAGCAGCAGACAGACTTACAGTCTCCCACGAGTCCGCTTCTGACCAAACTCACTTGTGTTACAGATCACAGCAGGAACTTAGCTTACCTCATAACCATTCTGTATCACAACCTTTTCCCCAACCTACCGCTGCCAGAGCCTGCTGCATGGCCAACAACCCTACCTCCGCCTAAGAATGTGTTCCAGCAGAAGATTTATGGCTGTGCGGTACTAAAGACCTACAAGGAGTTATTGTCAAACATTTTGAGAGACTTGAGGAATCTAAAAAAGAAAGTTTGCATAAAAAAGGATTTAAGAAAACAGAGACAACTGGCTGCAAGGCTCACAGCATTTAACTCACTAATCTACACTCACTTGAAAAGATAAGTGAGTATAAAGGTGGCAGGTACATCTGTATGATCAAGCTTATTTATGGTATTTAATATTTATTTTCCTTAATGTTTATTGTTGAGCAGTACAGTTAAAAGAGATGCCTTCATGCAATTTTTGTGTATTTATATGTTATGCAATGTTCTAAGATGGAAACTTATTTTCTGAATGCAGAATTCTGTTTATCACCTGTTTTTGCATCAGTGAGATGCAAACAGACAAAACTATAAAGAAAATAATCAGTCAAGATGTATTTTCTCACTTGTCGCAATCCACTTAAATAAAAACCTATTTCCACAACTTTAACAATTATTTTCTCTTTTTGCAAAGAAGGAAGAAAGGGAGCAGTCTGCAAGTCTGCGACACTTTTTTCAAGTTTTTCTGTGTATAAAAAGTAGCATCATGTGGTCTTTTCCACCAGTATCAGTCCATCAGGAGGATTTAAAAGAAAATCAGGAAGCTTCTGAGACGCTGACTGTGTGATATCAGCTCTGAGTGACGCATGTGTTTAACACCAGGCTGTATCAGATAGGAAACATTTCATGGTTGTCTGGTCAGTCACAAGGTGTGGGTGTGTGTGGATCAGATAACTGTAAGTGTTAACAGTGTGTGTTTTGCACACTTGCATCCTTATACAGATGGACAGGCAAGTGTATAATAAGTAGGTGGGAAAAGCTGAAAAACAAACCCTGCAGAAATACCCTTCTTTAAATAGATCATTACCGACCATGCAAGCAGACTTGTCATCTTTAAACATACCGATGGTCAGTAGATTTACTGAAATTAGATAATACTTAGTCAAACTTTCCTTGGGTCATGAGCTTTTAGGAAACTTGAAGTAGAAGGGGATTTACTCTAGGTCATGAATCAAGTTCCCTCTTATAACTCTGCCCTTTTTAAAGCACAAATACAGAGGGTACCTTCGGGCAACTTATTCTTCAGTCAGCATTATTCATTCATTTTCACTACCCTCTAATCATTTTTTGGGCTTCAAAACAATGAAGTTCACTTGAGTGCATGTTTAACCCGACATATTTTATCGGTTTGTGTTGAAGTGCAATCATTTTGAAAGTCATCAAACGAAGACCTCAACGGAAGTGTCACCACAAAAGCATTTCTAATTTAATCCACAAAAAATGATAAGTCACAACACCTTCAGCCTTCTGCCCACTGAATGTGTGGGGTGTCATACTGCTGTCACACTCAGCTGCAGTGGTTACAGATAGATTAATAACATTTCTCCTTATTTAGACAAAAACCATCCCAGGAAAAAATGATGCAAATGCTTCCTCACTGTGATAAATCCCAGATTAGATAGATAGATAGATAGATAGATAGATAGATAGATAGATAGATAGATAGATAGATAGATAGATAGATAGAT
>JBAMHV010000020.1:11755182-11786519 GCA_037177535.1 Pseudomugil gertrudae | reverse complement strand
CCTTTTTTAGAAGATTGTCTCACCTGCGGCACTGTGTGACATATTTGTGTGTGTAGTAAGTATCACTTTGCGCACTTCGTTTGACGCCTTGAAATTGATTTGAATAACAGGCCTAAGAGAGAGACAAAATAAGGAGGTGTCCCTTAGATACGGAGACAAAAGGGGGCGGAGAAGCACGGTGCAGGAGATAGGGCAGTCTGAGCCTGCTTTGCATGCACGGGGGCTTCTGTGGGAGAAGGAGTTGACAGGGCGCCGCAGTGCTGCCTCCAGCTCTCAGACAACAGCTGCTCAGAATAAGGAGACATCCTGAGGGTGCTGCGACATGTCTCGCTCTTCCTCCACTTCACTTTTTACCTGTCTGGTTCTCCCTTTCAGCAAACAGACATATGCCGCCTTAGCTAAAGCCTCATAAACGCATCCTACCCAATGACACACGTGCATGGGTTATGAGATTGAAAAGAATGTGACAAGCTGTCTGTGCTTGAATAAACACTCAAAATAAACCAGATCTGTCAGAATTTTGATTGGATCTGTGATTTGTTCTGCTTACTTAGAAAAGTGTTTATGAGGATTAATTATCAACTGTTTAATGGGCATGAATAGCTCTTCCAGCTGTTTCAAGCAGAGCATCAACCCCCCATCACACCTTCCCCATTTATTTTTTCTTATTTGCATTTTTGTCTCTTTCGGGTTCTTGCAAAGTTTGTATGAAAACTGATAATAATTCTTCTACTGCAAAGATACCAATTTCTGATAATGTTATCCTCTCTGTGGTAGTCATATTTATGCTGTCCATAATCACTGTCACTAAATGTGATAACATAACAAATAACAAACCTGCTACCTTTTCTCATTCAAGATAAATGAATGAATCTATGTATACATAAATGAAAGACATTGGTAATGTTTTGTTCATAATCCATACTGAAGATTAATATAATTAATGTAATGAATACTGTGTTTCCATGTCTGGGGAGAGGGGTTAAAAATAACTCCAGAGGCAAATCATTTAAAAACTCCAAACATCTGAAATGGTAAGAAAAATGTGGAGAATTCAAAGAACAATAATTACTGGAAAGAAACAAGAAATAACTATAGTCTGAATCATATATAGACACACACACACACACACACACACTGAAGATACATTTATCTATAGTCACAGATTTTTTTTTTAATGTTCATGTGTGTCATGGAGCATCAGAAAGATTGTAATGATGTGTTATTTCTCTTTCTAGCGTGATAATCTGTTTTCAGAGTTGTTTTATCTCACTTTGGAACTGATAGCATCATGAGACAGACAAATGGCCTTTCTTATTTTTTGCCCTTGCTGTGTCAGTACAGCAAGACTGAGGATTGCAGAGGCGTGGACAGGACATATTTCGATCTCCAGACAGAAAGAAATCCATTTCGCAGTCCAGTTTTGAAGCAAATGAGGATAAAGCTGAGTTTGAGTGCATGAGTGTAAGCAGGTAGAAATCTATCAATGCTTGTCTGAGTTTTTAAACATAAACATTAAAGAGAAAGACTTTCTGAAAAGAAATCATACATTTTATTTCTATAGGAACATAAACAGTAATATATATCAGGAAATCCATGTAAATGAAAACTCATCTTTCTCAGGCCAGATGGGAGATACAATCCTCTCAGTGTCTGTTCTGTCTCTCCAGTTGGTCATGCCTGGAGACGCCTCTAAACAGAATGTGGCATTTACATTATTTCCCTCAACTGGTGTCTGTGTATGCGTGCCCTTCCTTCCAGTGCACTGAGTTGTGGTTCAGTGCCAGTGGTTTTGCAGAATCACTGAGATCTTCTTTACATAGAAGAGGAGAAGCAACCCAGTGAAGAAAACTCATTACAGCGGCTTGTATCTGCAATCTCTTTCTTTCTGTCATTATTCAAAGCTTGTGAGGTGAGGATTTGAATGAAAAAAGACAGATAAATTGAGTTTTCCTCTATAGCGTTGCTCTTTTGTCACCTCCTCATTCTTATAGTGTACAAAGCCTGATAGTCGCTGCCCCCAACAGCTCATCAATCTCACAGTCCTTTATACCGCCAGTCCACAGCACAGCACCTGAACTCTTCCATTTGTTGCAGTTAATCCTATCGAAAATAAGAAAGCCATCTTTCAAGCATCATAGCACTCTACTGAACACTTCCAGTCACCTTTCAATGAAACCACAAGATGAACAAGAAGAAAATAACTTTAATCTAATTGAATTTGATCGCAGCAGTACGTCTCCAAAAGTTGGGAAAGAGCCATGTTTATCACTATGCAGCATCTTCTTTTAATTACCATTTGTTAACCACAGGAAAGCAAAGAGGATGGTTTGTGGCTAAAATGTACCAGTCAAAAGTTTGGATACAGTTTCCAATTGGATTTAATGGGAAAGTGTGTCCAAACTTTTGACTGGTGTACTTGATAGGATTTGATGATTGTGTGAATGGCTTGTAAACAGAAGGCTGATCTTATCGTCTGTCATTTCATTGAGTTAATTTATAAAATAAACAGTACTTCAACTCCTGTGACTTGTGTGAGTTTAGGTTATAAGGCACATCAAATTGTGTGTGTTTTTTATTTATTCATTAACAACAACAAATAAGAAAATAACTTTTCACATTTCATTAATACTTTTGTTGTTTGTGAAACAGGAGTCCTGAGAACCTTAGGGCCAAATACAAAGTAGCCTATATGTTGTTATCATAAATATATCTAATACATGGACACATTTTTCCACCCAAAACCAGAAAAATATTGCTATATCTTATAACTATTTAGATAATCTTGTGTGTGTTCAATCAGAAACAGGATCATTAAAACAAAAGCATTTGGTTGCAGCTACCTGCTTGAGTAGGCCTCACCTTGTTTAACCTAAGTTAGCTGACTGAGACCAGGCAATCTGCTTCCAATAAGGAACAATAAGCCTACTTTAGAGTTGAGTGAACACAAAGGTTTCTCTAATTTCCACCACAAAAAATAAAATAGAATGAATAAAGAACTATTTGTTTTCATTGTAACTGTATGAAAGGCGTTATTCTTTCTATGTAAATAAATCAGAATGTAAATTCTAAACATTAAAATGAATCATGGTCCCCAAGAACCTCAAGCTAAAGTTTAGTTTAAAAATTACAGACAATCAAATCATACATTCATCTGAATAATGCGGCTGTACATAAACAAACACAAAAACAAAAAAGAAACTTTTCATAGTTTCTATTCTCTGGAGTTTGTGTTATGCTTACATTTCAATTTCAAAAGCAAGGACAGCTGCTAAAAACCTGAAAAGACAGAATACTGAGTACATGTGGGACATCACAGAGGTGGTAGATGGTATACTGCGGATGAATATGTGATGATTGGATTCAACAGAAACCTGTGATTACAAATTACAGTCGACCCATCTGGGCCATGTTCCGCCTCCTCTGTGCTGAGTTCATTACTTACCATGAATGGGACAAAGTTACTGAAAGGAGAAAAGCAAAGCAGCTTTTGTTGTACTTTACACCAAATGCACCAAGAGCCAATGTGGGATTTTCATTAAATCTTAGATGCTAGTTTTCATACTAAACAGGATGTGTTCAACAATAAAGTGCCACTCAACCTCAAGTTTTATCTGTATTGTTGTGACTTAAACAGACTTTAGGTTGGAGGCCCCCATAAATTTAAAAAAAGGAAATAATTTTGAATAAAAACACATTTATAAATACACTATTTGGGCTTTTGAAGTAGTTTTTGTTACTAATTTTACTACTGCATCCAAAACCCCAAGACTGGAAGTGAAGCAGGGAGAGGGAGACCAGCCCAAGCAGCAAACTCTGTTAGGGAAATGACAGTTTCCCCTTCATCCACTGGGGGCTTCAAACAAAGCAAATCACCACACTTATGTTAAAAAGCTCAACTTCACAGCAGAAATAAACGTTTACAATCTGGTACAAAAAACATTTTATGTTTATTAGGTCGAGTTTATCTTAATGAAGAATGTGAGGGTATTTTTTTGTTATAACTCATCTATTTATACATGATTTAATTATGAAATTTGGCATTATTATAGGCATGTCCTTAATTAATAGGTATCTAATGTCTGCAGCAAGAAAGCAGAATGTAGCATCAATGCTGTTTTTAGCCGGCTAACAGCGTGCTTTAGCTTGGCTACCTCCACCTACAGTTTTTTCTCATGCTTTATGGTGAATAGTGTTTTTACCGTCTGGAAAGCTTGGTTTAAAGCCCCATTCTGAACTGCTTATTCTCCTATTGATTGTGATAAATGGAAGCACACCTTCTTAGTTACTGTTTTGTTGATTGACATTGTGAAATTGTGATATGTGGTGATATCAATAACTCATCTTTGATTTGATTAAAATTTTTTGAAAGAAGAAAAAATCAGAAACATTCACATAACTCTACAACATTACTTCCAAAAAGCGGGGATATTTTTTAAAAGGTTTAAAACAGGACCTCAAGGCACACCAGACCAATTGTGTCTCTTTTGTCAAAAAGCATTTCTTTATAGATCACAAAACACTTATATTTAAAGGCAGAGCCAAGTAAAAGCATGAGCGAAAACTGTTTATGTAATTTATTCCATTTTTGGTTCAAACGGATGTGACCCAAAACATATTACACGTCTTGTTCCTGCACCACTGAAGCTGGTAGGGCTTCCTCGAGGCAGTGATGGGGATCAAAAGGGCTTTGCCATCAAGGGAGTTTGAACTGGCTTCATCCTCATCTTCCTGTTGCCTGTTTTTATTTCACTGGGGACAGGAAGCAATCCAGAGGAATATACTTTGTAGTTTGAAAAGGACATGAGTTTATCAAGAAAAATATTTAACAGGTAACATGCTTAATGGGTTTAAACATTATAGGTGAAATGTGGCTTTATGATTTCAGGAGATTTGTGCCATAATGATGTTGGTGGGACGGCCGTAGGATCATTGCTCAGGTTATAGCTTATGGTGTTATACATGAGAGCCACAGTTGGATCTGTGCCCATTTAATGATTCTGCACAGAGGAATTGCTGCTCACCTTGATGAAATTCTTGGACTGGTCTCAGACTGGGAATTGGTTCACCTGAAAGATACTGAGTTTCATTTAAAAGTTGAGAAGAATCTGCCGTCCCTCCTGCACAACGCAGCGGTCCCCTCACACACTGAATTTTTGTTCCTGACCTGCGCCTTCTCATTTTCCCCTCTATTCACTTACCTGCACAGTTTGAAAGCTTGACATTCAGCACTTCAATAGGAAGGATGAGCTGCTCTTGAGCAGCTGTGTATATTCTGTTATCTGTGGCCCAGTCTCTCCACAGCTCCATGCTTAACACTCAGAAAAAGCCTGTTGTGTAGAGATACCGGACTGTGTCATGCTGTGCTGTGGCACTGAGGTGATCAGATGTAATGTTTGCCTGCTGCATCATAGCCAAGGTCGTGGATTATGATGATTGTGTCACAAAGTCCATAAACATCAGGTGCAGCCTGTATGAAGTGAAAGTGTGTTGATTTTTATTTCAAACAGAGATCAGCTATTGCCTTTGTTTTCTAGCAACCCTTTTTGATCTGCAGGGTGGGTTGGATGGGGATTTTGTGATGTTTTAAGTGATTTTCCTGCATTGTGGCTATCACTCAGCCTTGACAGGAAGTATGTGTCGCTGCAGTGATGATAAGCTCCCATGAGTCCTCTTGGCAAGTGTGATTGCTATTGTTATCCTTCACCCATGAGCCAGAGGAGCTCTGTTAAAGCAGGATGGCTGAAATGAGGCTACATTTTTCATAAAACTAAAACAACCAGGAAGGCTTGGTTGAGTGTTCATTCAAACTTTAGGCTCTAAACGACAGGGTTAGTCGTGTGACAAAATGAAAGAGAAGGTCGGTCTCATAGATCCTTCTTATGGAGTTTAACCTTTGTTAATAAACCCAGCGTAACCTTCACTATCACTACTGATGTTTGTTACGCTCTGGCTGCAAATGCAGATTTTAATTGTTTATCAGGGTCATTATTATTCAGTAACAGGCTGCGATGCCAGGAGTAGATCCATAATAAATAAGATGGCAGTAGGGTAATCAATCACAATGTGTCGGGCAGCAACTCTGGACACATGACGTCTTAAATTCAACATGCAACACCCAAAGAGCCGTCTCATTGCTACTGTGAAGGTTTTCCTACAATGTTATTATGAGGAGACTTCAAGGTGAAATCTGAAAAGCTATCTGTCTTTGTCTTTTCTTTCACATACACATAAATACATCACAATTACGGTGCAACTGTCTTAACATTTTGTAGCTATTATCAAACAGCTATATTTAACTGTTTGTTACATTTAGCACCACTTGCATGTTTACACACATAAACATGCACATAAATATAAATTAGTCGGATTTTTTTCATAACTTCTTGCTTAATAAAGATTTTTGATTGATTTCTTAAGCGACATGATTGGTCAGAACAAGCTTATCAAAAATTCTCTATACTACATCCTTTGTTTTAATTACTAGGTCATACATCCATTATATTTACATTATAATTACTAAGCTATGAATCTGATGGCTACAGTATTTAGCTTTTTCCAAGTTAAAGTGGTATATCAGACAAGGGATTTAGGAAATATAAATTACTTTAATTTAGAAAAAAACAACCACCTTTTAAATAATTTTTGATAAGCTAACCTTATAATGCTTTCAATAAAGCACAACGTCCCTGTATTTGAGTCTGGTCCAAATAAGGACATGACATATGCATTAATACACACAGACTCTTCCAACATTCTGCACACTTGTCCATACATATGAACAAGATAACATATATAAAATAAACCCATAAGAACTTACTTTATCATCTACAATAAATATAAATTACTCATTATTTCATTGTGTAAAGCAATGAAGAAATAAATATGAATCTATATTATCTAAAGGGAGAAATGATGGTCTGACGAAGGGAACGATGGCACATCCTCATGTCTTATCAGCAGGCAACAGCTTGGAAGTCTGATCTCTGCTATTCTCTGTCACTTCAAAGTGAAGTAAATGAAGGGAAATCATGGTTGGAGGGTTATTGATCAGTCACGTTGTTCTACCGTGTTTACTGCTCAGTCAGACAGATGACAGAGAAGGATTTTCTTCTTGCTGACAGGTATTTTCCCTCAGCTGCGTCATTCAGTGTCTGTTTTCAGTTTACAGAGCTGAGGATGGCCCTTCAAATATGCAGGAGGCTCCTGTGTGTGCATATCATCAGACAGCAGGGTGTTTTATACACCAGGTTTCAGTCTGGCTTAACACTTACTGCTGTATTTAATTGGATTCATGAATATATTTGAATATTGTCATTTCTGTTAGGAGCCTGCAAAAGTCCTGCAGCTGAAAATAAGAAAGAGCTTAGTCATCAAAATCAGAAGTGCTGTGCTGGCTCAATTTATTTTGTTCATACTGAATTGAATTTTCTTCAAGTTAAGTAAAATCAGTTCAAGGACTTAACCAAACTTATTTATTTTCTTTGTGCCCTCACTGAAGTTCCAGCTCCCTGTTTTATGAAAAGTAAAATAAATGTTGGTTTTCAACAGCATATATCAGCAAATATATAGCAGAAATGTTTAAATATTTTAAATGAAGGGCTCTATCATATGTGTTGTTTGCCATAAAGTCTTATTCCTGTCCCTTTGGCTTTGTGTCAAAGAATGTGCCACTAATAAGATTAACTTTTTCATCACCTGTGCTCAATATTGATACTGAATCAGTAGCACAATTGTCGCATTAAAGTGGGAGGTGTATCACTGACCAGAAAGTGTTTCTTGATTCATGATACGCCAGCCTCCTGTCAATCATGCTACAGGCTTCCTGTTGGACGGCGATGCTGCCTTTCTTATTTCTATTTTGTTTTGATGCTGCGTCACAAACAGCAGCAGGATTCTGGACCAGAATACTGGTTTCATGTAAGCAAGTATGTCAAACTGGCTCACAACCCGTTTTACATTACTGTATTTCTGATTCTCAACCAAACATAAACTGAGCTTTGCTTTGCAGTACCCAGATTGTTAAAATAGACTTGCTTTTATTATTCACAATATCTATAAAGGAATGTACTTTTGATTTGTATTGTCTATATGTCCATACGGCACATGCACTTTAAATTTTGCAGTTTTATCCTGCAGGAACTATTTTATTGGAGATTTTTTTCTCCTGTTTAGGATGCTTGTATTTGCTTTAGTTTCATTTGTCACCTTGGTTCTAAATGCCATCGTTTTTCACTTTTGGTCATGCTCACCCAGATTAAAGTCTGTTTGTGAAATAATTGGTTGTATTTGTCACAGCAGTCATTCAGAAAAATGAGAAACAAGCGAGTCACATTTATTATGTTGCACTCAGGTCTATATTTTGCTGGGCATGTCTAAGTTTGAATGAAATGGTGTCTGGAGGGTGTGAAGCTACGTGCAAGTGACCACTGAAGAGCAAAGCGGCTTCACATGCTGTGTTTTTAGCTTTAGCACAGATCACTACATTCTTGCTTCAGTCACGCCTGCTTGCACATAGCTTATGCTCAGGTATGGAGTTCCAGAAAGCAGATTATTCATTGTATATTTTCATACCGTCTTCATGCAGGAGAGTAGCTTTTAGTCTTTTAATTCCTTCATTTTATTCATTAGTAAAATACAAATACGCTCACATTATGATTCAAGTCGCTTCACGTATCTCAGGGCTATTCAAAACAGACAAGAACTTTAAAAATGTTGTTTTGTTACCTACGTAAAAGGCTTTCATCCCTTGTTTCTTTCTGTCATGGTTCTGGTCTGCCTCCCTGACTCCTGCCTTTTTTGGTCATACTTCCTGCTAACTGCAGGAACCATCAATTACTATAAATCTATTTCAGGTGTTACACTCCTCCTCCACCACACAACCATTGGTTCTCTGACAGATTATCTGCAAGCCTGTCTTGAATTCTGATCTCTTCCCTGTTTTTTAACCCATGTTAGTGCTTTGAGTCTGGACCTGAATCTGACCCAGATTTCTGCCTCTGGCCCTCTCTGTGATTATTTGGTGTCCAATAATCCCTGCTTGGCAGCATCCTTCAGTCCCCAGAGTCCCCCCATTTCAGTCCCCAGAGCATCTGCACTATAAAATATATTCTTCTAATCTATTTGTCACTGGCCTCACCTGTCCATTGCAGTTTCTTTATAGCAGAGATCCCAGGTTCAGTCCTCGATATCTACTATCCTGCAACTTTCAGATGCAACCCTTGTCCAAAACACCTGAATCGTACTGCTAAATGACCTCCTCTGCATGTCATCCAGCTCTGCAGAGGTCTGGTAACAAGCCATTCATTTGGTTCAGCTGTGTTGGACATGAGTAGATCTCGAGGATTAGACTTGGGCAGCCCTGCTTTATAGTTTGTTTCCAAGTAGCCAGACTTTCCTGAAGAATCTTAAAGTGGTCTTAGAGAATAGGTCTTCAGGCTTTCTAAAAGCTTTTCAGAGTTTTCTTCAGACATGGGCTGCTTCTCCTTTTCCGTCCAGTACTCAAACTTCTTTTAAAGAAATATTCTGTGTGTGTGTGTGTGTGTGTGTGTGTGTGTTAAGCCAGTTAAGTGATCTGTGAATCATTCATCTATAAAAAGACTCAAGGGATTAAGTGTTGTTTCTGTATACAAAGAATTTTATATGCATTTTTAGACATTTTTGTTACAGAGACCCAATTGCAAAAAACACAAAACTTATTCTCATTTTTAAAAATTGCATTTATGAAAAACTCCACAAATTACACTAGTGGGATTCCCAAAAACTATTTACCAAAAGGTTGGCATATCACATATTGATGTGGAATGTTCTCTGGACAAGTAGGAAGTAGCAGGCCTAAAATATTTCTCAAGCAGATGAGCAGGAAATGTAAGTGATGCCCTTAAAGAAGAGAAAAATATCTACCAAAGGCCTGAAATGTAATCCGAGAGATTGTTTGGCCCCTTTAGTTTCTGTTAATTGAATCTAATCAGAAAAAGTGTAGCTGGAAATCTGGTCGTCAAGAAGCCATTCTGACTTAACCCATCATTCCTGAGACTAAAACAAAATGCAAACAACATCCAAATAAGATGATTGAAGTGCCTTTCAAGAAACCAGGACAACTATTCCTAAAATTAGAGAGGTTTTATGTTTGTTTTTTACAAATATTCAAGGTGGTGAGGAATAAAGGTGGTCATATAAAAAATCCCTGCTTCTCTCCTGCTAACTGCTGGGATGTGCTCCTGCCCCCCATAACCCTGTGGATTAAACAGTATAAAAATAAATTAATAAATAATATCAAAAATCCACTTTATAAGGCTTGTTTCTGTTCTTATGTATTCAAGGTTTCAGCACATGTTTAATAATTTGCTGCACCTATTTCCAGTTTTCTGGGAAATATATAGAGAAATAAGAAGTGGCTCTGGACTTTTGCACAGTGCCATTTGTGAAAGTAAAAGAAAGTTGATCAGCTGTCATACCACAAAAAATGGTCTCACAAAATTTGATTGCATTCCGTCTTCTTTGGTAGATCCAGAAATATTCACAAAATGGTTCCTGAAAAGTGATTTATGAGAAAACTGCTGAAATGTATTTGCAAATGTGAGAATCTGATCAGCTTATCACAGAGAGCCTCATAGAATATAGACACAGGCAGCTACAAACTCAATTTGCATCATGCTCACAGAGTAATTGTAAACCAGTTGGTGCAGGAATCCCTGAAAGGCGGCAGTGGCAGCAAATCAGCCCAACCTGTTCTCATGACAGATGGACGGAGAGAGAAGGCACTGACCCCCCATCGCTTGTTTAGAGGGAAGCCACAATGTTGTCGAAGAAAACAGAAATGTTGAGTGACAAGTTTTGATTAAATTAGTGGGCTGTGCAGAGCTGCATATTGGCAGAAAGAGAAGTGAGTGGTCTTGCTAACAGCCTTGTAATATCTCAGCATCTCAGCAGGATTTCTGCATTTTGTGATCCTGACAGTTTTTCTTCCTAAGTGTGTATTAAACTTCCCAAAACAAAGAAGTTCAGACGGTGGGATTAAAAACTACAAAGCAGACGTGATGCAGACAACAGAAAAAAAAACACATTAAAATGTTTCAGAACAAATGTTAATTTGTTTCATGATTACATTTCAGATTGCTTTAGACAGGTTTCTGAAACCCTTGACTTTGAGGCAGGAACCTCAGAATGAGCCGCACCACTCTGACTTATTTCATCTAGCAGAGACTGTGATCATTTTATTAGAGACAGACTCTCTTTAACCTTCCATGTCTTTGTATACTACCACCTCTTTAGAAATAAAAAATGACCTCCATTGGTGCTATCTGTGTATCCTCATACAAAGAAGCACCCCGCAAAAATGAACCCTGCCCCACTTCCCCAAGCTACATGATTGCAGCACGCAACCTGCAACACTAACAGTCACTCTCTCAGACATAATCTCTCCATGTACTGTCTTCGCACATGTGCATTGGGGAGATTAATATTAATATTCAGTTATATTGAAAGACATGGCAGTTCATGAGAAGCATTTCAATAGCTCTGATATATCTAAATCAGACTGCTGCTGTCTGCACATTAATCTTCCATCTTCAATAGAACAACTTCTTAATTTGCAGGATTCTGATCACCTACAGGTTGCACAAGAAAAGCCACACAGCTTGCAGTTTTCAGAGGTGGATGCGTTATGTGACAGAGGTTTGCTGTCAGTGTATAATATGAACACAGAGACAAGGGAGGAGGCTGTACGGGGACACACTGAGATGGCTGTAGCTCAGAAAAAAAAAACAATCATCTTCCAAACAAAAGCTTAGTGGACAGTCAAGCTTTCTTCCTATGTGTCCTTGGGCAAGACATCGCCCCCCCGATGTGCCAATCAGTATGTGTGTGTGTGATTGGGGGACTGTTCCATGTAGTGTAAAGCACTTTGAGTGGGTAGCATGACTGGAAAAATACCATTTACCATTTACAGTAGTGTTGGTGTAAAGGCATGAAAGAAAAACAAGAAATAAAGAGAAATTTGGGGAGAGAACGATGTAATGGCTTATCCATTGTTATTTGTACATTTCAATGCTTAAATTGAGATGTTTCTCTACCGCACAACTTTCACTTGGCCAGAAATTGCTAGTTGGTGAGATTGGGTCATATGTTTTTCTTTTTTAAAAGTGCTGGTCAATCAAAAGCCTACATGACAGTCTCAGATATCTAAGATTATTTCACAAAGACTGAGTGAATTTTACTCGCACAATATCACACGAGGCCAAGAATGGGTGGATGTGGTAAAAAATAGGTTAAAAAGATTATGAAAAGGATGTTATTTCTCAAGATTAAACTCCATTAAATAACATACAATAAGGAAAAGGCACTGTTGGAGTGGATATGCACAACTACACACAGAAAATACCTACTGGTAGTTAAATGTGAAACCACAAAGTTTCTGTAAATGTAACATAATTAACAAATAAAAATATTTTTAAAATGTTGCTTTGTTTTTGTTTGTTATTTAAGTTTTGTTTTTTGTTTTATTGTTGCAACCATCTTTACAAGTAGTTTGACAGAAAGAAAAAAGAGAGGCTGTGCAGAAGAAACCCACAAGCTGCTCACTCAAAAAGCTTTAATGTTCGCACATTGGGCACACACCTGACCAGTTGAACGATAGCCTCATAATATATTTGTTTTATCAACTGCTTGCTTACACCAGTATTTCAACATATGAAATGAAAACCCATGGGACAAAGCAAGAATGTAAATGTACCTGGTCAGACAAACACTCACTCAGTGTCTACGTTCAACCCAGTGAGCCTCCAGGACAACATAATCTCTTCCCTCTGGCAGGTTCTTGTTAAATATGTTTTATTCAAACCTGTCTAGCCAAACAACGCTCCAAAATTCCCTGATGGGAATGACACAAAAATCCATTTACAATCAGTATATATTAAATGTTGCCTGGTTAATTCTTACCTCTAGAGCCTGTAGTGACAAGCATAGTCTATAACAGGGCTATTCTACTCAGTCCCATGAGGGGCAAGTATTCCTGCTTCCACACCTGAGTCAAATTAAAGAAAGGCAGTATACACACACACACACACACACACACACACACACCCACACACACACACACACACACACGCACGTATGTATATATATATATATATATATATATAACTTGTCTTGATAATACAAATTAGCCACTCTGAAAAGTCAAACTGAGTCTGTTGAGCTCAAGCACGACCAGATAATCTTGGCTGACCACAAGGTTTGGCAGCACATCTGATCCTTCCCTGAGGGATTTGATGGCTTGTGTCCTATCAGAAGCAGTCCTTGTCCAGAGGCATGTCCCAGTGATAACCGACCCACAAGGGAGCAGGAACATTAAGCAAAGAGAGGTCTGGGGGAGCTGAATAAACACTCGGTTCAATAATATTGAATTTGGTGAATAAACTGCACTTTTGAGAGGAGCTTAATACCTAAACAGGAAGATCTGCAGCCAGATTGTCTTTGAATCCAATCAATTACTCTATATCATTGAACACATACAACTGCTGAATACCTTTTTCAAATAATGTCCAGTGCATGTACCATGTGCTTTTCTACCCACAATAATTCCAATTGGATCTCATCAATATGACAGTGAGCAGTGATTTACTAAAATATTCATCTGCAAAGCTGCTTTCATCTTTCCCCCAAGTGCATTGGATTAAACAGAAAAAACACACACGAAAGAAAAAACATAGTAGACTTAGTTAAACCAGTGAGGAATGCGCAGACAAAAGTGTCTGATTTAAAAGCAAAAACATTTCAATGCAAAAACAGCAAATAAACCCATGCCCAGAAATGAAAAGACAAATGTTCATGCATAAATACATAAATGCATAAATGCATAAATGAAAAAGCATTATTTTGCAATAGATTAAATAAAATCTTCATAAAGTAATCTTCATATAAATGTGCTCTGCTTTGGGACATGGCTCATTTGAAACTAAGACATTACAATTCTGCTCATAGTATAGAGAACAAACATTACACTGCTGGTTCTGTTTCACATAAGAGTCTGCTGGCCTGACCAGCACTGCTGGGATTTGTTTTCTTGTTTCACTGCAGTAAGCAAAACTCTGCATGTGTGCGGTTTGGTGCACAGGGGCATCATGAGTACAGGGAGAAACCCATTTTCAGAATAACTTTATTTATACTGATTTTATCAACATCACTAACTCCTGTTGTGACATAAAAACAAAGGATGTTTAAATATTGCTGCAATTAGTACAACTATAACTAATATATAGACTTTGTACCCAAGAGGTCTGTAAACCAAAGTTTAGTCCAGCTGGTACTATTAATTATTACTGTTTTAAATAAGTAAAGTAAGTAAACAAAAACTTTTTTTTCTCAAATTCACAAAGTCCCTCTGAAGATGCATCAGAGTTTTAGGCGTCCAGTCAGGCTGAAACACACAGTTGTAATTTAGAAAACATTTTAATAATAACTAAATTAATAACAACAATAAAAATGGTATTATTGTTAAATATTATTATTAGTATTAGTAGTAGAAGTAATAATATTAATAATTATCATTACCTTTCAAGAATTTCAAGCAGATGGGGGCCGACTATGCTTTGTTTTGGAAGGTACTTTATTTGTTTCTGGTAGACATAAGTGCATCACATCCACTCTGTCCAGTCAGAACTCTTCCCAACCCCCAGATATAAAGCAGAATCAAGTAAAGGCAAAAAATGAGTCTTCCATGTAAACCTTTATTCAGAATTACAATTTCCATGTAAACCTGAAGGAGAATACGTTAATTTGGGATGATTTAATTTCAAATACTTCATTACCAATAAAAAAAAAATTGTGTAGCCAGTGCCAATGATTGGAACAAGGGAAAGATGAGGTTGATAGGCATGTCATCATCCAATCATGGAAAACAAGCTGGTTAAAATGACTGGATGGTGTTTTTTCAGTATTGCCAGTTCCACAAGAGACTAAATATTTTTTTTATTTTTGCATTAGATCAGCTAATTAATCAGCTGAAATGAGGGTGTGAAACCACTATAATAAACAATGCTCATGGAAAACATCTCCTACCTTTAAGAAGATATTGATTAAGATTAAAACTTGCAACTCTTTGTCTTATTTAGATAAAATGCTGAGTTTATTTCAATATTAAACTCAGAAATGTGACAGTTGCTCTTTTTCTGATGGTAACCATCAGCTGTGACTAAACACTTACATTTAAAGCTTCATTTGAAGCTGTAACTCTGTAAGTAATGTGTAACTAAAGCGGTAAGTATATTTATGCTGCTGCTGTCCTAAAGTTCTGTCCAAGCCTTAATGATTCTGGAGTTGGCAACTGGCACAGATGTGTAGGTCTCGAAAAGCTTATTTCACTCCGTGTCAACTAGGGAGGCAGATTTTGATTCATCCCAAATCTGCATACCTAATTTACATTTCAAAAGGAAGCAATCCTTTTAATTTCCATGAAATTGGGTGTGTATTAGAGGCTGACTTAGGACAGACAGGAATCAGTCCAGTATGTTTCTGACATGGAGGAAAATAACTGTGCAGGTTGTTGATGTGTCAACGTCCCAATACTATTTTTCAAGTTAAATTAATGTTTTATAGACTGTCATTATATGTTGTGTTTCCAAAGCTGAGAAAGAAAATGTTCATGTTTTATGAGGTCAGAATAAAAATAATCAATCACTTTCCATTTTGCATGAACATTTTTTGTCAGCAAATTGTTCACAGCCCTAATGAAAGCTAAAATGATTAACTTGGTATGATGCTGCCTATAACTTTTGTTGCTTTGGGATCAGACCTGAAATTACATAACTCCATATCCTGCTCTGATGGATCATCTTCTCAGGCTTTCTTAGGAATTCAGAAGCTTGTTGTGGCCTAGTTTTAGAAATGTGGGTCAGCACGCCACTTTTTGGGTCAGTCCTGTGATATTTTTTTGGCTGTAGAAAAGACTGCTGGAAATGCTGCGTATAACAAATCGATAAGTCAGATTATGTGGGATTTGTTTTCAGGAAAACATTCTTAACCACTTCCTGCTCTGACAACAGAGACACTTTTGGTTTTAAATAACGACAACTACAAATGAACAGGATGGCTACAGTAAATCCTATCTCCCTGCAAACTGTCTTTAGTTTCCTCAGAGGTTACAGATTAAGTTTTCTCTCATAACATTTTCTCTCACTACATATAATTTCTTTCTTCCACACATGTCGATTTATTTTTCCTCTACATTTCTCAAAAAGTTCCCTCACCTCTGACTCAACATTCTTAGATTTTGATACAGACCTTTTGTAAAATCTACTTTTTCTTTGTTTTTAGGAACAAACAGATAAATTGCTCTGTTTATTTTCTTTGTCTGAGGACAGGAAATCAGCAGTCAGGTTTTCAGCAAGTTAAATCAAAGTGAGATAAGCGTCTGCCCCAGGCTGCAGTACGAATCACCTTTTCGACACAGTGACCCACCTTACATTATGAGTAAGCAGTTGCTTGCAGTATGCTGTAATTTTTTCCTTTTTACAGTTTTTCTGGCCAACTCCAAGATGCTAGAGCTACTAACAAATCATGTCATATACTCTGCTGCTGGCAAAAGTCATCATTCTCGCCTGGCATGTGAGAAACCGAGAACCAAGTGGACTTAATTTTTGATGGCAATATCCCACAGCAATGGTGCTGTCCATGGAAGAGCACGGTTGGCGCAGCTTGAGTCGGTGTGGCAAACATTGTTATTTGAACCTTTTCTCTTTCTGTGTGTGCTCACATATAATGTAACTTGATGCAGAATTTTGCAACTGTGTTCATTAGCATATTCGTCTGTTTCCAGTTCAGTTTCAGTAATAATTAGTTCAACATTTCAGAGTCAGAGCAGCTGTCTCACTTTCAGCTCGTTACATACTGACGCTTTATCAGGAAAAATCATGGATGCAAAAGCCTGATTTTCATGGCAAACCAGTAGCTTTTCCCAGATCTAACTGAGCAGTTCTCTAATCTGAAGTCAATTCTGTATCTTTTCATATGTGTAAAAAGAGCAACCTGCACAAAGCTTATGAATATTCACCATCTAATTCTGTGTTGGTTTACATACATGGATCAGATGTTTATCATACAATGAATGTCTGACACACTAATAAAATCACATATTATTATTGTTTTCAACCTGCTTCTTTTCCCTGGTAGATGTTATTCACTGCATTGTCATCTAACAAAAGTTAAACTCAGAAAAATAAGTCCAGGCTTTTGTTACTTCAAGATTATTTTGCTGCACTTCTCTATTTATGGACTGTCCCAAATAAGGCCATGAAAAGTCTCCGGCTGATCCAATATGCTACAGGGAGGGCTCTGATGAGAACTAGCAATCAAATTCCTCCAGTTATAGCCCCTCTTCATTGGCTCCCTGTTAAATTTAGGATAGAGTTTTAACATTGTTTCCCTCACATATAAAGCACTCCATGACTGAGCTTCATTGTATATCAAAGACTTCATATTTCCACATGTTCCACACAGAGTTATTTGCTGGTCGCCAGTCCATCACAGGGCCAACACACATAGACAGACAACCATGCACACACACATTCCCTCCTATGGGCAATTTAGAGTCTCCAATCAGCCTATCCCCAAGGTGCATGTCTTTGGACTGTGGGAGGAAGCCGGAGTACCCGTAGAGAACCCATGCTAACATGGGGAGAACATGCAAACTCCTGGTTTGACCCAACCGAGGCTCGAACCGGCAACCTTCTTGCTGTGAGGCCAAAAAGCTAACCAACTGCGCCACCGTGCAGCCCCCTTCCTGGTAAAAGGGAGTTTTCCTCAGGATTGGAGTTTGGCTCAATGTCAAGATATAATACAATCTGTTGGTTTCCCTTAGCTGAGCTATTTATAATGAATTGTGCATTATTGGCTGAAATTGATGTGTCTGCAAAGTTCCCTGATGTTACATTGTTGTGAAGCGGCTCCATACAAATAGCTGAATTGAATTGAATTAAACTGAGTTGGTCATAAACAGAGAAGCTTTCTTTTCCCTGGATGGGGGGGGAGGGTATTTTTCTGCTTTGACTTTATTTTTCAAAGAGATGGCTTCTTTAACATTAGTTTGGAATATGTTTTTTTTATATGAACAATAAAAGCTGAAATATGCTGCTATTTTAACCTATTTCTACATTTGTAAATTTGTTTTTATTTTTTGGTCCCATTCATATAAAACATCTCTTTTTCCAGTCTTGGTCAAGATTTCTATTCAGACTAAAATGATTAACTATCATATTAAATAGAGTCCTGACTGACATATCAGTAAGTTTTAAAAGTGCATGATAAGTAGCTCAGACCCTGTCTAGAAGGTAGCAGTGTCATAAAGCTTGAAGCAATGCATATGGTAATAAAAAATAACTAATGTTTAGCAGAGAGATTTTCCAACATGCTCACTGGATTAGTTTGAGTTCGTATAAAATGCAAACCTCTTCAATAAATTTGCATATTTCTGTTTCTAATTACTTGTATTTAGATTCATAGACTCTAAACTGAGACATTGTCAGTCAAATACTTGAAAACTTATGTAGATGTGAAATGAAAATATGTGTAGCATGAGAATGTAAATTACGGCACATGAACAGAAAGGGCTTTAATCATTTTGATTGCCTCCATGAGCTGTTAACAACTGTTGCTGGAGCTACAGATCGCATAGCAGTCTGCTTTCAACTATGGTGAGGGAAATGTTATTTCTCTGTGTTAAGCTGAGCGTCTGCCAGCAGCAGCTTCAAATATAGCAGACATGCATGTCCTATCAGTTCTTTTATCTAATCCAAAAAATGAATAGAAATATGTCACAAACAGATGTGGCAGAAATCAGGTTGACATTCTGAAGGTCTACCCTATCCCAGTTAGCAAGAGGTCAAAACTGAATAAAACAAAGGGAAGACATGAAGATGATGAAGGTGGAGAACTCTAATAAGAAGATTATTAGTAAGAAAATTGGTGTGATAGGCAAGAGACTGCAGACAATGGTGGAGGTTCAAAGAGCCATAGAAAGAGAGTTTACTTAGTTAAAAGAATGGAGGTTAATCAAATGGTAACAATAGAATTTCTTTTTGGAGAGCCCGAACAATCTTTAGTTTTATTTCCTAATTTAATCTCTCAGATAAAGGTGTGGGATGTTGAAACAGAAACAAGGACAGCTTAGAAATAGATAAAAAGGCACACAAAATATGCAATTAAACTGTAATTTTAGGTAAATGAACTCATTTAAAGGGTCACTAGTAGCATCAAAACAAAATGTTTTATCAAACTTTCACTCTCTAGCTTTCTTTATTTATTTTATTCCAGGAAATTTGTGAGAAACCATCAAAAATGGCTGGACACTGGGGAGTTAGGCGTTTCTGTTAATGTCAGTCTGCTTTTCAATAAAAAGCTTTTTTTTAAAGGTACAGCTGAATTCTCAGACATTACAAATAAGTGATTAAACAGGACAGGCAGTAAGAGTGGGCCTGGTCCTTTGAAACAAAAGCCGTTATTGATTGTGCTTATTCACCTTATACTGACAAGGATAGGAAAGTCCTTCAAAGACAGTTTTTGTTCTTTGGTCTCTGAAGAAATTTGCATCAATAGGATGTGATTGCCTTCTGTGATAACAGATTAGTTAAATATGAGAGATGTCCTTGCCTTACCAGCTAAGAAAATGCTGGTACTGTGAGCCTGAGGGGTATTAACAAAGCAAAAGGCAATTTAATGCATTGTCTCATCCAAAAGAACACGATCTCTTCCAGATGATCATTTAAAAGCAATCATTTAAAGATGAACATTTGGAAGCTATTTAACTGAACACATCCTCAGGCTGTTGTTTGAACATGCGCTTCAGAGACTGAATGTCAGCACAATACAGTGCTTGGTACCATGAAATACTGTTTCTGCTTCTACTTTTACAGCCTGTTAATCATGTCTTCAGGTAGTTTTCAACCTTTTTGACCTGAGCAGAATAAAAAGCGTCTGGGTCACATTATGCATGTAATTTGGAGTTTTAACAAATTGCACGTGTGTGTTTTGTCCTTGTGTAACTTTTAATAAGTTTTAATTGAATAAAGCAGGTGTATGGATACATACACTACCAGTAAAATGTTTCATATTCCCACACTTTCCCATTAAATCCAATAGAGAAGTGTGTCCAAACTTGGTACTGTATATACATGTAGAATGCATTCTGGATTTTGGGAGGCCTTTACTTGCCACAAACAAACATCACAGCAACAAATGAGCTGCGATCATATCTGTTAGAAATACTTGTAAATGTTTTTAACAGATTCTTTAAAATGTTTGCGTTCAAGGAGTTTTCACAAAACAGAAATTATCCAGATATCTTTAAGCCCTAAAAGCTGAATCAGCAGATAAAAACAGCTGGTTCCAACAGGCAGAATATTCATGCTTCTAGTATTTTCATGTGTTTTCAGTATGCTTCTTTGTTTATACACTATCCTTGCTTCAAAGAAAGCAGAGGAGCTGCTGGCAGCTGGCAGAAGCAGCTAATTGGTTGGTTGGTGTCATAAGCTTAAATAAACCTTCAAAGCATAAAGCCATCTTTTTGGAAAACTGGTCCCAGTCGCATAACGTAATCATAGATTCACATCTGATAGCGACTGCACATTCTAAACCAAAATGATTTGTGTTAGATGTATGAAGGATGTATATTAAGGTGCAGAATTCATTTAGCACACAGCATCCATCTTTGCCAACTTGGAAGAAATTTTGCACTTAAAATAAACCATACAACTCATAAACTGCTTCCAACAGTAATCCTTTAACCATGCATTCAGGGGCTTTCCAGCAGCTTGGTTCCAGTTCAACAGACTGTGGGTAGAAATGAGCCCATCCACAGCATATCTAGTGGACCTCCTGCTTGCCCCCTCCCGATACTCCCCAGAGGAATGATGTTCAGAGTTAGTTTCTGAAACTGAGGTGCAGTCAACCAAACATTGCTGTTCGTCTCCTTGCAGCTAAGAGGGCACCCGGTTGAGGTGGACTGATTTGTGTTTTTGTCTCGAGCAGCTCAGTTCATTTAGAAACAGCAACAGAGGATCCAGCTTGCACAGAAACCTCATAAATGTGTGAATGAAACAAATTGATCCCAGATCAGATGGATATTTATCTCATTTGAATTTTCACATAAACAGAAAACCTTACATTTGTGTACAGAGAATGCTGCCAAGCTGCAAAATTCACAGGTTTATACAACATGACAGCACAAGATTTCATGCAGTTTGGTTTAGTTTAGTCACCTGGTGCATGCTCAGAATGGGGAATTGGATTAAAGTCAGCACTCAACCAAATCTGTTAGTTTTCCTTAACTGGATGTTTCATTATAATTTGCTTGAATTAATGCATCTTTTAAATGCTTTGCAATGATATTGCTGTGAAGCGGCACTAAATAAAGTTGAATTGAATTGAAATTAATTGGAATCAGGCAAATAAGACAAGTTTGCCACATGACTTCATCATTTACTCTCCTAATTAGACTCATATATTATTTGACTTCTGTTGTTTCTAGAGAAAACTATTTGCTGATACGCATTTTTAAAATGTAAAAAAAAAAAAGAGAAACAGTAAAAAGTTGCAAAACTGTCACGGCAGTGGAAATGACATGGTCGTGTCATCCTGTTGGGTGGGAACTGCTATAAGACAGAAAGTTGCCAAAGTGCTTCCACTTTGCTTCACTTCCCCAAAATTTCAGCTTTGCAGATTTCTTTTTTGTTTCTTTATTTAGTTATTGGTTGTTTTAGATTACTTTCAGCTATGCTACAATAAATGCCACATTTTTTACAAAAAGATGTTTTATTCATTGTGTGCAGTGCGAGTCTGGGTATGGAGGCCTTCAATCAGAAACTCTGGTCTGTTGCAGAGCATCTTTGTCATTCTCATTGCATCCATAACAGCAATCGGGTCTCAAGTGTGGAACTTTCAGGTCAGACATTTCAGTCCATTAAAGATGCTTTAAGAATAATTTTAGTCTCACAGTCAGTGTCATTTTTCCTGACCTGTATTGCTCTTGCTGAATTGCACTCGGGAAGACAGCAGTAATCACAGATTGCTGGATTTTAGCCAGCCTTAAACTCTTAGAGAGCATCGACCAAGTCATTAAAAAATCCAGCCAGAGGATGTGACAGAGCGAGAGGACTCCCCTGGAGTTTTCATTGTCAACAAAAACAACTTTCCTTCAAAACAACATAAAAATTTCTCTCAAACATTTCTAAGCTCAGCGGATCAACTCCGTATCAATTTGGGCTTTACTTACTCAAGTGTCAAAACTTCTTAAACTGACTGCACATAAGATAAACCATCATGCAGAATACAGGGACAATTTTTTGATCAAAGTTGACATAGTTATTCTTAATCACAGCCGGGCTACTCATTTCAGTCCTACGAAAGCTGCAATCCAGCAGGTTTTTCATGTATTCTTGCTACAACACAGCTGATTCAAATAAATGAGTGTGTGCAGAACCTGATAGGCTGGTAGATTCATTTCATTTGATTCAGGTGTGATAGAGCAGGAATCCATGGAAAACCTGCTGGATTGCAGCCCTAAGATAAATCGAGGCTCCCCTTATGTTCTTCTCAGAGAATCTTGGCTCTGATGATGATTGGCTTACAGCGGTTTACGGCTTGACATGAGGGCAAAGTGGATGGCCCGTCCAACCCTGAACAACCCAACCATCTGCTCAACCGTTCAAACTTTGCAAGTGTTTATTCCTCCTGAGGCTGCTGTGCGAAGTAGCTGAACCTGTGAGTTAATAACTTTATGCTTATTTTACATTTAGATTTTGTTCTTTTTTACTCGTTTTTATCTATAAGCAACACAGGAAATGCTGACATGCCCGTGGGGATTATCAAACATATTGCCGTTGTATCACCACCAGTGTCTGAACAGCCAAGACTGAAAGATGTGTGGAGAAAACAGCTTTATTACTCCAGGGGCAAAAGATCCAGAGAACTGTAAAATTGGTCACAGAAATGGTATTGATCTGGCTCTTCAAAGAGCTGTTGTGACTAGACTCATGATGCTCCATTGTAAAGCCTTGCTTTCTATTCTAAAGTCACACATGATAGTATCATACAATGCAGGGACATAAGCTGTTGCTGAATGGTAGCAATTATATGGAGAAATGGAGAAATGCAATTTTGAGTCTGGAAATGACACAAACAATGCATGGATTTTTCAGCAGTTTACAGATGCAACTAAATCCTGTAGAGATCATCTCCCTGAACAGCCTTTTCAGTCAAATAGATCCCTCTACTGACTGATTTTGAGTCATGCATTTTTAAATATATATGTTGTTGTCTGTTCACAGTGTGGGGTGACCTTGGCAGAGACAGGAATGGCCCTTCCTTACACATATCCCAACCTGTGCTGCAGTGTAATGGAATGGGAGATGAGGAGGATGAGCCAGTGCAACCAGCTTGAAGAGACAAAGACTGATTGCCTGGGAAATGCTACCTAACATAAAGCATTACCACAACATAATTGACTTCAGCACAAGACAAGAACCACAAGGGCAAACAGTTTAGTCTCAAGGTCAGGATTTTGGACAGTAAGCTATAGGTATTTCTCAAGAAAACATGGATAAAAAAACAAAAGAATAGCAAAGAGAACTATTATCTTTGACCTTGCATGAGGCTGAGTGTGTGAAAAAGTGTGGTTTCCTATATCTCAGAGGAGCAACGGGTCCTATTTAATAAAATCCTGACTGCTAAAGAACAACGCAGGAAATTCTCTTTAATAGTTTGCTTCTTTATTTCATTTGAAGGATGTCTTGACAAAATATTAAAGATAATTTTATTGAAAAACATTAAAATCCAGAATTTACCTGTGCACCTTCCTGTCATCTCATTATTTAGTCAGGGAAGTGGTGATGGAAGCTGCTGCTGTCATTATCGAGGCCTGCTGACCAACTCTAGCCAAATGACAGCATTTTTTGTGACATCTCCCATCAAGCATCTGTCACTTGCTGCAGCCTCCTGTCCTGATTGATGGGCACCCCCTGGTGTAAAGTGAACAGTGAGCCATCCAACCACCATGACAGTGTCTGCGCTTAATGACCCACTGCAAGGTTTCCATGAGTGAATATTAAGTAAAAGTTAGAAGCATGTCTGCACTAACGATCAAAATCAATGCACTCATGCACACACACACACATTCACTCAGGACCTGTTCTTAGTATAAGCAAAGTAATAGGTAAACAGCTTAATGTAATGATTCCAAAGCACTATGCATAAGCGGATGTACATTCAAATGCATAGTTTATATTATTGAATGCATCTACCCGTGAAAAGAAATATATTGTTCCATAAATAATGCTCAGTATTTGTCTCTGTTTCTGTCATCATGGTGCATTGTGATATTTTATCCAGAGGTCAGAATAGCGCCAGAACCTTTAGAAGGATGTACACTTTTTTGTTCGTTCTAGGCAATAACAGTCCCTGGTGTTAAAGTTTCATTATAAGTACAAAAGGCTGTGAAGTCAGATTCAAATGTAGCTTCTAATTTTTTCCTGCTAGCAAAAAATTAATTGATATAATAATCAGGGCAAAAATAAATTATGTAAAACCTAAAACAAGCATTTTTTCACTCTGGAAATGTTTCAGCCTGATGTTTATTCTGGAAATTACTTGAGGAATTATGAGGTTTTACGTAAAACAGAGCATTTTTTTCCATTTGTAAAATGACCTGAAACCTTCATTCCCATTAAATCTTCTATCTGTTCAGAGGAAACTCATCTTTGTTATCAGAAATAAACAGTGGATCAAATAAACAAACAAAAGTTAGGAGTAATTCTTTCTCTACATCTTCTCTTCAGGTGCTCCCAGAAGAGTTGCTTTTCACCACAACCACTCAGAGCTGTTTTCCACCTGTCAGCCCAGTTTTATGTCTGTTTGGATGGTAGCAGCCATGTTTTACTGATTGTGGGATTAAAGGAGTAGCAGGTTGGTGATAGCATCGAAACTGTCTTGCAGACAACATGACAGCAATGTTGTTTGATGTGTGAAAAAGGGCAAATTTAGTTGATAAGATAGATGTCTATCCCATCAAACTAATCCAAAGAGGAAGTTTAATGAGAAATCTGAAAATGTAATAATGTGATAATGTAGTGATATGTTACCAGGTTTAAAAGACATGAATAGCAGCAAATAAACACATCGTCAACATTAAATGATCAAATTAAGTGATTCACAGACATCTATAATTTCACCCTGTATCCTGTTTATTGTTTTTGTTCAAAACTTGACTGAATACCTGTTTCTAAATATCATTACCGAACATCACTGTTGTTGTGAATCCCTACTTGATCAAGTTGAGGGACATGTTAAGGGCTTAAATGTTAGTTCCTATGATTTGTCCCTGAATATTCTTTTATCATTTTCTCCTATAGAAAAACAATCCCTTCCGCCTGACTTGCTAAAACACCCTTGACTTGTTAAAACAAACAAATGTGTATAGCAAGAAAAGATTATTCAAAGATATATAGAGGTGAAACTTTGCCTAATGCCTTTTATACCGTATCAAATGAGCAGCTTCACAAATCAAATGCATGCATGTCCTTTTCTGTTTATGGATGAACTTTTAAACTTTGGATGCAAAGCAAGTTTGACTGACATGTCCTCCCATTGTGGGCGAGTGGGTGTGACACACTCAGCTGTGATTTCAGCTTGAAGGTTTTTATACGAAAGGATGTCGTATGTAGCAACTCAAGCTGGCTTTTGTTTTGATGCTGAAACAAATCATTGAAAGTATACTTTGATATGTCCATAGTGTGCTAACACTTTTGAAGATTGGGACACAAATAACACAACATTACACAAGTCAGAAGCTGGGAGGATCATAGTGATTACATGGCAGCAGTTGGACGATTGGCAATTATCAAATAAAGACCAGTCTTTAGTTTAGCTTTAACCACATTTTTGAAAGATTTTCTGCACATGTTTTAATGCTTGAAGAACAGGATCAAGCACTATATTTTCCGAGCTCAAGCCACAGCTTATGCTTGACGACAACTTCACAATTAGTTCAAAATCTGCGTATTGTTTGAGTTTCATCCCCAGCATTTTAAATAGCTGACTTAGCGAATAATGAGAATGTGCTCAGCAGCAAGGGATGTAATTAACATTTAGACCAAGATTAAATTAAATCCATTTTCTGTGCTTTATGTGTATAAATATCCTTAAGGAGCTTTCGTGGTGTCAGTTAACAACTGATTCTCTTTCTTGATGCCAAGCATTATTAGGACGCAGTCATGATTTAGTTATCATGTTCCTACGACTTACTAACTCAAAGCCATGTGTCATTGATCTTATGCCCATGTGTGACTAATTCATGGTTGTGCAATAATACCCCTCTCACAGACTTTCAAAAAAGGAATTTAAGCAATATTTTTCTCATTGCTTGTCAGGTTTTTTTGTTTATTCTAAACATTTACTCAGCAGGAAGCCAGTCATAAATGTAATAATGGGTTTAACCAGGACTGACCAATCAGGTTTGGCTTCATTTCTGTTGAAAAATTAGCAAGCAACCTTCACTACTCAGATGGCTGCAGCAACTGATGTCCTCATTATATTTTAATACATCACTTGAATATGTAAAGGTGTAAAAAATTTAATAAGCACTCTTTGGTACTCCTCTGGTCCTCATTTGGCCCTCACAGAGTGCAGGAAGATATGAATTACATTGCTATTGGTCTTGAGGGTGCATGATGAATATTTCATCAGGGTTCGGATGTGGGGATTCTCACAATTGCTGCTAATGACAAAGTGAGCCATCTGCCACACTAAAAGGTAATTTTTAAAGAATCCATCATACGCTGTTGTCACATGCATGAACAGAATGACACAGTAACACTGCTTTTGGGTTGAAACAATGCTGAGATGTTTTTGTTCTCTGAGAGCAAGCAACAAGTTAACTATATGAGGTTTGTATGAAAGAGTGGCTCAATGTCCTTCAGTGTAACTAACTGAATGGAAAAAAATGCAAGGACTGCATGCTTCCATACTATTTTAACACGCCAGGCAGCAAAATGTTGTAACCCCCATGAAAGAGGCCACTTCATTGTTTTATGCATCAGTTGTACTGTGGTACAGACTGGCTGCACCAAGGACAAATTACTGTCAAGGAAGTTGACCGAGCCAAAGCAGGTGCTTACTTTGAATGTGAATTGCGGTAATGTATGGTTATGATCAAATATTCATGAACCCATGCATGCTACCGTCCATGTGTTCAGACGTCTAATTGCCAATTACAACCTCAGCCTACTGCTGCTGACTGACAGTGAGACAGTAATTTACCAGAATAATTACACAGAAGAAATGCCTTTAAGTTTACATAAAAATTCACATAATGATCTGAATCTGTTTTGAAGGATCTTTGTTTGTAGAAGATAAATAAGAGGAACTGTCCAAACACGAGCACAGAAGATTAGAAGATGTGTCAGGTGTACTGATGTCTTACCTGCTGAATGTTGATGGTACAAAAGAAGCATGGGCCTGTTTCACCATTCTTTCCTTTTCATTGGTTTGTCTTATTCTCCTTCATACTGTCAACACCCCTGTGCAATAACATACATACACTATCAAACACATTGAAAGCAGAATGTAGTTTATCTATGTTGAGAAGTGGATAGCGCGGCTCCCCATATCTTCACTAGAGTTTTCATTCCATTTGCAAACATCTGTCATGCAATCCCAATTCCCCAAAACTCATAGCTGATATCCTTTGGTATTGTCATCATGTGATAAAAATATGTTAAACCTATATCATATGTGATGGATATGTAGTGGTTTCTGCAACTACTCCTTTTCTGCAACTTTGTCCCGCAGAAAGAAAGAAATTAACTGGGATTATCATTATTTACAGGTAATTATTCTCTATATTTGAATTTTAAATCTCTATTTAGCCCAAACGATGGTTTCTCCTTCAGATGCTCTGGGTCATTTTCTTCTTATTGTTTACCTTTTTAGGACGTTTTGGGTTAAAATTCAGATCACATGAACTATCTGTGATGCAGTCTTGTATTTGTAAACCCAAGAGGTCTTTAGTCAATTAGCAAGGAAAAGCAATCAATAATCCAAAATGAATATCTGACAGTCTATTTTGGATGTTTGTGTCAGAAATGAGTTTTTTGATAATTTCTTTCTGCATCATTAGTTTTAAAGATTGAATTTGCTGTGTGAGTAAATACAAATCTTCTTTATTTTTTTTTTTTTTTTTGGAAAGACTGGAATCAGATAACTAAACCTGATGACACGATGCACTGGAGGTGTGTGTGGACTTTTGGGGTGGAGTTCTGGGTGGCACAACATGGGTGGAGGAGGATGGTGGGAGGTCTGGGGGGGTGCCTTTAGATGGGTTAAGGGGGTTGGTGGTCTGAGATTGGTGGATCTGGGATTCTGGCTTGCTTGAAGAGCGTGCAATGTGTATGCTATTGCAGAGGAGGCCACATAAGATGCTTCATTCGCTGCTCCCTGTCGCGGATCACTCCTTCATTTTAAATACAAAGCAACCAAAACACAAGAGTCATGGACGCCACCGAAACATGCCCCCTTATGATGTTTCATAAACATTCCTGAGAGGAGAAAGAGTGCTGAAGAGGAAACTGGGTTCTCAGATCCCCGTTTGTCTGGCTACCAGCAGTAACAGAAGAGGGGCATAGGGGAGGTTGAGTCATTGACTCTGTGTCTCGACTGGTTCCATTGTTGCCAGGCTGCTGGTCCAGAAGGAACAGAATTTGCACGTTTTACCACTAGTTTCCAAATAAGAGGCATCAGAGCCTGGAAAATTAGGTAAACCCTGTTTTTTGTGAATATTCCACAAAATTCAATAAAAGAAATTGGGAGTTTTGTAAATATGGTTTGGAATGATTTGTATTTTCTGCCTTTTCACAATAAAATAAAACTGAAAAATGAAAAACAATAATAATTTCTGCCTGTTTGGATCCTTTAGTTATTTACAGTAGACTGTTACCATTACCCGCCGTCTCCATGTGTTTTGGTTCATCCACCAACCTGTTTCCTTTCTCTTGTGTTTGTGTGGACTTGAATTCTGTTCAACAGAACAGAACAGCATGCACACAGAAAGCATTAGTCTCAGCTTCATCTCACATATCATTTGGCTCTCGGTTTTATTTGTTACTAAAATGTTTATGAGACAATAATTGACCAGCAAACCGGTTGCCACTTAGTTTTGTTTGTTGTTGCTTGTTTAATGTATGTGCAAACACATGCACACACACAAAAATCATGCAAACACAAAATAATCTGCTCAATTTTGCAGCTATTCTATAAGCTGCCATGAGAAAATAATCTGTCATGGTGCTTGAAGTGGTAATACAACTACAAATGTAAAAATCAGTATGGAGTTCAGATATATCCTCCATGTCATGTTGAATATTGTTATCTTGACTTTCTGGATGCTGGCCAACAGCAATTTTTATGTCTCTCAGCACCTGCTTTGAGGTCTGCTGCTTCCACAGACAACCAATATCTCATTTGAGGCACTTCATTTGATGAAGATAAGCTGTCAGGTGAGATGCAACCCATCAGTGAAAGCCCAGTTTCAATTTTTTTTCTCTATAGCCTAAAAGTTCCACAAGATGACAGCCATGGCTCTTTCTTTAGCCTCTAGGGCACAAATTAGCCCTCTGGTTGCAACAACATAGACTTCCGCTGCAGTATGACCCCTTTCACAAAACCATCTCGTAAAATACCACTAGTTTTATGTGAGAGGAATTTGAGATTTGCTGATCAGCTTGCAGACATCAAATGGTTAGCCACGGTGATCAAATTGTATGAATGACACTGATGAATGATCTATGAAATATCTGTTAAGAATAACACTGAAACAGATATAAAACCCTGGGATGTTCTTTGCTCCCGTTCAGCCTAAAAGCCTGCATAAAATTACAACACATTACATTCATTTTGAGTACCTGAACAATGGCTGTTGTTCAGGTTTTAAGAAGTTAGCTTGTGTGCACAGAGCTACTGAATGGCTCAGGTGCATCAGAGAGAGACAATCCTTTCACATTCAGAAGGGAATAGACCTGTCACTCCCATAAAACCGCTTGCAGAACCATCCAGTGGAACCACCTGCTGCTCTGTCTCATGCAGCACACTTATCTGCTGTGAACCAGGGTGGAAAGATACCAACACTGAGCATCATCATGCACGATGGGTGGGGTGGCTTTTCTATGTAATTCTTATGCATTCATCACTCTAACACTCCCACACATCCATATCTTAAAGTGACATCTGATTGTGAACAATAACTGTGAATGTGTGCTGCTTTTGTTCTAATCAAACAAACATGTTGCAGTCCTTCCTCTCAGCTATCTTAATTACAGGAGGAGGTTTTTGCTAATGACAAATTCAAATTTCCCCTGAGTTATCATCTGGTTTTGTACCAGAAACAAAGGCTATAAAGAATTCATTTGCTGGCATTACTTAAGTTATCCTGATTTCTGTTTTATTATATAAATCATAGAGCCAGTAAATGTTAAAAAAAAAACAAAAGAAAAGAACAAATTAAAAACTAGTGTCTATTCCTTTTTTCTTTGTGCTGCCAGAAAGGCAAAGGGTGACTTATGTTTTAGATGAAGTCTGAATAAATTCTGTAACACTGATGGAGTTGCTGCAGCTAACATATTGTTCGTACTGTGCCTTCTGTGTGGATGTGCTGTTAGATGGTAAGAATGACACCACTCTCATAAAGTGAAGCTTCAAACAGCAGTTGGCAATATTAGCATAAAGGACTTGAAGAGAAGGAAACCTCTTTTCTGTCTAAAAAAACTAATTCTACCTACCAATTCCTCCAAACTCACTAATTAGCATAATATAGCATGGTGTATTTCATTTCACACAAAGCAGAAGTTTAAAAAAGATAAATGGCTTTTTTATGGATGGGTTGACTCTTGACTCTTTTGTTGCTGAGAATAGTTATGCTGGAACATTAGGTTGCTGGGCAACCAACAGTGATGAATCTTGATGAGGATTCAGTTACTTTTGGACTGAGCCAAGTTCCACCATGCAAAGTTATACAGACAGGCTGCTGGCGGACAGTTTACATTTACTGTTCAATGCAAATCCAAATGTCCAGTGTTCACATGACTTGACTTCACCAATGAATGATAGTTTTATGACATAAAGGGGAATTTTATCATTTTCAATTTCATTCTCACAATGCAGAAAAAGAGCTGCCCCTGTGAGCACTGCATGATTTTATCAGAAAATGTGATGATCACAAAAGGTTGTAGGACAAGAGCAAAAGATGAGCTGTTTAAGGATCATTAGAGGGTTTAAAAGCCATAAAACTGTCACAATGCTTA
>JBAMHV010000020.1:11744357-11754834 GCA_037177535.1 Pseudomugil gertrudae | reverse complement strand
AATCCAGGCTACTTTCAGCTTAGTATATGTGTGTGTGTGTGTGTGTGTGTGTGCGTGTGTGTGTGTGTGTGTGTGTGTGTTTGTATGGATTCAGACAGAATGGAACGACTGGAAGTAGTGGTTTTACTCTGAAATAAACACTGCATTATTAAAACATGCAGAATCTACGGAAAAATGCCAAGGAAGAGAAGCATTATTACTAGAAAGCTCCAAAAGACTTTTTCAAAACCAATCACAGATAGTTTGTGATCTTTCAAAGAAAATGTTCCCTAAAAAATATTTTTTATCTAACTGATAAGTTCCATAAGAAACAACAATATAACCACAAAAACATGCCAGGAAAATTTTTGCTGGATGGAGAAATCCAAGCATAACCAAGTTTTTAGATGAAAACAATTAATTAACATGTGTCAGAAAATGAAGAAAAAGTACAAACATGTGATCTGATCTGTGTGAGAAGCATTTCTGTGTGATTCATATATAAGAACAAATCATGCTGTTAATACATTTGTATAAAATAGTTCATATACATGTGATTTTGATAATATCTTTAATTACCTGAAGTCAGGGCCACCAATAAGTCTGATCAAGACAATATTCAGCCGTCTAATTCTCAATTGATCAGCATTGTTTATCATAGCCCTGAAATATAAAGATAAGTAGCCCTATGATTTAACTCATTTTCACACTGCTATGGCATTATTTTTCCAACTGTATAATAAAATCTCATTAGACATGCAGGAGAAGTTGGTGGACCTCAAAAACATTACCTGTTGTGCAGCAGCATTATTACTTTGTAATCTAATAAATACATAGCCAGAAATTAGTGTAAGAACTATGTCAACTCCAGTCAGTGCTCAAATAATGATGGAATAATAGTTTTCCATTGTCCCACCATGATTCTGCACCCTGTTAACGTGACCAGTTAGCACCACAATCTGCTGGAACTCTTTAGTTGAGGGGTTTAGTGTATCATGGACATAACCTGGTTTTTGGTTAAGGAAATATTAAATATTAAATATAACATTAAATATATTCATTTACAGTTTATTAAATTTCCTGCCACAAACTTTTAATCACACCACATGCATACAACATTATACATTATCATTATCCTTCAGTTTAAGGCTTAGTGTCCAGTAACACTGATTAAGAATTGTATAATTTACAAGAAAGGCACTTAATGATCAAAATCCATTATTTTTTCCTGTTCTGAGTCGTAGAAGCCAGAATTTGGATCCAGGTCAAATCTGTTGGGAACTTCTCCTGTATTTTTTGGCCAAGCACTCAAACCGTTGATTGTAGATGCATTTATACTGAAAATTGCCTTCTCTTGCAATGATAACAAATTCTTCAAAACCTTTCTGGATCCAGATGATGATGCAGACCACTCCAAAAATTGTATGGAATCTAAATTAGACCATGGACCAAAGACCAAAAAGCCCTGATCGGAAAAAAATACAGGAGCCGTGCAACAACAATAAAGATTTAGAGGGTCGCAAACACTAACTCATGTTATCTTGTAGGTTTTGGTTTAAGAAGTTTGAGAACTTAATTTATTCGATTGTACTTTGATTCATTTTAAAACTATTTTAGGCTAAAAGTAAGCAATGTAATCTCTTGTGTGTCACTGACGTCAGACTTTTGACTTTGACTAAGCAGCTCTGACTGAATCTGAATGGATTCACCTGATTCAAATCAAATGGATCCAGCAGCTTATCGAGTTTCGCACAGTGATTTGTTTATTTGGTGTGCTGGGCCAGGTATACATGGACAACTTGCAGGAATCAGGCTCTCGAGGACCAGGGTTCCCTACCCCTGGCATAAAAGATCTGAGTACAAAGAGAAAGAGCTGAGCTTAAAAAAGGAACTTTTGTAGAGATTTGAGAGCAGAAAGGTAATTTTGAAAGCAAACTAAACATATATGTGTAAAAACTTGAGACGTTTTGAGTGTGAGCAGAGTGAAACAGGACAGTACAAGATTTGAGCTTGAATAACTGTTACCAAATCTACCAAATGAGCAGGTTAATACCCTTTTAGATGACTTCTGGTGAGGTGTTCCAGACAAGTTCCTGTGGAGGGAGACCCTGGGGAGGACCAAGGACATTCAGGAGGGATTATAGCTGCTCTAGGAATGCCTCAGGATCCCCTCTGGTGAGCTGGCAAATATGGCTGTTACTGCTTAGACCGCTGCCCCTGTGGCCCGGATGGATGGATGGATGGATGGATGGATGGATGGATGGATGGATGGATGGATGGATGGATGGATGGATGGATGGATGGATCATTTGCTTCTAATTTCATTCCAACGTTTGACAGTTGGATGTCTGCTACATCAGAACAGTCTATATCCTAAGTTCTGAATTCCTTCTTTTCATCATGATTTCCTGAAAATCCGAGATCTACATCTCAGTGTGGACAAGAAACACCAAAGCAGATGATTGACAGTCTTGAGACAAAGAAATAAACAAAAAAAGAATAAGGATTTGTCTTGGGAAAAGAATAGAAATGCAAATGGAGAATAAATAAATGAATTAAAAATAAAAAATGAAATTATGTGAAAATAAAAAAGTGAAAGTAAATGGAAAATTTCATATTTTATTCTTTAGATATTTAATCATTTATTTATGTGCTTATTTGATTGTTTCATGTATTTGTCTTTGTATTTTCTCCTTTTTTACCTTATTCGGCTCCAGATTTACAGTAATTTGTGGCACTCCCATCATTCCATACAAAGAGAGGTTCATTACCTCTGTGTGTCTGTATCAGATGAACGGGGGTCACCCAGGATTCCCTTGAAACTGCTCTTCAGGAAAAAAATAAATAAATAAAAACACATGGCAAGATTTTATTCCCACCCTGCTGCTGGATCTGATCAGTTCGTAGCCTCTGTATCCTCGATTTTGCTTTCTTTCCTTTATCATTTTTAGGAAAATGCCGAAACGGGAAAGAAAAGTGAGTCAGACTAAAGAGCGAGAAGCGTGATAGAGATCAGACACATCTATAGTGACGTGTTTTTTTCGTGTTTTGCGTTTTTAAAACCGTTTTTTGTTCTTAAATACAGGAGCTATGCAAGAACAGCGTTAATCGATTAAGCTGATTAGGTTTTTAAATGAGCTTAGTATCCGAATGGTTACCATTAAAGCCTAAAACACAAGCGAAACGCGGAGTGTAGCTCAACAGGCTATTAAGAAAAAGTTTTAATGCCATTTTATTAAACGACATTGGCTATTTGCTCCAGTCTTTCTTACAGTAGATCGCCACAGGCACTGAAACCAGAGGCAGCCTCGCGCTTCAACACGCCCAGCGTCACATCTTGCTCTCATTTCCAGCCTTATCGAAGATATTAAAAAAAACGAGAAGAGTGTTGAACTTTGCGGAGGCTTTTCCTTCTTCTTTACATTTTTATCTGCTTGATATTTTCTCTGAAATATCGAGGACAGTCGCCAGCGGTCAGTGGAAACTCCGGAGAGGGAGACTATATGAAGATCGCGACACAGTTGCTGCTTTTCGCTCGCAGAGATGCCAGTGCGTGCTGTGACCACCAGGTTCATGTACAAGGGGCTCTGCACTATCCCAGATGTCCTCTCCTACCGGACTCCTATAACCCTGCCCGAGGATGAGGTGGAAGGTGAGCTTTGTTGGTTTGTTTTGATGCTTAGATTGTGTTTTCAACCTGTTGTGAACATGAGGTTCATCAGCACCCTGGAGAGCTCCGGGTGTACTTCTGCTGCTTTTCCCACAAATATGACGGCACGAAAGCTTTTATGGAGTATATATGCCAACCTTCTTCATTTTCTATTTATATTGACTTAAAAATTGACTGGCAAACTCTGCTTAAAACTAAGTAAATACATTTAAATTCTACAGCCATCTTCTGCAAACACCTTGCATGTCAAGAGGCATACCTGGAGGTTACTTCTATGGTACCTGTTCGAACAGAGAAAAGCTTGCCTGAAATATGTGCAAATTGATGTTGAGGCATGGAAATGTATAAAAATTCAATTATATCCTTTGCCAAATCAATACCATGGTATGTAAATTTGTTTAGAGTTTTGAGTTTGTGTAAGTTATTCTTGGATGCACAGAAATTTGCTTGTCACTCAAAGCAGCTTGCAATGTCATACTTGATCTAAAACAGGACATCGGGACATGAATTGTTATTGTAACTGTGGAGCATAGATGTTAAGAATGGAGGTTTTGTTTTAGTAAATGGTCTTTACAATGAAAAGGCAGAGTTAGCAGGGTTCGAAACAAAGCTGTGTGGACTACAATAAGGAGATCAGATAAGATGTTACATCACAAAGTCTTTTATGTGAAGGGGTTTCCATTTTCCCCTTCTCTGTTGGTTTTCCAGGCCCACAAGTAGCTGCCTGCCCTTGCTTTGAGCCACTCATTTGACATTGAAAAGCCAGGATCAGTGCTTACAACATAAATTTAATTAAATGGTTGTCAATGAATGAGCAAGAATCAGAGCAACAGTAAAATGGAGAGACTGATGTTGGTTACAAGAAAAGCTGTGCCTTCAGTGGTGATACAACCTTACAGGTAATTGAGTATCATTAAAAATTCAGAACACAGAGACAGGTCATTCCACCATTAATGTGTTTACCCAGGAAAAATTCACTGAGCATGTAATGCACCACAACATTTACATGTAGTGCCTCACACCTCAGCATAGACAGTGATCTCCTTTAGTCAACGAGCAGCTCTGCTGGCAGGTAAAGTGTGTATAAGAGCACTTTGCAAGTAGTTGATGAGGGAAGTGAGAGCGCTTTAGTTTAACGTCTTCCATTTCCAGATCATCAAAAGAGTCTGTGTTTGTTAATCTGAAAACTCCCACTTGCCCTTTACGCTACTCCTGTGCCACCTTCGCGCACAATGCAGCAGCGCTGTCTGAAGGAACCTTTTTGCTGTGCGAACAGTGCTGCAGTCCAGTGTTTCCCAAAGAAATCATCAACCTCTAAAATCCAGCCTATAAATAAACTTTCACCCACAAAATCTCTAATTATTGTGGGGCAGAAGGGCCTCGATTGCTCAGCTTATGTAATTACTTTCCTCTAATCATATTTATGATAATTGCACTTCCCATGCAAGGTGCGCTATACCTTTAGTGTAATTTGGCATGTTAAGAATCATCTCAGCTGTATGTCACAACACGATAATATAAGGCCTCCAAATGCAATAAAAAGGCACTGTTAGATAACAATTGATTATAATGCAGATCATAATAATTCTGTTAGGTTCTCAGGGCACTAATAACTTCTTTCTTCTTCTTGGATTGGTATTTTTCACCAAAAAAACAGCTCATTTGATGTATCTTAATATATTTTGTTTCCTTAACTCTCTGGCATCTCCTCCATGTTACAGGTTGCACGGAATAAATGTTTTCTTTTACATAAATCACCAACGTATGGAGACAATGACACTGTACAATTAAATCAGCGGGAATTTCTCTCTGTGACATTGTTGCAAAGACATGCTGAAACACACACTGACAAACACAATACAAGGACAGAGGGACCTTGCATCTTGTGCAAAGAGATGTGTCACACAATAGACGCTAGGTGAAACAAACTGCCTCAGATAAACAAATTAAAGAGGTTAGTTTCAGCTTCAAATGGAAATGAAGGTGTTGTAAATTCTGACTCATTATACTGCCTCAGTATGGTTATATGAGATCTGGACAGTGTAGTTTCTTATAAACTCAAACATCTGACATCACACCTTTTGTAGTAAGTTTGTTGCTTTAAAGAACTACGATATACTTTGTCACCTTGTAGCGGTGTAAAGAACCTTCCTCTGGGCACAAGTCAGTAGCAGAACCTCATATTATTACTTATTCATAGAAATCAAGCTTCTTGGCTGTTCAGAAAAAAACAAAAAATGACTTACATCAGAACCATGTCGAACATGGATTAATGCATTTGCTTTCAGCACAGAAAAAATATATAATTTTCAGCTAATTAGGAAGTTAATGAGTCGTGTAGTATCAGGTGCATGAAGTTATGCAGAGCATGCCCAGTCAATTTTTAGTAACCATTAACTTAAAATCCTTCCTGATGATTTTAGACAAGTTCTGCCATCATTTTCTGCTTCTGATTAGTAAACACTTATCACTTACACTAAAGACTCTTCATTAACTATTTTATGTATTTTAAAACTACTACAACTTGAATTTCCCTCTGGGATCAATAAAGTATTTTTCATTTCATTCATTCATTTCATTTCACTGATCCGTTACATTCAGGTAGGAGGCTTTCTGACTGCTTGTGGTTGAGGTCATCACTCCATAGAGGGTTATGCTCTAGCCTGTACCTTATGCTCACAGGGCCCATCTGTTTTTCTAAATTCTAAATATGTAGTTTAATTTATTAGAAAGATATAATTTAATCAAACAACCTCCCAAATGCTTAGTTTCTGAATTGTGCAACTTAAACTCAGCTGATTGGCTGAAGTGAGTGTTTCAAAGACTAGAAAGAGACAAAGAGTCAGGGACATGGTAATGTACATCTTTAGAGGCCGATGATCTGTACCTGCAATGGTAAGATGCAAAAATCAGACTAGAATTAACAGATGCTAAATGTAATTTTTGCAGTTGTCTTATATCAGGCTTTATAACAGCGACTAAGTGAATCTTAAGTGAAATAATAACTTCTTAAATGAATCCAGAACTGAATCTCCTGCATCTGCAGTTTCCTGAATGGCCACTAGATGTTGGATCAGACTCGTTTAACATCCACATCTCAGTTTATTTTTAACAGACTTCTTTGTTTTTCTCTATATAACACAGCAGGTATCTCACTATATGACCTAATTCTTTTAGACGTGTGCAACAGCTGAACCTCCAGAAAACATCATTAAAAAGTTTGATGAAGAAAACAGAAAGATTTTGCAAGATAGTAAATAATTGAGACATTAATTATTTAAAAAGAGGCACAAAATAATTCACAGGCTCTTTTAATGTCTACATTGATTTAAGTGATAAAAATGAATAACATTTTGATTTATTATTCCAGTGGTATATTCATAGCTTAATCAGCATTACTTCATTAACTTCCCATAATCTTGCTGTCTAAGTATCTTTGCTTTATTCCAGCAATATTTGTATAACATATGCGCCATCATATAAGCAACAGATTGACCCTAACCTAATTAAATACTGGCTTCAGGAGCAGTGACAGCAGTGAGCATTACAAACTTCTGCAAAGCACTGATTGGAAAGGACATTGTCTTTACTGTGTGAGTTTCAGGCTGATGAAATACTCACGGCTCTTAATGGATCTACACTTTCCAGGGGATGTTGATCGAACAGATGGTTGCCTCGGTGGACTGGGTCAGCAGCAAGACTCCCTGCCCTTTTCTTTGTCCTTGTGCACTTCTCCTACACCCAGATGCCCATTGAAACTAATACAAGTGTAAAAGTGATTGCAGATGTCTGTGGAAACACATGACTAAGTGGGACAAATTCTTCATATTAGCTTAATTCAATGTTGCTGTAATTCCGTATTCCTTTGTAATTAAAGAACCACCGAGGAAAGCGCTGTCTCTGTGAAAGGTCTTTAGTTCATTTTGATTTGCCTGAAAAACTCAGAAAATCCATTTTTGACTGTTTATTTTAATGGAAGAACACATTTATTTGAAATGAAAATATAATTGCTCATTTGTTGGTGGAGTTCCCCCGTGTAGCAGTGTGAACTCTGAAAGCAGAGATCTTTCTTTGCCAAGTGTCTCCCCGTTTAATGAGCACTGTTTCAGAAGCCAGGTCCAGTGCCAAGTTCTGTTCATTAAGCATGACCGACTGCAATAACTGGATATACCCGTGATACTTAGATCAACGTAGAGTAAATTTATTCTTTTCACAGAATAACAATACTATGAACTTCATACAGCTTGTAAGATCATTGTACACTATACAGTGAACAGTATTAGATCAACCTAAAGGTTAAATGTGTCCCATGTAATATTTTGTGATTAAATACATATATTTGAGGATTAATGCAGTAGCTAAACTCACATTGTGAATGAAATATCACACTATAGCCAAATTGTAACATCCTTTTATTAAAAATTAAGCTGATACTATATTATTAAAATGACTTAAACATGGCTCATAACTCCCATTAAACTGGCAAACACTGTAACCTCACATGTGTTGGAATAGATAAGACCCTCATTTTATGACTGAGTAGTCGTGACTTTCCAGCATTTAGACTCTTGGAGGTCTCTGTGAGCTTGTATTACTCCTTGGTGCCTTGCTGACAGAGGACATGAGCAATATTTATAGTTCACAGCCAGCAGGAGAATCCCCCAGACAAAAAGTGCTGTAGTGAAGTGTAGACCATCTTCTGCTTTATATGCAAAGCTGTCCCCTTTTGGGCTTATAAATACAGTGCAGCAAAACTACAGGTAAATATTTTTTATGTGTGTGTTCAGAGTGAATCTAAATATGCGCATTTACAGTCATTTTTGCCATTTCTGTCCATGTGTGTAATGGTGAGGAATACTTGTATATATAATTCTGAATGGACCAAGCAGGCTTGATGTCATGCAGTATCTTTGCAAAAACGTGCCTACTGTCTGCATATTTAACTTTATTTTTGTCAGTGCCTCATCTTAATGAGTTGGCAAACAGCTACAAAGACAATATTAATTCCAGAAAAAAGGAGCGATTTTCAGACAAAAATACAAGTTCTATCAGCGTTACTGCACTGTCTCAATGGAGTTAGACAACAGCTGCAGCTCATGTTATCCACAGGATCAGCTTACAACTGTGATGGATACATTGAATTCACCAGCGTATAGCAATTACACTCGAAGGAGATGTCATATTCTTAACAAAGCAGCATTTATATTATTTATATCTATTTTTAATTCTACTCTGCTGAAAGTTTGTCATGGGAATCCTGAGGGATAGCAGTTTTCCTATGCAGCTAAACATAGCTACTGAATACTCCACTCTGGCTTGCCTGTTTTTTGTCATTCAAAACATAAACAGCTGTTAAATCATTTTCCCTGAAGGAAGATGTGACATGTGAGTTGTAAACATGATTTCAACTCTGCCTACAAAGCACAGCAGGTAGTGATTGTAAATAGTTTTTGACGGCAGAAGCTGTTTTAGCTGCAGGGGTTGTGGAGCATCCTCTTCCCCGTTTTCTTGTCTCTCACTGTATGTTTGTTATTTGTGTACACAACAAATACACAATGCATCTGTAGTTACAGGAATGCAGAAGTGAGATGAATCTGTGGCTCGAAGCAATTTAGATTTTTAACATTAACATTTCGAACTGGTTTTGTTGTCGGGCAGTAAATGGTTGCATATCATGCCTCATTACAACATGGCATTTAGCTTAGTTTATCACTATATCCTTTGGCTCCTTTGTGTATTTGTGCTGTATAAAGAATGTTTTCTGACTTTTTTAACAACCGTCAAATCAACATTACTTAGAAGTTTAACACTTATAGAAGTGAGATGTTATCAGACAGAGTGAGATGCCCAAATCTCAGCGTTACAGGAGAAAATTAAGTGGGTTTAATCAGGATATTCATTGGTACATACGAAGGTAATACAGACCACTGATTTCCAAGTATCACTCACTGTTACAATCAGAAAGGGTCTCTTCTAAATAATTGTTTAATCAAGGTGGAATGATCAGAAAATGCTAAATTAAAAGAAGGTTAAATAGGACATAACACCTCTAGTTCAGGTTCAATGATGAAATTTTTTTATTTATTATTAATTTTTATTTTTAATAATGTTAGTTACCAGGGAAACATTACTTATAGTTTCCAAAAAACAGGTTTAATAACAACACAAAAGTTGAATCAAAAGTTGCTTTAAGTTCTTCAACACATGAAATGTATGAAAAGGAACATTTTACTTTTGTTAAAAAATTATGTATAGTTTCTCAAGCAGTCACTCTTTCCTCCTGTTTGTATTGTATTTAATCTACTTTATTCTCATCTGAAATATGATAATGGTACGAATGTCAGTGATGCATAATGTAACTTTTAATCTAAGACAGAAAGTGGCGATTACGCTTATATAGAAAACTCCAGATTTTTACACTTCTTACATCTCAAACCAAACTTGCCTGTGAGCGCAGATGCTAATGTTACTGTTCAAGATGATCATGCATCCTGGTGAATACCAGAAAGCAGAAGATTACACTATGATCATTTGACCTATTACATGGTAATAAATAATAAATACGCGGAAAAGATTCCGATTTTTTTAAAGGGTCAAATAAAGTTTTCAGATTTTAAAAATGGGATGTTTCTGCCCAGTTCTTCTTGATTGAGGCGTTAAGGGGTTAAAGGACAAGGTATTCATGAATGTATTGAAACAGTGTGTCAGGATGCCGGTGGCGGCTGTGAGGTGTGGACCCAGGTGCAGGTGTAAAAACAGGAGGATGGCAGAACTGCATTTTAACTAATTTTATTCTAAATAAATAAAACAAAACCAACTAAAGACTAG
>JBAMHV010000020.1:11678368-11710227 GCA_037177535.1 Pseudomugil gertrudae | reverse complement strand
GGGCAGACATTTCTCTCTCTCGTGGCGGACTGGAGGACAAGGAAATAGTAGAAGGACCTCATGAATCATAGGGCAGACATTTCTCTCTCTCGTGGCGGACTGGAGGACAAGGAAATAGTAGAAGGACCTCATGAATCATAGGGCAGATATGTGTCTCCCATGGCGGACTGGAGGATAAGGGCCTTAGAGAAGGACCTCATGAATCATAATCAGTTTTGTCTCTCTCACGGCGGACTGGAGGATAAGGGCCTTATAGAAAGACCTCATGAATCATAGGGCAGATATGTGTGTCTCTCTCTCTTTCTCTCATGGCGGACTGGAGGACAAGGGAATAGTAGAAGGACCTCATGAATCATAGTCAGATTTGTCTCTCTCATGGCGGACTGGAGGACAAGGGAATAGTAGGACCTCATGAATCATAGGGCAGCTATGTGTCTCTCTCTCATGGCGGACTGGAGGACAAGGGAATAGTAGGAATAGTAGAAGGACCTCATGAATCATAGGGCAGATATGCGTCTCTCATGGCGGACTGGAGGATAAGGACCTCATGAATCGTAGTCAGATTTGTCTCTCGTGGCGAACTGGAGGATAAGGACCTCATGAATCGTAGTCAGATTTGTCTCTCATGGCGGACTGGAGGATAAGGACCTCATGAATCGTAGTCAGATTTGTCTCTCTCATGGCGGACTGGAGGACAAGGGAATAGTAGGAATAGTAGAAGGACCTCATGAATCATAGGGCAGCTATGTGTCTCCCATGGCGGACTGGAGGATAAGGACCTCATGAATCGTAGTCAGATTTGTCTCTCGTGGCGGGCTGGAGGACAAGGGGCCTAGTGGAGGATGCCTTGAATCATAGACAGATATTTGTTTCTCATGGCGGACCGGAGGTCAAGGCAATGGGGTGGAAAAGGTCAAGTCTGCTTGTCTCGATAAACAAAATCGCCAACTGAAACCAGTCATGTTGGCTGAATTATCCCAACTTCCAGCTGTTGTAACTGGTAGGTGTAATTTTATCTTTATGTTCTGTGTATGTGTGCGTGTGTGTAATATTTGATTATAGATTATTGAACACCACACCCTTAAAGTCAATTTTGTTTTGCTTGTATAAACTGATCATCCTGAATGTTAATTACAGCTGTTTGGGATGAGTGCAAGTTCAACAAGAATATCATGAATGTACATATTTACAGGATCATTTGCCAGTAAGACTTGCTACACCAAACTTGTTTGATAAGTGATTAGACTTCTAATTTCCCATTGATGCCTTCCAAAAATTACAAAACTGTCCATTTGTGAATTTCCAACTCTAAATTTGACACAAAACATAAGCATAACATACAAAAAGCTGTCTTTGAAGAGGCTGCACATTATTTCTTTAGAGCACTGCCACAATCTGGAAACAATCACATAGCTTCCAGATTAGTTTCATGTCATGAGTGACTTGATGCAGCAGTAAGCGGCAGCCACCTCAAACTTCTGAATGTTGAAGTGACCTTGGCAGGAGATGTAATTGGTCATCATGCCAAAAGTTTTCCTCACTTTTTGCTTACTTTAGATCACAAGATTTTGTATAGTAATTACAAGACTAAATAAATAACATGTTTTGTATAAGTAGTTATTTTGATCAGTTTTTATGAAGATATTTGAAGAGGGGGAATCACACAAAATCCAACTTCTTCCCACTTCTTCATCAGTCAACAACTACCTTAAATTTCACTTTGTGTTCAGACTTCATGAAATATTTTTGTAAAAATCCCTCGTGAGAATTTAAACTTTGAACATTGAGACATCTTGCACTGAGTTGTCATTCAGACTAAAGCAGGAGTTGTTTTTTTTGTCCCCATCACATTGCCTTTCTTTTCCAACCCCAGGGTTGCCCCCAACTGGGAGCTGGCAGGATCTGAAGGATCACATGCGAGAAGCAGGAGATGTTTGTTTTGCAGATGTGCAGCGAGACGGAGAGGGCGTGGTGGAATTTCTCCGTAGAGAGGACATGGAGTACGCATTACGCAGATTGGATCGAACAGAGTTCCGTTCACATCAGGTCAGTCCTGCTGATAACAGGCTTTAGTTGTTCTTTATCATTACGTTTTGAAAGAGATGTATGAAAATGTTTTCTTTTAAAGGGTGAGACCTCCTACATTCGTGTGTACGAGGAAAGGGGTGCTTCCAACTGGGGTCGGTCACGGTCTCGTTCCAGATCCAGAGGTCGCTATTCTCCTCCCTTCTATAATAGAGGATCTCCCCCCATGCGCTATCCATCACCTCCACGTCATGCCATGTCTCGGCATAGCCCGCCACCCAGGAGGCCCCCTCCACAGCATCACAGCCCACCACGTCATTATCGATAGAAAAATTGGTCATACATTTACAGAGGAGTTGGATGAAATGTTTTGTAATTCTGCATTTTATCTCTTTTTCTTCTTCCCCTTAATCTTGGGCCCCCTTTTAGGACAAAATGTGGTCATCTCTCGATAGATACATTCCATGCTCTGTAACTCCTAACAGCCTGCTTCACGTCGCAGCCTTAAAAGTTAATTAGTCAAATGTTTGGAAACACTGGCATGTTACCAGAAGTGGGATTGGTGATGCTTTTTTTTATTTATTTTTTTTATTCTCATCTTGAAGGTTTCTTTTGTAAAGAGATCCTGAACTGAACAGGATTTGATATGAACCACTCATTTGGAAAACCCATGCAAATATGCAGCTGTCACCATGTCATTTGGTATCTTTAAATTGTCACATTTAGTAAGTAGTTGCCAACTTAATATGTGAAACTAATCAGTGCGGTAAAATAGTAAACCTTTTTACTCGACTGAGCCTCAACTTTTTTCCTTCCCTTTTACAATGTGTGAGCCATTGATTGAGGTGGCCTATAGGTGGAATATAATTTGTTAATCTGTTTTCTTTACCAATAAACTTTTACTGTGATATTTGTTCCTTGTCCAAGTTATTTTTTTATTTAAATTAAATCTTATTTTCTAAAGAAGGTGGAAATTGTTGCTAAATTAAACCTAGAAATAAAAGTAAGGAAATCTTTTTGGCTCATTTCTGGCCAGATTTCAACAAGAGTGACAAATGAACTGAATAGACATGTTTACCAAGCAACTCAGAATGAGAATAAAAGCTATATGCCTTATCTTTAGTGATGTTCTGCCACAAACATAATGGTTTTACCTGTGTAAAGATGATCAATCTGGCCTTTCAACTGAGTGCAATGCAACAAATGCTGGTATGATGAAGTGGGGATACAAACTAAGACTTCATTTTCTTATGGTCAGTTTGTAAATGTATCTAGAAAAGCTTTTTAAAGTGTTTATTGAACTTTACATGGTCTAGATCCAAATTCAGTCATAAGTATATAGAATCAAGAGGTACTTTTAATGCACTGAGCAGAAAATGCTCAAAATAACATTGCACCAAATTAAGCAGTGTTGTCATTGTAGGGTATATTTACACCACAAGCAGCACGAACAAGGCATCAGATCAAACATTTAGCCTCTAAATTATTGTGGATAAAAGTTCATCTATGAAGTCGTTACCTGTATATGTGCTTTATGTTGTAATTTTGGTGCAGCTGTACCGGAAGAAAAAAATTTCACCAACTTGTGTGTTTCTTAATGAATCTGAATCTGAATGCAACTATAGCCATATATGCAAATTTTGGTACTCTGCATTTTATGATAAATACACAAGACGAGATGCAAAATATAAGATTTTAATACACAATAAATAATACTTATTGACCATTTTTTAGAAGACAGAAAAAAAATATTTCCAATCTTTTTTTCTTTTCATTATTATCACACTAGGTCCATATACACACACATTGTATTGCATTCATTAAATATATACTTAGTTTTTATACAGTAATTCTGCTTCAATTAAACACATTGTATACACATAATTTATCTTCTGACAACAAACATCAATACACAAACAGTAATACTCTTGTGTGTTTTAGACCATACGGAGACACATAAGTGGTGATATTAAAACACTGAAACTGAAGCCACAGTGAGCCAAACACAGGTGTGATTTGGATATTTTGCAAATGTAAGTGGCACCAGTAATATCTAACCTCTTACTTCTCATACAGAGCTAGTTCTCTCTCGGTTTAACTGTCCCCAACATACAGAGGAATCCTCCAGAATTTCTTTCTCACAAAAACAAACCTGAGAATTTCACCACAGGAACACACACACACATCAAAGGTTTTAAGTAATTTTACATCACTTAAAGCTGAGCAAATTAAACCGTGTCTGCCTCCATTGATTTAGATTTGTAGCAGAAAAATTTGGTGATGTATTTTTTAAATGTGCATTTCCAAAACCTGTCTTCTCTGCTTGCAACACACCTTGTACATAGGACTAGTCTCTACACGGATAAAAAGCAGACCGTCTTTCTTCTTTACTGTAAAACCTCTTCATTTTCTTAGTAGCTTAGAACAGAGTCCCGATGGTCCAAGCAGCACGACAGTACAGGTCAAAGAAGGAAGTGAAAGAGAAATGATCTGATCTTTCAAGAAGAAACCAGATGAAACTTTTTTCTTTTAAATAAAGATGGGGACTTTCTGTTATTGTAATTGTTGCTTTCTAAGCAAAAACAACACTTGTTTCTTATCTCTTGCAAAAAGAGAAAAGGTTGATTAGTTGTATCATCTGTAGATGTCACCGTTAAGTGGAACAGATGCCCACCAGCCAATTGAAAATTATTAATTAGCCTAATTATCTCAGAGAATTTGGATAATTCCAAAGCATCTTCCAACATAAATGGCTACCGTGCGACACTAAATGCAAGCAACTCAAAACGATTGGTCAAAAAAGAAAATGATACACTGTGGCCCCTTAAATGAAGGACTGTAGTTTAAGTGTAGAGCAATATTGAGCTGGTTTTCAGCAACGCAGTGTGAAGTAAAAATGGAGAGAAATGCTTGTTGCTGAGGCGTATGGGCAAGACAGCTGAGTGAAGCAGGTTAAAGACAAGGCAACAGTGGTCAGAAGGGTAAGACAGATGTAAATGGATTTGGGAAAATGAAAAAGGGAAGTGCAGTGTGAAGGAAGCACACAGCCATCTCTTCATTTTCCCACAAGCAGAAAATTAGCCATCACAGCAACTCTCACTGTGCTGCATGGAGGCAGAATCCATTACACCTGTTTGTTCATTGTGGGAGTTGTAGAGAAATGCTTTTAAAAAAAAATCAGCATTATCCATCTTAACAAGCTGCATCCAGAGATGCATTGGTCTGCACAGAAAGAAAAGCTTCAGCAGGTTTTATGACACTTCAATCACTGCATAGAGGAGGTCAGACAAAGGAACACACACACACATTTAATCAGGTACCAGAGGAAATGCTGATTCTCTATATGCAAATGACAACAGCTTAAAATTCACACTGGGGTGCACAGGGTTCAGGTCTGCAGTTCCTGCAAGCTTGTATACATCACAAGCAAGCACACAAAGAAGACCATCAAATGTCAGAAAGGTCAGCAAGTGGTCCTCAAAATGGTTTAGTAAACACACAATAATGTGGACATGATCTACTGTAAAACTCACCCAACTCCAAACGTGACCAGTTGTCCCTCTAATGTGTAGAAAACCAAATTGTCTAATGACGCCACACACTACTACTGAAAACCCTTTTGAGTTGATCACAAAATGTTTAACCATGGCAGCTACAATTTCAACTAAATGGTAATACTGAAAATATATTCAAGTGTATTGCAATATGTTTAACAGAAGAAACTCAAACTGGTAGAATATAAACAGTGAAGAGTTTGGTTTTTGTATCCCTGAACTGACAGCGAAAGTTAAGGCAAAATAAACAACATCCTGAAGCAGTTTCAACAAGGGTACATTCACTGGGTGAACAATAACAATTCAAAAATGTATTTACTGGCAATACTTGAATCTCCTGAATATAGAGGAGCAACCGGAGAAAAGTTGTTTTACAACTATCTTTAGAATAATGAATAGCTTTATTGACGTGCTATCTGCCCACCATATGGCAAATTCTGCTTTCATTAATAGTAACCCTCATCTTCTCAAATATGTGACCATCATATGGTAGTGTCAGAATCTGTTAAACAGTTTAACACGAACATGGATGCAGCATTTACTTGTTTTCTATGAGAGTCTGCACTTTGTGGACCAGGTCTCGGGCCATCATCAAGACCTGCGGGATGTCGTGTCGCTCTGCCATTTCTAAAACGAGATGTTAGAAATTTGTTTAGCTTGCAAGAGATGATATGCTACGCTTAACAGCCACTTATCATCACAGTTGTACATAAAGTCATCAATGCAGCCAGAGGTCTCTGCATCAGACATTATCAAAATGTCTGAAAGTCCATATTATAGTAATTTACTACACAAACACATTTTCCTTCAAACTAAACATTCCTCCTTCATCTCTGGAAACCTAACAATATTTTCTCAAAAAGCCACGTTTTCTCTGATGAGTAAGCAGATTAGTCAAAATGTTAGTGTGCACAACAGCTGCCGATAACTTAATAACCTCCTACAGGCTTTTCCTGAGGATGTTCCTTTGGCTGTGTTGAAAAAGGGGTCATAAGGTTAAAAACATAAAGATGACAGAATGAATTTATACATATTAAAAAAGAAAAACACAACCATAAGAAACAGAACAAACCTACACAAAGCTGGGAAAAAGGTCTCTGATAAAAGGAGCTACAGAGGCTTAAAAATTATTCAATTAAAAAAAGCAGCTTGAAGTACTTTTAACTTCAGGACAATAAGGCAATAATCAAGTCGCTTTAAATGTGACAGGAGTAAGGACCTAACGATTAAATAGCCTTCTTTCATTAAAAAAAAAAAGAGTATTGTAATATTTCTTGCAGATTATAATAATTATTATTATAATAATAATAATTTCAAAACCTAATTTATTTAAAGAATGCTAAAATAGTCACAAAGCAGGTGTACTGGCTTTTTTTCTACACTGATGTAGATGAGTAACAGAAAAGACAGGACTACTGACAAGTTGTAATGGGAGCATTGAGTTCAGATGGAGAATATGCAACTTTGCAGACCTCATTCATGCAATTTTGTCAATGATGGGAGATTTGTGCAAGAAGCATAATATGACCTCCTGAACTCTAGTTTTGTAGCTTGCTGTTGGAATAGTAAATCATGTGGAGCAAGTTTCAAAACTGATGCAAATGCTACAAATACTGCAGCACTTGTGTCTTATTATCTTACCGTTAAAGAACTTGATGATGTCTGTGAAGTCCATGTTATTTTCCAAGATTATATCTCTGTACATCTCCACGAGTGCCAGTGCAATAAAGAGCACAAAGTGTTCGGAGGAGGCGTGTTTGGCTGCCCAAATGGTTTCCCACACAGCGAACACATCGTCATACACCATTTCTGTTTGGAAAAGAGACTCAAATAAGCTTCAGCTTTTCTTTCATGTAAGATGATTCGTTTACTTTCCAGGCCATTCAACAAAATAGTATGATTCCAGCATTTCCCATCCCACCTCTTTTGAAATCGAGAAGAAACCAGCGATAGCAGAAGTAGAAGTGGGTGTAGTCTCCATTCTGCTGCATCAGTTCAAACAGCTCGGAGTCCAGGATCTGTTTGTATGGAGGCAAACTGTTATTGCACTGCAACTTGTTTGCATGCATGTAAAACTTTATAATGCAACCTGTGATAGTGCAGAAACAGACCGTAAGAATCTAAAGTGACAAATATATTTGCATTGTTATTTTTTAAATATTTGGTAATGATTAGACATATCAGATACTACCGGCATACCGATATTATTGATATACATAATTCCTTTTCTTTCTAAAATATTAATCGCTACTTATTGGTCCACATAGTTGTTTTCTTCTAGTCTACATCAGTTATAATTTTATAGTAAACATTTATTTAAAATGAAAAGTTGCTTTGTAAAAGGTTTTATAGTTGTACCTGAGCAAAACAAAGTGGACATACCTGTATAAGTGAACGCATGTTAGCAAAGTGAGAGTCCATGGCGCCACCATGAGGAAAATTCTGGTTCATCCTCTTCATCAGTTCAGTAAAGCAGCTAAATGCCATTACCTCTGCAAACGCCAAAACACACACACACATGTTTAACAAGGTGTTTGAATAAGCATTGTATGAGCATTTGGGTAAAGCTGATCAAGTTTGCATCAAAGTCTTACTGACCATCGTCCAAAATAACGAGAAGAGGTGCCAGCAGATCACACATGCCCTGCACATAACCTATGTCCAGATGCTGCCACACGTAACTGCAAAGAAAACCATTTCTCAGATCCTTTTTGTTTGGTTTCTTTTACTGAAGCAAGCTTCGGATACATTTACCTGCACATGATGTTACGCAGCTTCTCCAGATTCTCAGAGGTGAAGTACCAATATGTCCTGTCGCAGCGTCTCACATCTTTATCAATGCGATGCAAGTTGATTAAGTACATGTCCAGAGTTTCTTGCTACAAAAATAAGATATTTAGTTAGTGTACGTTTATGATCATAAAAAAGTCTGTCATGAGTCATGCTTACAGAGTAGGTTTGTTCCTCGGAGGATTCTGCATATTTAGTGACTCCGCTCACTTCTGCTGAACCTGCTTCAGTGAGCATGTTTTCCATCTCAGGCTCCTCTTCGGAAAGGCCCAGGTCAGTGCCTTCAGGACTGGTGTTACAAGCCGTGTCCGGATGGTGATCTAGGACAAGGTCCTCAGCTGCCAGTTTCTGTCTTTGTGCCAGAGAGACAGGAGGGGGAGCGAGGCCCACCAAAGGTCTGGTATCGATATCCTGTGAGGTCACACATGTTATTCCTGCAGGAATGTCCTCCATTTCCAAGGCAGAGGGGGAGTCATCTGAATCGGCTGTGTCTGGAGATTGCCGAGAGTGCGATGATAATGAGAGGCCTCCCCTCGATGCTGACTGAAGAGCATTCAGGACATGTCTGACTGGAGAATTTGATCCAGGTTTCTCAAACTGGATCTCCGTTGCCTTTTTGCTTTCAGAAAAATCACAAACGGTTGTTTCAGCGGTTTCCAAAGCCTCTGGCTTTTTCTCGCTCTGTGAACTGGTGTCTTCTAGTTCTGTGAGTTTACAGGATGTTTCCCCATCCAGATCTTTGCTTTTGTTCGCCTGAAGACTCAAGGCCTGCCCAAGTGGGGGTGCCTGGAAATACTCATTATGAATCTGAGTCTCGAGCTTCAGGACATTAGTATTCCCCAGAGCAGACTTCAAATTCATATTTGTATCTAGTGATCTTAAAATCCCATCAGTTGTTGTGTCTTTACTTTCTGATTCAGATGTTTGCTCATCCATTTTAATCTCAACAACAACCTCACTTTCTAATTCTGTATCCACCTTTAGGACTGTGTTTTCTGCTTTTGCTTCACTGGGTGTTAGCTCTCCAGTCGTTGCTTCCCCTCTGAGGACTTCTGTTGTTTCAACAGTCTGCTGAGAGGTTGGAGGTTCAGTGTTTGACTTGGTTCCACAAGGGTTGCTGTCTGAACCTGGATGCTCATCTGATACACCTGGGGAGGAGGGGTTGCAGGAGGGAAGCAGTGGAACATCTGCAGTCTTCGCTGGGCTGCTTCGCTGCGTTTCTTCCTCTTCAGCTTTGGACTCAGCCTCGACTGGTTCAAACACCTAGTAGCCAAACGAGACAACAGATTTTATCCAGTGGTTGTGAGAACAGCTGGCGTTGGAGTAATTGTCATTACTGAGTGATATGTTTTTAAGTAGTGCATGAGACATAACTGTAACCATTTTTTTGCCAGTTATATTGAGGGAATAAAAAAATTAGGCTGATGGTTAGCTTAAATAAATGCTTGAAAGGTTATATATAGTGTATTCTATGCAAATCTTCAGAAGTAATCATAAAATCAACTCGTACTTTTGCAAATTCATCATGACATTTGGTCAGATTTGATTATCTAAAAACAATATTTTACACATTATCTGAATTTCTCTCTGAGATCAATAAAGTATTTTTCATTTCATTATAATACAACACAATGAGTAATGAATGTTTTGATGTTTTAACTCCCAGATTCTGAATTCTAATCCTCTGACTTTTCCTTATTGCTGTAAGGTTCACAATTGTGGTTTAAATTAATGTTTTCAAGAGCTATGTACATAGTGGTTTATATAAAAAAAATGTACAAAAGCTTATTTCCACCAGGGATCTCCTGGATGTCCTGCAGGTGTTTCCCTAATGAAACACACCTGATTCAAATCAAAGTGATCTTCACAGCTTGTTGTTATGTTCTGCACAACATCATTTGAATTAGATGTGTTGCTGCAAGAGGCGTGGAATACATGCAGGATACAGCCCTTTATGTTAGATCCTTGATGTACACAGTAATTAATTCTGTTGAGATGTGTAAAAAAGAAAAGAAAAACAAAACAACATAACTACCTGTGCACTGCTGCTGGAATCACTCTGTGAGTTGGTGTTCTGTTGATCTGAGCTGCTGCTCAAAGATGACTAGAGAGGCAAACAACAGAAATATTTATACTTTTCATTATTATTATTATTATTAAGCAGTTACCTGCAAGTTTTTTTTCTTCATGGGGAAAGTTAGAACTTACATCTGTACTGATGGTGGAGTCGCGCTGTATGGGTCCTCTTTCCACACTGGCTCCCGATGAACATCGTGCGAGGGCCTCGGCATGCTTCTCCCTCTCCCGCTGACGGACGATGACCTCACATCCCTGCCACTCCTTCATAGTCTGCTCGTACATGGTCTGCATCTTCTCATCAATCTCAACCAGAAAATATGTCAAATTAAATTCAAACAACCCCAGGTTGCATGCATGTACCTTTATACCACAAAAGCACATAACAAATACCTCCATCCTGCATTTCTCTGTCATGGTGAACTGGTAGTGTCCTAAAAGGAAGGGCCACACCTCTTTTCTGAGTGATGGGGCCACGCCCCCAAAATACACAAGTCTGTTTATTTCTTTTTCCTCGTAGGCCTGAAAAGATATGATGCTTTTATTAAATTCCTCCCAATAAAAAGGCACAGTAACGTACACAAAAACCACAAATCGGTGTGTGGGAATCTTACAGAGCTGTCCTTCAGGAAACTCCCCCACATCTCCACAGAGAGACCTCCTCGAGCATTGCAGGGTACCTCAGGGTCAACTATAGTGGTGTTGACCAATGCAGAAAGGTGTGTACGGACTGTGGACAGATGACGACAGTATGCAAGCCCTGTAGGGGAAAGTTAAAATTACAAATACACAATAAAACAAACGACCAAATATTGCTAGAAAGGCAAAATCAGACTAAATGATTCCCAAATGGTTAAAATATGATGTACGTCGCTTTGGATAAAAGCGTCTGCTAAGTGCCTGTAGAATAGAATAGAATAGAAAATAGGAATGGAAAGTTGTTTACGCTTACATCCATAGAATGCCCGAGAGATAATCTGGTATTTCATTGTGTCACAGAGAAGCTTTAACGGAGCCCTGTTAAGGTTGGAAAATGTCAAATTTAGTCAAGTGTAATAATCTAAATGTCAATTTGAGTCGGTCCCCTGGAAATACTTACCTTTCCTGGTTGCAGCCATTGGGCAGAGAGCTATCAGAGGAGCCATTCTGTGAGCAGGAGGAGCAGGAGGACTTTCTGGGCGTTGGTTGCCACATATTAACACTCTGATCCATCAGTTCCAGGCTCACTGCAGAGCACAGGAGCTCTTATCATTACTGCTGCAGTTATCAGCATCACAAGCAAGATAAAGCCGATGGCATGCCAACAGGTTTGAATGTTAAACTTCGTGTTTGCAAATTACAGTATAAGATCTAAAAACAATATTTAAGAGAAAAAAATGGGAAAAACAAACCACAACAGGGATGAAGATGGAGATGAAGATGGAGGCTTCCCGTTTTCAACACGACTACAATGTAAAATGAACAGACACTAACACAGGAAATGATCAGAAATGTTTTACTTTAACTTTAGACAGAAATTAATTACAAATATGAACAGAACAGATGCCATGGTAAAAAGACAATCCATCTAAACCGAAATAGTATTAAATTAGACATTAACTAAAGCAATCAAAGATGTAATCCTGAGCCCTTCTTTATCAGACCATCAGGGAGAGGATGATTAGCAAGATTAAAGACACTTACTGAACTCCATCTGATTGCCAGGAAAAAGGATCCGGAACACATAATCGGTTGCTTCATCGTCTTCTTTATCCGACACAGAATCACATGAGCTGTGTGGGCTCCTCTTTCGCAGTTTCGGGAAAACCTTGCCCTGAGAAGGAAAGGAAATCTACATGTGGATGCATATTCTAAGAAGTATATGACATTAGGAACGTTAGGAAAATCACAATTACAGATAAACATTAGTGAGAAAATAAGCCAACCTTTCCCCTCTGATTCCAGAGTGGTGGGTCAAGCTGTCCATGAGGAAGAAGGCCTGTCTCCAGGCAGGTAAGAAACTGGAGCAGATGACCCCCTTTGGGGAAATGTAGAGGAGGTCTCTGTATCCCATCCTGGCTCACCAAGACTACTGTTCCACCACTGTTGACTAGAGAAATAACCCACTACATTAATAACACAAAAATCCATCATCTGGAAAATCATTATTGAGGAAAAGTTTTAAGTGAGTTTCAAAACCTTGCTGATGACAATGGAGATACACAATCTCCTCTAAACGAATTGTCATGGCATAATCCCAGTAAACACTGAAAAAAAGACACGTGAGTCACTGAGTCAGCTATCTAGAAACAAGAATATGTTTAACAGATCACCTCTGACCTCTTTTCTGAATCTAGCTCTCCAACATTGCCATTCATCAGCTGGTTGGGTGTCCACTTAAGTGTCATGACATCTGCTGTTTGATGAAGAGAAAGGTAGCCTGGAATAGCCTCTATGTCATCTCTCTGCAAACACAAGCAAAATCTCAACATTTCTCAGGCTCAGTTACGTATAACTCAATCAGAACTTACATGCACTTCCTCAGAAAGTAAACAACCCCATTATGATTGTATTATAATCAAAATTGAATTAAAAGGAAATAAAAGCAACACATACTGGCTGCACCAGGACATTGTTCTTTCCAAATAGAAGTGTAGTTTTGGAGTTTTGGTGGAGAGATTCCACGTATTCTCTCGCCCACATAAGAGGCCGATCATCCATGCTACCACTAGACTGTCTCTTCTGGATCTGGGAAGTTAAAGGAACATCATTATGCTCATGTGTAATCAGATGTGCAGCCTTATGATAAAGGAACTAGCTCTCTGACCGCCATACCAACGCGGGCCTTCTGGAAGGAGAGTCCTGACGACAGTGGCTGCTGTGGATTCGGTGCCGCTGTACAAGCTCGTCTGCAGACGGGTCTGTCCAGAAATGGTCTGCAGTCTTAACTTTCGTGTACTCCAAAGCACACGGACCAACTGGGAAACAAGGTAAATACGATTAGAGTGTAGTTCTGCATAAATAAATTGTATGGATGTTAAGTTGCAGTGTAATTTGGTACCCAGTAGAGAGGCAAGGATTGGTCCGTCCACAGGGTCCATCAGCATGGCTTCTTTTTCATAAAATGCACTAAAGCACAAAATGAAACAACAGAAATAGACATGCAGGAGATCTATCACCATTGATGTTCAGAGTATCAAACCTATAAATTATTTGATTATTTAAATTTTAAAAAATAGTGATGCATGATGAAGACAAAATGAGAAGGTTCTTAAAATCTTTCAAGTCAAGGTACACAGGGACTAGAAATTAAAAGCACTTTTGTTGTCAATAAAAAGCATCATCTATTGCAAAACCTACAAATGCATTCATTTATATTTAATGATACCTGCTGTTTTCAACCAAATACAGAACAATTTTATCCAGGAGCTTTTCCATCAGAGCTGTCCGAATCCAAAGGTTTTTCAGGGCTTGTGGAGGGAGGTTGGGTAACTTCGCCTGTCGACTGCGTTCGTTACTCAGCGAGGCATTGTTCTGCTTACTAAAATAAATAAACAAACAAACACGTGAACTTATGCTTGACAGGTCTGTGTAGGTTGGATAGAAACAGAAGCAACACAGCACATTTAGTTCTGGTTGTAAATTCACTCATTGTGGATATCAATCTTTGACCTTTTTGACCTTTTCACGATTTCTTTGATTTGCTCTTTTTCTGATGCAGAATCAAAGCGCAACATATATTTTTTCTGAAATCTATACATGTCAAAACCATTTAAAAGAACATCACATCTTATCTCTGGTTCGATGTCTCTTAGAGGTCACACTTTGAACTATTTACCACCAATAAGACAAAATACTGATAAAATTTGGGTTTACTCATAAAGTCCAATTAAAATAGTTTTGCAAGCTGCTACCAATCATGATGCGCATGATATATGCATATAAATATGATTCTATACAATGATATTGAGGTGGCTTCATCTTTATTCATCAAACCATTTAAATGTTTCTCATACTTATTGATATTTTTGTTTTTAATCCAGCATTGTTTGTGCTAATAAATGTGATGATTTAAACAGGTACAACACAATGCAACCTCTCAGCTTATTACTACAATGAAATTCATGTTCACGATGAGCTTGTAGAAACTTTCTACCAAAAAGGAAAAGTTAAGACCAGAGCGTAAAATAAAAACAGTTGAAATGAAAAATGGACTCTGGTTTCTCACAAGTAGATCATTTTACCTGTTTTCAATAAGTTGCTCCAGCTCCTGGACCTTGCGACACAGCTCTTCAGCAGGTGAGAAGGTTTTTGCCACTTTCATAAAGAGCGCAGCAACCTTATTACTGCACAGCAGGCCTGCAATACGACGCTTGAGTCCATGCAGCACACAGGCCTCTACTACAGCTATACACACAAACACAGCTTTGATCAATACTTTTTATACCTATATGATTAGCTACATCTTTTTTTTAAAGCACAATATACTTGTATATCTGAGCTGATCTTACACCTTAAATTAATTACTAGCAAAAGGAAACAAACAGATGAAAAGCATGTAGAGGTGGTACAAGTAGAAACAGACTGTCTGTGGTTGCTAGGATATGGGATAGGTGATTCACATGCAGTATGTCTCACTCCTGGTTAGCATCAACGCCTTTGAAAGGTGTCAGTCTGTCTTTATATATGTGCCATCCGTCCACTTTATAAAATATAAATAAATGTGACTATTGAAAATAAACTGTAAGTGTATCGTCTGTGCATATGTTTAAGACTTTTTTTGGAGTCTATGAGGAAAAGATTGGAGGATGTGACACAACATGATGTCAACATTCAATCTGTACTGTTGTAACAGCTGTGTTTTACAGTATGCAGTTTAATATAGAGGGTTTCCTGTCACATCTCTTTGATTAAAACAATGTATTAACTATTTACTGTCTTTCCAAGTCATTTTTTGTCACCTGCTCCTCAGTTAGTCAAAGATTAAAATGGTAGCTCAGCATAGAATAGTTAACCATGCAGTAAAAATGGCTGCAGAAAATAAAATATTACCACAGAAAGATATGACGTGGCTGCTGTCTGCATGCACAAATTTCCTCGTTACTGCCTCCTCCATAATTTGTTTCACCTAAAAGAGAGAAGTTGAGGGTGAGACAAGCCTTAATCAGTTTGACACAGTTACATAAGGTGGCAAAGAGAAGTACAAGAGTGTAAGTGATGAGAGAATACATAACAGGTTGTTACAGTTCATAGCATAATGTATACACATGCTAAGTCAAAGGAGTTGTGCAAGAAATGGGAATAAAGTCCTCAACAGCTCAACTGCTCTGACTATCTGTGATTCGAGTCCAAAATCTTCAAGGTTTCATGTACAAGACTGACTTCTGTAGCACCTCTGTAGCTTTGTTCTCTCTGAATTGCATGAAGCGGTATGGAAAAGGAAAGAATGAATAACTTAATTCTGAGCAAGTCGAGCTTTCGGTTTGGCGGCCCATTAAATCCTGGATCCACGCCATGCAAAAGCACAACTAACTGTATTTGTTCTAATATTATGTGGAACTGCAAACTGTCCAGGGTGTTCCCTGCCTCTTGCCCGGCGATTGCTGGGATAGGCTTCAGCTACCCGCGACCCCTGAATTTGAATGGATCTGTGTTGGATTTCTAACTTTCACATGAGATCAATGCTGGCCCTATCAGGTAGAAATGTTTTATTCCTACATTCCTGAATGCAACAGGCTAGTTAGTAGGCCTAACAGCAGCAGAGCAACATTTAAATCATAAACCAAGGATACTGATGCAGGCAACATCATTTTAGTCTCTTGTCTGAGACCAACTGCATTTAATGCGGCATACATTAAGAGCAAGCTTTTAAAGGAAATACACACATATTAATAATATATTCACAGGTTTTCCTTTAAAAATCCTAATCTCAAAAACAAACTTATTTTTAAAAAAGCCTCTATTTTATCTGATGAGACACAGATCTTTGTGATGAGCAGAAAAAACAACACATCTGTGTTTTTCCCCAGTAGATACATCCTTCCCATGACCAGTAAGCAGATCTCGACAAGGTAATTTTATCTGTTCTCAATATCAATCCGTGTTTTATCTGCTTTTTGAACAACCTCATTGTCACATTGGTATCATGCTCCTATCAGGAAAAAAGAATGAAGATGACTGTATGCTCGCAGCACAGAGCATCAGAGCACAAAGCATCATGTTCTGTGCTGAAAAATACCCAAAGATCCTGCAATTACTGTGGCTGCAGCTCAGCATTCATTCATGCATTTATTTGTCCGCCTTGACTGAGTAAACAGCATGTAATGTGTAGTTTGGAATAAGTAGCCATCTAGCCCAAATCTAATCCTAGAAAATCCTTTACTTTGGTCATTTGTTTGGTTTTATATCTATACATTCTAGCTAAGCCCCTCCCTGGTGCAGGATCTGAAGAAAAGCCATGGATTTCCTTTGTGTGTGTGTGTTTTTTCTGAGAAGCAGTGAGTCACAGGTGAGGGCGAGCAGGAACACAAGAAGTGTGGAAGTGCAGGCCCCCTCAGCACTGACTGAAACATCCTGTGGTCTTTATGGGGAGCTGTCCTGATGCATCTTATGATCCACACTGTGCACAGATTCCTGCACCTTTACCAAACGATACTTTCTGAAATGGCTGTTACATCCCACCAGCAGCAACGAACAGATGGCAAGGTCACACCTTTAAGTTTAGATTAATAAGATGGTTGTTAACTGGGTGTTAGATCTGCACGTCACCTCTTCACGTGAACGCAAAACACAACTTTCACTTAAGCATTAGAAAGAAATATGCACGGCTCCTTAAATCTATAGGTTTCTCCATCAGTTTAAAACCAACATCACCAGTATGATCGTCATCATTATCATCACCATCATCGTCATCATCGTCATCATCATCATCTCACGACAGTCTGCAAGCAGTTAATAAACCATTTCCAGTTTTTTAAACCTTTTTTTTTTGCAGTATCACTTTGTGTTATGCAAGATAAATGGTGAGTTGTATCGTAAACAGGCCTGTGGCGTTTCTGAAGCCACCACACACACACACACACAGTCACACAAACCCCCTAAATGTGAGCGCGAGGGAGCTGAATAGAAATCAAAACGCCACAAACCTCCTTCTTCACATTGCGCAGCAGTTTCTGACGCGTCTCGGCTTCTGTCACAGGAAAAAACATGATGAATATGCTGAGCAGATGCTGTCTGGGAGATTAATGGTGATATGCGACAGCGGCCGTACCTCCCATTGCTCCGGGCACGGTGTGTGTGTGTGTGTGTGTGTGTGTGTGTGTGTGTGTGGCGGCTGGCACGCGCAGCTTTCTGCAGAATGTCACGGAAGCTGTTTGGACGAGACGGTGGCAGGAGATGTAGGTCCGATGTGCTGTAAACGACTAAAGGAAACCTGTCTGCTACCTCGAGGTGAACCACCTCCCCTTTAAAGCCACAGCGGCATGTTAAAGCGCTGATAAACACACACACACACACACACACACACACACACACAGCTGCCAATATATGCAGTTTTAAATCAGATAAGAGGCTTTTGGTATTTCAGAAAAGTTTTTGTCACGCTTTCCTTTTTCTGTAAAAGATATTTAGAAAATGGGATAAAGGAAAGACCAACAAAAAATAAGACATAATATATAAAATTAAGTAAAGACAAAACAATTTAAAAGAATTATAAAAGACAGAAGTTACAAATATTTTAAAAAACAATGAAAATAAGACATAAATGACCACTTAAAGAAGATAAATTTGCATAAATTAAGGTGTGCAAATCTTATTGACTGTGTGACGCCCAAAGGGAGCAAATTATTGATACCCACATACTTAACCCCTTCTTCCAATAATTGTGTTTACTCCATCAGACTGATTAGATTGTAGGCTACAACTAACCCATATTATATATGAGGTTCCATTTGTGCCAAAATATATGTGTAGATGTTGATGTTCTATGTTGTTGTCTATGGTCTTCATGTTTATACCAAGTGCAGTTGCTTCATGTGTTTGTTGCATATGTGTTTGTTGCATATGTAGATGTTGTGCATCTGTTGTTAAAGCATAAACATGAAGACCATAGACAACAACATAAAACATCAACATCTACACATATATTTTGGCACAAATGGAACCTCATAATATTATATTGTTTCATTGTGTTGTTGGTAATTGTGTACATTATCACAGCACATCTCACCACACTTACTAATATAAGTTTTTTTTTTATTCATGCTAAACTATTTATACAAAATGCATGGTCCACAGAAAAGCTAGACTGAATATATGCATGCCTTAGATTAGCACGTCTATTATGTTCTATAGCTTATATGTAGAAGAATGTATTTTACTATCTTTCTCCAGCAGCCATGGCTCAGCTGTATAGGTTGCCTGATCAACCCCCTGCATGTCCACATTACATCTCTCTATAGTTTTGCAGACAGTTTATGTTTACAAGAAGTCTGCAGCATTATGAGAGATTTTGTATAAATAGGAGAGATAAGTAAAACTTATGGAAGAGATTAAAAGTTGCTGTATAAGTAAAGACTTCACAAAAAAAGTCACTTTAACTGTTTCATCTTTATGTGTGTGTGTCCGTCCCCTTTCAGTTAAATAGTTCAAACAAAAGTTGCTAAACAAAAGATGTTCCCACTAAGTATATGTACTGTATAAGTATGCTGCATGTTGCTGCTCTGATCATTGTCACACTTCAAGGTGAAATTCCTCTCTGTCACCTTTTGTGTGATGGTTTTTGACCAAAGGCTCCACAGTGGTGTGGTGGTAAGCGCTGCAGCTTCAGAGCAAGAAGGCTGCTGGTTCAAACCTCAGCACGGGCAGTGGGCTGCAGGGTTTTCATGTTCTCCCCGTGTATGCGTGGGTCCTCTCCAGGTACTGCAGCTACCATCTATAAGGCTGATTGGTCATGTCCAGAGTGAGTGTGTGCCTGGTTGTTTGTCTCTCTCTGGTGGACCAGCAAACTGTCCAGGGTGCACCAATTCAACTTTATTTATATAGCACCACTTCATGACTGTGTCATCTCAGGGCGCTTCACATCATATTTGAGCCATATCATCAAATAGCCTAGATAAGGGAAACCATCTAATCTTGACTTCGATGCAATCCCCAGCTTGAGCAAGCATGAGGCGACAGTGGGAAGGAAAACTCCCTTATAAGAGGAAGACAAAACCACCGACAGAACCCGGCTCAGGGAGGGCAGCCATCCACCTTGACAGAGGACAGGAAAGATGAATAACATTTAAACAACATTAACTCTGCAGCATTTATCTAGCAAGACCTGCAGAAAGAGGAGAAATAGGTTAATGATGTCATATATCAATACAAGGAAGATAAGCTCAGTGCATTATGGGATGTCCCCATGACCTCAAAACTAACATATAGCCATTGGCCAGTGATTGGTGGGATGGCTCCATCAGTTCTATATGAACAAAAGCATCTTTGTATGATGGTGCCACTGCCATGCTTCAATGTGAATGTAGTCTTCTTAGGAGATGCAGTTTTTTTTGTGTTTTACAGTTTTTTGTTTACTTTTTTTTTGTTTAATAAATGTTCCTGTAGGAATTGTGTTGGGTTTATCTCTTATATGACCATAACACTGTATATTTTCCATGTTTTGGGGAGATTTGGCAGTTCAATCTTTTGCATACTTTCTCCACCGTGACTATATTCACTGTGTAACATTGTTACTAATGCTTTTTGTGTGCTATTCTCCTGACAGATATCAATACGTTGCCTTTTTCTTTTATTCTTCAAACCTTTTACTATAGCAGACAACCGAGGAAATGTCAGTAAAATCCCAAAAAGATAGCTGAACGGTATTTGTGGTAAATCCTTTCATTGAACTGACCGATAGGCTAGTTTAAAACCGTACACACCAATGCAACCAACTTTTATTTAGTAGTTTTGGTAATTTCTCCCTGTAGATGTGTTTGTTTTGAATGGAAATGATCGATTGTTTGCAATGTTCCCCTCATAACATCACAACAACCTGACATTTTAACAAACCGTGGGCTTTTTTAAATAACCATAGTTAAAAGTTAGCTGAGTAATATTTATGAAATCGTCTTGACTAAATCAATTGGACTTGGTTTATGCAGGCTATCAAATAGTTACAGAGTGTTACAATTTAACTTAGCTTTTAACTACATTCATATTTTATTTGGTGATTTTAAATCTTTGAAAATGTTGAAGGAAACAAGGGAGGAAGCGGACAAGGGGGCGCCGAGGAGGTAAAGTGAATATTGGAATGAGACATCGCTTTGTTCAACAGTAGGAGGGCAGAGAGACAGTTCCTTCGCCTGCTAGAGCTGCTAAATACAATCTACCGAGGCAGACTATTCTCTCTAGCCTTTGTGTATGCGTACTGTAATATATCTTCTGAAGTATTTCTGGATCCGGAGGATTTCAATCAAGGGATGTCAAAGCGAGTGCGAAGCAGAGAGGTCTGCGCTGATTGCAGCGCTCCGGGTACGATGCCAAGCAAGCTAGCGTTAACGTTAGCTACCTAGCTAACTAGTTAGCTTATACTACACAACTTATTGCTACGTGCGGTTAGCTAACCTAGATACCATTAACCAATGTTCATAGCTTGCTATCAGTAAGCGATGTGGCTAATTGTTATAGCGATAGATGTTATGCTTGTAGAAACAGCGACTACATTTAATTCGTATTAACTTGTCCAATTCTGGAATTTGCTTACATGAGATGAGGGATATAAAGTGATGTTCATTAATATTATTTAGACAATTTATGTAGCTCTCTATATTATGATTAAGATTATTTGCTGTAGATACCTTACAGATAGATAAAGTCACACAATGCTTGATTTATTTATGAGTGGGAGAAGTTAAACCCAAACAAGCATCTGTGCGCATATAGGTGTTTTCGTGTGGTTGGAGTAGATAAACGATTGAATTTGAGGCTTGAACAACATTTTCTGTGCGTTGTAGAACCGCGCTGGGCCTCTGTTAACAGGGGTGTGTTGATCTGCGATGAGTGCTGCAGCATCCATCGAGGTCTTGGGCGACACAGCTCTCAAGTCCGACATCTGACTCATTCTCCTTGGCCACCGTCTCAGCTCCAGGTGGGGGAAACAGAAACACAACCCGCAAAAATGCAATCACTCAAATACAAATGAGTGGATTCAATTAAAAAATGGTCATATTTTACTGATATGAAAGGAGAGGTACAGGTATAAACATGTTCTTTGGCTCTTTCATGTGGTTGCTTGTTCTAGATGGTCCAAACATTATATGGTAATGGAGCAAATTCGATATGGGAACATAGTCTGCTTGATCCTTCCTCTTCTGTGAGTGGGAAACGCAAAGCCAACCCGCAGGACAGAGTTCAGTAAGTTTTTAAAATGATATGTCACTGCTGATTTTGTTCTGCTTGTCTGTTTTTATATAAAACTCCTCAGACAACATTGATTTTTCTCGTTAAGGTCAGCGAGAATGTCTGTGTAAGGGTGGGTACCACAACCATGACTCATTTCAGTTCTGTCTCAGTAGGATCAGAGATTTTATTCAGTCAGGCAGAGATGAGAAAATGCACATCAAAATGTAAGGTAAATACCACATGTATGATCTATATCATACTGTGTTCATACATGTTACAAGCTAATGGCATGTAGCGTTGTTTAGACATTTTAAAACATAAGCTAAATCTGCAGTGTAGAGTTGCAGATTCAGAATCGGTGTACCCATTTTTATTTACACAATGTTAAAGAATGTAAAAAATTAAAAATTGTATAAGTGCAGCACACTGTCTGTGGTGTGGCCGTAACAGCCACGATGGCTAAGCTAAACTCCAACCAGCACCCTCAGCATTAAGAGCTAGCATGTTGAAGTAGTTTGGGTTCTATTGGCAGCTTGGAAAGTAATAGAGGTGTGAATGTGCAAACAAACTGATGCAGATTAGGGAGCTAAATCTGGGATGCCTACAAACATAGCTCATTGTTTGCCTCAGATTAACTATATTTATGCGATGACCTAGAGCATGAAGGCATTATGGATAAACACACGCTTCCACTTGTAAAGTAACACTAGCCGAGTAATCGCACAGGGCAAAAAGATGCATGTACAATATATTTTTAGTCTGAATTTTATAGAATCACGAGGAATCTGATCATCCTAAAAATACCTACTTTAAAAACAATAACTATAACGATTATGTTGCAGCAGAGCAGATGTATTCAGATGCCAAACAACAGTCAGGAACTGCAGGATGTTCCACAGAAAGGAGACAACCTTATAAGCAACTCAGGAACTAAAGCATTCATTGCAGTTGGAGGAAACGAGGCTAAAATTAGTTTCTAGAGGAACTGTTTTTGTGTGTTGCTAATAATATAAATGTAAACACGAGTTGCTTCAATAACAAAACAAGGAAGGAATCTAAAAGTGAACAATTAGCCATTTATCCATTTTCTGCCACTGCACCCACCATAGTTGGGTTGTGGCGGCAGGCGAGCTCAGACTTCTCTCTTCCCAGCTACATTTACCAGATTATCTTTGGGGGATCTTGTAATCTGTCTTCTTTGAGGTGTCCTAGCTGAGGGACACCTCCCTGTGGAGGCGTCCTGAGCAATCTCATCTGGTGTCTCTTGATGTGAAGGAGCAGGGACTCTACTCACACTGCTGAGGAAAATGATGTCAACCACTTGTATTTGCAATCTCAGTCCTTCGGTCGCTACCCACAGCTCGTGAACATAGAGGTTAGGAACATTGGAGCTTTGCCTTTTTGCTCAGCTCTTACTGCAGATGCCGCACCGATCTCGCGTGCCATTCTTCCCTCACTCCTGAACGAGACCCTGAGCTCGAACTGCTCTACTTGAGGCAGGACCTCACTTCCGACCCGGACAGGACACCTCACCCTTTTCCGGTTCAGGACCACGGTCTCAGATTTGGAGGTGTTCTTTCTCGTTCCGGCCGCTTCACACGTCATGAGTTGTTGCAGTGAGAGATGGAGCTCGCAACCCGATAAAAGCAACAGAATCGCATCATCTGCAGAAACCAGAGACTCAGTCTTTTGGCCACTAAACTAAACCTCAAAACCTCAACTGCACCTAGAAACTCTGATCTTAAGTTATTTAGAGTCAGAGAGACGAGGCTGCTTTTGTGGAGTTCAATGACAATTAGAGGTTTTAAGTAGCTTTCTTGCTAGTTGTGTGGATTTAATTACAAATAATGGTTGTATTAAGAGTGAAGAGGGTTTAATGTGTCTTTATGGGTTGATTTAAAACAGCAAATATCCATTTGGGTTGTTGATAAATGTGTCAAACATTCAGCTTTGTGGTGGTATGGTCCATATGGACAAATTACATATTGCACTCGCACAAAAGTTTCTATTTATTTGAATCCTAAAAAGCAAATTACATGACAGAATAAGCACCTGAAGTTGAAATAATGATCAAGAGTTTTAATGTCTTTTATTTCACACATGAGCATCTCTGCTATTTTCAGCCCCAACAAGACAGAATTCATCAAAGCAAAGTATCAGATGTTGGCGTATGTCCATCGGATGCCGTGTCGGGAGGATGATAGTGTAACCGCAAAGGACCTCAGCAAGGTGGGAAGTTTTGGTGTTTGCTTTTATGTAGATTGAGCACTGAAATTATTAGCTGTGGAAATAACATCTCATTACAGTTGGTAATTAATACAATATGTCATTTTTATTTAATTCTATCCATTTAAATGAATTATTAAAGAAAAGCAACTGCAGATGATAAACAGAAAGCAATGGTGTCATGAAATTAGGCTAAACTCTGTTTTGCTAGAGCACCGCCATTTCTTTTCCTTCTTTTTAAACCTTCATATCTATTTCCTGTAGATGTCATGAATGTTTTACTGCTGTTTCTATACTGATGGCTATCATTATTCCTGTGACACTCTGCAGTCATATGGTCATGTTTGCATTATGGTGCCTCTCCTTGAGACCTGTAATTAAAGCTGGAATGATGATCTTGGATTTGATCATTTCTGTGTTCGTTATTTGAGGTTATCAGGCCTTTTAAAAGCACGTCAACTTATTTCATAGACATAATGTCACAGTTTGGGTGCGTGGATGTCATGAAGCAAACTCTGGAAGTACTGATCTCGCATTCAAATCCAAACACCTCTTTTCATTTTCTTCTAGCAACTTCACTCCAGTGTTCGGACAGGGAACCTGGAGACCTGCCTCAGACTCCTATCGTTAGGAGCACAGGCCAACTTCTTCCATCCTGTGAGTATTTATTGAAACGTTCATTTAGCCTTGTTTTAAAGTGGCTGTAATAATAACACTGAAGCATCTTTCTCTTTGACACAAGGAGAAAGGAAACACTCCGCTCCACATTGCAGCAAAAGCCGGTCAAGTGCTGCAAGCGGAGCTGTTGGCAGTTTATGGAGCTGATCCTGGAGCTTTGGACTCCAGTGGAAAGACTCCTATGGATTATGCAAGGTAAAGTGTGGCAAACATTTGAAATTGAACATTTTTTTTTCCTTTCTTCGATTATATATGTCAGATAGTTGTTTATATCCTATTTATTTTTCTGTGAGAGAGTGAACAACGGAGATATTCTGTTTGAGGCACTGAAGTATGTTGTTTTTACATTTAGCCAACTTTACAGACACCTTCTGTCCCTAATGTGTCCATTGAGCTCTGTGGATAATACATTACATTAAAATCTATAATAAACTTGCAACATTTTTACATTTTGACACTGAAGTTGTGCAGCTGCAAGCATGTCAGCAGACAGTGCACTGTGCAACAGGAAATGATAAATGTCCTTTAAAGATTGAGACATGCATGTATTCTATTTATACAGAAATGTGCAAGTGGAACAGTGGTTCCCTTTCTACAGAGTCACAGAAAGGATGTAGAGAAAATGGTGGATGTGTCTCGGTTAGTAACGCAACTCATAAATGAACATAAAGACAGACCCAAGCTTTATCAAGTCCTTGTCTTTACTAGTTTAGAAGAAACTGAACTGATGACCAAATAGATTACAAGGCTTAGTAATTATTGTTCTCTAGTTGTGGATAAAACCAGTATTAAATGGCTACAGTGCTTTCTGCATGGTTGGTTAACATTAGCTATAAAAAGACTAGACCAACCTCTGCTTCCTGTAAAACCTCATTGAGCCGACTCGGCGACATGTTTTAGCACCATTTTAGCAAAATGATGTTTGTGAAACGTTTTTTTTCCAGACAAGCTGGACACCAGGAGCTGGCAGAGAGGCTGGTGGAGATTCAGTATGAACTCACTGACAGGTTAACATTTTACCTCTGCGGTAGAAGACCTGGTAAGGGCTGTGGATAAAAAAAAAAGCTGGTGTGGTGTGTGTCCTTTGTGGAAATCATTGTCATTTTCTTGTTATAGATCACAGAAATGGCCAACATTTCATAATTCCTCAGATGGCAGACAGGTATTATTATTATTATTATTTTTATGTTTTTGTACCTAATCTAAAGCCTTGCAGTGAATAAAAAAGGCTACTAAAAGAAACAACTTCATCCTAGGCAGTAAAAGATTAGTGTAATTGTAAAACGTTACATTTATTTTATAGTTACATTTCTGTTTTTTCTGCTGCTTCTTTGGATGGATAAGAAATAAGTAAGTATCTTTGTTACTTTTGTCTCTTGTTGACTGTTTTAATCAGGAAAAGTTGTATTCTTATTGTTTTAAACCATAGCAGTCTGGATTTGTCAGAGTTTGCAAAGGCTGCAAAGAAGAAACTTCAGTCGGTGAGCACTTTATTTACGTATTTTTGTGGCTTTTAGTATTTTTCTGTCATTCACTTGCTATTGATCTGTTCTTATTGGAACATTAATCCAGCTTTATGTTTTGTAGTTAAGTAACCATCAGTTTGAAGAACTCGCCATGGATGTTTATGATGAAGTGGACAGAAGGGAAACGGATGCAGGTTTGTATTGATAAATAACTGAATAAAGCTGTATCTAAACATTTAATTTCTTCTTAATTTTGCGTAATATTTCTCCCTTTAACAGTGTGGTTGGCCACTCAGAACCACAGCACACTTGTGACAGATACCACAGTTGTGCCTTTTCTGCCTGTTAATCCCGAGTACTCGTCTACCAGAAACCAGGTAACTGGTCTATCTCTCTATTAAACCTTATTTTGCTGCAGAAACTATAAAAGCTATTGATTAATTAATCAGCTGTGGTATTTTATGCATTTGCTCTTTAGGGTCGTCAAAAACTGGCCAGGTTTAGCGCTCATGAATTTGCCACCCTGGTTATTGATATTTTAACAGATGCTAAGCGACGGCAGTGGGGTAATTCCTGCGAGAGTCTAAAAGGTATCAAGTGTTTTACTTAAGCACATCTTAAATTCCTTTTGCTGCTGGAAGCATCAGTTATCTTTTGCTTGTACTGGTTGTTGTCATTATTACATAAACAAGGTAATCTGGTTTGGTTGTTGCAAATGAGACACATAAGGTATGTTTCATTTAAGTAAAGGGGACATCAGGTATCATTAACTTTTAGCACAGATCATTCCAACCTTTTTTTTGCACATATTTGCAGGTTGTAAGTAGTAAATAGAAGGAATGGTTCATTAGTTTTGGATCCATTCAATAAAAACAATGACTTGTCAATATTTTCAAGCATGTTTGATCCATACCCCTTTAATCTTTTGGGCTGCCATCAGAGAATGTTGAGCTGATCCTTCAAGGAATAAACAGCCGCCATAACAGCGAGAGCCAGGACAACGACCAGCCGGATTACGACAGTGTGGCATCAGATGAAGATCCAGTGCAAGAAGCCATTTGTGGGGACAGCTGCAATGATGGAAGGACCAAGGTTAATCTGCTAAGGAACTTATTTTAGTAAGCATTGCGTTAGTGGTTTTTTTATTAATCAAATTTATCCTATTCTGTTGTTTTTCCCCCCTTTTCTCCTCCTGCAGAGCTCGGAGTCCTCTGACCTGTCTGATGGACCAATCACAGTACAGGAGTTTATGGAGGTGAAGAGTGCCCTAACTGCATCCGAAGCTAAGATACAACAGCTCCTCAAAGTCAACTGTCATCTGAGTGAGGAGCTGCGGTTGATGCAGAGCAAGGTCAGTAAACATGCAGGTAGCTGAGGGGCATATTGGAAATTTACTGCTGATTTTCTTGTTTTGAAATAATGCCCCTCGTATGTGCTATAAGGTATCTGTGGCTTTGATGTTTAAGATAAGATTATTGCAATCGTGTGTTAAATGTTTTGCATCTATGTCCTCTGATGTATATTTTGATTTGGCTAATTGCTCATTTTATTTTGTAATGGTATTTTTGTTATATTATTTAAATAGTTTAATCATGCCGTGCTGAGAAAACACCAAACCACAAAAGCAAAACTGAAGTTGAATTGCAACAGGTGCCACAGTGATGGAAACTAATGCTGATTAAGTTCCTTATCTTGCTTACTTTAGACTAAATAAACCTGCTTCTGTTTAAGTTGATAAGTTGTGACTACCAGTGCAATAGCTGCCTTGAAAAGCAGAGAAATTCTTGATCAAGCCAATTTAACAGAATGAATTCAGAAAGAGAGAACTAGTTAACGTTGATCTTTTTTTTATATAAACCAGGCAGATTCAGGCAAACTCCTTAGTAATATGTCACACGGACCTCTTCACAAATGGTTACCACAAACGACATATGATTCAGTATCACAAGAATTACACAGTCATCAGTTATAAACAACTTAAATGTAGCTGTAATCAGTGGATGAATGTGGTGCATCATTGGGTTTATGAATGCAAGCATTCAGCAGGACAGAAATGCCACTGAATTAGATCCCTGCCACCAGCATGTGAGAAATGCCATCTCACGTCGCTTCTCCCAGTCAGTCCTGTCTTAGTGCTTCCCAGCTGGTATCCTGAAGCACTCCCGGTAATGATACATCATGTATTATACACTATCCCTTAAAGATAAATGAACATTTACCGTCTGAGTTATGTTGGGTTAACTACCCACTACAAAGGCAAAGGGGGCATGGTTTTTCCTAAATGCTTAACTATTTAAACTGTGCACTGTCTCCTCCTGCTGGTGTTATTGATTCTAGAACCGAGAACCCCAAAAATATAAATACAGTAAATAAAAGAAAAAATAATTTAACAAAATAAATAAAAAGAACCCTTTACATACTCTATATTTAATGTGTTGTTTTTTTATCTTATGTTGTAAATAATACACTAAACAACTTGAATCACATTAGATATAATGAATAAGGAAAAGTCATGTAATAAAGGAGGGACGGGGTGTTTTTACAGTTAATGCATGGGCCTGGTCTTACATAAACGGGTTGAGTGTCCAGTTTTCAACTGGAGCTATTGATGGGTCTGGTTTGCTTATCGTTCTACATTTGGGTGGGTTTGGGTTGTTAAAATGGGACCCATGCAGGACTTTGGTTTTGGGGTATAAGCAATATTTTCTGAATGCATGCAGTTGATTTTGCTTTCCTACCCAAACAGTAATCTGCATCACTTTCTTCTTTTTGTTGGTACTAATAGCATTTTGAATAGACACATAGATCTGTTTGGAAGTGAACTGAGAGCCTCAGCTTTGACGCGGTTTGCACCAGAGAGCGATTGGTTTTCATACTTCATCAAATGAATCGTACTATATTCAGAAGTGGACCGTGGTCAGTTTAAAGCGAACCAAGCGGCAGCAGTGTGAACGTGCCCTGACTTCCTGTCACAGGAAGCTGAAGAGATCGCATTTATTTTGTTCTTGCTGCTTCTGAGGGCATTTAGAATAAATAAGGACAACAACCTTCGTGACAAATTCTCAGAGTTAAAATCAACACACAGTGTCAGCCTTTCTTTTGTCAGGAAACAAACCTTTTTGTTGTGAGAAAAATCGTGAAGGGAGACCAAAAACAGAACAGAGATAAAGGGAAGTCCACCTAACAGAAGTGCCTTTTTTTGAGTGGGTTATCTGTGCTTTTCTCTATTATGTCTAGCAGAGTTTTTGTGAGCAGGCCCCCCAGTTTGGGTTGAGTTTAAAGTTGTTTTGTTGTCCACAGCTGAGCTCCCTTCAGACTGAAAACACAACACTGCGATGGCAAACCCCCAGTGGACAGCAGCACCCCCAGGGGCCCTATGGTCGACATCCAACCCGGGGAGGTCGCGCCATGTCCATGTATGAGACAAGCTCTACTCCAAAGCAGTTCTCCCACAGAGTGGAAACTGTTCCCCATGACGACGGAGTCGTTTTACAACCCTTCCCGACCAACGTAAGCAAAGAAGCAGCCGTGTCCCCGCTCATGAATGTTCAAAACGATGGTGTCTGGCTTGGGGCTGGTGATGCGTTTGTTTGTTTTTTTTAATTTATTCATTCAATCATTTACTGCATCTCAGTAGAGTATGCTCAACTTGATTTGACCCCTTTCTAGATTGGTAGGGGTCCTTTGGGGACAGCTGCATCCTCCCTTCCTACATTCCCCTCTCCCCTCTCCTGGTCGTGGGATGAGAGATCTCGAAGGGTTAAGTACTGAACGTCCCCTTGGTTCAGATGAATCCTCAGGGGATGGTGAAAACTATCCTCCTGCTTGACCCCCTAGCCTTCTCTCTCCTGACCTGCGTCTTTAAATTGCTTTTTCGCATTATCACCTGCCTGCATGCATGCACTGAAGTGCCTCTGCTACAGTTCAGTTATCTGAAAAACATCAGCTTGTTTCAAATAAACATCAGGAGTGGTGATGAAATCTTCTACAAGAGCTGCTTGTCCAGGCTGCAGCAGTGTCCAACACCCATGAAAGTTTGAATGGCTCATCACAACATGCTTATAAGATGGACACTGATCAGAGAATCCTCTGCTACCATCAGGATTTTTTTCTTTTTGTTGCATCTACTAATCGCATCCATTGCACTATAAATGTCTTAATGTCTGATTACGTGCAACTTCTTCCTCTGCAATTTACCGTAAAATGAAATGTCTTATTCAGACTGGCATGATTCTAATTCAAATGTGCCTTTATTTTCTCTGTTTGTTTTGATTAGATATAGTGTTTGATAGACACTGACTCACTTTTCCTTGCAGGGATGCAGCCTCGGAGGGCAGGGTACAATGCTAGAGAATGACTATAACACGACACCCAACCACTCCGAACTGGAGGAAACTGGGTAAGCAAGAATGTTTTTGGTAACTTAGTACATTGCGTATGCAGAAATAGTGCTGTCTGGAAATGATTTTAAAACTGATACTGAATCAGATGTTCTGAGCAGTACTGGGGCATTTTTCTTTCAGTCTGAAGCAATGTATCATGCATCATAACACATGTTAGGATGCAGTAATTCAGTCGTTTACTCAACCTCCCCAAAGATGACTAACAGTTGTCTCATAGTATTTCTTGGAACACTTGGTTCAATATTATGAATCCTACCTCATTAGACAATCAAATATTTATGAAGAAGGTTGCATTTATTTTAAATACACTTAAAGTCAAGCTAAAGGTTAAAGAAAACCAAAACATGGGCTGCACAGTGGTGCAGTTGGTTAGCACTCTGGCCTCACAGCAAGAAGGTTGCTGGTTCGAGCCTCAGCTGCGGGGAGGTCTGAACAGTGGCCTTTCTGTATGGAGTTTGCATGTTTTCTGTGGGTACTCTGGCTTCCTCCCACTGTCCAAAGACACAAATGTTAGGTTAATTGGTCATTCTAAATTGTCCATAGGAATGAATGTGTAGTGAATGGTTGCCTGTCTCAGTGTATTGGGTCTGAGATGGACTGGCGACCTGCCCAGAGTTTACCCCGCCTCTCGCCCGCATGATTGCTGGCTCCAGCTTCCCCCTCAACCCTTAATTGGATTAAGTGGGTTAAGAAAATGACTGACTGGCTTAATTGAATAAAGCAGGGACATTGAGCATGTTTTTGACTAACCCTTTAGTTTGCTGAACTATATAGTTGTATCTGGGCCATTACCAGCCAGTATAAACTGTGGTAAACGGTTTCTCAATACTTTACCCAGCAACACTTTAATTCACCAAAAATCCATGATGTCGATGTACTGCAGGTCAGGGCTCTGGTTCTGGCTCCGATTCTTTCATGCCCATTTGTGAATTATGTGTTCCACAAGGTTCAGTCAGTATCATTATCATGCTAAATTAAAAAATATCTACTTCAGTGACTTCATGCTTTCAAGAAATGTTTCTTTTTTTTTTTTATTCATTCTTCAATACTTACACCAGTTTAAGAAAAAACCTTTGTTTTTTCTCTCAATATGTAGAAGCCCTTTTAGAGCCTCTGAAGCAGCAGAGCCAATAGAGGAAGGTGAAGACAATGCCACCCTGCCGTGCACTGAGGATGTCATTTGTAAGACAGAGCAAATCACAAAGAACATACAGGAGCTTCTGAGAGCTGCCCAGGAGACCAAACATGAAAGGTATGGGTTCATTTTATCATGTCCTTAA
>JBAMHV010000020.1:11657138-11677369 GCA_037177535.1 Pseudomugil gertrudae | reverse complement strand
TGTGAAGTAATATTTTCAGAGCCACACACACTTTGCGGATAGATCTACACACTGTTTTATATTCTCTGCATCTCCCATATTGTATAAAAAACTACCATTTGCCAGGAAATGTAGCGCCACACAGAGGATTTGCTCCGACGTTAAAGCGTGTGCGCGTTTTGTTATATTGCTGATGTACCGCTTGATGAGAGCAGGATTATATTTTAAAGACTGGAGTGAAAAACGGTAACGCTCCAATAGATGCGTTTCCAGGAATGAAAAAACGTCTAATCGGGGCCTAATCATAATCTTGCGGCGAATGCCCAACTCCGTGTGAGGACGTACAGCCTCTTCGTCAATAAACGGACATGCCATGTTCGCAAAAGATGAGACTGACAAAGCGAGTGGGATTTAGATTCATGGAAATTAGGCGCACATACTTCTGAAAGAGGGAGGAGACTGAGATAAACTCAGGGTTTCAAGCACAAAACTTGCTCCTGACCAGGTTAGGTTCAGAGACACTGTTACCATAGCAACTGACTCAGAGTTAAACTTAACCTTCTTTGTGAAACAGGGTGGAGTTCACTCTCCTACTCTGGTTTACTTGAACCCGCTTCCTGAAACCAAAAACCCTGAGTTGGCCTCATTTCAGGGTTAACTAACTCAGAGTTTTCAATAAACCTGCTTTGTGAAACGGACCCCAGGATTCCCTTCCCTGTCTCCTGGAAACCATGGGGCTAGGAATAAAGTGCATTATACAGCTGATGGAAAACAAACACCACATGACCACATTTTCCCCACTGACTTGCCAAATCCACAGTGATTAAGTGGTTTTGTGTATTTATTTCCTGTTTCTTCCACAGCATCACTAAAGCAATTGATTTTCACTTTTTTTGTTCATGAGAAATAATTTCCCTCATTTATTTATTTATTATGACTTGAATGTAATCATGAGTAAAATATACTGTCATTTAAATAAACAGTGTCCATCATCCACCTGTGTTAATAAGCAAAAACAGTGTTTCTAAGATGCTATGAGCTGTATTTGTTCTGGGATGTTGCCTGCCAAATTTATGTTTTCACACCTTATATTTGTTCCTCTAAAGTATCTAAAGTTAGATATAACAGGCAGGTTGACATCCCTGACATTGATTATACAGCTATGTGTACATGAATAATAGCTGGTGTTTACCTTGAAACATCAACAACTGCATTGCTTAATATCTTAACATCATAACGCTCCAACTGATTGTATCAACTGCTCCCGAAGGCTGTGTCATCACTGTTTTGTGGTAAAATCAAGGAAAAGATAACTAAACATTGTGGCTTTGACTGTGCATTACTGTACATACATTTTCTATTCAGAGATGCAGATCAAGGTATGCTGGACTAAAACGTTATACAACAGTAACACATTTAAATGAAGTAGTCTGCTTTTTGTCATCTGCATTGGTGTTACAGGAAGTGTTACTACAATTGAGTTCTTTTTATTAGATAAAAAGCATTAGGTGGATTAAGATTGCTATTTCCATGCACAGGAAATCAAGTGTTTGAACCCACATTCAACCTTTTGGTTCCATCTTCCACAGCTTTCTGCCTTGCTCTGAAAAGATCTGCATAGCTGTGACAGAGATGGCCACCCTGTTTCCCAAGGTAAGTGCCCCAAGTGTCCCTCTTCCAAGAAATAAACAGATTTGTTGTTTTTGAAAACATCATATGATAATAAAAATTCATTCTAAATGAGTGTTCAGCATCTATAAGATTACTTTGATATTTACTCCCACTGACAACCACTCAGTGCTTATGTATCTACAGTCAGCAATAAATGTTGACTTACGGCCGTCCTGTGCCTCTTGTCAATCCATCATCCTCTCTCCCAACAGAGGCCGTCCTCAGAGACAGTACGAAGTTCTCTCTATCTGCTGACCTCCAGTGCCAGCCGGCTGCATGGAGAGTGTCAGAAGGTTGCAGGACACAATTCTTGCCCTCCAGACATCCAGCTTGTCACTCAGCAGGTCATTCAGTGTGCCTATGACATTGCCAAAGCTGCCAAGCAACTGGTTACTGTGACAACCAAAGAAAACAACAACTAACAAAAACCAAAGACATTTCATATGCACCCCGTGTATATTTTCTGCATTATATTGCAACGTTTTGCATCATAATCAGTGTTTGATTGGTTTGTTTAATGATAGTAAATTGTAAGTATTTACATACATTCCTTGCGATGGGGGGAAAACGAACATGTGATAATTATGGATCAATCAAAAGCTTTTCTTTGTGTTTTTGGTCATACAGATACAAACGGAACCATTCTGAAAAACATAAATCCTCTTACCATTTTTACCTCACAGATGTAAGACCACTTAATTTCTAAATGTGCAATGTCAAGTACGTGTGTGTAGCCTATTAATATTTTTCACATAAGTTCCACAGAGCTTTTGATATAGTTGTTTGTCTCATTATACTGGCATCAGAGGTCATCAATTGTGCTCCCTGGAGTCTGTTTCTTGCATAGTTAGACTGATCAGGGCCAAAACATCTCAGACCAACAACAATCGCAATACATAAACTTTCTGTTCTCCGGTGACTTTGGCTTGTTTTCCGTTTTAATTCTTTAAACGGCGATAGTGGTATTGTAGTCCTGAATCATTGTGATGCAGCGTGGTTAAAACCCATGTCTGTTTAAACTGATGATTAAAAACAGCTTGAGTGTGTTGAGTGTCATGTTAGACTAGCAGGGATGAGCATGTCACTCTAGCAGGCGATTCACTCAGCTTTGTTCATCCACAAGTCAAAGTTGTGGCTAAAAGTAAAGGATCATTTGTTTTTAGAGTTATAATATTACAGCCATAGTTATGGTGTGTGTATGTGTGTGAGTGGGCAAAGTTTTCCACAAAAATGGTCTCATCAGCCTGTGAATTCCACTTTAAACGGATTCTAATAGCGTTATGCAAATATGTAAAATATATGTATTCATACAATTCTTTATCAGATTAACCCAAATGCTATTCTATTTATAAACTGTATGTCATACCTCTAAAACAAATATCAGTGTTTATTTTCATAAGCTTTGGTTTAACACAATGCTTCTCACAGGCTAATGTTAGTCCTCAGGTTTGGGACATCTCAGCTGGCAACTTGTTAACTGTGTATTTGTTGTGATGCTGTAATTCCAGTGTAATTTTTTTTTCATGCTTCCTGTGGTCAAATGCATACCGCTATGGTTTACAGCCAATGATACAATAACTGTGCCCTACGTGTTCCTGTGGTAGATCAGTATTGTGAGCTTGATGAGTTTGAACCAGAGGTGGAACAAGAATTTGCATCACAGCCACAGTTACATTATTATTTCTCAGGTTGAAATAATACTAGTGAAAGATGGAATGTATTAAAAGCAAATGACCATATATAATAAAATCAGATTATTGGTGGTGTTAAATTATTTTCAGTAAATATGTTTCCGGCAACAAAAATATAAACGGACGTTTAGGCAGAGTATGTAAAAATGTAATCAAGCATTTATACTAATGAAATGCTTATTATTGTAAATCATTTGGTCTGTTTTACTTTTGATCCAGTTGAAATTTTTATACAGGTTTTTAAATGTTGACCCACCTTATGGCCTGATGTATCGTATGGGGTATAGTCTCTGAGATATTTTGCATCACTTTATGGTAGAAACTTTACTCAAAACTCTGTTGCTCACCACATGATACTGGTCTCCTGCACCCTGGGGAATAGCAGAAAGCAGAAGATTACACTATAATAATTTTTATTACTATTCCTATGTAATGAATTTCTAATTCAGGCAATAAGGAGTGAAATCCATGCTATTTTCTAAAAAGATAGTTAACCATCAATGATCCGCTAAATGTTCTGGTACAATGACAGCTTGTCTTCATCCCCCCTGTTCACATTTCAGACTTGGGTCACATATAAGTATAACCATCAATTGGGTTTAGTTTCAGTAAATGATGTGAGATTAAGGAATGCTGCTGAGATGTTGTACATTAATGATCTGTCAGCTTATTACATTTACACTCAAACCCTAGCCTCATGCATTTATATCAGATCACTCTTAACACACATGTATTACACTTTAAAAAACTGTAAAGCTACTTGGTATTTTTATATAATATGATTATGTAATCCCCAAAAAATATAGTCATATTTTCTCCCGATCATTCCGGTTGCTTAGAGTTTGTGCTTATTCGGTTTCTTCCACCCTGGTGTCAAACCTGACATGTGTATCTCACCGCTGCCTCTGTGGTTCAAAACAACCCTGCCTTAGGTGAAAGGAAAATAAAGTATAATTAATAACCTAACGTACTTGTTGTGTTTTTAATGCTTCGTTGCGCGTTGTTAGCGCGTCTGTGTCTTATTTCCCACCTGTTAGAGAGGAGCGACATTGATAGGAGGTGCTGGTCGCTTCTCCACCCATCTGACGAGACAGTTCCGGGTTCTCTAGCCGAGAGCTGCAGCTCGCGACCACTGATCTGTTAGGCGCTCACGAGCAAGCACCATGTCTCTTTTATTAGATAATCAATTTAAGGAACTTCCTCCTGACAAGTCGATCGACACGAAGACGTTTCTGGACAACGTTTCTCATCTTCCTCCTTTCTTTGGTGAGTATTAGCTGAACTCTGCACAACACGCATCAGGTGACCTGACGAGACGGCGCCGCTGCGCTCGCGCTGCCATGCCTCTTACTTGGCAGACCTGTTCTCCTTCCTGGTGGCTTTTATTGTATGAGTTGATACTTGTCCGACATGGCTGAAACTGCCTTTCAGGTGGGGGGGATTTCACACACCAGACATGGTGCTGGTGGGTCACGGGGACGATTCGGAGCCAGCTGCGTCCATAGAGAAACTCTTTGTTTACACATTGGATAAGGCGCACATTGACCTCGTTGTGACTTTCCTCAGATTATGCATTCACTGCCTCCCCCCTTTATTTATTTATTTTTTAAAGGAGTTTTAAATGGCCTTCTCATCCTCTCTTATCCAGGGACATGTGCCACGAAGTCATTCATTTTTTATTACTGTGTCTCAAATGTCTGTTTCTCTTACAGACTGCTTGGGATCAAAAATATTTACAGTCATCAAATCAGACATTAATGGCAATATAACGGTGAGATACAGATCTGTTTCTGCGTTTTTATGCATTTCTATTACTGCTATGGATTCAAATCCATGTTTGGGGAGGGGTTAGTGGTGCAACTTCTTCATGCAAACTTAAAACAAGTGTGTTTTATGGTTTTTTTTCCTTTTTCAGAAAATAAGAGCAGTTTATGTAAAGGATCCTGCAAAGTATACCACCTTGCAGGACATCCTGGAGGCAGAGCGAGAAGCACATGGAGCAGAATGGCCCAAAGTTGGAGCAACATTAGCCCTGATGTGGCTCAAGAGGTGAGCACCCTGAAAGGTTTGAGCTGAAATGGTTATGTTTTGTTTTTTTGAAGCTACTGACATACAGCAAACATTATTTTCTAAATACCTGGCGTTTCCTGCAGGGGTCTCCGTTTCATACAGGTCCTATTGCAAAGTTTGGCTGATGGAGAAAGAGATGAGAACAATCCCAATTACATACGAGTCAATGTCACCAAAGCCTATGAACAGGCACTGAAGAGATACCATGGCTGGATTGTCCAAAAGATTTTCAATGTAAGAAAAATATACATAAGAGAAAAGTTTCTAACTCATATGAAGCTCTGGATTTTAGCGTAAATATGAAAATGTATGTTCTGCTATTTTTATTTTAGATGGAATGTCATTCCTAAATTTCCACATTTCTGCATTTATTAGTTTGTCTTGTAAACTTAAACAAACCTGTAGCTTTTTATTTTTAATTAATAGTAACCAAATAGTATAATTAGTATAATACCCATCATTATGGAATAATTACCTTGAAAATAACTAGGAAAACTCTCCAAAATGTTGAAGTATGTATGAATTTGATCTGATTGAAGGTATGCATTAGTCCAGCTAGACCATTGTTTAGCTTGAAGATCCAGAGTGACCTATAGCCAGGCAGACCAAAGATTTTTGAACTTTAAAATGTCAGCAGCATCTTCTCTTCATGATCTTATTAATCCAAAACAGCTTCCGTTATCAGCTTTGCATACCGTCGTGGATAAACTAGATTTGTGTTTAGGCTGAATGCATCTCTTTGTACTACAACAATGTGCATCTTACCCATACACAATACGAAGTGGCAGCAGAGCTGAATCCTTGAGACCAAGGCCAACATGAATACATGTTATTTTCCATGATCATATCAGTCTTCTTCTTTAGAACTATGTGTACAAAAACATAACAGAATTTCAGGAAGGCGGTCTATATGTTTTTGTGAACACTTTTAACTATTTCTGTATGTCACCTTTTAGACTATCTACCTGTTCCTGCTTCTGAATAAGTATTTATATTTCACTTTTGACCTCCTCCAGGCAGCGTTACTTGCAGCTCCCTACAGATCAAACTTCCTCAAGGCACTGTCTAAAGGAGAGGAAGTGAAAGAGGAGGACTGTCTGGCAAACGTGCGTCATTTCCTGGTAAATTACACCGCCACTGTGGATGCCATCTATGAGATGTATGCAAATCTGAATGCAGAACTGGATTACACAGTTTGATGTAACTGCACATGGCTGGACTGGAGATGCAGGAGGCATCTGTCTTGGGTGAGGAGCAAAATCCAGGTTTTTAACTGTTTTTTTGATTAAACTGTTTTATTTCTTCTTCGGTTTGCTATTTATTGCTTTGATTATGCCTTCCTGAATATTATATCTTTAGATCTGGTTTTAAATTTATGCTAATGCCTAATTTTAAAGAAATATTGTTGCTGGAATAGCTTTGTTCCTCTATTTAATTCAAAGTAATTGAAGTGAACTGTTCTAAACTGGGACTATGTACCTGCAGGGTGTTACTTCTTTATGTACAGAGATTTTTATCATGACAGAAATAATACACTGTAATTATAGTAAATAATGGAAGAGATTTCTTACATTCCCAACGTCTCTGCTTTCTGAGCCCCCCAGTTACCTTCACTGTCCTGATTTTTTTTCTTTATGCAATATAACAACACTGTGCCTTAGTGTGGTTTAATTCAAAGCAGAATCATTTTACAGAAGGCCGCACATTTATGCATGTCATATTCTACCTTTCTGTTTTTCTCTCCAGGTATTTCTACCTATGTGGGTCTTTTAGTTTAATATGAACAATAAGTTGTGCCGTATTGTTTGTTGTATGCTGTGGCCCATTTGTTTGATATAATCCATTACAAAGCATCATCTTTTCAGGGCATTTATTCATTTTAAAAGAAGCTGTAATGTGTAAAATGTAATGTATGAATTTTATTTAATCACATTTGTTTAAATTTGTTGTTAATTTGAACCTTTTAGGCAGAAAAATAAAATCTCAGTTCAAACAACATCCACTAGGTGGCAATATTTACTTATTTTGTTTCTATTTAAATTTATTTATATGAATAATATTGTAATTTGGGGAAATATTGTAATAGTAATTCCAGCTTATGTTTTGGTTTTCACATATTTATGAATAGTACTTTACAAAAATAACTGCAAATAAATTGCTGGTTTTTGTTTTTATATAGACAATGACATTGAAGTGAAATCTTTCATCCACATGTGTGCTAATTTTCCACATCAACCATCCTCTTCTTCTGCCCACTCTTGCTTATCTGAAGTGTGTCCCAGAGGCTGGACTAGCTCCGGTTCCTCTCCCAGAGGGGCCTGAGCTAATCGTCTCTGAGAAAGACGAACATGTCTGTAATCCTGGAGGTATATCAGCAGTCGTGCCTGATAGGAAGGCAAAACACAACCGACTAAAGAACGCAACTTATTTGCAACAATAGTTCAATGACAAAGCCACTGACCTTTCAGGCTGGCATATTTCTTATCTAAAATTAGGTCATCAATGAGTATTGCCGTTTTACTTTCAACTGTCCTTCGAATCTACAGCCATTATTTATGCCATTTGTTTATAATAAGCTGCTTAAACTAGCTGTGCTTTTTATGTGTATGCTGATCCAGCATCCAATTTATGGAAAATAAGCAACATAAAGAGTGCAGCCAGACACATAAATGAAGATTTGCAATTCAGAAGCAGGATAACAGTCGGCCCATTTCTAAAATAACAATATTCTTACAGGAACATGTAGCATCTCAAGGAAAAGGCCTGCACATTTTCATTTACATATGTACTTTGAAGTATTCTATGGCTCCTGCCTCAAGCACTGCCCATCCATCTGCTCTAACATAATTCACAGTGATAAGAAAATTAGCACTTTCAGCTTGCATCATTTATAAAGGAACACGTCCAATGTGTTTCAGCCAAGGATTGCCTCACATCACATTACAGAGCTGAAATCTTTGGTGAAAAGATGAATGTTACCACAATGATGAAAAAGAAGGACTTGCCTGGTGGTTAAGCTTTAAATCCCTCTGCAATAAAAAAAAAAATCTGCTTTCCAAAACTACTTTATCATTCATGCATATAAGGCAGCATGTTTGCCACCCAATAAATCTGAATGCATACTAACACAGCGTACGCTAGGTTTAGAAAATTTAATTTACTTGACAATCCTTATTAGAAGAGACTCAAAACCCGGAGGGAGACTAAGGTCGTACATTGCAAAAAGTAGTTTTTTCAGTCACAAAATTCATGGAAAGAGCTCACATGTTCATATATAATAATTGCACTTTATAATTATAGACAGTCTGCCATATAACTCACCAGGCTGACATAAATAAATAGCATTACAGAACCATTGCAGACACACACAGTACTACTCAGTCACACATCTCAAACCATCAGATAATATAGCCCTACATAGAAGACACTAAGATTCAGGCTTCCTCCTCTCAACATGGTACTCTATTACACGAATCTCGTGAAGCAGTCACCTTCCAGAGAATATCCATATTTCATTCAAGAGAAATGAGATTTAAAAATGTTTTTAAAAAAACACACACACAAGCAGAGGGCACATTGTGCTTGGCCGGTGTTGATTTGGATATGCGATAGTCCAAACAATCTGAGCTTAGCGTGATGACACGAGATCAGTTATGATGTTAAAACACACTACAGGAAAAAAAAAAAATCACATTTATATGTAATATTACGGTGGCCACGAGTGGCACATCATGATGAAGAAGCTGGAGGATGCCAGTTACGTGGGAGAAACACAAACTCAAAGCGATCAACTACCAAAAGTTCAGCGTAAAGTAGCATTTCTACTCAAACTGCTGAAAAAAATATACAACAGATGCAAAAAAAAAATAATTACCAAGGGTCTTTGTCAGTTTTTTGACAGGCTCCTCCTTAACCAGTTCAGTTCTGTGGTTTTTATGGGGTTTTTTTGTAAAGACCTACAAAAATCACTTATAAAATATACAGCAAATATTCAAATACAAGTGCAATCAGATGCTCAGCTTCAGTGTTAAATCAACAGCGGTCATGTTCAGCGGCCATTAAAGATATAAAAATAAAACGTGAAGAGTCCAGAGCATTAACCTTCATCTCAAGTCATGATTATCGTTTACCTTTCCCAGGCATACAAACACAAAGCCTAAAAATACATGCACAAACTAAAAAGGCATATCCTTCTCATAGATGTCTAAATGGAAACTTCCATTGTCTAGAAAAAGTTGGTCTTCCCAGCGTCCTGCAGCGAGGTTGCACCTCGTCTTATCTGTAGACGGGTAGCTGAATGTGGGCTTGCTGCTGGTGCTCCAGCTGCTGAGGCATCCCCATGGCTTCATATCCATGGCCCAGCATGCACTCTTTGATGCAAGGAGGATGGATCTCACTGATGAGGCACTCCAAAGACTGCAGGCTGCTGCTGAGGACTGCAGCGTGGCACAGGCTGAAACTAGGGAGCCCACAGGAGAGATTTTGGTCTGTGCTGTAAGCCTGGGTGTGAGGAGGAAGAGGAGGAGGAGGAAGAGGGCGGTGGAGCTGTGGCTGGTGGTGGTTTGGGTGGAGATGGGGGTGATCTCTAGGCCTGGCTGTACAGGTACCCGGTGCCAACGCCTGAGAGGTATAACAGTCGCTGTGAGGGTTGTCCCAAAGAGGAAAGTACTGTCCAATCATCCGCTCCCCTTGCATGGCAGTGTGACTGATGGAGGAGCTGTTGAGTCGCTCCATATTTGCAGGGTGGTGTCTATACGACAGCTGTGAGGAGCATGGTAAAGGAAGGCGGGTTTCAGGAGACTGGCCAACCCCAGCGTCTGCTCCTCTGTGCCCCTGAGAGCTGTTACTTACACTGTACATCCTCACTGCGCCCTGCTGATAGGGCTGCTGCTGAATTTGAGCTTTGTGCTGCCACACCGAGTAGTCTCCTCTCTCTAAGTATCCAGCTTTGGCTGTGTCTGCACTCTGTGTAGGTAGCACTGCCCCCGCAAAGGCCAGACTGCTCTGGGGCGGCACTCCCAGAACGAAATCTGAATCTGAATGCGCCACCGCAGCCACAGCCTGCAGCGAGGGGCTGGCTCGAGCCTCTCCCCCCAGCTGCACGGCCTGGCTGTGAGGAACCCTGCTCATCTGCCTCATCAGGCTTTGAACCTCTGCCAGCTCAGACTGGGGGGCCAGGCTCTGATCTCCAGAGGCCATTCCTGCGGTAGAACAAAGAGTTTCAATAGGTACATCAGGGGGTTTACATGAGCTTATATGATAGGCCTTATGCCCATGTCTGACCGTGTAGCCATTATTCACAGGATTATATGGTGCCACAGAAGTCTGGGAGTTTATGTGTTTAGTCCTCTTGCCCTCTGAGGTTTTCACAACACCTTTAACCACCACAGAAGCTTTGACAATGGCTAGTAAACCTTGGTATCCTCCAGAGTGTGGATGTGAGTATGGGCTGCAGTGTTGGCCCGTGGTGTCTAAGCCATTGACAGTCTTGTTAAGCTGTTTATGCTGTGGCACACGCACATCAGACGGAAAGATTTTGATGGACAGTGGGCTGTTGGCAGTTTTCTGGGCAAAAGCATCCAACTCTGCGGGAGATGGATACCGAGGAACCATGGAGGATGATTCGCCTGAGAAGAAAGCAGACACAGAGATCAGAATACATGTAGCCAAGAAAAAAAAAATCCTGTTTCTGTTGTTTTTCCATTGCAGTCTCAGACCTGTTTTAGGAGATAATGGTGGACATCAACCAGTCATAAACTAATTTTACACAGAGAAATGCCTCTGGCATGGTTTGATCTGCGCTTCATGAAATTAATCTAGACTTCTTTAATCCAGAATTAGTTTACACTGACAAATCAAAAGATTTAAAGAAAGTAAAGAGATTGTAGTGTGTGTGCGTGTGTGTGTGTGTTCAATAAGACACAGTGGTTAAATGTGAAAGAGGAAAAAAACTAGTCTAGTAAATGTTCTCAAAAACTGGTGACATTTTTTTTATAAAGAATTAACTTGCTCATGAATTAGCATATAAACAATACCATGTTTAAATTACAGGCTGAAAACTTCCAAGTGAGTGGAATATGTTCTAATATTTAGAAACCACTCCATTTTTCTTGTATATTGTAAGCTGAGCCATTTGTCTCCTGCTGTCTGACACATGGACATGTTGAGGACCGAGCTGGATGCTTTTACAAATGAAGGATCGATCTCCACAGCTGTTTGTTTGTATGTGTGACAAACTAAACTGATCAGCTGCATGCTGATGCAGAAAATCAGGATTAAAAAGACACTTACAACGTTGTTGAGAAGCAATGTCTTTGAAACAGAGTGTGGATTACAGTCTCTGTAGCTTTGCAGGCCTTTCACGATCGCAGTGATTTGCAAATTTCTTCCTTTGGTGTCTCCAATAGTAATTGTTCTCCTCTGTTTCCTGGTGTTTACAGACCAGGGATGCTTCAGAGGTAAAGATTAGTCTTTCTAGACCTGTTTAAAGACATTTTTCTCCCTTCAAATTGATAAGCTAATATTTAGTATGAAATAGTCTCAATATAAGATTTGTAAATCACTGAATTCTGTTTTATACATTTTACACAAATCTTACCATGATATCTAATTTGATACGATTACTTAAAAAAATAAAGAATAGTAAATAAAAAAAAAAGCTGCAGTTAGCCTGAATGTGAACATTTCTAATCCCCCTGTTATGTTTGTTCCACTTAATGCTTTGCTAAAACGAACTGTATCTGCTGTAAAAGCCCTGGCACAAACTGTGCAGGACACGCTGCTGCTGGGAAAAAAGACAACCCACTACTGATTGAAATGTGAGCAGGAAAGCAGACAGGACAAACTAAGATTAGATTTAAACACTGTTGTTCGGGCTATTTCATGGCTGCTTAACTCCTAGAGACTAAAAACAAATTTGGAATAGGCGCCTCATTTAAAAAACACTAAATCACCTGGTAGAAAATACAGCCACCTCTCAGAGTGACACTTTTATGGAATTTCTGACCGAGAAGAGAAAAGCCGGAGAAATTAACCTGGACCACACGTGAGTAAGTGGAAATCACAGCAGGCAAAAGAACAAGGCTGTAATCTGCAATAAAGGGCAAAAAAATAAAAACAAAACACTTCATTTCATTTTCAATAACAAAACCAATTCCAGTCATGCAGGGGGGTGGGGGGGGGGACTCGCTCGTTGTTCCCATTTGAAATTGATTTGGGAGTTCATTTCATTTCAGGCCTACAGTGAGCCTCCCAACTGTGAAAATGAGTCAATCCACAAGATCCACCTCGCCTAAGAAATAAATTGGGTGTTTAAAATGGAAGAAAGAGGTAAGGTGGAGTGTTCAATTCATCCAACAGTCTCCCAGCGGAGCAGAAGGAAAACGCACCGTGGTGCCAGGAGCATGAATGAATTCAGGAGAGAAATACAACAAAGCAAAACACTGCTTATTATGTATCACAGCGTAGTTGCTGCTATAGAAAACAATGACATCTGGGATGTTGGAGAGGTGTTTGTACTGTATACAACATCAAGATGTGAGCCTGCTCTTCCCTGGTTTCCCATAATCTTGCATGTGAAAAAAAAAAGAGGTAACAGGAAAAGCCAGCTGTAATAACAATTTCTGGCTTTTGGCTAAAAATGTATTATTCATGACCATAAAAAGATAAGAGGAAAAGGATCATAACCACCTGAAAGGAGCTTAGATGACAAGAAGCAATGGCACATTTAAAACGTAATGACTCTTTGCATCACCACACAACAGGAATTGATACCAATTTTTTCCGCCTTGTGAAATGTTTAGCACTTACCAGCGATAGATAATTTGACTAAACAATGACATTTGAACCATTTCTCATTGGGTAAAACGTGAATGCTAAGCCCTTCGTGGTGTGACTGGCTTGCCGCTCCAAAAACACTTCAAACACTTTGAATGCTAACGCGTCTTCACAGGGTGTCTGATATTGTTAGTCCACAGATTACAGCCCTGTCAGAACTACGGAGACACAACACAGCTGCACTTCCCACTGCGGCTGCCTTAATGTGGCACTATGGAAACCTCATTAGCAAATAGGCACTCTGCATTCACATTTATCATCTGAGCAGCACCACTGTGTGTGACATGCACAGAAAAAACCTGATAAACTGAAACAAAAAGCTTCCCTTTTGGTTATACTGCTAGAAAGTCACATCTGAACTCAGCATGATCAGCATTAAAATTGCTCTCAATTACAGCCAGACGTAAGTATCTCAATCTTGGGGAGTTTAATAGCAATCAGTAGTGTTAAATAGCAGTAAACTGCAGCGCCATTCTGTGGTAAACTGAGCACCCCACGACATGTTTACATGCTTTCCTGAAGCATGTGGTAGCTGTAATGAAAGCAGACCTTGAAGTCATTTTTCACCATCTTCACAGATTTTATTTAGGACTAAAATGTGTGGCTCATTTATAACAATCTAGCACAGTAGTATCTTAAATTTCTCTTTAAAGTTGTTCAGTTAGCACAAACTGCTGCATGGGGGCTGCTTTATTTTAAACTCTCATCACTAGGACTCATAAGCGTCAGTAAAAATGCATGAAGCACCACTTTCCTAAGCCGTATTACAAAAAAGACAATCAAAGAAACTTCCAAAGTATGCAACTCCTATTACCACTGTTTGGTAACTTTGGTAATTACATTTAAATTGAAAATAGATGAAGATACGCAGCTCTGCAGTTATTGCTCTGATCCTAAACGAAAATCAGAAAGGTGTCTTGCACGACCGTCGCAGCTTGATGCTGCAATCTGTGAAGCCACTGCTACCAGCTTTGGAGGGGCTGTCATTTAGCTCACCTGAAATATTAAGACATGTCGACATATACCTTGCAATGGCAGTGCAAGAGTCTCAAAGTGATGGATTTCATAGTACTGGCTTTGATGGGTTCACCTGTGAAGGTGTGCATAAAGTACGTGTGGTGTTTGGCTCGTAGCATAATGCTCACCGTTTTACTGTGGTGGCAACTCTAGTTTACAAACTGGGATGGGAACAGACTGGAAACAGGAAGATTCTGTGATCGTGACCCTGGATCTCTCGAAACCAAAGTAATTCCATGTGTAAAAACAAGCCTTTGCCTGAAGTGGTCACAGCTTATTTACATTTGCATCCTGTGGCGAGAGATCACAAGCATTTCTCTGCAGTAAAGGATTACAATCAGAAGAAAATCACAAGTGCTTCCTTTGCAATTCGATTTTAGTGACCCATTTAAAAACATACATTTATTAATTAATTAACTCCACAGATTGTCAACGCGGTGTCTTCTTCTTGAAGTGCGTTTCTAAAGTTTCTTTACCGATTGGTGTTGTGTTCACACAACAAAATGCAGTGCTGTAAAATAAAGATAAGAAGTGAAAACAAATATGAGGCTGTTCACATGACAACGGGGAAATGGCAGCTGTGTGTGGTGAGGTAAGGAATGACAGGAAGATAATTAGCAGTCTGACCTTAAGCACTTAATCAACCTGAACCTGCATGCTGTATCGCTCCTCAGCCCTGACAGGAGGCAGAGGCAGCACAGAAAATAACAGCAGTCTCTTTTCTTTTGTTACAAAAATCATCCTGCAGCCCTTAAACATTCTTTAACCTTTTAGTATTCCCTTCAGAGCTGGATGGGGTAAGCCACAGAGGGCTGAAAACCTTGATTGTATTTTTATTTTTCTTAAAAATGAGAACAGCGGCAGTGATGTGCGATGCCGCAAAGATCCCGATCAATTTGAAATGTCCACGCTTCAACGTTTTCTTGTCTCAAACAGGTTTGATGCACTCAGCATGCTGCTGAAGTGTTATGGCACCAAGAAAAACTGGCACACTTTCACAGGAAACACCTAATCCTGATTTCCTCTTTCCATGCAGGGGACATGCTGGGAAAGAAAGGATCGGGGGGAGGGGCCCCATTTATAAACCCTGAATTACAACTATCAACCTAATTTATTATATGATGTGTGCCTTTGTCATGTAAACATTAGCATAAAGACATAAAGAAGCAATAAAATGGTTTTTAATCATGCAGTAATGCATGTGCACTCATGGTCTTTCATAACCTTCATTCCACCCACATACAGTACCACTCAATGCTTTCTGCCACTTTAAACTGGCTAATCTTTTTCCCGTGGTCACACTTGAAGCCATTTCCCCCACAGATTAGAGCAGAGACCTCATTGTTTTGGAGCAGTTTGAGTTAATCACTAATTTATGGGCAAAATAAACCCCAGAGGCTGGGCTGAAACGGGAGTTGGACAAGCTTATTGGGTTTCCAAAACAGCGGCTTCCAACCATTTCGTACCCAGAGGGAGAACATAAGGAAACAATTACAATGACTGCTAGATATGATTCCCACATGAGATAAAACTAAAATATATCCGTACACATTGGCAGAGCTGCCAGGCAAAAAAACACCACAGGTCTTTGATGTTGGGCGAAGGACTTATCTCGAACACTTGGGCGAGATAACTTGTTTACTTGTGTCAAATCCTCAGCAGGAACATGGCACAGAAAACTGGCAGTTAATTACAGAACAGCACATCTCATCAGACATAAATACTTGTTTACCACACCAATAATCCCCATATTTAAAATACTCTGGTCTACCTTAATAACTAGAAACCAAGCTCAGCACACACAATGCATTTAACACTCATTTCTCTGTTCCCATGACAACCTCTTCTTCTATGCACCCAGTTGGCCCAATAAGCCCAGTCATTAGAACCATATAATTAATTGGTCCTGCCTTCATTCATCTGTTTGAGGCGAGCCTCTCTGATCGACTATCTGCCGCTTAGCCAGAGCAAACATCTAAACTAGCAGCTGCCAGAGGTCTCCTACTAAATATGGGCCTTAAGGTGAAAAAGATACATTTTATAGTCATCTATTCAAACAACGCATGTCAAACATTCAATAAACATTTAACAAAATCAACAAAAAAGGATCCTAAAAGTCACATTATCCAAAGACAAATGCCATGGCATCATTTGCTTAAGTTGCAGAAAGAGCAAAAGTCATTATAGGAATCTCAACCCCTAGAAGGGAAAATCATATTCCTTCTCTATGCCGACACTGACCGTAAAGCACTTTGGTCAGCCATACTAGAAAATTCCTACGCAGTCATTCTCATAATGGGCAAAGAGCTTGAGAGGCAGGTGGTGAGAAAAGACACAGCTGTCAATCAAATAAATACAAAATGACAGAAGTAATAATGAATAAACATGTATGAATATTATTACCTTGCCTTTGATTTATGGTACAACAAATATATAAATATTTAAGTATTATTTTCAACTTAATTCAATCCAAAAACGGCCCTGGATGGACTGGCGACCTGTCCAGGGTGTACCCCGCCTCTCGCCCGTTGACAGCTGGGATTGGCTCCAGCCCCCCCGCGAACCCGCTCTGGGATTAAGCGGTAGAAAATGGATGGATGGATGAAGTAAAATTTTCTTTATTTTTTTTTTTAAAGTAAGATGATCAGAAAAATGACCCTATAGAAAAAGTTAAAGAGACAACTTACTTGCTTTTTATTTTTGTGCATTCTCTTGCCTCGTGAAATTGTGAAAAAGCTAAATTCAGATAAATTTGGCAAGGTCAACATAAAAAAATAATTAAACTTGTCTGGCTTTGTAATGTACTGTCGATTTGTGGCTAAAAGACAAATCTTTACACCAATCAGTGGTTTATAGTTCTTGATCAATAACTATTATTTTTCTTGCCTGGTCCATGGGATTCTATTTCTGTGATTGTTTTGAGGTTGCTGGTGACTTTAATAGAAAGAAGATTCCTTCAATCACCTCCTAAAAACATTTAAAAATCTCTTCTCATTTTCCTGGATGGTTCTGTGAAATGTAGAAGTTTGTGCCTCAGCTGGGTGATCTCACTACAAATATTATGTCCCTATATTTTTCTGTGACATCTGTCACACAAATGAAGTTTCTGTCAATGATGTGATCCTTTCAATTTCATTCCTAAATTGGACAAAACAGATGCCTTGCTATAATGCAGGCCAGGTGGTATGGTGTTTTATGTGACAGTGGGGTGAAGGAGGGGCAGGAAAGGTGGGCGCTGAGCTGGACAGACTGTGGCAGAGCAATGGGCACTGAGAAGAACAATCATAGCATATCCGGTGTATTCATTGCACTGCATCATATTCAGTGTGCAGAGTAATGACAGTGACAGGTTGCTGTCATTGCTCCACTGGTAGACACATGGCATATCTCATGGTACATGGTCCTTTAATGCCAGTCAAGTGGTGGTGATGGGAAGGTAACAACATTCTGTACTGCACCTGAATCTGTGAAGTTTACTTTACACTGGATAATTGTAAAAGTGTTTATCTATCTATCTATCTATCTATCTATCTATCTATCTAATCTTATCTATCTATCTATTTGAATTTAACAAAATTAAACAAGAATAGAAGCAAATGTTTTCATTTATGTTGTGTTTTATGTTGACTTTTCGTGATAAACACAAACAGGGCAATAAGGTAAAATGATCCAAGTCTAAACTTGCTTGGTCATAGAAAAACTACTGATGCAGTTGATAACTGTTAAGTCACGATTGCCACTATCCTTTGAACATTAATTTTTACTTTGCTAAATAAAGCACATACTGTGTCCTGCACTGGCACGACTGCACCAGACCATAAAATAGAAAATAGGAATTATCTGTTATGAATATAAATCCTGAAGTAATGAAACGCATAACAATACTATAGTTCTCCTTTTGTCATTTGGCAATAATTTTATTGATATTATCCACAAAGCTTTCTGTCGTAGTTTTTGCCTTCCACTTTCCAAAGAGGAATTCCCAGTCATGGCTAGTTTGGAAAGAGAAGCCAAAGTAAAATGTTTCTTATTCTCAGTGGGGTGAAACTTTGCAACAAGCAGGATTGTGGATATGCTATTTTACTCATTGGTGCCTCTGCGAGAATAGGAGGCAGTGCAATTAACATTTACATTAGCTGAGGAACATTAATTCAGATGAGCATGCATTACAAGTGGGCTGTCCTCTATTTAACAATAAATCTACCAACCTTACACTTTACTTATTGGCCTTGATGCAACGTTAAGGCCAAAATAAAAGATTTTTATGCAAATTTTGTCTGAAATCTTTCATCAAAAGCTGCAGAATGAGATAAATAAAAGTCTTACATAAACAAACTTGCTCTGTTATATAGACAGAAAACTATATTTTAAAACCCATTAACACATCTCTCGGATCCATGTGAGAACATCACACTCTGTAAACCCCCATCTATATTCAATTAGCGAGTTTCACAGGCTTACTGAGTAGAGTGCTGAGAATCCCTTCAAATCCACATGATCAAAAATATGATTAATACCTACTATCTATTGCAGCTAGGGCAAATCATTCAAATATTTACAAAACCATCAATACCTATCAAAATACCAGCAGGAAAAGCTGCCATAAGCAGCAATTCATCATAGTCTCATTGCACCTGCCATTTTTACATCATTCATTAGCATGTAGGGGATGCGGTGGGGGAAGAAAGTTATTTAATAAGCACACAGCCACCTACATTTAAGATAATGGCCTTGTTCAGAGAATTCAGTATGGATTTCAATCAAAGCTTGTAGTAAATACATATTACTTTTATCTGATATTTTCAACACATTAAACATTTTCCAAATTTGGCCATCGAAAAAAAAATTGAATGAGTGTTGAGTTACAGTTCTGGAGATTCTGTGATTACAGATCATATTTTTAACCAGAAGGGGGCAAAAGCTCCATTTCATTTTCTGAAAGAACAGAGTGGCCTTCAGAACACTTCAGCTGATCACCCATCTGTGGCCATTGTCTACTAGAACCATATGTGACTGCAATGCCTGTGTATTATAATGAGAATGAAGATAAGTAGCATTTGATTACTTCCTTGCAACCAACATGGTGTGAAGTGCTGTACGGGACGTGCCAAGACACTTCAATCTGTGAACAGATACTGAATTAACAACCCCATTTGAGCAAGAAAGAAAGAAAGGAAATTGTTTCCTCAAGTATAAATGACAGGAATTCATTACTGCTATCTTTTTCCAATCATTTATTTAGCATACTGACACAGAGAGACCAAGAAATCACATTTCACTGGTTTTGCCCCACAAGTGACCAGATCATTTGATACCATCATTCCACTGCTTCTATTTTCCCTGCCATAAGACCTCCCCAAAGGGACCACACAACCATAATGGTTTTGTAGAAATATTATCGACCTGGCCTAATGCTTAAGGTGGCTATTACTGTAATCATGCCCCTTAATTTATGTGTAGATAAGGCACCAACTTCCAAATGTGACAGTACATCATTTGAAAGTAGCTGGGTCTGGTGAAAACATGTCTGTTCTGACAGAGACATATGCACTCTTAAAAGGTGCAACGATTGCATATTCAGTAAAATAACTATATTCCTCTGTATATATGCTGTTTGCACGTTCTTTGAAATTCATAGTGTGATGTTAAAATTAATATGTGGAAACGAAAACAAGGATAAAAGCAGGTTTTAATTTAAGGATCAATCAGAAGGAACAGGAGTAAAAAGCATTCAACTTAAACGAATAAACAAAAAGCACGGACAGAGGCAGATCCAAAAAATATTTTCTACATGGTACAAATAGCACGGTAGTTAGTGCACTTTAATTAGCTAACTTTAACGTGGTTTTTTTTTTTTTTTTTTTTTTGGGGGGGGGGGGGGGGGTCCTCCAATGCCATCCCCTTCCCTTTTTTTTCAGGTTCCAATCCAACTCCCACCACCCACCCCCCTTTTACAAGACGTTCTGG
>JBAMHV010000020.1:11641176-11657038 GCA_037177535.1 Pseudomugil gertrudae | reverse complement strand
GACAGCTGGGATTGGCTCCAGCCCCCCCGCGACCCCGCTCTGGGATTAAGCGGTAGAAAATGGATGGATGGATGAATTCAATCCAAACACAATGATTTAACTCACTAAAGTAGCATTTAGCAAAACATTTTTCAGCCTCCAGTTATTTGACTATTTTGAATTTTAACTTTACTGTAATAGAAGAGCAAGAATACATTTGAGGACAGTACATGGATCCATTTACCATTTGCAGGCTTATATTTCCACCTCTGACTTCTTATTCACACCAACTGCAGCCAATGTTTTCTGTATTTTGAGCAATACATCATATCAAACCGAACACCAGATTTGACAGCTGATTCTCTACATTTCACATTGCACACACACACATGGCATGACATGCTAACTCCAGAGCCATGTGCTCTTAAGTTCCCCTCACACTAGCCTCTTTATACACAAACCTTCCCAGTAAACACCCTAAAAAACACCTTCACCCCCATTTTCACATGCCTCCCTCTTTCCGTGTCAGCAGCCTCTATATGGATGGTGCTCCCAAGTACAGCGTAACCTCAGGGTTCAACACTTAGCTATGTGTGCTGGAGGAGGCTCTGGCGAGTACTTCTTTGCACCGGTGTCATTACTCATTTGTTTCTGTGCCGCTTGGCCCAGCTTGGGCAAAGTTTCGCCTCTCAAAGGCAGCGCAAAGCACAGGCCAGAAGCGTGGGAAAAAAAAAGCACTCCCAGCCTCTGCTTTCAGGCTGAGATAGCGGAGAGAAGAGCACAGTTCATATTTATTCTCATCTTCATAACTCTCATTTCTCTGAAACAGTCACATGGATTTATGCAGCTGAGAGACAGAAAGAAAGAGCGCTATCGTTTCCAATCCTTCCATTTACTGATAACTAAAAATGGAAACGGCTTTAAAAAGCACAGCAGTGGCTAAACACTGTCCCCATTTATTTGATCCGGCGTCGGCTCGTTTAATGAAGAAGCCCGGACCACACAGACTGAGCTCTCATCAGGAGTCTGTTCCCTGTAGCTGTGCTCAAAATGTCAGAGCCGAGCTGGAGGGTGCTGCACTATGCACAGTCGCAGTACATAAAACTCAGGCAGGGTGGAGGCCCTGCAGGTAAACAGGATGGAAAATACATCCCTGGTTCTGCCTGAGGCATACTAGACCCTTCTGTTCCAACATTTAGCAGACATGTGCTCCACTGTTTCCCAATTAATATTTAATAACAAAGAGGTATTTTGCCTGGGGATATGAGAGATGAGTTGATAGAGCATAAACATTTTTCTATAGTTGGATATGCGTGGCTTAGCTACAATTAAACAAAAAAGATTAATTAACTACACATTCTATTGCAATAAAAGTGTTTTTGCTTCATTTTGGCTGCTTAAAACACATGATTATGTGGGTACTTCACAAAACGTTTCCCTGACTCTTGCGTTAGGCTTTCTGCACCTGTTGGATCACAACAGCTTTTATGGTTCTTTCAACTACAGTTTGTGAGGTATGATGACTGTTGTAAACTCCCAGTACGGCCCCATTCAACCTCAACCCGAGAGGAAGTCCAATTATCCAGATTAAGGGAAAACACCTGTGTGAACGTGCAGGTGTTATGCTGAGATTGTTACAGCATCATTAACCCTTAAAATAACAATTTCATTTATTCTTTTTCCAAACTTCCACAAGATGCATTAACTAAAAATATTCTCAGTGAAAGTTGAAAGTGTGCAGCATTACACTGGAAGATACCCTGCATAAGAACGAGGCGTCAATAGAAGCAAACCAAACACACACAGTAAGTATTAAAAAGTATTTTCTCTAATGACAGTAGTGCACAATGGTGATACTGAAAAGATACACGTCTCATTTTTGTTCATTTATTTCTTTACCCCCATCCTTTCTATTGTTCCGATTTATTCTTTTATTTCCCTGTCAGGTTTGACATTAATATATCAATAAATATATCAGAGGCTATAAATAAAAATACAACTGAAAGAATAAAATGATTTAAGGCATCAGGATTAGCCATATATACGACATGCCTCCCTTTGTGGAGCAAATCTGTCTAGCACAATTTCACACACAAACCTCAGTTGTGCAACGATATGTGCCATACTGCTTAATTTACAATAACCACAATAATGCCTAAAAGAAGTGTGTACACAAACCTAACTTAAAAGAATGACACAGTACAAGAGGTTTTATGATTAAAGAGATATAGAACTAGAATGTAAAGAAGCATCAATACAATAATCATCAGTATTTTTACCATAATAATTAATAATAGTAATTTGATATATCCCTTTAGTGTCATTCTGTGAACACAGGATGCCTTGAAAGACAAAGACTATGCAATATGGATCACTGCACTGATAACGTACATGTAGCAAAACCTGCACTTATCAGACAGGATCTAAATCTGCAAACCCGCTGAATGTAATCATTAAATTAAAAGAAATCTAATCACTAACACATCAATAAAGGCAGCATAATCAGTCAAGATGAAGGTCAAACAGCACCGACACAAAGCACAAAAATGCAGGCGTTGTTAGTAGCCCCCGTGTGAGAGAGTTGATTAACTCTGATCATTTCAGAGTCCACTTTGACCTGCATGCATTTTCACTGCAGGAGCACATTGATTACCAACCCAATTAGCAAGCATCATCATCATCAAGAGGTGTGTTACTCTGACTCAAGAAGCTTCTCATAGCTGAAATTAAAGCTAAACTATGCATATAGATCTTTAAGTGTAGCTGAAAGCAACATTTTTTGAGAGCATGACCTTTACAAGGTAAAGGAGAGCTGAGACCAACATTTAGAAGCAATCTTGTTTGTGATTGAAAACCTGTGTTTCTTTACACTGATATGAATCTCTGCTGTGTGTCCTGCTTTGTGGCACACTTACCTTTGTGGGTGCATGGCTGCAGTGGTGGTACTGGCAGCAGTAGTGGCGGCGGTCTAACATCAAGGCTTTTGGGTGTGCAGGCCAAACTCTGGGAGAAGTTCTGCCGTCTCTGGATACAGGCTAGCATGATAGTTCAGTGGGGCTGCACGCAGCCTGGGTATTCCTGCTGAAATGAACAAGAAACAACAGATTTTTTAACTTTGTGTTAATATTTTTGCTCTTTTATTTTTAAATAAAAAAGCTGGTTAAACTAGAAGGCTCTGTGATGCTGCACTTACAGACAGCAGGGCTTTGAGCTCAATGCTCACCTCTACCTGCTCACAGCAACAATGTTCATCTATATTTAGCATGTCAGCAAAGCTAACATTAGCCAATTAGCATGTGAGCACAGAGGGTATAATTGAGCTTGATAGGATTGTCATTAGTTGTGCAGGTTTAGGTGAAATCGGGGGGATTACTAGTTATAAGTAGTCATCCACATGGCATCGTGGCTGTTCCATATCTCATGGCAATCAACCAAACGGATGTCAAGACATGATAAAACCACAAAATGCTTGTGTCGTTTTCATAAAAGAAGAGGATTTATGCTCTGGAGAACATTTTGTTTGCAATCTATCCACCACCCTATAGATGTTATCTCAGTCTGGATCACATATAAAAAAATATACGAGATGGACACCGCCTTAGGGTTTGAAGAATGAATTCACTGCAGAGCTCAATCGATAGAAATTCTTTCTAATGGCCAGCAAGGAGCTAATCCTTTGTCAGAAAGACAGAGACAGAGAAAAAAGTCTGCTCCAACCAGCATGATAGTTCATTTATAAAGTGCATAGATTGGTTTTACACAACTGATTTAGTGAACAGTTGTTTTGAAACTGAGTTTGGCATTTAGTCATTGCTCTCATGGTCAAGTTGGAGCCATTAGTGACCACAAGAGGATGCAGCTACCATAAACTCAACCATTAATTATATTGTTGATTAAGGCTTTTCTCACTGGCTTTAAGACGAACCCCAGGTCACTTTAGATCATCTTTTACATCTGGTCTATAGTCAAATATGTTCCTATTTAAACAAACAAGCATTGCATGTTTAAGTGTGGGGTAGTTTAGGGTTAACTACCAGTTAGATTAACCAACTTTTGATAAGATTTATATATTCATTCAAATTCTAATACCAAGCATCTGCTTGATGCTGTAGAAAACTTCCAGCTTGCAGGTTGAGAACACTAGAATCCCACAGGAGTCTGCATCCAAAAATGCGTTTTCAACATTTTATCAGAAGCAGGCATAAATATCTGCAACCACAAGGCTTTTTCTAAAATCATCTTAGATTCAACTCCTCTTTGAACTGCTGAGACTGGACATTTAAGAAAGTAGCAGCTCCTAATGATGACTCCATCTCCCTCATCTGCTTAGTTGTTATGATGGCTCTTTCCTATTATCAACCTTGCTCTGTCAGTTGCGATCACGCAGATCATTACTAACCCTTCTGTAGCCTCAGGCTGTGTGCTGAAACACTAACCAGCCCAGAGACCTTGGTTTCTTTCTGTAAATTTATGGCTGTATTGATCAGCAGAGAAAGCCAAAAGCAGCTCACTCCCTCAAGCAGGCTGTGCTGTTTGCACAGTTAAGTACTGTCAGAGGAAATGAGAGCCTGTGTCTGAACAAGACTGCTCTTCTCCACAGCTGAGCAGATTGAAGCAATCATTTTGAAGACAGGGCCAGGCATTGAGGGAATATTTCAGTGATAATCACTTTTGACATCCTCTTTGATTATCTGAAAGAGTCAGCAAAATCTGTAAGCTAGATTGCAACACACACATAAACCCCTCTAGCTAGGGTGGAAGATGTTGATGTATGTGAATCAGATTTCTGGTAAACAGGCAAATACTACCAATGCAAAATGTCACACACACACACACACACACACACACACACATACTGGATGATATTCATAGTTAATCAATCCAGTGGTTACAAATAGAAATGGTACATTTTCCTTACGATGCAGAAGTCCCCGACAAGGCTAATACAAGCCTGCAGCATGCAGCTGTCAGATTGCCTTTTTTCTTCCTTGGTATTAAAGCTCTTCGGGATTTTTGTTTTCACTTTTCCCTGAGGGTCCAGAGGGCAGCTAAAGCAAGTCAACCACTGAACAGAATGTTCAGTGATGGGCTGCAGAAATATGATTACCTTTCTTCAAAAGGAAATGGAGACAGCGTTTTTTTTTTCCTCTTTTATTATTTACTATCAGTTGCCAACTAACTAATTATATATATGTATACACACACACACACACACACACACATACACACACTGCATCTGTCCTATAGTGACAAGCTTGCTTCAGACTACTTAGAGCAACCAGTCTCATGTGAAGACACAAGTCAGAAGAGCTAAAAGCCTCAAAATGTTCAGATTCCATTTAGAAAATAATAGCAATTTCACAACAACCCACCATTACAGCACATTTGCCAGCAGGGAGATAGTGAAAAGGCAGCAGGAATACAAGAGAGGAAAGGCGTCTCCAGGGAAATCCCTTCACAAGCAGAAAATAAGACATGAATCGGAATACCTTCCATTACTCCCGTAATTTGCAGCTGCAAGAAAAGACATCAAGGAGAGCATTAAAATTCAAAAAGAGACCAACAGTGGCTTTACCTAAAAAGTTTCAATGAATGCAGGACTGACGCATCAAGTGCATAATGATGGTTTCTTTCATGCTGCCATCGGATGGGAAAGAGATTTTATAAAAACTTAAGCTTAGACTTCGCTTGTTAAATGTGTAATCTGAAATAAGGAAGCAGGATACGAGATCAAAGTTACCCCAGAAGGCTCAATATAGCAGTCCCCTGTCCTTCTGCATGTCCCTCAGTCGATCCATTTTCCTTATTATGCTGTACCAGCATATCCTTCAGCATTTAAAGCCAAAATATGCGACAGCTGCAGGAGTAATCCTCAGCAACCTTAAAGATAGTGCTCATTTGCCTAGCTCAACTTATCCTTGAAAATTAAGGTCAAAGATCTCGTCACTTACATCACAATCGATGTTACTCTCCTTTAAAGCGGATTTCTTCAATCAACTTTCTAATAAGCAGATAAATGTGCAAGACTTTGCAGTGGAGGTGAAAACTCCCAGTGTTCTCCCAGTTCCTGCTTTCAAGGACTTCTCCAGCATGCATAATAAAGACACAAAGTTTAAGCTGCGTGAGCGTTTAATTCTCGCCATTCTCAAGCGACATCCGTGCAGCTGATAAGCGTGGGGATGTGGTCCGCTGAGGGTCTGCCTGGAAGATAAAGACTGTCTGCTTTGTTGTCCATCTAACTGCCCCCATGGCATGGTGATAACAATGTTTTAAGCTGACAAAAGGATTTTTTTAAATGCTTTTCACCCATGATGGACAAAACGTAGCTGTTTTTTGGGGATATTTTGTAAAATAAACAAGTGGAGACTAATAAGAGAAGTAATGATGAGGTTTGTCTTACCCGAAGAGGCAAAACTGCTCCAAACAACTACAGGTGTAGTCTCATCAAAGTAGCCCTATTACTACCCATTTAGTATGATCGGAGTACCCACAGTTCTTGAGATAATCAAAATATGTATGCACGATTATCCAAACAATCCACAATTATGTGAGAAAAACATAAATAGATTATGCTCTGCTTCACTCTTTCAGCTCTATGAAGTGACAGCACATGAAAATCCTTCAAAGCAGGGAAAGGACTTAAATTATACATGCACACAGGCAGCAGCATCTGTCTGACCTTCTGTCAGTCTTTTATAACTCCATGCAGCACTGAGGGTCAGAGCAAAGATAGAGGCAAATTGCACCGAGCCTCCCTCTCAGCAAACACGAAATGCACAGATAAAAGGCGAACACTGGGCTCTGCACGCAGCCTTGCCCTGCTATAGTCACGCGCACCTTTCTCGACCTCTTCCATCTCAGATCCTGTTAGCGGTTCTTAGGAGCCTCACTTAATGATTACATGACAATGAAAAGGTTTAAGGGGAGCACTCTTTTCACTCCGAGTGGATCGCAATGAGTGCTATGCTAATGTTTCCCTTCTTTCCACTCAGGAACTGCAGATGAGCCAAAGGGAAAAGAGCACAAAAGGCAAAAACAGGATGATTTAGGAATAAATAAATGCTGAACAAAGAGCAATTAGTTATCAAGGAAAAGAGGAAGAGTGGCTTTGAATATGGATGAAATGGACCATGAATGACAATCCACTGCTGTATAATCAATTGTGTATTGTGTATGTTTTTTTTAATAATGGCAGGCACTGCAGGAACCTGTCAGTAATAGAGACCAGACATGGAATCTTAAATAAAGGCAGAATTAGACAGCAGTGCTGCAGCAGCTGCTGGATTCATCTCTATACAACCCTCCACACATGCATAGATCCCCTCTAATACCCTCATACATTTTTAATAGAATCTATTACTTCTGGATTAGCCGATAAGAGCTGGCCTGGTTAAACTCTCTAATAGTTTACATAATTGGTATGAGAAGAGCACAGAATAGAAACCCAGATTTTTTCTCTCCTTTCTCTTTATAGAGAAAGTAAAGGAGGACATAAAGGTTCACATACAGAATAACCAAACAACCCCCGAGTCACTCGGCTCTGCGCTGCAAGAACACTCCAAGCCTGCGGCTCGTAACAATGAGCCTCATTACCATTGAGATTAGCTTCTGTAGAAGGTATTACAACATTGGAAAGCATTTGCTTTACATTGTTTAGTCTAATGCTTTAAATGTATGTCATTTATCTCTGGGCAGTGGTCAGACAGATGTCCATAGCTTTCATTTAGATGTAAATTATGCAGCATTAAAGAGGCACAGGCATTACAGCCTGTCTCATGCAAAGACACAGCTGTGTTACAATAAAGCAGATCAAATTAAATGGTGTGTCTTAAAATAATAATAAAAAATGTTCTACCAACAAATAATTGTCTCTATGTGATCAAACGTCTGCAAGAGCACTGAAAAAGGCAAAAGCTATAATGCAACAGCAAAGATTTGCACTAACCCTCCTATGTTGGTTTATTATACATATGATTAAAAAAAAGATTACAGTCATTAAAAGAGTGCCAAAAGTGAAAAATAAGCTATTATAATTTTACTCTCAATTAACAAGGTTGCTTTGTTTTTAATACATTATCATTCCAACATAAATCAGCTTAGCTGCTTTCAACTTTCTTTACTGTGCTCATTTAATGCATTTAATGTTATTCACAGAACAGTTTGAAGCTGGTTAGGTGATTTATAATTTGTAAAACTTCAAAGTAGAGTTAATTTCAACTGAAATATTCAAGATGGATTTATACACTGTATTTTGTATTATCAAACTATGTGCTGTGTAATAAGTCATTTTAAATTATTTAAAAAACAATTAGCTGAGTGAAAACAATTAACTACAGTGGAAAAGTGGAACCACTCATGGAAGGCACAAATAAATCAAAAGATTTTTTGGCTCAGCATTTAACTAAAAAGGTAGTTGGTAGCTTTCCAACTCCTATTATCAGCTGAATTGAGCATTTAACACCGCAGCAAGTTTGTGAAACGAAAGCTGGTGTAATATATTTCATAGCTTCTGCGAACATTAAGTGTTTGTCTTTGAGATTTAGAAAGTTCACAAGCAATCGTTTACTTTGGAAATACTTTCGGCTACTCCTAAAAGTCAGCAGTTAAAAAAAAAACACTGGTGCCATGATTATGTTTGATCTTATCATATTTAAATAGGAAAATTATAAAGAACATGAATAATTTAGTTGTTTTTTGTTTTGTTTTTTTGCTCATAAAGTTTTTCTGCATTAATGCAAACTGTCCTCGGCTACTATAAGGACACACCAAAGGAAAGACACGCAAATATTTGTTATTTGCTGAACTAATCTTGATGCTTAAATATAAAGAGACTGAGCACACATGAAGCCAAAAATCCAAAACTTTGCAATTAAGACTTATCTCTGAGAGCAGCCTCGAATTGGAGTTAAAAGCCTTGGACTGCTCTAAAGCTGCACCCCCTCCCCCCCGCACACCATCGTTGGTGCCAAGGTAGAAGAAACACACTCCATAGGGTAAAGTCTAACCAATGCCAAGGTAGTATTAGTGGGTAAACACTGCCTTATCTCTTCCTTATCCCTCTATACAAACTGAGAAATACTGTTGAAGAACTGCGGGCTATGTGGCACGGCCTTTAGAAAACCTTGACTCAGGCTGATAACTGATCTGGACAAATGTGCTGCATGTTTTGCGGAACTTGTTTTTCCAAAACTCTTGACTTCGTTTTGACATCCCTACCCAACCGTTCCTTGCTTCAATTCCACCAAGAACAGTAGGATTCGCTTTCGTTAGATAAACCAAGCCCTGTTCTCTGGCCGCTCAGTTTAGGGTCAGTGGTTTTAATCGGGCATTTAAATCTTGTAGCAAACATACAACTCATTAAAAGCTAAACCAAAAAAAAAAGCCTATATAGCTCTGATGTGGTAGAAAATGTAAAAGCCAAAGCTCTCTGACTTACAGAGACATGGAAAAAAAACCTTCCAAGAGAAAGGAGTCTTTGATCTGTGGACCAAATCACCATGTCATCATCTCATTGGCTTTCTTTTCAGGGCAAATGATGATGCATAAGTGAAATTTGGCAGGAGGATAATCATTCATTTAAAGTAATTACTAGATAGAAGAATGTAGACAACATAAAAATAATGATCTTGGCTGTTCTGCTCCCTCCCCAGTGACCCGGGGGGCTCTGTCCTTAACCCTCTATCCTTTCACCCCCTCTGCTTCCCTCTCCAATCCAACACCCCACCATCCTGTTAGACTGAAAAGTCCAATTAGACAGATTTCAGAAGATGGCAGGCCACTCATAATTACACACGACAACCCCACCCCCCTCCCCCTCAGATTATAAAAGGTGATTACAAAGGGGACACATGACAAATTGTTAAGCAGCCTGAGACTTTGGCATTATCGTATAGGATAGACAGAAAGTGTGGGTGCTTATAAATGTTTAAGTCGTCTGCTTCCTCTTATCATTTTAGTCTGCCAGCTATAAACCGATGCACAGCAGGAAATTCAGAGCGCACATTACTGACCATAGACGAAAGGCAGTGAATGACATGACAAAAATAGACACAACCTTAATCAGCCCCCTACACTGGCCTGGGTAATAATCTTCCAAGAAAAGGTCATCCGCACAGAGAGCAGTTCCCTTCATTCAGTAATTCGGAAGGCCTTGAGATGGAGTGAGCAGGGGAAAGCTTCACAATAAATCAGAGCTTAGCCTCACTCCTGAGAAAGCAAAGGGAAGCAGGCAGCCGAATGACAAATCCCTTCTCTTTACAGAGTAGGAATTACTGCTGGGGTGTGATGCGAGATCTGAAGGAAACCCCTGTGGGGATACCTGCACACTGACTGCTGAGATGCAATGCAAATGATGAGTCTGGAGTACAAGTTCAAGCTCAAGCAGCGACAAACATATTCAAGCGAGTATGAGGAGGTAGTAACTACCACTAGTTAGCTGGAACAGGTTTTTCAGTGGGTACACTACATATATGGTTAACAGAGTTTTTTTTTATTATGACATCATGAAAAAAGAAGATAAAGCACCAAATTGCAAGCATTTCTTTTCTGCCTGTGGTGGTAAACTCTGACATCTCATCTCTCTGGGTAATAAAGAATCTGGCATAGGCAGGAAAAGCACGCAGGGGTTGAATTTCACACCTGGCCAATAATCTATAAGAACCTCTGCTGCGGCTAACCTTCAACCCCGACTGCCGCCGGTGCAGTGAGGTGGGATGATCCCACCTCCGGCTCTTTGACAATACAAATGGAAACCCTCAGAGGCAACCCCTGAATGACCAATAATATACTTCAAAGCACTGCCACTGAGATCTTGACATATAAAGCGCCTTTAAGTGCAGCAAAGCCATCATCCAGTGTTGTGCACGTGCGGGCAGATACTGGTCTACATTAGATTAGTTTTGAGAAATAACAGTAGGCTGAATATACGCAAATATTCTTTATCTTTAGAAATTGTGACTATTTTTTACTTGAAATTATCTGTTAAAAACGTCATCAAGACTGGAATAACAATTAATCAACATATAATAGGCTTAATAAATATAAAAGATGATACAGCATCTTTGTATGGATCCTCTAATTATCCGGTATTGTTCATATAAAATATTTTAAGCAAGTGAGCTCGTAAAAATTAACATTTTTAAAGAACAAAAAAAAGCCATAATATACACAAAAACATTGTTGCGTAATAAAATCTAAAAGGAAACTAACAATATTGGTATCTTACAGAGTTTTGTCTAATCATAAGGCTTGTTTATCTTTGGTTTGCCACGGCTGATTGGTTCCTCTCCTCCTCAGAAGGCGTTATTTCCTTCGCCAAAGCAATCTCACCACTGATTTCTCGATGTTGGCTGGAAACCCTCGGAAAAATATCCATTGATGAATCTGGCTCCATCAACTGTACTTCCACGATATATGCTCGACGCTTGCACGGAATATGATTTCACGGATTAGGTTGTGCGCGTAGCCGCTTGTACATCCTCTCAGCGAGGCGACGGAGCGGAGTAACGACACGGAGCAACGATGGAATGAGAAACAAGTCCTCTGCACTGTTGAAACCGGCTCCGGGCCAATCAATCAAGACCCTATTAGCATATTCCCACGCCTCGACCAATCATAGGAAAGCTAAGGCGGGGTTTGGATGACGTCAGAGGAAGCACGTTTCCCCTGTTTAGTGGTAAAAAATTAAAGGGAAACAGTCTTTTAGATTTATTACTCCAAAACAAATTCAAGTTTTGTTTTGTGGTGATGAAGACAACAGATGTTTCTTAACAGCTCAACCAACCATCGGTCATTCATTATCTTGCATTCAGGAATGCAGAGTTAAATGCAGTTTTTCACTGTTTCTCACTTATAGTGCTGCTGCAACTTGCTTTAAATAATGGGCCATAATGTATCCACTTCTTTTAAAACATGTGTAGTTTGTGCAACAAAATAACTTTGTGTACATGATAGAAAAAAGTAATGCTTTTCCGTATCTTGGTTTTTGCTTTTCCCTTTTAATTTGTAATTTTTACTATTTTTTTGGATAGAATAGAATAGAATAGAAAAACTTTATTCATCCCAAGTTGGGAAATTTAGGTGTTGCAGCAGTACAGTACAGCGGTGCTTCTAACAGTAGCCAAATAAAAACAAATCGTTATCTCTGACACAGTGATGATGCATTAAACAGTCTTATTGCATGTGGCAGGAATTTGTAGTCGTCTTTTTCATCAGTATTTTGCAGTATGAACTTTTTGCCCCCCGCCTACCAATTTAAAATATAGGCATGTTTGATGATCTATTCACATATTATGGCACCAATTAATAAAATCGAGGAGTTTTGAACAGTAACGCAAACAATCGAATGGATCTTTTGCTTCCCAATAAATATGTTCTACTGTTTGTGAGGTTAAATAATTGCACTGGTGTAAAAGTAACACCAAAAACTATTTAATTTAAAGACAGTAGTGTACAATGTTAAATAAAAGTAAAACACAGAGTAGTTGCACTTTTCCCAACATGATAAACCACTTATTTAGTGAAGCTAGGGTAGCTTCACCTTCACCTGCTCAAACATTACACCGTTGCCTCATAAAATGCTAAAGGATTAATAGTAATCTTACAGTTGATGTGGCACTTTATGTTTTCTTTACAAGCTCATGAAAGTCTCAACTTGTACTAAACAAGTTTAATTAAAAGGCACCACAAAGCAAATTTAAAACGGTACAAACAGAAGCATGTTCAATGCAAATAGCAACAGTAATGTAGCAACTGGTAAACAGATTTTCTATAATGAGTCTGTTTCTCTGGTTAGAAATAGTTTTGCATCAACATTTTTATTTCACCAGATATTCTTTCAACAGATTATGGAATAACAAGATAAACATTATCTCTTTGCCAGTTAGATTTTCTATTATTAAGGGGATCCCTGCATCCTGTTGGGCTCTTTTGCAGAGTTCTAACCATTACAACCATTACATTAGCTTTATACCTATCTAGTTTTGCTTTTAATGACCTCGTAAAACATATTTGCATGGAGGTAATTTGTTCATCTATGCTCATCTATACATCCATTTCCTTAACCGCTTATCCAATTCAGAGTTGCGGGAAGCTTGAGCCTATCCCAGCAGCCATGCAGGCGAGAGGCATGGTACACCCTGGACAGGTCACCAGTCCATTGCAGGGCTGCATATGCTCAATGTTTGTTTTACATTTCAAAATTTGTCTTCAGAAGTGGCTACACTTAAATTGACATATGTTGTCACTGTGTCACTTCTACCTTATACCTCTAAGGACATGAGGTATGTGACATAGTCAGTCTGCGACAGTCTATGCTCGACTATTTACCTGATTTAAAATTTAATAATAGTTTCCTATATATGACAAAATTAACACACTCTAACTATAATGGCATCACAGCATGAAATGACTGTGTAATAGACGAGAGGTAGAGGTACGTTTGTAGGAACGTCCTTGTGTGAGCAAGGCTTGCTGATGTCTCACACACATGTCTCCGTGTTAAGTTTTACATGACAGTAATGGAGGAAATGTATGAGCCATTAAATTAATTGATGAACTTTACTGAGCTGTTTCAGGCAGATGTTGCTGATCTTAAACACATGCTGAAACCATACATTATTAGCATAATTAATAAACACTCAGACTTTTAGGATAAATAAAATTGTTGCATATGTTCCATGTTATGTCTCTTGTTAAATTGGTAATTGAAAAGTCATTTAAACGTGTCAATCCATAATGCAGTCCTTCACTCATCACCCTGCACACTGATAAATCTCCCAACAACAACAGAATTGTGTGATGGTGGAATTCAACCATCCTCCTTTCAAATCAAAACCTTCAAAAACATCCATTTGTTATCTTCAAAGAAAGACAGCCAGGCACTCTCCAAAGCGCTGAGATTTATAGCAGACACACTCTGACCCACTGTTGCTGAGGAATACTGAACTGTTTCTTGACAGCTCCCTGAGTGTCATTTTTCAGCATGAATGAGGCCTGCAGATGGCAAATGAGGTTACCATGCCAACTGATGTTCTTGAATTGAAAAAGGAGCATGAAAATGGGAAATAGTTATCAATTTAATTACATGTTGTTAAATTGGAAGTAAGAGGAGTCTACTTTAACATGTTCTGAAGCAGAAATGATGGAGATCTTTTGAAGCTGAGATTTAAGGGACAGAAAGCATTTTTGAGTAGCTTAAGGAAGACCTATGCATAAATGTGTTTTTATCAAAATAATGGTGACATGTTCCTCAGCTATGCCACACTTGTGGGTATTCCAGCCATTTCCAACACCAGATAAATACTTTTGTAGTTGCACAGACACAGAACAGCAAGCATATTCCAACTAAAATCAATGATATAATCATAACATTTTCATTACCAATTATTTTAAGGATGTCTGAAAGCTTTAGCAAGTCTTGCTTATAAGAAATAAAAAACTGGTAACAAATTAAAGTAATATAATGAAAGCATGTTTATTTGTTGAAGAGTTGGTTGCTTGATCATTCAGACTGTTTAAGCCATGTCATCATGCCCTCATAGGATGTCAAGCTCTCCCTCTTAGACCGTCTTCATCATAGAAGAATGGACCTGGCAGTGACAGTAATAAAGCGCTCCATCTGCGCCTGGCAGGCAGAGGCAAATGAACCAATTAAGGTCTAGTGAAGTCCCCTTTTTCACCTATTGGCAATGGCAGCCGTCATCTCCATCATGATGAAACGGAAAGACTGCAGAGGTAATTAAATACCAGCAGGGGCCCGAGGGCAGACCTTATAAGTCCTTTAACAAGCAGACCTTATTGCTTAGGGGTCCACAGAACCCAAAGCAGGCTATAGTGAAAGATCACTTATTGCACACAAACATCTGTAGCTAATAGGGCTGCAGGTTCCTCAGAGAAAATCTGCCTTGTTGAGAGATAAGTGAAAAACCTAAAAGACAAAGTACAAAAAGCCCCTTATGCTGCTTTTTATCTGTCACAGTGATCTACAATGCTCCAGTTAGAACTGGTTTTCATAGGAGCTCAATAGCACTTTACAATGCTGGTGAAGTGCGTCTCTGTTGTATGTTGCCATCTGCTGGCAGAATTATGGGGTTGCAACGATGTCTTGCAGAATCTTAAAATCCTTGCACTAAAAACTGCATACTGAACACAAAGACCAAACACACAGATACAGAAAAAAAATCTGAATTGTGAATGCATCTTGATTTAAACTGTTGTTGGCATCTTTTCTGTTTTGCTCTTTACAAATTGTAATTACTGAATGATTACTAATTACTCAATGAAGGATTTATTCATGGTTGGTTTATGTCACAGTAGAGATTTAGTCACAAATATATGAAGCTCAGGACACCCAGGCATAAAAGCTAAAAAAAAAAAAAAAAACATTAAAAATATGCATAACACTATTTTGTTAAAAGTCAGTTTACTTTGGAGTCACTGTTTTCTTTTATGGTTATTTAATTATCCCTTATGTGTTCTCATTTCTCACTTTTTGCTTCTTTTTGTGTTCTTCATTGATTGATTGATTGATTTTCTTTATTTCAGACCTAATGCAGGTCCATAGCATAAAAACAAAATAGGATAAGACAAAATACAATACATTTATCACTTCACATTTATCACTTAACATAAAGACTATTGCGCCAATGATTCCACAGCCTAGAGAAGAATCTTACTGAGCTTTGTGTGGGGTTGGTCAGGGTGTAAATGATGCTGTTTCCAGAGTCCAAAAGCCTGCACATGCAACTGTGCATAAGATTGCGCAGTACTGCAGCGCAGGTGGGCACAGCAGCTCCCACAAACAACTCACTGGCACTGCACCAGCGTGGGACCTTAAGCAGCATCCTCATCCCATCATTGTATGCCACCTGAAGTTTCTGCATGC
>JBAMHV010000020.1:11580213-11641076 GCA_037177535.1 Pseudomugil gertrudae | reverse complement strand
ATATAACCCTCTCCAATACCTTGGATAGGGTACTGGCCAGAGCTATAGGTCGATAATTATCTTTACTATTTATTTTTCCAGCTTTATCTTTTACAATGGGCACTAAAATGACAGACAGTAGCGAGTTTGGTAAAATACCATGAGTTAAAAATCCAGTAAAACAAATGGCAAGCAGTATGTAAAGTTTCCTGCTTGCAAACTTTAAATGCTCTGCTGAAATCTCATCTGCACCATGTGCCTTATTATTCTTTAACATTTGGACAATTTCATAAACTTCTTGTGCAGAGACAGTTACGTCTTCATTCTCATTTATGTTGCCCATTCTTTTACTAGTTTTTATTTTTCACTGGGGTTGTTTGTGGATTAAGTACAAAATCCCAATGACTACTTTAAAAATGAAATCATGAAAAAGAGAGATACTTTGATAACTAAAAGATATCTGAAAAAGGTTTAAGCTGTGATTAAATGTGTTTACAAAACAGATACATTTCTGTCTCAGAGGGAAATATTGTCAAGGTTTCTTTCATAGTGTGAGTTATTTTTCTTTTCATCAGTGTATGAAATGGTTTGGTGATGTTTTTGATGCTCTGCCTGCAATAAATAATTTACAGACACCGCGAAAACATCGGCGTGAGTCGGTGTTGTTATGGAGCGAACCCCCAGATCGAGGCAAACAGTTACGTTCCTACGGCAACGCTGTGTAGCTTCCTCCCGGAGTATCATGGGAAACATTTCTGGCTACTAAAGCGGAGGGAGTTTCGAACCATTTCATGATTATCAGCGGTATTACATTCAAAACGTTTGTTAATATTGTATTATTGCTATACCATATGTAAGCACGAGTTTTGAATGCAGCCAACTATGGTAAAAATGCCCAGGTTAACATGTTTTCTTTGGACCAAATCCCCGCCTTTCAACAAATTTAGCTTGGTAGCTAATGCTACAGTAACGGTACACTGAAATTTGGTAATGCTGTTGTCGGCTCAATTTAAAGTCATTTTTAGCTACCAGCTTGGGCATTTTTAGTGTTAATCTTACTTTGTCTCATAAACATATCAAGATTTAATAGCATATAGCGAATGGAAGGTATTTTTAGGTTTGACTTAGTAAGTCCGAGTTGTTTACATTGTATTCATAGAATTAGTCGACCTAATTTATTGTGTTAAAAATTGCAGCCTCGCACTACACACTTGAATGCATTGTCACGAAGGAGAACTGATGCTGTCTTTTAAACATGGAGCTGAAATTGGATGTCGTTGTGTCATCAAGCATCAAACGGAAGAAACCGTGGCCACGGTTCTGCTGGTTGGGGCAGGTACGCTAATAATAACTGTCGAGTATTAGCGTTGTAAGTAGTAATGCTAAAGCTAAGTCTACTATTAGAAGAAAATGACTATAAACCTGTATCCCCAGGAGAAGGAGTCTGTGTTTCTTATAGATGACAAACGGATAAGTGAGATCAACCTGGTGTCTGGACGCACCAGGAAGAGGACACCTAAACTCCATCCTCTACTTAACAGCGTGTTAACAATGACGTCATCCCACAATGGTATGTTTAGTGTGTTAACTCAATACAATCAGAGTTTTCAGATGAATTATACATGCTTGTCTGTTTTTTCTTTTATCACAGGAATGTGGCTTTGTGGACTTCTGATGTCAGGAGAACTGTTTCTATGGAACAGGGACAGAGATTTATTGAAGACTGCTGCAACAGTTCCTGAAGTGGTTCAGATGATTACTTCAGCTCAAGGTGCATACTGTGAGATGCACATGATGGGGAACAATCTGAAGAGTACTTCCTGATATACGTTTTAATGATGTTTTATCTGATGGAACAATTGGTTAATTTTGGATGATAGAGTTTACTTGTATGTACATAGGAAAAGTTAGCCTGTCATTTGCCAAATATGGAGATTGAGATGACTTTACTCCACATTTGAGACGTCTGTCCATTTCAATTAACTATTCAATTAATGATCTTAAACCAAGGCTACCTGTGTATTTCCACAGGGAATTCCACAAGGCTATCTCTCCAGGTTTCAGGGGATGGGATGCGTGTGCTTGTCATAGCCATAACTGGGCAAGTTTTTCTGTGGCAGTGTGTTGATGCCAGAGATTTGACAAATCTGCGAGATGGCCCAGTCAAGGGACAATGGGCATGTATACAGCCCCTTAAAGAGACCATCTTGCCTTCTTCACAAGATAAAGACGCATCCCAACATGCCATCTTTATCAAGACAGAGGTTCTTATACTAAATTAATTACATATTCATGTTTTTGTGCATAAAAAAGTCACCTAGACATTTATGTTCTGCCAATTTCACATTATGCGTGATATTCCTCTAATCTCCATTAGGCTATGGGAGATATCTGCTTATCAGCCTTTGTTTTCACATCTGGAAAGCAGCTTATCACCACTCTTCTTAAAATTCAGTGGAAAGACTGTAGTGTGAGAGTGGGGTAAGTGAACTGGTTCATGTGTCAGGATGGGCCCTCAATTGTATTGTTGTTACTAAAGGTGTCTTTTTTTGTAGTCTCGGTTACAGCATTGATTGGGCTACGAAGAAATACCCCATGTCTCATCTCACCCCACCCTGTCAACCAGTGAAGTCCAGAGGGGCCTTGGTATCGGCCTTCTCCCCAGATGGCCGACTTTTAGCCATTGTTCTGAACCAGAGAAAGCCTAAGGTGAGCATCTGGCCTCTTAATTCTCTTTCATACATGTCATTCTCTTTTTTTCTGGTCCATTGATAAGCAGAACTGAACAATGAGTGTTTTTTCTTTTGGGATATAGGCTACACAGGTTCTGTTTGTGAGCACACAGAACTTTGTTTCAGTCTCAAGTGGCCTTGGAGGATGTGGTAGTAAAAGAGTGGATATCCCGTCTAAATATATAAGGCCAGTATGCACGATATAAGAATGGGGAACAAATATTGATATTTGTGCTATGTATTAGTCAGCTGGTCAGTCACTTGTGTGGATAGTCAGCATCTTTCTAAAAACCAGATCATATTATCTTGGTATTTCTGGAAAAAATTAAGCTAAATATCCACATTTTTGAGAAGATTGCCATCTATTGTCAAGTAAAAAATGTTTTGTTTACATGTACTTTCTTTCAGATCCTACTGGGTGGGCAATGCCAGCTGGTCACCTGGAGGTCTTTTTTTGGCCTGTGTGTTAAAGAGAGGCTCCCTTCTTATTTTGGCTCGTCTTGGAGGACTTCTCATGCTAACAAGCTCTGGCTGCAATGTTGACTTTGGTCCTGCACACTTCTTGCCCCTGCACCCGCTGGTCACATACCGGTAAACTCAAAGTTTTTCTGATTTTCACTTCTTAGTACTTCTTTAAAATGATGTATTTATGATGGATGGTGTTTTGTGATGCATTATTGCTGCTTCTTTGCTTTCCGACCTTTCTGCACAGGCCACCGATCTCTGCAGGAAATGGGGAAGCCTCATTGTCTAGCTCGAGCATGTCCTCGCGTGATATCCTGAGGCAGCGGTATTCTGTAACCTGGCATCCACAGCTGTTGTACCTCATTGTATCTGACGGCTACATGGCCACAGTTATGCGGGTGCTAGGCAGGCCTTCTCCTTTCTTGTTTTTGAAGTCGCTTCTAAAAGACACCTGCAAAGATCTTGACAAGATCTCCTGCAAACTGGAAAAAACACAGGTGAATAATGAGGAGCTTGAACATAAAACAAGGCTTCCTTTTTCAAACTATTCTCTGTAGTGTACTCACATTTATGCTTTTCAGGGTGATGTAAAGGCTTGGCTGGAGTCCGTGTCTTGGTTGAAGTTAGACAGCAGTCTTGAGTTACACTCCACTGTTACATGTAGACCCAGCACCACTGAATCCCTCATAACAGTGGGCACAGATGGAGCGAGACTGCCTCTTTTCCTGCAAGACCAGTGGACATTAGGTGGTACAAAGGAGCTTCTTGAAAACATGCAGGTCAATTAAAATATATTTTACAGGAAGTTTTAGATCCTTTCTGAAAATGATGACATGACACTAACTAGTCTGTCACGACTATATCTTGATTCTGATACGGTTCTCTTTTAATTGTTTGGTTCCCTAGGATCACTTGGAAGATGAGTCTGACTTGGATGGAGTTCCCACTGGCTCTCATGTGCAAGATGGAGGTCATTTGGAGTTTGCCTCAATGTTTGACACTCTCCATGCCCTGGACTCACACATTGATACTGTTGCTGGTCAAGATTATGATAAAGACTTTACAGAAACAGAGAAAATGATTCCTTTCCACAGTGAGCTAGGAAAGATCCAGAACAGGCTTTTAACAGCCTGGGCTGTTTGTATGTCTTTAGGAAAGGTTGTAGAACACAGAGTTTATTTGCTGAAGCATATTCTCTGCTGTGTGGTTCGATTTGCTGCTTTACTTCATTTGATGTCCTGCTCTATGGTTCATGCAAAAGAAAAGAATACCTCCAGTTCCACTCGCTTTCTGCATCTCATCAAAACCCTTCTGTCCTTCCTTTTATGGGATAGCATTCCTTCAGATGGACAACACTGCTTGGGGCTGGTGGTGGAGTTCAGCAAAATGATAGTACGCCTTCTGCTGACTCCTCATCCTGGCCACTGTCACATTTCATCTCAAAGTCTATCCAGAATCCTGGATATCTTGCAGCATGTCTCTGATTCTCTTGATCAAACTTACAGTTTGAAGCAGGAGCCTCTCTGGTCTTCAAAGGAGAAATCACCTTCTCAGTCATCAAACATGTGGTCCTCTGATGTATATCATGTGCCTCTGGTACAAGATGACATGAAGGACAAATCCAGTTTTGCACATCAGACTCAGCTTCTTCCCCAGCGGCCTTCCAGCAGGTCTGTTTTCACTTTGTCTTTATTCATGATTATAAGCAAACATTCTCACCAGATGCCAGTCATGGGCATTTTTCTTGTGATACAAATGATAATTAGAAAATAAAGTTGTCTCAAAGCATAGAAGTGATGAGTGCATTTTTATCAGCAGATTGTTGGGAGTATGGCAGCTGGTGTACAACACCACCCAGCAGTATGCAGAAGAACTAAAAAAATGTAAAGGCTGTGATGGGTGGGAGGAAGAGGATCAACAACTGTCTGTCATCATGTCCCAAATCCAAATAGCTCTGCAGGCTACAGGAGAAAAGCTAGAAGAGGGCCCCAAACTGCTATATTACCCAGGTAGGATGACTCTTGTGATTATAGTGCCAAACATGTAAAATGTGATGCACATCTAAAAAGTCTTTAGTGTAAAATTTTTTTACTTTAAACAAACCAAATAAATGTTAAAAACTAATTTGACTTCATTTGAATGGAGGACTTTGAGCAATTTGGAAATATGAGTAACTTGCTTTTGAGCTTGTAACTCTTGTCAACCAGGTGAAGAGCTTTTCCTGTGTGGCTTGTACCCAAAAAGTGCAGACACATGGAAATTACAAATTTGCCAGGAGGCAAAAAAACGTAAGTCATTGCTTTATTTGTTCTTTATTTTGCATCCTACCCTTTTACATGGCTTCGTTCAGTCTGAAATAATTATACTTTTTTTTTTTTTAAGGTTGTGGTCGCAGTATCTTCCTGGAGACTCGACTTTGCCTGTCACTCCTATACAGCCTGTTATCACAGTATCATCTGAGAGAAGCCCAAGAATTAGGGGACCACATGGCACAGCTGATTCTGATCAGAGCTGGACACCAGAGGGGCAGTTTAACTTGCATCGAAGGTCAGCTGTGGTTAATTATTCCAAAGTGCTATTGGACCACCCAAAAAGAATATAATGTGAAGTTAAGTCATGACACTGTGCTGCTGTGGATTAGAATTTTTTCTTTACATTTGCACAGCTAGACTCTTGTCTGCACTTTCTTCTGGCAGGTACACAAACATTAGTGATTATTACAATATTACTAAAACCTCCTCATGAATTGATCTTGGAAAACTGTAGCAAAGATTAAAAAGAAAAGCAATCAAAACAGTTCACATGCAGTTGAAAATGAAATATACAACAATATTACTACTTTTAATTTTATATGATCAAACATAATGATGAATACATCACACAACAGAGGTAAAACCAAAGGAGCCTCAGTCTGGCAAGGATAGAAATTCACAACATTTTGGACAAACATGGCACATGTGGAGTAACTCCTGACAATATTTTAGATGCTTTTTAATCAGACTTTGTGAGACACAGTGAATGTCTCTCATCGTTGATGACGTGGTTAATCTGCTTTCTATATTTTAATTACTATTTGAATCATAAGCGATGTAAATGGAAGAGGTGCTAATCCCTTTGGCACTAAATAGTCTGCAAAAATTAATCCACCCACATGCTAGAAAGGATTTTACTTAATGTGATGTGTCACAAAGTTAATGTACTTTTTTGTGTGTGTTTTCCTCATATATGACCAACTACCTATTTTAAAAGCTATAGTTCACCATACACATAACAAGAGATCCCAAACATGCATGAATGACAGAGGTATGATAAAAGGAATCATATCACCATTTGGAAAACCAAGCTTTAGAGTTTTTCAGTATTCTATAAGTGCCTTATTTTTTTCTGTCTAAGGGCTGAATTATGAAATTGCAGTTTTATTGTTTAAATTGTTTAAATTCAAACAACTTTCACAGTGAAAACCAAATATCAGATGGCGAGTGCTACACTCTTTTAGGCAGTTTCTCAAAAGAAATGTGAATTGACATATAGACATAAAAAATGTCAGAAAGAGTTGATAAACAACAGATAAATAATAATATTAATAGAAAAATCTTCTTCACTGCCATTTGATTATGAGTATGGACCGAATATCTGGCATGCAGTTTGTTGCACCATAGATCCAACCCTATGGTTATACACAAATTACATAAGATGTCTAATTTACTCCCTTCCTGCCATTCAACAGATTCTCTTCCTTGTTCATGGCTGCCCCGGGACCTTCACAGCGACACTGCCTGTGCAGTGGTTCAAACTCTTGGAAGATTTATGGCCTCTTACTTTACCAACCAGCCAGTCTGCATTCTGCCTGCTCACAATGTGGCTGTCCTCCCTCCTCTGCATATACCTCATGGTGTGTTTTACAAAAGTTACTTTCCAATAAAAAAAAATGCATGTATGTTGCTATATTCTTTATTGTGTACCATTTTTCAGCCCCCAGTGTTGGACGTTTGGTGCTGTTGTGCCAGGAAGAAGTGGCTCGAGCTGTTCGACAGCAGCATCTGTCAGAGCTGTGGACAGTGGACTATGCCCAAGACCTGCTGCTGCTGGGGGGGCTGCTTCCTGAGGCTGTTTGGTTGGCTTATCATTTGGGAGACTGGAAGACAGCAGTGTCTCTGAGCCTGGCTTTTACCAGTTACTGCACTGAGCATTTTGACTTCACTTGGTTAGTTTAAAACCGTAAAACAAAAGAAGTAGATGACTGCATTATTTGTTACTTTTTCCAGCATTAAGCTATAATAAATATAGTTCCATTGTTTATTTGATTTTTCATGTACATTGCATCTGTTATGACAGGCTTAGAAAGAGAGAACTCCACTTGCCAACCGATTTAAAACCAGAAAGCATCTTTCAGGCTGAGCTGGAATGTCTTCTTGTAAATAAAGGTGACTCACAAGAATCCACGGACAAAGATAGTGAGAAGACCTTCACAGGTTGGCGAGGCTTTATAATTGTAAGTTATTGATCCTTATACAAATTTAACCCTTTCATTTCAATCTTACCTTCCTCCTTTTCTAGATCCTTTGGAAGGGGAAGACTGGGAATTGCTACAGGCTTCCATACAGGAAATTTTAAAGGCTTCCGTCATGGCAGAAGTAAATGTCATGTCACCCCCCATGTCCTCACTGCTGGACACAGTCAAAAACATGTGTTCTTCCTTGCCTACCTTGGTGCCCACTGGATTGTACCTTCCTTCCCCGCCCCTCTATTGCCCACAGCCTTCTCCCAACACACAGGTTAAGTAATACGAAATGTACCAGGTGCATACAATGCATGTACGTATGTTTTAAAAAGATAAAATGTTAAATGTTTTTCTTGTTCAGGACCAAATAAGGACAATGGGACATCTTGCTGAAAATGCATACCGACACAAAATCTCAGGGGTTCTTCAAAGATTACTTTTACTTCTGAGATCTGCTCATTGTTGCTATCCTGCTGCCCAGTGGTACATTGGTCATCTGCGCCGTGTCAGACACATACTCTTCAAGGTATTGCTTTATGAGGCTTTCAATTATTTAATGAGATGTTTATACTGTTGCGAAGCTCAAACTTCCTTGTTTTATTATGCAAAAACTGAATTATTAAAAAAACCAAAGATGAGCTGTAGTTGGTCATGTTGACAAAAGTACATAAATAATACATTAACTGAGATAATTGTTTGGGATTCTTGTTTGTCATTAAGTTCCCTTCTGTCTGAGACTATGCAAAAATCTGTTATTGATTTCAGATCAAGAAGAAGTATTGTTATCCGTCAGCTGCTCAGGAGGAAAAGGCTTTCCCAGAGGGACTGATTAAGTTCATCATCCGTGGTGGATATTTCCGACTGGGACCCAATAAAGATGGTCACCTTGACTGTGACACGATTCATATGATTGGTAGGATCCCAGTTATCATAATCTGTTGTAATCAGATATCTAATTTTGGACATTTTATACTTGCTCATTTTTTTCTACACTGCTACCAGCCTGTTTTAGGGAACTGTGCGCTTTATGCTGGATGCTCCATGTCAGGGATCAGCTCTCCATTCACTGCAGGAGGTATCAGGCAGCCAGGCAGCACTGTAGAGATGAACAGGTATGTTTATGCCACATGTATATTTAGGATTATCATTACTACTGATGCAAGTGGTCATGGGTGTTTTGTGTCCCTTAGATCTCTGCTGATTCAGAAATCACTTCAGCCTGCATTGATGCTGTTCACTGGGCCTGTCGTCTTCTGCCTTTCTCTCATTTCCTCAGTGCTGAGGAAATCCTTCAGGACATTCTGCTTAGCCTCGTCTCTGAACTACCACCTTTGTCTATGGTAACATTTATTTGCATAATAACACACTTTATTTTGTAGGACAAACACCCTGACATTGACTGAATGCATTTTCCATCCTTGACTTTAATGTATAGGTGGCTGACGCTCTGGTACGAGCCTTCCCTGAGAAGGAAGAGTCAGTCAGAGTGCCTTTAAGGGAGAAGTATAATTCACTGCTACAGAGGCTGAAACAATGCAATGTCTGTGGTATGAATACATACATTTATTATTAACTTACTCAAATGATGTACAGCTGGAAGACGTTGATGGTGAAATCTGTTAAGATGTTGACAACTCACTTGCAGCTAAAAATATTTGTACATTAAAACTATTGGTCTGTACTTTTCTGGAATTCAGCATTCAGTGATTATTTTTTCTGTATTTTCTCCAGAAGGTGCAAAAGAAGAAGGGAACGAGTTGATGGTGATTGTCATTCAAGACAAATTCAGACAGAGAAGAAAACATCTGGCACGTCTGCGTAGGCACTTGGCTCCTCCTGTGTTGCAACTGTGGGAGAAAGAAGAGGAAGATGAGGACCGGAGGTGCAAACAGGAGACTGCCATACTACGGCAGCAGTCACTGGGTACAACTCCAAGCACCAGTACCATACCTGGCAGTGACGTAGACCCAGCAGGGAATACATCAGAGCCTGTCTCTCTTGAACATGGATGCAAATTCATGATCAGGTAGCCATGAGGAAAAGTACCTCAGACATTATTCTCAGAATGCACTTATTTGGTATCTGTTTTATGGTTGTTTATGTTGTTCTTTTCAGTGGCAAAAGAACAAAAAAAGAAAGAAAAGATGGTAAGAAGACTGCTGCTACTGAGAAGGCCGTTCAAGAGGAGGGTGACACAGGCAGAGTAACAACAGAGCAACTTTCCATACCAGTGGTTGGTACCTGGGAGTTTGAGCTCGATGATGAGGAATATCTAAATTTCCTCGAGCTCTTCCTCAGCTATGTGTTGGGGAAGAATACTTGTGCTGGCAGTGAATTACCTTTGCTGAAGGGATTCTGCTCTGAGCTGAGGGAGAGGGAACTACATTCTCTTACCTTTGATGTTCTCACCACCATCCATCGTCGTCAAAGAAATGGACACCGTCCAGTAAGAAAACACTCAGAACACTCTGGCAGTGGTCCCCCAGTGTTCAGAGCTGGCTCTTGCTACAAACCTGTGAAAGAAAACCAAACACCTGTGCTGCAAACTTCTGTCGAGAGTGAACCTCTCATATCCAGGGTTAGCCTCTCAGAGTCTGGACAGACAACCAAGAGGCGAAAAGGCTTGTTTGGGCTGCGGCAGCAAAGCAGAATGTCTTTAAAGAAAGAAAAGGATGCTGATCTTGATCCAGAAATCAGCCCTATTCAGAGCATGTTTTCCACAAAGGAGCCTTCAGAAAGTTTCGTGTCTAGCTCATATGTGTGTATGGAGGCTGTGACAGAATTGCAACAGGGCCTCGATCCTGAATTAGAGGCTCAGTTTCCAAAGCTTGGCAGACTGCTGGAGTGGATGGTACGTTGGGCTGATAGAAGGGTGCTGTTTGGACATCACAGTAAAAAGACTAAAGATAAAAAAGTAGCAGCGGATGAAAGAGTTATGATTCGTATTAAAGCTTCAGCACCTGCCATCCTTACATCCCTGAGTTTGGTGCAATGGCTGTACACCTCTCTACCTGGGAGTGAAGGCTATGGCTCCCACATTCAAGTTCCAGAAATGCAATGGATTGTCGCCCCTGTCCTGCAACCCAAGGTGGAGACAAAGCTTGAGAGAGTGAGCAGCGTGGATACAGGCTACCCTGGATCAGCCACCACTCCTGTTACTGCTCTTGACCAGAATTTGCAGCAAGGAGAGCTATCCCTGTGAGTGCCCCATGTATTTGCAATAAATAATCAGTGTCTTGTTCTGTATTCTAAAGATTGAAACCTTTGACCAACGCAAATGATCATCTCTGCCAAGAAGTCTTCTGAACTCTTTATTTCTTACTGCACACATGAGAGTCTGCTGGATTTAAACATTTTTTTTTGTTTGCTTAAAGGGGTTCCCTAACAGATGAAGCAGAGGAGCTGACATTTCAGAGGACACCTCTCCCTGCTGACCAAGTTCAACTGACCTTTGATTCACAGCAGAAACATGAAGGTTCACAGCAGCTCTCTCTCAATGACCTAGATGTTACACCTGAAAAAGAAGGTATGTCTCAAAGTTAGGGCGGATCATGAAAGCTACTGTTATGCAATAAGAAAAGTTAATTGGTGTCTCTAATATTTAAAGGTAGAACAAGTGACAGTGAGGGCTTGGGATTGTCATCTATAATGAGTGAGAACATCTCTGGAAAAGTCTGCTCACCTGAAACGGTTAATACAAACAACTAATATTCCCAGTCTTTATGTTTTAATTCATGCTGTCACATAGATGGAAACCGTTGTATTTTCTCCTTTTCAGAGTTTAAAGTGTGCAGACCTTGACTGTTCAGAAAAAGCTGAAGCTATGTCCAGGTCCTCCTCTACGTAAGTTTGTAATATGAAATTGTTTACTACCTTTATTTGCTGTGTCAAAAAAAGTTTTGAAATTTGCATTTTGCTGGTCAACTAATTCTTGAGCATAAAAAGTGTTGAAACTAATAGAAAACAGGCTGTGTCTCAATCAGCGCACTAACACTACTTCGCCCACTGTTTAGGTGCGTTTACATTGACATTTACGCACTACATTCTAGTGCACTACAGTATTGAGACACAGCCATAAGATGTGCTTAGAATCTACAGACAGAAACATATAAGCTCGTTGCTGAAATAGTTTGTTTTGGTTTTTCAAGCCACAGTGTACATCCAGCTCCTCCAGTTCCTCCCACTGTCCAGCCAAAGACGAGTGTTCCTGCAGAACTTTCTCATGCAAACAGAGTGCAGCACCCAAACACGATCCACCAGTTTAATCCGCCAGTATTTCAGCCACAAAACGTCTCAAGTGGTGTGCCAACTGCAGAGTCTACAACTCTAAATCAGCCATTGACCACTTCACCTTTGAGACAGCAGTTAGGCGAAGACTTATTCAGACTTGTTCAGGTAAGAACATGCTGATTACATGGACGTGATTAGACCAAGTGATCAAACTTTACCAGATTTTTTTTGTTCTTTACAGCATATCAACTATATGAGTTTGAGTGATGTTTTAGAAGCAACATTTGCCAACCTGCAACTAGCCCAGCAGAACTCTTCTGTGGGCCAGTCTAACATGAATGCATCACACCTTAATTTGCCTTCATCTGGGAATCTCATCCCTGAACCAAATGTTCTACCCATTCAAACTATATTTTCTGCAGCACCTCAAATACAGGCACATGTGCCAAATTTAGGGTCTAGTGACCCTGAGCCCAGGGAAGCCAATGCATGTGTGTTTGCTGACCAGCCTGTCATACAAAGCTCAGCTAAGACCTCTTCAGAAGCCAACCAGAACCATGCCAATCAAAGTACATCTTTTGTTGCTGCAGGTGTTAACTATCAGGTATTGTTAAATCACCCTTTAATTGTGACTAATTGTGTTTTAGTGTAACCTGAAATTACTTTCAACTTGTGTTTTCTTCAGGAAATGCAGCCACTTTCCGTCAAAGCACAGTCTCCAGATACCCTGCAGGGGGAGATCAGGAAGTTAATTCCACCTTCTCAGGGACTCTTAGCCACCACTGAAACCAAGAAAAGTGGTCTAAGCTCTCCCATGTTACTGGTTTCCAATGGAAATGCACAGAATGACTCTGCTTCCCAGGTGCCTGGCCTAAAGTTACTTAAACTTCATCACCCACAGATGTCCCAGCACAGCACCCCGCACTATCCAGCACAACAGTCACAGACCCTGCACACTTCAAACCCTGAAGCTCTTCAATCCTGTCAGCACACGTCTAAACACGATGATCACACCACCTTGAAGAAGAAAAGAGAGAGAAAAAGTGATTCAGTTTCAAGAAAACATCTCTGCTTTAATTCTCCACATGATCCGACTCCCAGAATGTCTTTGCCCCAGATTTGGGCATCAGAGATGTCCAACAGTAAAGGATTCTCTCTCCTTCCTCCTGCTTTGTCAGCTCACACAAATACACCAATGCAAGGCCTTCGTCTGCTGCAATTGCAACAGGTTCCACATGCTGGCATTACTTTCCCTAAACTCCCTCTATCATCCAGACCTGCTTTTGTTGTTGCGCCAATGACAGAAGCCCCAATGATCAAACTTCTAAGTCTTGAATCTGGACCCAGAATAGTAAGATGCACTTCCATCATCTGAAATTCTTCAATGTAATATAATTAAATTGAGCTTTCATGCAATTAACATATCTGCTCCTACCACAGATGTTTCCTCAGGCAGGTCCTTCAACACAGGTGACCCGTCTTTCCTCTATGGCAAAGTTAACAAGTTCAGGAATGAGTCGTCTCGATGCTGAAGATTCTCGGCCGCAGCTGCTCAGAGTAGAGCAGTCTCATGGAAGCACTCAAGACCCTATCACCGCTTCCAGCTGTACCTCCAGCAAGAGGCAATCACTTATTCATTTTAATGTTTGTGGTTTTCTTTTTTAGCTGCTGATTATTTTATTGAATGATCTCACTTTTTGTACTTTGAAGGCAGAAGAGGAGAGAGGAAAAGGCTAAGGGAATTAAAACAGAGGTTACATTCAGACCAAATGAGTCAATCATCCCGACTCAGGAGGTAGATCTGCTTCAATTCCAGTTATAGGTACTTTGTTATTACAGATATTGAGCAGCCAAAAGACATTTATGTTTGCTTTAATGAATATTTAGACAGCAGATGTACCTGCAAGTGAAGAATCTCCCGGTGCTGAAGAGATCATTCCAGGGCAGGACATCACAGGTGATTACACAACACAACTATTTTGCCAATTTTTTAGTTAATGCAAAGAACACACCCTGCTTTTTAAAAAGACAGTGAAGACCTGTGTTCTTCAGCTTTAAGTCTGTTCATTAAGAGGATAATTTTGTAATTGTCACCATGTATTTTGGAATAGTAAAAGAATTTCCTAATCCTAAATTAATAAAGGTATTTTTAGAAGTTGCATTATGTCCTCTTGAAAGATCTTTTGCTCTGTTGTTCTTAAACTTCCAGGATCCTCTGACTCTCTGCTGACTGGCAAGAAATTGTTGGACAAGGTGTTTTCTACTTCTGCTGAGCTCCACGCCTTTGCTTCCATAAGTAAGCAACCTCCAGAGTGCCAGGATGCGTTTACCAACACAGATCCAGGTGAGTCAGCACTGGGTTGACTCACATAACATGTTTTTAAATGTTAGCATGTATACATCAGTGTTAAACTAGCATAATGGCTGTGTTGTCTGAATTTCATGGAAATAAAGGTTTTCCACGTGAAACCATCACTGAAAAGTGCTGGAATATTTTAAATTACTGGGTTTCCTTTTAGCTTGTCATCCCATGTTTGTGGATAAGGCCATCTCTGTGCAGACATCACCCAGTGGAACTAAATGTAAGCCAACCTAAGAGGATACTTTTTGATGTTTTATGGCAAATGTTTAAAAACAAACAATAAAACAAAATATAAACTTGTTTATTTTCATATTCCAGCACAATTTTCCAGAAATGGTCTGATGTATAATGAAGACCTTGTTCAAGATGCAATGGAAGCCTCAAAAGACACATGGAATATTCTGGTAAGAGTCCAAATCCAATATCCAACATGGAGGAATACAATGTTCAATGATTCTTTATCTAAAGACACTTTGTACACTATAGTGAACTAATCATCATTGCTGCATCATCATTTGCCATAACATCTAAAACATGTCTGATATATTTAAAATATTTCTATGAACTGTGTGTGCATTTTTTTTGTATTGTGAAATTGGTTTAATTGAGTATTATTGCTTCTTTTTTATTGTCTGTGTTTTGCAGGATCAGGGTGGACGCCAGTTTATAAATGTCTTTGATCTACAAGATGTAGTACAACATGAAGATCTGCTGCCATGTCTTAGTCCAGATGCAAAAGATGGTTCCTCCAACCAGCTTTCCTCTCCTACTGCTGCTGAGCTTCATGTTCTTGCAACCTCTGTTATCAGAAATGCTGCTGCCATAACTATTCCAGAGGAGCCACTAAAATCCACCACTCCCACAGGTTTTTATGCTTTTATAATTAAGGTTTTACAAATGTGTCTGTACTGAATACAGTCATCTCAGTGTTGCAGCAGTGCACTGATTCTTCCAAATAACTTTTTAACCACCCAGATATCACTGAGACGCCTCCTTTATTCAGCTACCAAAAGCCCTGTGGAGTTTCAGAGAGAGTCACTCCACCTAAAAATGTCCTGGAAGAATCATCCGACTCTAAGATCTGTCGAGCCATAAAGACCCGGGATGTTCTACCTAACAGATCATCCCTCTCCCCTCCTCCTGTCAGTTTTTCTTCTCATTTGTCAGAGCTGGATGCACAGTTAACTGCACTACAGAAGATTGCAGATCAACTGGAAATGGATTTCTCAAACTCTGGAATGGTACCTAATAACATTTGCTCTCATGCTGTAGTTATGTTTATCTAATATTGCAGATCATTTGAAGTTAACTCTTCCTTGTGTCTGTGTAGCCGGTGAGTACAGTTGGAAAGCTTTCTTCAGACATGACATCTGATGTGAAGGCTAACTCAGCAGTAAGGAAAACTGTCAGACTCTCTGTCCCACTCAACGGTATGACATGAAACTTTTCAACCGTTAGGACAATTGTTAGTCTATGAAAAACAAATGCATACAGTGAAGAGGTCTAAACACAAGAATAGGATTTTTATTTTATGCATTTTTTAACAGCATGGACATCGAGATCTGATCCAGATCTTTTAACTGAACTAAAGGCCTCTGAGGATGATAAAGATCGAGAGGAAGAGGTGGTTCATGATGGCTTCAGTAACCTTGAAACAAAGCCGTCTCCACAGTATTCTACCCCTATTAGCCACAGAGCAGGACCTTCTTATGATCACACACCAGGTGAAATGAAACAAATTAAATTATTTAAGTTGACTTATAATTTATTTTATGTTTCTGTTCCACCAACATCAATAAGTATCATTTACCGATAATTACAAATATCAGGTTAACTCATATCTCATAGATGGAGCATGGATTTTTGTGCTCATCTGTAGTTACTTTCAGTCAATAATCAAAAACATTTTCACCTGCCTGCAGAAATCAAAGATCACTTCAGTGAAGAATACGAAATATCTCATGAGTAAGTTTAACATGATCTGACTCCTTAAAACATTTTGATTAATGCTCTTACTTTACATCCTCTTTTAATTCACACTATTTTTTCCTTTAATTGTCAATGTGTAGATGGACGGATGCAGATCTGGGCCAGACTGAGCTATGTGATACAGCAGAAATCTTAGACGAGTTGGTAAAGGAAGGATATTTATCTCCCACTGACTGGAATGTGTCAGTGTCACAGACTACCAGGCATACCAGGTACAGTTTCAACTAAAATGAGTGATACTTAAGCTGTAATTGTCATTGAGCTGAAAAATCATATGGCCCACAGCAGACAGGATCAGCTGCAAAATAGCAGGACATCTCAGAAACACATTTTACCCGAGGATGAGAGGAGAGAGCTGAGGATATGGATGAGGAGAAAACAGCGGGAACAACTGGCTGCTTATCAAAAACACAGACAGACCCTGAGAGAAAGAGAATGCAAGCCTTTCTGTGCCTCGCCAACAGGGGTGAGAAGATAATTTTTTTACTGCAACTGACCTTTGTGACGCTCTTTGTACGTTTGTGATGGTTGTTCACTTGGTTTCAGAAGCAGTCAACAAACAGAAATCAGACAAACACTTTGAGAATCAGAGAGGACAAATTAAAAAAAGAAAAGTAAGTGTCAACAATCTTTACAATAACATTACTCAGAATACTTACACAAACAGGTTTAAACTGCTGTTTCCATTTGACTTCAAAGGTTCATGCTTCTGGAGCAATATGACCAAAGGACGCTGGAGGCTTGTTCTTTAGCCAGTGACCTTGCCACCTCTCCTCCAGTGCTCTCAACCACACGGTCGACCTCAGCTCCACCACCTGGCAGTGTTCAAAGGTATCTTCTACTACAGTAATTTGAGCAGGACGGTTTCACATAAATTTTTAAAATAGTCTGAGTTAGTATTTCACCTAAGAGTGAATAATTAATCACACCATACCATCAAAATCTTTGCAGCCCCAAAACCTAATTTACATGTTTAGTCTTCAAAATTTGTAAAACAAAATAAGTAAATACAGCCTGTCTCAATCAGCGCACTAACACTATTTCACGCACTGTGTAGAGCGTAAATGTCAATGTAAAGGCACTTAAACATAGTGCGCGAAGTGGTGTGCTGATTGAGACACAGCCAATGGCTTTAGTTGCTGAAAATTAGCAGGTGATTTCATGTAGACTTTGTCATACTGAGATGAGTAGCAAAGATAAATGTTTTCTGGATGATATTGGCTCATTCTTGACAATGTAAATTTTTATAAATTATTAAAACCTTTGTGAAATAATCTAGTGAATCATACTGTATATAAACACAAAGATGGTAATTTTGCATGGCACCTGGGAGGATTATGTTTTTCTTACAGGGCTCAGAGGTTATCTGTGAATAACAAAAGAAACGTTGAGTCCCTGCGACTTCATCCACAGTCTGTGGAGGAGCTGTCAGAGGATCTCCATAGGAGACTAGGACTTCATCGATCAGGTATATAAGTCTTAATTATTAGGTATTAATTGTGTACCTGTAGATTTCTATTGTATAGAAATGTATTTTACTTCATTCCATTAGGAAATTTAATTTGTGGGATTTTTGGTTGTAGTGACCTTTTTGCCAGGGGACCGCCTGTCTCAGGTGACTAGACGTGGCATGCTCACCAACACAAAGAGACAAGCTGAGCTTCAAACAGCCAGCCAGAGTGAGGATCAGCGTGTTGGACACCAGAGAAAGACGGTGTTAAACAGCACTTTTTCAAGAGGATCTGCTGTAGGGAAAGGGATCCTACGGGAACAAAGGAGACTCAGAGAGACAGAAGCATCAGCATCTATCAGGCTGGAGGAATCAGATATAGTAAGGACCTTTTTTTAAAATATTCAGCTACTTTAAAAAGAAATGTGTATCTTAGTAATTCTGGGCTGGATTTAGAAGTGTGCTTGTTCAATATTGGTAAATATATTTCATGTTTCATCACTACTGTATTTCTCATTTCTCAGGTTTTGGCAGGACTATTGGGTGAGCAAGATGATGTTGCTGAGACAGACTTGCTGGACAATCTCTCTGAGAGTGCATTCAGCAGTCTCAGCAAAATAGACTGGGCCGCTATTGAGAAAATGGTGGCAGAAGAAGACTGAGCATAAATAAATAACTAATAAAATACCTACACAAATGATGTGAAAAACAATGAATGACATAAAAAAAACTTTATTCATTCCAGAGGGAAATTTAGTACACATACCGGACATGCTGCATTTATAATATAAATACATGGAAAAATGAATAGTCTACTATATTATTTTCATAGAATTAATAAAAAAACTTTTGTAAATTAAACAAAATACAAAATATCGTGCCATGTGGACACTCAAGTAGATGAAGAAAAGAGTGAAAAAAAGAGAAAAAGTGTGCCTGTGTATCATGAGAAACTGATAATAAACATATTCTATCCTTGTTTATAATTGTAATGTCTCAAGGCTTATTATTTACCTACTTGACTGCCCCCCAACAAAAAAGAAGAAATTGTATATTGATACGAGGCGGTTTATATGATCTCAAACTATATAAATTATTTAACTCATTTTCACTCTTCAGCTCAGGCTTTTAAAGAGGTCAACTTGATTAACTTAGTTAGGATATTACAGCAATCACAGCTTGTATATTCTCTATTATTTTCTAGCTAAAAAATCTTGTGGCATTTGAGGCATTTTGTGATCTTCCTGCAAATGAAACTGTTTCTGAGCTTCACTTTTCAATAAAGTTATGCACCGGGACTAAAAGCTTTAGTTCAGACTACACAGTGTCTTGTTAATTAAAAAAAGGTCTTAACAGGACAGATTTTAACTGATTTAATAAAGCTTTGCTTTGCTGGAAATTCCTTCCAAGATGTCGCTATCGCTTTTTTTTGTGGTTAAAAACACTTTCGGACAAACGGCGCAGAACAGATATTACAGACACGAGCGGATTACAATCGTTCAGAAGCACCGTTTCATAATATTAATAGCCTAGAAAGGAACACATAAGTAGTCTTGCTGCTTTTCACCTCCACCATCGTTGATGATCTCCGTTTCAGAAACAGTGGCAACTCAAAGCGAAGAAGAAGAGTCACTTCCGGGTCAGGGGTAAATGACTCGTATTTGAAAACATGGACGCCAGTAAAAGGGATGAAGGTAGAAACTTTTTGTTTTTATGCGTTTCTTTGGTCTGTATTATAACAATTATAAACGTCTATCTTATTTTAGCTTCCCCCCCACTGTTATTGACATTTTTCATAAAATGTTTGAAATAACAGAAAAACTACTCAAAATAAAACATGCCATATATATGCTAGCCTAATGTGTTAGCTTTGCTAACAATTATTTTACCCCTTAGGCTTCAATATCCAATTTAATGTATAGAGGTTAATACTTAGTATTTGTAAATACCTCGTTATTGATTGCTGGTTTATGTGTCAATAATAGTTGATTACAAGTTTTTGACATTGCAAAGCGGTATTGATTGCTGGTTTATGTGTAAATATTAATAGTTGATTACAAGTTTTTGACTTAGCAAAGCATTTCACATTTTTAAACATTACATGTCAAATAGCAGACATATGTTTAACCATAACTTTCTAAACCCAGTCTGGGTTTAATGGGTCGTTAAATCCACTAAATTTGAGTTAAATTATTATAATTACATGCATTGTTGTAAATGTATTTGATCACTTTATCAGTTTGTTTGAATTATTTAAATCATTATTACTTAATTTCACACAGCTCTGTATTCTGTACAGAATATCTTTTTTTAAAAATAATGTTTCTTTTTGCATAAAGTAATGATCATCTGTAAAGTGTCTCTTACCATTAAAACTGAGCTATCCAAAGAAGAAAATGCAATGACAATAGCAATACTTGCCTAATGTTAGGCATTCATGTGACAGGAAGTTGTCGTTACACTCATTATGGGATTATAGGGTAAAACATAATATACATATATTATGTCTACGGTAAACCAGAAAATGATTAAAAGTGTCACTTTTCAGCATTGGACGAGATGGAAGGTGATGGAGACATTGGATCTGTAATGGGATTCTCCGGGTTTGGTATGTAAAGTTCAGCATGGTAATGGTTTCAGTTTTGAGATTCATAGATTAACTAATAATAATTTTGTACTCTAGGTAAGAAAGCCCGTACATTTGACTTTAATGCCATTTTTGAGCAGACGCGACGAACAGCTATCGAGAGGAGTCAGCGTGTATTGGGTAAGTTTGTCATCTCTTTTATAACGGCATGGGTGCAGGGTTAACATTGATTCTTATATATTATTATCTATATGCCCTGAGCAGAGGAAATCTGCATCTTATTGTTATTGTCCTGTGTATTGTGCCATGAACCAAGGTACAATTTGGAGTATATCCAGTAGTGAGACTACAACTCTGAGATGTACAATCGAGTTCTCTATGGACTCTTGTGTTCATGTTTTTGTTTTTAAAAACTGCTTTATTTTAATCATTACTTTCCCAGAAGAAAGACACAAAGTAGAAGAAGAAGGAGAGAGCTCCAAGTCAGTCAAATCATCATCTCAGAGAGAAAAAGCTGCAGCTGCTTCTTCTTCTAGGTGGGAGGAGATTTTGCACTTGACATGCTTTTGACTGATTAGAATATCCATTTAGTTGTTCAGTTGTAACAAAGTTTTGCTTTCTCAGTTTACTTTTCATTTTTTAAATTTGTTTTTTATTCAGAGTACAGAAAAATGTAAGCAGCAGTGATGATAGTGACTCAGACTCAGAGCTTGTAGGACCTCCTGCCCCTACTCAACCTGCAGCCCAAGAGGATGACGATGAGCTGGTGGGGCCACCTCTTCCACCGGGGTACACGGGGAGGATGGCTCACAGTAACGATGATGATGATGATGATGACGATGATGCCCAAGAAGGAAAGAGCTACGATGATGATGAGGAGGAGGATGATGAGGATGATGATGATGTATGTCTGAACATTTGTCTTTCCCTGTGGAATACAGTGCTTTCTTGGGAGCTTATTTGGACTCTAACTCAGATGTTCAGGCTGAATTGGATAATCTATCATTATATCCAGTATTTAATATACTCTATTTATTTGCCTAAGCAAACCTCTGCTTTTGCAGTGACAGCTTACACATAATCTAGATCCAGAGTAAATTAGAATTTAGTCATGAATATTGCTGTAATTTTTTTCCTTTGGACATTATTATTTGAACTAATTTTAAATTTGAAAAGCATCAGTGGGTTCAGTGTCGTGTTTGAACTCCCACCACATGGTGGCAGCATTAAAGAGAAAATCAGTAGCTAGTGTTGACTTAAACATAACCCATGTTTATTATGATAAAATTCCAGTGAAGCTTGCAAGATATTGGCATTTATTAGTGTAGTATTTATACTGGGTCATGAAGTAAACATGTCAAGTTAGAGCAAATCATTTTAAATCTTGACATGTGATGGGGCACTGTCAGTTATTTAAATCAGATTCGTTTTTAGTCACAATGTTTAAAAAAAACCCCTAAAATTAGCAGTTTATATGAAATGCAGCATCATGTCCAATTAACTAATTGTGTATCTTTTTTCCTCCTATATTTACTTTTCCAACTAAGAATCCAGTTAAAAAGATTCCAGATACTCATGAGATCACGCTGCAGCATGGCACCAAAACAGTAAGAGCTTCTCTGTGAAACCTCATAGTCTCTATGAATATAGGATTTATACTTTTTTCTTCTTTAATACATCAAATACTAAATTACCTGATTTTGAAAATCTGCCTCAGCTAGTGTGTTTTCTTTGTTTGTGTTGAATTCGGATGGTTATGAGTTTGTGTAACATGTTTTAACAGCGAGAAACAGAATCAGTTCTGCTGGTTTAAAGCTCTGGTACTGATTCATTTTAGCAGTTCAGTTTTAAACAGCTGGATGAGATTACAATCGAAGAAGTCAAACATTTGGCTGCTTTTTCCCCTGCCATTAGGAGAAACAATTATCTCTATGTTGTGAACTATTTTGAGACACGACCTGCTAAACGTCAAACAATTCAAGCGCTTGAATTGAATTTTAGCTTTAACAAAACCCATTTCCACTTCAGGTATCAGCTCTCGGGTTAGACCCTTCTGGAGCTCGTCTGGTGACTGGTGGATATGATTACGATGTGCGATTCTGGGATTTTGCTGGGATGGACCAGTCTCTGCAGGCCTTCAGGACCCTGCAGCCTTGTGAATGGTATGTGGAACATCAACACAGTTGCTAAGCATATGTTTAATTGGTTTCATGCAAGAATTGAATACACTGACTTCATTATGTGTGCCAAAGCGTAGACACATGCACAAACACACACACTCGTTTGTTGAGCTTCATTGAGCTTGGTGCTTACTCGGTGACATCCTTTCTTCATGCAAAATGAGGCTTTCAGAAGCAGATGGTGAAGTTATGCGGGTACTTTTGTATGTACATGTGTGTTTACTTTGTGTTTAACTGAAACCATTATCAAAGATCAAATTCTTCTTTGGTTTTGGGAACCAGTGGGCTGAGCTGGATCAGGCTTCCCCTTATTAACAAAACATGAACACTACATTTAATGTGATTGCAGTGATTCAGTAGTCTGTTTAGTTTACTAACAAGCTGGGCTTCACTCAGAAAGCTGAGTTGTTGAGGTTTACTTTTCCTCTTTTGTTGTCCAAAAAGGGAACCCGTGATCTCAGAGAGGTAAGATGCTTTGGTGCAATTTAGTGAGTGTGTAAAGATGCCAAGAGCATAGCTGTACTTTGTTTTGATCAGTGAAGGTCTTTGTCTCTTCTGCTGCTGTTCTGTTTATCCTCTCGGTACTGATTTGAATAATGAACACTTGTACTATTGTAGACAGTTGTCTTTTCTCCTACGGGTGAAGTTGTGCATTAAAGAATTACATTTTTAAAAGGTTTTGTCAACTGAATTCCCAAACAAAAAAATGCAGTAGCCTTATAAAGTTACCCTGGTTACTAAGCTCAAACGATTATCCTTTTATTATTCTGATGTATAATGTTTTGACCTGTGCACATTCTGTACACCAGGAGTGCCCAAGTTTGGTCCTCGAGATCTACCATCCTGCAACTTTTAGATGCATCCCTTCTCTACCACACCTGAATCCAAAATTTGAATTCCCTCTTCATCAGGTCATCCAGCTCTGCAGAGGCTTGGTAACGAGACATTTAATTTATTCAGCTGTGCTGGACAAGGGTTGCATCAGAAAGTTGCAGGGTGATAGACCTCGAGGACTGAACTTGGGCACCACTGATGTACACTGACAAGAGTAGCTAATATAATTGTTCTCACAGCTGTAAAAGACTATCATGCTCTGTTTTATGGTTTCATTTGTTTGTTGTTTGTAACCCTTCGAAGATACATCAAGTTTACATCAGATACTGGGATGTTCCTACAGCAACATAGATTACAATGTTTGTGTTGATGCCAGAATCATTTCAAAGATTAAAAAAACAGTGGCTTTGGTTCAAAAGCCTTCTCCAATGATGGCTAACAGATGTCTTACAAACAAGAAACAACATGGCATCATCATAGAAAGGCCAGCTCAACTACCTACTTTGTATAATGTGTGTGTGTTTGTCAGTCATCAGATCAAGTCTCTGCAGTACAGCTCCACTGGAGATGCCATCCTGGTGATTTCTGGCAATGCACAGGCCAAAGTGTTGGACCGCGATGGCTTCAATGTAATGGAGTGTATAAAGGGAGACCAGTACATTGTAGATATGGCTAACACCAAGGTACGCCAAAGTGGTTATGTTGATTTTGATTAAAGTTTTGGGATTTTTTTGAGTATTTTAATTGATTTTCTTTTTTTTTTGCTTTATGTTAAGTAACCAAAATGTTTAAAAGTGTGTGTTCACAAACATTTTTTTTTATATTAAATGTTGAGAGATTGCATGGAATTGAAGCCCTGGATGGGAGCTGTTTTCTAGGTACGGACAGTCAGTGTCAAGGATCAGTAGACCTATACACTCGCCACTCACTGTGTGTCAGTGTGATAATGCAACTGTCTGATTTCAAGTTAAGAATCCTAAAAAGTTTACACTACATGCGACGGTTTTTATTTTGGATTATAGCTGCAGTGTTTCCAAATATCAGCATTTATAAATATCACATTAGTGAAAGTAAAATAATGATCCATAGTGGCCAAAACTATAAAAACAAATTCAGATCCATGTGGTAATGATTTGGAGTAAATCATAAGAGTTGTCGCGGGTACTTAAAATCACCGGCTATATTATTAAAAACATGTGTTAAATCTAATCTAAATCTAACAACTCTGCCATCTGTTCTACTTGCATAAAATTTCTATATTTTCAAAACCTTGTCCAAAAGGTGTCGGTTATTTATGGTTGATTGATCTTATACTGGGTTGTGGTGTAGTAAAAAAACTGAACCATTAATACTTTCTGCACCTCGTTATCAAGCATGGCAGCAATATAGACAAAAACTTTCGCTAGTGTCCTTAATAATAAAACGAACATTAGGTGTATGTTTTCATCGTTATGGCAACAGTAACTCACAAATGTTTCTGCTCATTTGTAACTTTTCCACTCTGGGTACACCCTGCCAATAGATAATGATAGCAACGTGTACCTGCCTTGTCTTTTGCATGTGAGGATAATGATCTGTGATCAGCCCGAGGCAGTCTCATGGGAGATGAACAACAAATGCTTTCAGGATTGTCGCGCTTCAGATGCCTAAATCTACAAAGAAGGAACCTAATTAAGTGTCCATGTTTGGGGTTATGTGGGTTTTTTTTTTTTTAGACCTTATTGGTGGTCAGTAACCATCTGTGCCAGCTGCAGTACATTTAGACATGGTTTATACCAGCCATACGGAGTTCTTGAAGTAAAGGCCCATTGATTGCAAGTAGTGGTTTCCTGGATGTCCTACATTCTTATCCTGATCTGTCCCATCTGGAAGTGATGGACAAGTTTGGTTGAATGGAAATGCGTTTTGGCCTGCTGACAGTGTCCCTTTTGATTTGCAGTTTTTCATGTGATAATTAAATCCTTGTCTGTAGTCTGCCTCTGTTGACATCCAATTACTTCCCTCATAATTCATCAGACCGTGTGGAGAGATGTGGTACACATGGTGCTAAATATATGTTTGCAAAAGGATGACAGATTCATCTTTCCCTTATAATAACTTAATCCTATTGGCTCTGAGAAAAAAGTGAAAAATCTTTACTTGAATGTTTTTTTTTTGTTTTGCAACTATCAGAAATGGTCCCATAAAAAGAGCTCAAACCAAAGAATGTCTGCAAGATGTGTTTGGAAATTAGTCTATTTTTCTGAGGTTGTCCACAAAATGTTCCAGTGTGAAAGTATTTGAGTCATCAAATAAATAATCCTTCCAGCTTTAATTTAACAAGTATAGAAACCTGTTTGGGGAGTGCTGATAGAAACTGCAACTGGAACACAAGCATGCCAGATATACAATTTTGTAGTCACAGAGGAAATCGTTTGTTGTTCTGTTTGGCATTAACATGCTTTTTGTTTACTGATGGCATCAATGTCAGTCTGCTTCTATTTAGTTGTTAGCTGTTTTTTTTCCTCCCTTAACTGTTGAAGAAGAGGAACGAGATTTGTTCAGGAAAGCAGCGTATCTTTCTTGCTAACTGTGAAGTTCTTGTGAAGCCTTATCTTATCAGGCAAAGAGTTTAGCCATTCACAGCCCATTTGACCTTGGCCCATCACATTGTGAGTGTATATTTTGCCATACAATTTAAGAATATAGGAATTTGTTATTCATTTTAGATGTAGGCAGTTCCATCTAATCAGTTATTAAGGTGCTATGTTTGACAGTGAACATGGAGAGTTTCTTCTTGATCTTTTAAATTTGGTCACCTTCTGCTCATGCACAGCTGTTTTCATGTGTGTCCTGTCATGTAGCAGTATGTCATGTCTACAGCCTCTTTGCAGCACACCGAAGGCTGTCAAGGAGGCCTCTCTCTAGGTTTTCCCCACTTTGAAGTAATTTGTTGTGAGTAATTCTCCACAGGACTCCCTTACCAGAGGAAGAAGAAGCTTGTTGTTTAAAGCTGTAGCAAAGCCTGCTGTATGACCTCAGAGTTCAATGGTTCAATTACAAGGCAGGGCTTTTGTCAAAGAAGGCTTTACTGTTACAGTATGGTCAAATTATGTGTCCTTTCCTCAAAGGAGATTGCTCTGTAGTGCATGCGGATGAAGCAACAATATTTGGGTGTATGCATGTTTTTGGATAAACAAGCAAAAAACAGCTGTCTCTTTATATGTTTGCCATTAGATTGCTAAATACAGTACATTGGTTCCTCCTGGCAACATTTACCCCATTAAGTCTCCACCAGCTATTACTGATTAGAGATTCTACGGCTTGTAATTATTAAGAGTTTGAAAACATTTGTAGGGCAAATAACTTGTATAAATTTCTGACTGGATCCACATAAATGGCATGATCATGATTTATGGGTGTTTGCGGTGCATCAAAGTAAGTAGAGACTGCAATTGCTTCATGCCTCCAGTCAAAACAGTTTAGTGATCGTTAAAAAATATAGTTTGTTCACTGTCACTTTATGGTCTTTTTCAGGGCCACACAGCAATGCTGAACTGCGGTTGCTGGCACCCAAAGACTAAAGAGGAATTTATGACCTGCTCCAATGATGGGTAAGTTGTATGTGTTGTATACAGTTTAAACATGGCCGAAGCAGAAACTGTTTCATCTTCATTGTCCTTTTTTTCTCTTTTGCTTCTCTATGTCACATAACTTAAATGATAATTATTTAAGATTTTTTTGTGTGTGTGTGTACAAACAGTCCCTGAAGTGTCCACTACTCATACAAGCTTGTCAAAGGTTTTTTTGTTACGTATATCACTAGACATCTGACATTTCTTGCATAAAAGGGTTTTAGCAGTCTAAACACCATCCTGTTCAGGGATATGTGGCTATAACCTATGTCGAAGATGTGATCCTAAAAATATATTAGATGTGCAACATTTAATCCACCTAATTGACATAGCGCATTACTAATGGTTTATTCACAGCTGTATCGATGTATATATAAGTTTTTCATTGCTCTCATCTTTTGTGTCACCACCAGGGAGTCCTCTAGTCCAGACTATGCCTTTGGAAAGTGTAACCCAGTTTCATTGCTGTGTATTGACACGTGGATCTTTAGTTGTATTCAGTAATTTGGACCAGATTAACTACCACATTTACAAGAGGAAATGAAAAGATTTCATATTTACAATTTTCATTTCAGTGGAGATTTAGTCGTCTGCCGCCTCGTTTAAAACTCGTGCTGGAGCTGTATCACTCCAGATGCTATAACTCTTTGCCCTAGGTGTTCCACAGTATTTGTGTTTGACCACACGTAACTGAGCTGCTACAAAGTGATGAGTCTAAGTGAGTGTGACAGACAGCAGTGCAGAAACCCAAGGTTATCATCATTAAGTGAAAACAAGGGTCTGGCTTTGTGGCCAGGCCACAACCCTCTGTTTACCAGTCTTACTGCTCTCCCAGATGTGGAGGTTGGTTTATGTAGCTCTTATTGAGTCTCTGGAAATCCTCCCCAGGCACGTTAGCGCAGGGTGTTGCCCCTGGTCTGCTTGCATGAGAAGATTGGAGAGGAGTGCACAGAGAGCAGGCAGGCGGAGAACATGTGCAGAAGGTTCACAGCTTAGCCCAACACCCCGAGTGCCAGAGAGGGAAGGGGGGACCAACTATTGATTTTGAGGTGTTGACGGGTGTCCACTGAGCCTTCAATAAATTTCTCATATTGCACTTTTACTCAGTGTTGCAGATGGAGTGTTTTACTGCATATAAGTAAGTTGATAATGATCTAATTTAGTTTTTTATGAACCATTTATATCTCGCCCTGATATCTTTAAACCCTTTTAATTGTTCTCATGCAAACAGGATGTTATTGGTGTTTAAGCAGATTGGAAAGCATATTAACTTAAATCCATTTGCAATCGTGTCAAAATTCAGTTTTGAAGATTTTACTATCTAAATGTACTACTTTGAGGTGCATTTCAAATCTAAAATAAGATAAATTGAGGTGTCAGATTTAGGCCTTTTGTGGTTGAAATTACCAGGCAGTTTTTTTTAGCAAGGCTAAATTATTATTAAAATTTGCACATCTATTTATCTGTCTATCCATCCATTAATCTAATCTATTGTCCATGTTTATTTTTACTTCAGTCAGTTTTTGGGGGGATTTTTTCATAAACCATGTGAAAAGTATTTGGGACTTAAGTGTAACGTTTGACTTGAACAAAGCTGCTGAATCAGTTGAGGTCAAAAGGTTTCGGCAAATGTCAATTCAAGTTCACGCAATCGCACTAACTGGAAGCAGATTTAGGTATTTAAGCTTATCATGTGTGCTGGATATTCTTTTTAATAGTCTGTGAAGTCACACATGGATTTAATTGATCCATTATGGCACATTACTCGAATAAGTTCAGACATGAATCTATTGAGAGAAAAAAATAACACAAAACAGACAAAAAACATGTCTTATCCTCGTCAGGTCAGTTGGCCCTTATCATTACTACCACTTAGATAGTTGTAGTTGTTTTTATTTTTAGGAGAAAAGATGAAAAGTTTGATGATGATACTAAGACTTCAGTAATAATGATGTCCATGGTTTGTCTAAACTGCAAAATTGTCCATTAATTCAAGATTAATCTTTAACGTTTAAGTGTAGACAAGAGGTATGGTTTAACCCACTGTACTTGTAAAACTTAAATTATTTATTGCTTTGTATATTTTCTGTGTGAATAAGACGGCATGTGTTACCATGAAACAAAAGGGATGACACTGACTTTGAAAATTAATTATGATAAAGTATCGTTACAGCATGGTAACATTCGCTCGGTATGTGGAGAACACCTTTAGGCCAATAAATATTTGGAAATGAAGCATTAAAGCAAAACACTTGTACAAAAAACCTGTGATTGTAAAACAGACACGATTAACATTTTTTAAGATGACTTAATTCAGAATTTGAAAGCTTTCATCATCTCGGCAGCTCAGGTGGAGGGATTTTGCTTCTCAATCTATCTCTGTTGTGACCATTAGTTTTTTAAATGGTTGTACCTCAGTTAGCTCACATTTGACTATAAATAAATCATTGTTTAACTTTTTAAATAGAAGCTTGTGGAAAAAATTAATCCAGTCTCATAAAATATTCAGAAAGTGCTGTGTCATGCCACAGTGGAAGTCCAGTCTCTTGGTGCCTATGGAAGACAACACAGTTCCTTTTACTTGTAACTAAAACATGAACTTCATAAAAAAAAAGAAAAAAAAACTCAGACAAAAAACTTGCTGTTAATGTATATCTGCATTAATGCAGTTCGTGTTCTGCAGCTGCGTGAGGTCGTGAAAAAAGATGTGTGGCAATGCTCTACCATCACTGGAATCCGGATGCAATGCGCTGAAACCTTGTGGACAACCAGGCTTTTCAGTCCGCTTGGATTATTAATGCTCCACTTATTATGGATGGACCATTAAAGAGTATCTCTTCCTTTCTTTTCTTTACCAACCACTGATGTATACTGCTCCTTCCATTTCAGTGGCATCCTTTGAATACATATGTTTTAGCTGCTGGCTGTGTTTGCTGCACCTATGCTTTTCTAGGTTTTTATGCCCACTTATTATGTCTTTGTTGTGCTAATATGAATAGGATATAATACATGATCACCAGACCGCCCACCTTCTTAATTAAACATTTCTGCAGTTGTTGGGAATCTCATTCACAGGGGCTACCTCCCAGTTTCTTAAATGATGTCATTAATGTAGACTATTTCTCCCCTCAAAGAGGAAGTGGATGACAGGGAATCATTGATGCAGCAGTGTAATAATGCAGCAGCAGGGTGGCAGTGATTGTTCTTGCAGAACTAAGGGATGAATAGCGCTTCAGTTAGAACTGCACGTCTCAAGATAGTGAAAAGTGTTTCTGCTCCTGCTGTTGTGAATTTGACAACATTTATTCAGTCTTCTGTCATTTTGTTTGCGTTTGAAAGTGCAAATGGCACAATGTTTCTGAAGAAAATGCATGTTTGATTAGGGCGTCAGGTTCAAGTCTAATCAAGTCCTTGCTGAAAGATTTCAAGTTTTATTTTTTGTGAGAGCTGGCTGAGAAGATAAAAAATATTCCTGAGAGTTTATGTTAAAGGTGCATCATGAGAGCTGCTGTGCTTTTGTCATGTACAGAATATCTAAAACCTTAAATAAGTTGGCAAGCCGCACTGCTTAAAATAGTGGCCAAAGTACATCTGATACTAGAAAGCTCTCCATGAGCGTCCATCATGAAAAGGTGTTGCTGATTCTCTTTTATTTCTGACATTTTACAAAGCAGATTTACAAGAGTCATGTTATTCATTTCATGTTGTGACGGAAACTTCAGCCTGTAGAGCTGAGGACGGAACAAATGGCGACTTTCTAATTGGGCCCACATGTTTGAGGCACACTTAAGCATGAGTACACACAAAAACACACAATTTGAGGAATGCTTCCCGAAGGTTTGAATGCCAGGGATTCCCTTCGTGCTGGAACGCTGTTAGGTCTGCAGCTGGTCCTGGATTTGTAGCTGCTAGCGAGGAGACCCAAAGTAGCTGTGAGGAGCAAGTTAGTGTCTTGATCATGCTTGCAAATCAAATGCTATTGGACATGTGCTGCATGTAATCTCATCATTTGCAAGCAACTACAAATCTGAAATACTTGTAACTAGTGTTTAGTCTTTTTGCTTTTGTGTGAATACCCATATGCATAAATTCTACCATATTTGTCTAATCAAATAAGTCATCCAATATTAGTGCTTGTAAACTGATGTATGCTGATATCAACATTGGTGTACTTTTTTGGATGGGTGGGGGCTTCTTTGGGAAACAGCTGGGGTAGTAAGTGTGATCTGTGTGACAGAGCAAGACTGTAGAGTGAAGACAGACACCACAAAGTGTGTGTGAGCATGTTGGGACAATCCACTCAGTTGGACACATCAGAGTCATCCACAGTCCAGTGCATCACTAACTGTTGCCCACCTTACAATGCAAATGTTCCATATCCTGCTCAAGAAAGCGCATACCAAACCTTAAAGGACTGCATTTATCTTTCTTGTTCAGTCTATAGGCTGAATTTTTGACTGACGGTAAATTAAAGATCTTTATGTGTGAATGCAACGTTTGTTTCCTTTTCCATTGAACTGAATATGAGGCGACATCCTTGTCTGTGGGAAAGCATCTCATCATATTGTAGCTTGATTAACCCTTTATTAGGTGATTGAGCTTATTTGATCACTTCATCAGACATACAAAATGCCTCTGCATGTTAGTCCACAAAATCATAGAGTTCTCCGACTTCTCCACACTAATCATTAAGCATCAGGTTCAATCCCAGCTGTTCACTGAGATCTGCCCTCAGCAGTACATTTGATTAAACTGCCAGTACTAATTACTGCTTAATCTTTATTATTTTAGAAAAACATATTTATGTTTTAGTCTTGTAATAGTCTTTAATATTATTATTATCTGCCCTGCTGGGTTTTTTACAGACCTTTTTGCTTGTATTTTGTGATCCCATGTACCTTTTTGTAGGGAATGTTTTGGTTGATGGTTTGTAGCTTGAAGTCAGACAAACATTGTTATGAAATTTGGGAGAAAAGCCTCTCACTGTACCCACAGTCCATCTGTCTCAGACCACATTGTTTCCTCTTTGGCTTCATGCTTGAATGCAATTGTGTGTGTGCCTTGTCATAAATCTCTCTGTTATTTTCCCACTTTATCTTCTTCAGCTGTGAAGGATGATGGAGCATCCCCCCCGTAATCCTCCTTTCTCATAACAGAGCCCCAGTTAGTCAGTCAACCAGCTATCACTGGAATTCGACCAGTAAACAACCCTATACAGCCATATACAAGACGAACATCTTTCTTTTCCTTATCTGCTCATCTGGGACAGGGATCCCAGCAGCCTCACCCCACCAGGCCTATAACCTGATGGACAGATAAAATCTGGGACCTATGGAGTTGTCACTCCTCAGTTGATGTGTGAACGACTGTGCTACCTCGTAAAGTGTGCACGCATGGTTGAGGCTGTATGGCCCTCATTTTGTTACATTCACCCCTCTGACTGTGGAGTGTTTGCAAAGAAAAATGGACTGCTGATTGAAGAGAAAACAGGCATAAAAGAAAGAGGATACAGCAAAGGTATTACTATTTAGTTTTATTCTGCACATATGAATATTTAGATTATCGTGACATTGCTATACCTTATGAAATAAAGTTATTTCTCTCCACTGGGGAAAAGAATGTTTTTTTTTTTTTTACATTTACACAACCCATTTTAGAGTACCATGTATTGGAGCAGACAGTTTCCAGTTTTTCTGCAACACTAAGCGTTTTTCTTCATGACGAGTGAGACTGTGGAGTCTTGCCATTGCTTATGATTGGCTCCACACTGGTAGGCTCTAACTCTGCTCTGTTCTGCTGACAGTGCCATGTTTTGGGGGAGAAAAGGCTTTAAAAAGCTGGCATTCCAGCTTTTTGTGTGTGGCGCAATAGGTTATGTTGTCTTTATTAGCCTTACAGACGCCTACAGTCTTTGGTAAACAAAAGAGAGATTTCTGTGTGAGGCAGCAGGTGGACCTATTTGTCGCACAGCCCATGGCTTTCACTCTTTCTCCTTCACTCTCACAAATACATTAAACATTTGCTCATTGCAGTCGCATTCAAGTTGCACCTAACTGCTTTTATGTAAGACTTTGCACGTTTTTAGATATTTATTAGCAGCTTTGGGTTATGCATAATAAACAAAGCTATGCATCAAAGTTTTATTTCACTGTTGTAAATACTCAATCAAACAATGTGTCTTCAAATACTGGTTGTGTCACATGGTTAGACCAATCCAAACACAGTTGAGTGTGTGTGTGTTTGTGGCTTTGTAGCCAGCAATGGAGGAATCCTCGCCTGTCTGTTAGTAGCAGATCTGCTGGTGTGTTTATACTTCCCTACTGACCTCGTGACCCAAAGGTCAAGATGCTCACAAGGCAAGCAGTGGGTCACAGACACATTTGGATGTACTCCGTCTGCCATGAGTGTCAGTGTGGTTCTGTGAAAGGTTGGCTAAACATGTGTGTGTGGTAATGTCTTTCAATAAATAAATGTGGGGGGTTGAGTCACTATGACTTGCATCACTGGTGGGTGAGCACTTAAGTTTGTCATATAAGGCATCATTTATCTTTTTTTTTCTTTTTTCCCCTCAGTCAGTGTCTGTATTTTACCATCTGTTTTACTTCAGGTTTTCTGGGAATTGTTCAAAACCTGAAAGGACGCAATGGGATGATTTGAAACCCACAAACTACAGCGACAGATGTAATGTGGCTGTTTAGATTTAAATTTAGATTAGGTCGGAAGAAGTTGTATCTTCATGACAGAAAGTTATGCCAGACGGGTTAAGGGTGAAATGTTCCACTTTGTTTGCAGAAATGCGTATTAAGCTTAGATTACCTAACCTTTTATTTAGGAGGCAGCACTTTTTGGTGTCTTTTGGTGTGTGACTGTTAGAAAACATGGGTAAAATAAGTTTTTATTCCAAAAATGTTTTTTTTTAGCTCTCAGTGTCCAATATTTGATCTATAAACCTGCAACTATTAGGAATTTACAGTCGAACATCATACTGTATGATGTTTTTGGATTATTTCATAGCTGTAGATGGATGAAAAGTCTGCATTTGAGATCCTTTTTTAGTGCTACAGGTTGTATAATGTGTTCACCAGATGCAGGAAAACGAGTCAGGATTTCAGACATACCTGTCAGACTGATCTACTGTTCTGCTGTTTGCAGAACTCCTCACCCTGCAACACAGAGCTGCCCAACCTTGTGTTCATGGGAGTAACCAGGGCAGCCTGTGTCTGTACGTGTGTGATTATTATAGTGGTTGGCATTGTAAAATTGATGAAATATGTTATAAAAGATGGATATTTCATGATGGTTTAATGGCAAAAAATTGTATTCTCCTTTGTCCATAGCACTGTTCGCACATGGGACCTGAACTCTGAGAAGAAGCACAAGTCTGTGTTCAAACCTCGCTCCTTTCAGGGAAAGAAGGTTATTCCCATATGCTGCACCTATAGCCGGGATGGAAAGCTCATTGCAGCCGGCTGCCAAGATGGCTCCATCCAGATCTGGGACAGAAACCTCAGCGTGAGTCTTAAAACATAAACTAACTGCCAAGATGTGCAAAAGATTGTAAAGAAGGGATTCCTGTTTTGTTATGGTTTTAGGAGCAGAGTCATGAAACTCGGGTCATGCGGTCACAAGCCAAAGGGGTCACAGATCAGCAAAACAGCAACTGAACAATTTTAAAGGCCTAATTTTAAACAGGCAAAATTACTGGACAGATTATAGTAAATAAACTCAGATGAAGGTACTGAATGAAATGCAAAGGGGTGATTATGACAAACGTATCTGAGGGTCATGAATGAATGACAGTGGTTGTTAATATACTTTACTAAAAGAAACTTTTAGAGAGTGAGATGAGATGAATAGTCAGGAAAAGCCAGTCGAAGATTTCTTCAAAAGTTTTTTTTTTAACCTTGAATAATGAACAAGATATTTCATTGCTCAATCAAAATGTATCCGCCGACAGACTTGCCTCACTAAAGCCGCATTAACAGTAAGGCTCAGAATAGCTTGTTATGTAACTAAATAAACTTTCTTGTCATGGTAGATGGGTTGCATAAAATGGGGGGTGAGGGGGTTCAATTGCAATTTTTTGCTACACATTTTCCACAATTAGTTAATTAGATAATTAGGGGGATCAAAGCGTATATTTTTTACCCTCAAAATACACATAGTTGAGGTAATAGTTGATTTAGGCTGCTGGGAGATTCCTATTCATTTAGTTGGCTGTTTTCACTTTTTGAAAGCTCATCACTGTGGAAAAAAGAAGCAAATAACTCTTTTTAGAGCTTTATTCGTGATTATCTTTCAGGAAGATAATCATCACCGCAGGACACGAACCCATGTTTTGTGTCTGAGCAACAAAAGACCACCACTGGCTGCTGGTTCCTTTTGGTTGGGACAGTCTTTGTTTCCTTTCTCACACTCATGCCAATAAAACAGATAGAAACGAGGGAAAGCATAAAAACAGTGCAGTATATTGAAAATAGGGGGATTAATGAACCTATAACACCCTGCAATAATAGTGTAATTTTGACAGTTCTGATGAAAATCCCACATATTTTTTTTTACAGTTATCCTGAGACTCCCTGAAATGATGTCCTGGCCCCCAGTTTAAGAACAACTGTTCCACAGAGTAACCTTTTCCTTGAGTTGCATTTAATATTGTCTCATCTGTCGGCGCCATGCAAATTGTGATGACATTTTGTTATTTTCTGTTAGAATAGTGATGGCAGCAATTAAGCTTGACTTTTAGGTTGGAACAGCTTGATTAGAAATTGACTCACCCTGAGCAGTTTCATATGGAGATCAGGCTAAATAATTACATAAAAACCAGCCATCTTCATAACGGTGTATGCTATTTAAATGTATTTATTATTTTGTCATGTAGCTACGTTCCTCTTGTGAGTACATCTACAAACTGGTATTGTATAGACTCCCACCTATTCCCCAGTCACCAATCATCCCACCCCAGAGCTTCACATAGCAGCAAGCTTCAAAACCTGTGTTAAACCTCTCAAAATTTATTACCCCTCCTTCTCAAAGTTAAATATTTACCCAGCCTCCCATAGCAGCTTACAATAGTCATGTCTGTTTCCTGACCACTGGAGCCTGTCCTGTCTGAATGGCTCAAGAATTTTAGTTGGTGCCCTCTGCCCTAATCATCAACCTGTGCTGCTGACTCAAATTCAGCCACAAGCCTAATAAGGAGTTGACCTCCCAGTACTTTTATTGCTGCTCCCTCCCCCACTTAAATGAGGCCGATCTTCTGTTGTATTGCTACAATTACTCATGGCTAGAATATGCAGGCAGATCAAACATGATCAATCTTGTACAGGGCCTTGATCTATTGCTCAACCTGAGGAGAAGCTATTGAGGATGACACATCGTGTACTGGAACCATGACATGAGTTGATTGATCCAATGATGGGAATCAAATTGGTCGTTTTCAGAGGACTGACTGCAACAGAGAGTGATTGCATGTTCATTCTCTGACCACAGTGGTTTCCAGGTAATGTGCACTTTTAGTGATACTTGGTGCATTCAGGGTGTAGGTCTTTATTCCAAAACATTACCACAGATATCCAAGAAATGCTATGATGTAATTGGTGAACTTTAATGTTTCCAGACATCAAAGTGGGACCACAAAAAAGGTGGAATTGATAAAATCAGTCAGCTCAAAGTGTTATCAAAGACATGACAAACTTCCTTTTGTTAATTGCATGTGAGTGGATTTGTCTAAATAACACTATAAAAACACGCGTCGCAGAGCACCTAGTGTGAATCACACTACTGACTAAAACTGATGCGATCAGCTGCAGAGATTGCAGCGCAGAGGGGGACCTGCCACACCCTGGCCCAGTGTAAATTCACCTTTATACTTCAGAAGTGCACCTCTAGGAGGCCTTCCTACACAATATAAAAGCAAAAAGTGTCTGTAAATTCAGTGGCCTATAGAGTTGGTTCATTACCATGAAAGTGGTTAGTATTCATTCTTAATAAATTCTGTGGTGTGGTGAGTTAAATTCATCTTTGGAAGAAGATTTTGGAGAATTAAACAACAAGAAAAAATCAATTAATGCCCCCCAAATAAATATATATATATATATATATATAAGAAAAACTGTCAAGCATCCATTAAACAGTGACTCTATCCAACCCTGTAAACGAGGCTTTTTAGAGACACTTCAGTAGTTCATCCTTCCACTCCTTCCATCATTGTTACATAGATTTTTCCCTTACTTCAACGTTTCTACATGAGAGGTCTTTAAGTGACTTATATATATATATTAAGTGAAATATATTGAATATATTGAATGTTAATGTGCTTTTATCGTTTATTATGACTGAGACATGGTGGGAAAGAGTGCCTGTAGGATAGCAGACTTTTATTTTTCTTTTTTTGGATGCTCTGACCCTTCATTCCAGAGTGGTTCTCCAACACACATCGCCTCACCATCATAACTTGTTGATTTCCATGAAAGATCAGAGCAGCTGTTCAGGACTGTGGTTTGGCTACTTGATCCTCACACAGTAACAGAGGTCAGAGTAGGATGTTAAACGGACGTAACAGAGACCATCATTGTCTTTCAGGTGTGCAGTTGTAAAAATATGGCAGAAGCAGAGCTGTAGAGCCTTGCAGCCTTTATATAATCAAGCTCAGATAGCGTGATTTGGAACAGTTGGCTGCGGTAGATTATTATCTTAGCCTGTTGAGGATGAAACCCAATGCCCCGTTCTTTCAGCTATTTATCAACTCCTGCTGCTGAAAGTGTGTAGATGTGGATTAGGGCTGTGCGTGTGCCACACGTATGTTCTGTATATGCGTATGAATTGACCTTGCATTACTTAGAAGATATAGATTGTTTTAAAAAAGCTTACAGAGGATGTCACAAGACACGTGAGAAGTTTCATACAGTGTATGGGAATCTGCTTTCACAGACAGCCTGTATAGATTATCACAGGAAACAAACATCATGGCATCTCGCAATGCCAGCCAACATCAGCATGGTAAATAAACACTTGAGCTCTCACAACAGCAGCATATGATCTAGAAATAGTTCAAGTGGGAGTATGTTTGCAACATGCGGTCAGAACAAGTGCAAGATACCTAGTGCTACTTTTCCTGTTGGACAGATTGTCACGAATCCAATAAGAAATGTATTCATTTCCATAATCCACAAATGCTATCAGATGAGGTGGGAGAAAAGATGTGGAATAATTCACCACAGAGCTCAAAAGTATTTATTTTTAACTGACCTGAGAAAAAACTGAGATTATAGTTAGAAACATGTGTTTGGTTGGAACAGGTTCATTCAGAGAGATGGGTGATGTGTAAAGGCAGTCGGGTAAAACATCTGCACAGTTGCCTCAGGAGCATTGTAAAATATATTTAATAATTATAAGATTATTAGTACACGTCAGTTAACCCAGTATTACTGTAGCTACCCTGCAGAACGTGTATATTTCCATTGTCCATCTCCGTAGTGACAACAGTGCTGGAGCATATTTTATATGGTGTTTCTAAATGAGTTTATAATAATACCCATTGGTAGATTAGAAAATAATTTCTTTTACAACCATGTCAGTTTGACTTGCATTAATAATCAATGTAGTCAAATATTCAGATATAATAAATGAAGAACACCATTGAGTCAGGAGTAATCTCTAAGTACAATAATGATGGGGAGAGGACAACTATGCCCCTGGGAGGACTGGAAAAGCAGAATTTGTGTTATCTACTGTGCAAGGTAACGTTATCTGTCTCGTGGAAGTTAATAACTTCCCTTCACTTATTTTGGAGAAGTGTGGCCTAATTTTTTTCTGTTATCACAAGGGCACATCACTCATTCCACCCAAGCGCCACTCTCTCCTGCACTTTTTGCTGGTTTTTCTCTGTTTCACTATCTTATCTTTCTTCCACACTGTGTGCTCACTCAATTCTTTATTCACTGTTTTTGGTCAAAAGTCTGCAGTGCTGCAATTCTCTTTTCACTGATTTATTTGCATTTCGTTTGGAATTAATGACAATGTAGCTGTATAAACCAAGGTTATGTTTGTTTGAGTGTTAGCAAGCCTACTTCCTAGACTGTTGCTTCACCAGCTTCTAGTAATGATCGATCTCTGCAATTTGTCTGTACTCAGCCCAGGTAAGGCCAAAGCACAGTGTAGTGAATGTGGGAGGAAACGGAAAGAAAGGCAGCCAAGTATTTCTAGTGCTAAACTAGTTGGCATGTCGCCAGAAAACTACTAATAGTTTAAAGATGAATAATGATTGTTTACGCAGTCAATGATTCTCTGCTTTTCTTTGGTTTTCATTTATAAATATTGTTGAGTGTCAAATTTGAGGTGTTGTTTATGCTTTTTATGGAGCCTTTAATTTTAGATCTACTTTTATAAATTTGTTGAGCTTGATTATAGCTCTGGGTTTAGCTTGGCACACTTACTGTTCGCACTACAAAGCAATATCACTTACTGACTGAGCACTGAGGAGATATTAAGTGGCAGGACATCCTGGAAACTGCTGTTAAAATTAAAAGTGTTCAAAACAGAAGAAATAAAGCACTATTCACACTGACTCAATCAAACATATGCAATTATTTAGCAATGTCCCAGGAAAATGGCAATGTGACTGGTTCGTGTGAGTTTTTTTTTTCCCCGTTTTGCTTTTTTTGTCAGTAAACTGTATGCTGTAAGAAAAATATGAGTTCAGGTTGAGAGAAATCCCAACTGCCAGGCAGGAAAAGTTTGCCAATGTAAAACGTCTGTGGTCTGTGGTCTTGCAGCACTTTGTTAAATGACTAGCATTTCTTAGATTTCAGTAGGTTTCATAGTTATTTAGTTTAGTGTTCGTGGTAAAAATGATGACCGTGTAAAGTTTCGAAGACACGGAGAATGAAAAGTTCTTTGTTTTTTATAGTGACAGCCAGAAACATCCACCACTAAAGTAGCACTTCAGCGCTTAAATGTGAGGTACTGCAAGAGATTGTTTTGCTTTTAAATACAGCAGTGTAGGAGCTAAATGTATGCTTGCCAGAAGGTATGGAAATTTACACAATCCATGCAATTTTTACTTTTTTGCAGGTTCATACAAGATTCCACTGTCGCCAAGCCCACACTCCAGGATCAGACACCTCTTGCCTCTGCTTTTCTTACGATGGCATGACTCTCGTTTCACGTGGAGGTAGAGAAAAACGGTGCTAGCCAGAACCCACTGTCATTCATCACACATGTTAAAGGTGTATTTGTTAGGGTCAGAAAACTATTTTTTTTCCCTGTGTATGATGAGAAAGAACACTCATTTTCTATACAGCTTAATCATATTTAGGTCACAGGAAAGCTGTTGCACATTCCAGCTTTTAGCAGGTAAGAGGCAGGGTACACGCTGGACAGGTTGTCAGTCCATCACAGGGCCAACACAGAGAAACAAACAACCATCAGAAAGAACAAATAAAAAAAAAAATAGATGTTCATATCTTCTTGATTGTGCAAATAAACGGGGACCTGTTCTAACAAAACACTGAATACTCTTAGAATATATACAGTATTTACACAACAAATGCTTAGTTTCATCTCGGTAAACAGGTAAAACAGGTTTAACTCTGTGTAAGAGTCCTTCACCTAACACGGTTCTGTAATGTAAATGAGAAATAACTTCTGCAGCTGTGCCTGATAGCAAGGAAACGGAGGGCACGTGATGGTAAATAACCTTTTTAGAAATGTAAATTTAACTATGTACAGTTTACATGTTATAACCAAGTTTTCCTTTCTAGGTGATGATACTCTGAAGATGTGGGACATACGCAACTTCAAAAAACCTGTCAGTGAAGCCACCAGACTGACCAACTACTTTTCCATGTGAGACCTGCCAGCAAATCGGTTTTCAGATCTGCCATTTTTTTTATTTCTACATGTACGATGGCCTGGCTTATCAGCTGATATTGTATGTGTGTAACTTTCCTTGTGCAGGACAGATTGCTGTTTTAGCCCAGATGACAAACTTATTGTGACGGGGACCTCAGTGAAGAAAGATGAGGGAAATGGGAAGCTGGTTTTCTTTGACAGAACTTCCTTTCAGAGGCTGTATGAGATTGAAGTTACCAATGCAGTAAGTTCTGACTGTTTTCCCACAACTAAAGCGGCTCTTGGGTTTTTTAACAGTTATTTGTGGGTTACAAACAAACCAAAGTATGATTGAAGAGAAATGATAATGAGCCTGTCTTTCTTCTCCTACAGATGGGGTTTGGGCTAAAATAGACACGCAGCCTTAAAATATCTTAATTTGTCTCAAACTCTTTCAAATCTATTTAACCAAACATTTTTGTCTTGTTTCTCTTTCCTGTATTTACTTAATGGCCCAGTCATCAGGTGGCGACCGTGACGAGACATTTTTCCATTTAAAAAAATCTGTCGCTACTTGTATTTTAGCTACACGGCTATAGTTTCTTTGTCATCACTGTCATCACATGAGATGTAAACAATATTCTGGGGTGAGTAGGAGGAAAATTTAGAGAAAGATGAGAAGAGTTGTGAGGAGAAGATTGAATATAAATGTGCCAGTTTGGGAAAATGGTTAGAGGCCAGCTCAGAGAAAAGTGGAGAAATGTGATCTTTCCTTAGTCTGAGTAATTTCCACAAGGTGTTGGCAGGACTGATAACACTTTTATATATCAAACCTTCAAGCTATGTTCGAAATTAAATTATGTACAGACACAATCAACATGTTGTATTCACATTAGTGCATGATGAAGCTTAAACCAGACCTGCTTTCTCAGAAATCCAGCAGTAGGTGCTGAACTAAAGGGCAGAGGTGCCGTTTACAGTAAAAACACTTTCACTGCCTTTTACTCTGCCTTCTGTCTCTCCTCCCTCAAACTCCTTTCAACAGATTTAGCAGTGTGTCTCTACAGTCATAACACTCAGCTCTCACAGTGGGTAAAGCCTTGTGTTGTAACTCAGTCGTACTGCCTAGGGGACAAATCACTGGAATGTGTCAGAGAATGGTGAAAGTGCTGTTTGACTCCACTGACTGCTCAGTAGCTTAAAAGATATCAGCGTTTAAACTAAAGCCTTGTGTGTGATTTTTATTTATTGCAGCTTTATAAGCTAAATGTGACAATAACATTCATATCAAAACATTAGTCATTCCAGTTTTATGTTCTAATTTATCACCTATATTAAATCAAAGAAGAAGAAGAAATAATCAAAGAAAGTCTCCAAATTTATTTATTAAGATAGCTACTCAACCCTGTCAGTGGAGTTGTTTGGAGATACTAAACTGTAAAAGTATTCACTGACTCCTCTGTATTCAGCCTGATGCCTAACAGTGCTAAGAATAGCATCTTTTAAACATAAACACAGATGCTCAGAAGACACCCTTTGCTGAGACTGTGATTTATCCTGCAGTGATGCTTCCCACAATTGTCTATGCAAATGCCTTTCTCAAAATTAAACCCACATTTTCTTTGTTGTTTCATGGCCTGTGTAACTGTCTTCTCTTATAAAGAAAACTGGAGCTCCTGTCTAGTCATAGTTTTAATACAAGCCTCACAAGTCCCTACACTATATTCAGTTAAGGATCGCTTGACTTTTGAGTGCTTGGTAATAATGGTGTCACTCAAACATAGTAGGTGGTTAGTAATGGCTAGTAACATAACCTACATTTGTCAACCTGCTTGTCAATTAGGACCAAGTAGTTAACATTGGTCTCCTTTATTTGTGCTTTTTTTTGTGTCTTTGCCCCCATTTTTATTTGAAACAATTAAACAACAAATCTCCAACACTTTGGATAAAAGAGTTTAACAACCTCTTCTCTTACATCACTTTATGGACGTCTGTCTTCTCTTTCACTTGTCTGAAGAGAGGCTAAACATTTGGAAGTGATTTTTCCATTTGCCATTCACCTGTTCAACCTTTTCCTGTAAGTTTACTCTCAGTGCTGTGAAAAAATCATGCAAGTTTCCCATTAAACCTAGCTCCTAAAAATAATGCACTCTAGACTTGGGAGAATAGACACAAGCTGCCAATCTGTGAGAAATGTTTGATTTGCATTTATTTACAGTAGTTTCCTGAACTTTTTTTTGCATGCATGAATGATTTTTTATATTTAATATCTTGTATTTCATTTTAGTAATATAAATTATAGTCTGTATTTTATTAAGTTCTGTATAAATTACTGAAATTTTAAAATATTTAGGTATTTGAAGTTTATGATGCCGAAAAACCTCACAAGGTTTTAAAACTGTCATGAATTGTTTTTTTTTTACTGAATGTTGTTCAATATTTTGGTTCTCATGTTTTCTGAAACAAATAATTTTAGATTATTTTTAGATAGAGTAATTTAATCTAATATCTAATAATAATAATAATAATCTTAGATATTATCACACACATGCACATACTTATGTATGTGTTTTTATTTATATATATATGTAATATATATATATATATATATAGACCAGTTGGAACAGTCATGTTTTTAAAAAGTTTTTGTTAAATGTTTCTTTTGTATTTTTCTTTCTAAGTCACACTGAAAAACAACATGGCAGTCTGGGGTAAATAACATTCTTTATACCACATTCTATCATAAGCTTAACTCTAAAATTTAGCTTTGTGCTCACCATTTGTACTCACCATCACTTGGTATGAACTCAGTAAACTGGATGAATGTGCTATTTACTGTGTTTATATCATCTGTCTGCTGCTCGGATGTACCAAGAATTTAAGTGCAGCCTTTGTAAAGTGGCATACTAAGCAGTCAAAAGAAAGGAAGGACCACCTATCATTTCTAACTAAACAGTCTACATAACCCCAGACCTGGATTCTGGGGTGTGCTCAGGAGAGGAGGCTGTTTGGTAAATACTTCACACACGCTTAAGCTTATCTTATTCCATCATGAAAGAGCAGGAACCATGTGAGCTAAACTAGAAAAGCTTTTTGTTTTTAGATACATTTCAGTTCCACAAGATTTGCCGTCAACATGCACTTCTTAGTAAATGTGTTACATAAAAAAACCTTTAGAAAATCTCGTAAAACCATGTTTTATTCTCAAAATAACATACCTATATAACCTAATAACATATATGTAAAAAAAACATATGAAATGTTGAAAGTGAAACGTGCTATTTCATGGAAAATATTTGCTCATTCTGAATTTGATGTTGTGGCGCTTTTTAGCAAAAGTTGGAAGAGAGAAAAAGAGGCTGGAAAAGTAATTGCACAACAAACACAGCTGCAGGACCATTTGATAAGTGATGATGTAAACTGGCAGCAGAGAGGCTCCTTTTATACCCAGTCTCGAAAACTAGCCTCTTGGGTATAAAGCTGTGCAAAAATTTGCCATAAAGGTTTCTTAAAATGCAACATGAATAGGCTGTCTCGAACAAGAAATCCACAAACTGCACAGTGGAAAACAAGCAGTCTGGTTATGCCAGTGTGTTTGCTGTAACTTCTATTACTTTCTTCATATTCCTTAACAGTGAGTTGCTCCCCACATCATACTTTTGATACAAATCATGGCTCATTTATCTTCTCCAGGAGCAGCCAAGGGTGAAAGGTATGCAGGTGGCTGTAACTTTGTTCCTGTATGATGTAAAAGCCAGTTGTTCCAGTAAGGTAGTTCAATTTAATTATAGGATCCCATGAGTAATTGCAATCGTGTAGTTAAAGTGCCAAAAGTAGTTGTCTCTCCTGCAGCATGGAGTTGGCCTGTGTGGCTCGCTGTCAGAAGCTCTGCACATTTAGATCACTCACCAGCGCTAAACAAGGATTAAAACTCAGTGTTGTTCCTTATTAGTGCAACTTTTTATTTTGTCTTATAATCCACATAGCTGTTGGACAATTTGTGGCCAACCTATCTATCTAGTGAGCAATCTTATGGATTTAAATCTGATGGAAAAGAGAGGCCTGAATCCTGCAAACAAAGAAGTAACTAAAGTTTCCTTTGCCATGAAATGTTATATTTGTGTCAAAGGAAAGTGTACACAGCGGTTCCTGGAGAATAAACAAAGCAGACCTATGAATAGACTGGAAAGAGTTTGGCTGTGAATGTGCCAGTGGATGCAGATGTGCTGGGTCCCACTAAGCTGATCTGCTACAGGATCTCTCCCTGTAAAACATATTCTGCTGTTGACTGAATGATTTGTTGTTTGAGCTGAACTGCCCCCTTTGTTTTATATAGGTTTCTGTGTGTGTGTGTTGCTAACCTGAATGCCTCGACATTACCTGTGGAGGGAAACTAACAGCAAAACAGTGGTCTTGCCTTCCCTTGCAAATGGGGGCTGAATTTATAACTCATTACACATTTCCACTGGAACACATCCACATTTGTGTGGACTTAAAATATTCACGATGCTGGTGTGTTTCTATTTGATTGATTAATCTTAGAACCTGAGCATTGGTCCAAGCAGGTTGGACAGCAGACTGTTTAAGTTTTAATACATTATATGGACCCTTAATATATTTGCATCTGTGTTTTGTAAAGTTAAAATTTGGAGTCACAGTATTCAAGCTCTTCCAGTTGAAAGCATTTTCTACATCTTTCCATCAGTTGGCTCATCTGGTTGAGCAGATTAACCTTCATCTGGTGTGAAACCTACACCATTAATCTGCTGGCCAGATATAGAAGTATAAATTCAATAGATTGTGATCTGTTTAATATATAAGCTTAGAAGAGGTTGCATAATTTGTGAGAATGTTGTAACAAAGTCCTGTTTTTGTTGTGAGACACCGATTAGTGCATCATTTTATTTGATTGACAGTTTTTTTTTCTTTGTTGAAAAAGTTTTCTGTTTGCAAAAGTGTTTGTCTGCAAATGTGTGTCCTCTTATGGGAGTGTGTGCATTTAGGAGTATGCGACTGAGGCTCCTTCCTCTGGTATCCTGGTGGGAAGCTGAACAGCTGGGCATTAAGCAGCTTTCACTGTCGCAGAATCTAGACGCCCCACTCATAGTTTAACCCACCCCCATCCTATGCTACCGTTCTACACCCCATGAGAAAGATGTGATAATAAAGTGTGTGAAGACAGGAGGCACTACTGCAGTACGGGTGTGGGGTGGAGTGGGTGAGCTCTGCTGTAGTTCACTCATACCAAAATGAGCAGATCTTCGCCACTGTCTGCCAGCTGTGCTGGGTATTTTCTCTCTGCCCTTCTCTCTCTCTCTCTTATACACACACACACACACACACACACACATACATATCTCTGGATAAATGTGGTCACATTTGCCTATTGGCATGGGGCCATCTGTCACACACAGACTGAGGGATCCAACTCCCATCCCAGCAACCAAATATAGTCAACTAGAGCAGCAGAACACTTTGGGACTTTTCCTCACTTTATGTACACAACTGACCTGGGACACTGAGGGCAATAAAACGATTCCTACCTTTTGTTGGCTGAGATAGTCTTCAAAGTAATGCACAACCCTCTCTGGGCTGCCATTTTAAAGTACTACATTGTTGGATTTACCACCTTCAGTTGGTGTATTGGAGGGAAAAATGATTTTAATCATTACTTTTATATCTGTCTTTGTTTTCTAGAGTGCTGTCCGCTGCCTGTGGCATCCAAAACTTAACCAGATAATGGTGGGTACAGGGAATGGGCTGGCCAAGGTATACTATGATCCGGTTAAAAGCCACAGGTATGTTCCAATGAGACATTAACTTGATCAGGTTGGTTTTATTTTGTCCAAGCTCATCCTAATAAAATATGTTTTTTAACTGTGTTTTTTCAACTCAAAACTAGAGGGTTAAAAAGTGATTATGTTATATATTATTCAATTCGGTTCAGCTTTATTTGTAAACCACCACTTCAAAATGAAATCTTAGGACACTTAGCAGACAATTTGAGCCAACTCATAATAAATAGCCTAGTTAAGGAAAACCAACAGATCCAATTTCCCATCCTGAGCAAGTGTGAAGTGATGGTGGGAAGGAAAACTCTCATTTAACAGGAAGGAAAACCCTCTGGCATAACCCGGCCCAGGTATGGCAGCCGTCTACCTCGACTGGTTGTGGTGGAGAGGACAGTAAAGATGGATCAACATGTACCACAACTTGTTTCCAGGAAGACCTGCAAAAAAGGAGAAATATGTTAATGATGTCAATTCTGGCAAAAAAAAGGAGTAGAGAACTCAAAAGGAAGTGCCCAGTGCATCATGGGACATCTCTTTGGTTGCATAAGTAATGTATGCTAGACCACCACTAACTATAAGATTAGTTAAAAACGAAGGTCTTAAGCTTGAACTTAAAGGTAGAGGAGGTGTCTGCCTCCTGAACCCACACTGGGAGCTGGTTCCTGAGTCTGGGAACCACAAGTAGACCTGCAGTCTGAGAGGGAAGTGCTCTAAACCATATAACATTTCAGCTGTCAATGTAAGAAGTGACTCTTAAAATTAAATTTTTAAAAGTGGAGACAAGACAAATAAAAAAAAAAACACGAAGTTGTACAAACACATGGTAAATGGTCTCATTAGTAATTAGGTTTGCTAGCAAAGGTAAGCTAAGAACTGGATCTAATAAAGAGAAAACTTCCACCAATCAACACTATTGCTGCTTCAACCAAAACGGCTGTTAAAACTTTATCTTGCATAGAGTAAAAGAAAATGTACAAAAACTTCTTTTTTTGATTTTGATCCTATTTATAGTAAGCAAAGGAAAAGGTTAAATCCGTCTTGTTTTATTAAAAATGTTGTATTCTCGTTATGCTAAAGAAGAGAGGTCATTCAGCTTGTTATCAGCGCACCGTTCCAAGCCAACATTCATGATGCAGTGCACATGGCATGTGCATAACTTGCACACCTGTGAATGTATCATTAGTGCTAAACAAACAAACAAACCATTAAAAGAAATATACACATGTTTTGGAAAAATGTATGCTGAGGCGATGTTTAAGCGAAAGACTATGCCAAACTGCCTTCTATATGTTTTTACAGCAGCATGGATGTGTGGTGAGAGTTGTAAGAGTTCCAGATGCTGGACTTCCCACCTGCAGGCCACACCGCTCCCTACTGAAAACATTTGGAGAGTTATGAACTGAAAAATATGACAAAGGAGGCCCTAAACCACTGAAATTTTATAATGACAGCAAAGCTGCAACAGCTATATCCCAAAGCTCTCAAACAACAACAGATTGTAAACGCACGCTTGCCTTTTACTGTATTGTTTCAATTTAAAGCAGACATGAATTTTTAAGGATGTCTTTTCTCTGTGTTCATTTTAATGTACGACTTGAATCATTTTAAAATGATGAACTTTGGTTTGAAGTTGAACTAATTTGTGTGATAATCCAAAGCAGCACAGCTTAGCTTTTTTTTGCTTCTTTATATATTTTTTTCTTCCAGGGGGGCTAAGTTGTGCGTAGTGAAGAGCAAACGTAAAGCAAAACATGCAGAGGCACTTACACAAGATTACATCATCACACGTAAGTTCTTCTATGCCTGCTTCACACAAAACTTATATATTTTTTGACACTCGGTAAATCTTCCAGCTCTCAGCATTTTCAGCCTGTCTTGTCTGCTGTTTCACCTATTACTCAAACAATCAAATTAAGTACCTCTCTAAAAGCCCTCCAGCAGTTTTTCTCCAGATGCTAATTTCTCTGTTTAGCTTTCATATTAAAAGTGAAGCTTGTTAAACTGAAAAAATGGGTTATGTGAAGAATGTTTCTCCTCAGACCAGTCCAGCTCTACATGCTGCATATCTCTTGCTGCTCTGTTTTCTTCATACATCTACACAGAGATATTCAGACACTCCATCTCATGCCAGAGGCTTTGTATGGAATGGGAGCTTGTTCAGGGTGTTCACTGGCCCATTAGCTGATGGAGTATGGTGTGGATTATTGAATAGACAGCCGTGGGGGCTCTGTGCCATGCGACGGCCATGTGGTGTCCTGTCATGCAGGAATCACGCAAGGGACAACCTCCTCTCCCACCTCTGCTGGCGTGATCTCCTGCTGAGCTGAACACACACACACACACACCAAACTACACCCATACCTGTCATATAACTAATGCACAAGGCTGTCATCTGTTTTGTGCGTGTCTCACAAACCTTTGCCCCCACAATGAAGACATGATCCTACAGGAGCAGAACAGCTGCCAACTTTTGTGTCTCACTGATTGGCTGCCAAGACCAAATTCAGATGGTGGAGCCCTTTCAGAACTGTCATGTGATTTCATTGCCATGCCAACAGGGTGTGAAGTAGACAGGCATTTTACTCCTGCAAGTGCTGAGTGACGCACTTGATGCCCTGGCACTGGAAAATTAGAAGGGACAGGAAGCAAGTGATGGCCCATTGAGAAAAGCGAGGGAATCTGTTAACAGTAACCTTTTTGCTTAATGTAGCATGGAGGAGGAGAATTAACAGTGAACAGCGACAGTGCTCCTGAATGGAAAATCACTTTATCTAGCTCTTTACTAAAGTGTCTCTTTGTAACCCCCGAGGACAAGAGCAGACCGTACACACTTTGTAACATTAAATGTGCTCTCAAACACACACACACTGTCTTTCTGACACTACTTCGAGGGCACTCATTCATACTTAAACATGCACCCGTTCAACTCATACATTCATGGAGAGCCTTTGTTGTGATGATGCTCATCAAAGTGTAAAAATCAGCAGTGATGGCCTGAATATAAACATGCATTGAAAACCCTGGTGCACATTACGACGGGAAGAGTGCAGCAGAGGAGAGACGCTGTCAGAGGTCAACTGAGTGAAATGGAAATAGTTTGTATGGATGTGGGTATTATTCCCAGAGGAGATAGGGGTTGCAAAGGGGGCTGTTGAGACTGTTAATGCAACAAATGGGATGTTTCTAAATCCAACATGGCTAATAAAAATTCCAGAGCTCGGTTTGAGAATGTATTAGTTATCGGTTATTCTTTCACGTTTGGACCATTTTGCTGTTCTGACTTCGTTAACTTTTATTTACATAATTGCACTGAAAAGTAATGTTATTGTCCTAAGGAAAGTTAAAACTACAAATATTTATTCTTGCTTTTTTTCTTTGTGTGGACCTTAAAGAATGAACAAAAACGTAATATTTCTTGGTATCTCCGTCCTTCAGTGTGTTTTATGGGTGTTCTAAGCATGTAAATGTTAAATGGTCCATACCTGTAGCTGCTGTTATGTATCAAGATTTTTATGTATATGAATATCTTGGCTCATTGTATAAGATGAATGTTGGGTTCAGTATTGACCCCTGCGAGTGAAAGACCACCGCTCTACCCACTGATCCACGGCTGCTCCAAATCCACACCAGAAGGAATTATTTATCTGTTCACACATGCAGTGGAGTCCTGAAATGTTCTATAGATTCCTAAATGTTGGTACTGTGAGAGAGTTTTTATCTATTTATTATGTGAGTTTGTGAGATTCCCCTTCCTGCTGCTCTTTGCTTATTGCATAAGTTCAGGTATCTACGGCCTTGTTATCAACAGCACCCTCATCTGCTGTTCATAACTGGATTGAATGAAAACTACTGTTCTCACTGCACATTTCTTCTTCACATCCTTCCTATAGTCTTCCAGCCTCCTCCCTCCCTCCAGCTGTGTCTGTGTCCATCAGAAACCCTCCGTTGTGAAGTAGGCAGCATCTGCAGACAGCAGTTGTGGACATATTCCTCTCAATGATCCTGTGTAAAAACAGCTTTAGAGGACAACCCTGCCTTCTGTCTTTTGTTCTGTCTTACCTACATCCTCATGAGATACTTTTACATCAACCTTAATACACCTTAACGCGTGAGCTGCTTCTGGTTTCTTCTTATTCAAAGCCACGTCTCTGTTTTAAGTGATTAAAGTTGTGAATCTGTTTCCTGGGTCAGCAGAGGATTGGCTTCTTTAGAGGAGAGGCACGATGTGTCTGGCAGAACTCATTCATTTCATGTTCAACCTTTTTTAAAAATAACTTTCTCTACTTTTATTTCACAGCAGAAATGATTTACACGTGAACGTAAGATGTAATTTGTGCTTTTCATGCACATCTGACCTTTTCTCTGGACACAGAGAAAACATGCACATGATTAAACTGTTTTGTTTTTTTTATTTTACATTTGCAGGAGTTAGAAGTTTGGTTTGATGTGTTTCTGTTTTTGCATATAAGCTGTGTATCTGCAAAGTGTTGAAGCTTCTCCTAAGTTTTAACATTTTGCCATAAATATGCTTGTTTACTCTGTGTGTCTGTAGCTCATGCCTTACCTATGTTCAGAGAGGCCCGACAGCGGAGTACACGAAAACAGCTGGAGAAGGACAGACTCGACCCAAAGAAATCCCACAAACCAGAGCCTCCTGTGTCTGGACCGGGTAACACACACACACACACACACACACACCATACATATATATGTATCTGTTTCATTTGAATCTTTTTTTGCGCCAGTTGTCGGCATGTCTGGGAAACAACTTATGAGCACAAGCAAAGAGGCAGCACAAGTAGAGTGAAACACAAGCAGTGACATATGGCTCCAGTTTTGCAGCTGTTATTGTTGTGACTTAAGGGTCAGGTTTGTAACTGGACAAATGCAATATCCTTTAGCCAGATGTGCGAGTCCAGTTGTTGGTGTGCTCCGTATTATGCACTGCAGTTTTAACCGAGCTGGAACGGCTCTGCTCCCACTTGATCTGCTGTAGCCTTCCACTGTGTTGCGATCTTTGTCTGAAACCTATGTTTGGTGTCTTTATATATATATATATATATTTTGACATGCTTAATTCAATAAATACCACACCTCTGTACAATCATGAATGCAGTTTGAGTTTAGTTCCAAAAAGCACAGGTGCCAGACAACATTTCCCATGTTGCTGTAATCCAGCTGGCTCACTGCTGTTGGGTTTTGCTGTGTTTCTTCACTCTCCCTGTTATTTCACTTTACTCTTTCAGCACTATTTACTTTTAACAACGCAGTGGTTCCAGAGTGCAACTCTTCTTCCCGAGTCTGAAAAAGCATGTTTAAAGCATCTATATGAGGGCCATCTAAATGGTACCTTATGGGGAATTTCTCAAATACAAGAAGTCCAACCTAATATCAGATCTAACTCGGACTTTGTGAGTGACTCTGTATGCAAATAATGTTTTACACTGAAAGGAAGGAAAAAGTTCCTCAGAGATAAAGGTAAAAAGCATTTAGATAGTAATCATGAGCTGGTTAAACTAAGGTTTTCATGAGACAGACTGCACTCACAGGCCACACTTTTGCATCTTGTATGTAAATATAAAACACACGTGTGACTGAGGTTGAGGGAACAGCACAAAATAAAATATGTTAGGCCCTTTCTATGAAAATAGGTTGGGCTTCTTGATGGCAGGGTGTCTGTTTTTAGATTACAGGCAGTTTATATATTGTTTACCTTGTGTGTAAAGTGACTTCACATAAGTGCAAGGTAATGGTTGGTGGTTGCCTCCATGCTTACAAGCAATGGAAAGATCTGCTTCCCCATCTACAAACAACCCCACTGTGCAACTACAACAGGAAATCCCTGCGTCTTTTAAGCATATGTACATGTGCATATTTCATTCTCTACCTTTTTAAAGATATCCTGTTTGGGGAAAAAAAAAATCTAAAAACGATCCACTAAGTCATTTGAGTCCATCACAGGAAGACTGTGACTCGAGCAAAACGAGCATCTTTAATGCATCTCTCTGTAGATCAGTAAAAACACCAGTGTGTGTTATCTGATGTTCCACGAGTTAAACGCATTTGCAAAGTCTTATTGGTTGATTGTTGGTTGTTTTTTATTATTTTTCTCTCTTTTTCTTCAAGATATAGCCACACAGCATCTTGAAAACTAGTACAAATAATATTTTGTTTCTAAGCTAATAATATATCTGAATTATATTGAAGCTTCTGAGAGTAATTTATCTGTTTTATTACATTTAAGCAAATATTTAATATTGGTCCATCTTAGTCCACTTTTTGCAATTACACCTTTCTATATTTATTTATTCGATTTTATTTTTTAGTTTAGTTATTTTTTTTAAATTGACTTTTTTTTGGTGAAAACAGATATGCTTGTGATTTGTACTTACAACTTTATTGTCACTGAATAAAAAAGACAACTTAACTGAACATAATTAAAATAACTATATAAGAAAATGTAGTTTTTAAGCTAACAAATAAATATCATTATCAGCATATCAGCAGACCAAATGCAGAGCAGGAAGTGCTCATGCTGTGAGAAGATGAGGTGTAGAAAGCGAGTTTGGTCTGTATCATGTAACCCTCTGCATGAACGCACATACAGCAGGTAAGAGTTAGAGGAAAGTGTTTCCCAGGATTTTCCCCGCTGAGATGCTGTTCTGCTACATGAGCTGAAGACTGCAGTTGTTGCACAGTTAGGTGAAAACACTTTTTCCAGAGTAATTCTTCCTTGAGTTATCTGCCAAGAGAAAGAGGAGAAATGTGATATGAGTTTCAGAACCGACATACTATTAGTAGCTCTAATGCCCGACATTTGCTGGTTAAAACGGTGCATGCATAGTACCCCACACATTAACTAAATGCAAATCTTTTATGTCAAGGTCATGTCACCGTCTGTTAGAATGTAGTAGATTATAGTGGATAACATCATCTGGAATCAAAGCCGAGCAAGTAGCACACTCCATGGCCAGTTTCTCCTCCCTGATCTCAGGCTTAAGCCATAAGTAGATTTGTAGATTTTTTTTCCTGCACTTTCTAGGAAGATACAGCCTCTGAAAATGTTTGTATTTAGTTTCTATAAATCATAACTGTGAGTAATTCAGTGATCGTGTTTGCCTTACAGGCCGAGGAGGCAGAGTGGCGGCTCACGGCGGCACTCTCTCTTCATTCATTGTGAAGAACATCGCTTTAGATAAAACCGACGACAGTAATCCACGTGAAGCCATCCTGCGTCACGCCAGGGAAGCATCTGAGAACCCTTACTGGATTGCCCCGGCATACAAACAGTAAGGAAAAAGAAATGGAGCTTTTTCTCACATTATGTGCATCTGTACGTCTGCTTCGGGTTAACTCTCATTAGCAGACAGTGTGAGGTGATAGCGCCTTAACATATCATGATAATTGGGTTTCTCTAAACCAATTATCCTAAAAACTATATATGACAGCAAGTGTGAAGCAAACCTGCAAGTTAAACAGCCCATTTCACAGTTTGCAGACAAATGATCGTGACCTTAATGGGTCGTGATACAGAGTTTTGTGCGAATCAGCTGGTGTACAAGTTTGCAGAGTATTTCCTCAGACAGAAGGTTAATCGTCATTCTGACAGCTTTATCTGTTGGCCTGGTGTTACCTGAAACATCCGATTAAAAGCTGGTTAAGGGGTGTGTGTGTTTGTGTGTATGTGTGGGATGGGAGCTACATGGCCAGTTCTTTGTTTAATGTTTATTAGCACAGATATTCAGCACTAAATAGCTATATTCAATATATGGTGTGTTAAGACAGCACAAAACAACTATGATGTACATGAATAAACAGAATTACTCCACATTATTCTGCTCAATTAAACTTTTTAACAGTCTGAACTTAATTAAGCTTTATTTGATCCATAAAGAAGATCTTACCCTCCAACATCTTCACAGCTGGATATGTCCTTTGTTTTAGTGTCATTGTTTTTCTCTTCAGTCATGCACAAAAACAAACAATTAAATCATTATTGTCATTGTGAATCCCTGCAGGACCCAGCCAGAGCCTCTTTTTGCAGAGGAATCAGAGGAGGATGAAGAAGCTGAAAAAGAACCAGAGTGGAAGAAACGTAAAATCTGAACGGGTTCAGCTCCTGCAGTGTAAGACACAGGCAGGCCCAGAAGCGCTGCCCATGGCTTTGCATAGGAGCATCAATTAGGTTGTTAAAAAGCACCGTCTCTGTCCTCCCTCCACAAACATATATGCAGATAATTTATATGCATCTGTGTTGAGGGGAGATGCATAAATCTGGTCACCATAAAAGCATAATGTAACTTTATACAGGTTTATGTTCCTTACTGCAATTTATGAACCACTGAAATAACTTTTTTTTTTTCATGATGTGAAGTGTATTTTCACAATTTCCATTGTCCTCTAAGCCCAATTCTCCAGAGTTAGAGAATGCCTCATAAATCAGCTCCAGATTTTGTTCGTCACCATGAAGAACGGCTTGCAAACAGTATATTGCAAAGATGCCATAAAATTTCTGCCAGTTTTATGTGAGAATGTTTTTAAGGTCTGACAGTGTTGAAGCGTTGCTTTTTTTTTAAGTTGTGATGTTTTTCCCCTCATATCTCACAGAATCCAAATAAAGACATTTGTATCCTGCTGTCAGATGGTGGTATATTTCATCCACAGTGAAATGGAGTCAGATCTGTTTTACCTGCTGATCAAAGGAATGCCTTTCTAGTGAGGCACGAGCTAAAACTTGAAAATAGGCTGTACAGCCAGTTTTTGTCAAAGCTGCTGTTTTTACTCACTGCTTTAAAATACTTTTGCCAATGGTATAAAACTAATGAAATTCTGCAGCTAAACAGGACTTTATGACACTGGTGTGTTCTGGATTCCTTCTTATTTTAATTAATTTTGTGGAACAATAGGGGAACATTCTGGTTTCTAACATCATCTATACCCCAAGAGCCAATTAATCTAAATAATTTTCCACCAATTTTCATCACTATTTAAAAAATGTTTTAAGAAGTTCCAGTTTGTTTCACACCTGCTCCTCATCCTGTCAGAATGCATTCATATAGAAATACCTGTGTAGTACTAAAACTAACACAGGAACTCATAATATAAAGAGATTGTGTGCATATTTATATCTCAGGAATGTAATCTATGCATTAATGCAAACATGCTTTGCTATTCAAATATAACTTATTGATAACTAGCTATCCAGCAAGAGGTTACATCCTTTATAAAATCCAACTACTAATTTCAAAGTAGACGATCCGGATCTTAATCAGCATCTACTGGATGCTTTGCTCTTTTCCTCAGCAGACTTTTTACCCGAGTTCCTGCGCCATATCCTCTCATATCTGATGTTGCATAAGTTATGTGAACTTACAGTCTTGCTTGCCATATCTGTCATTTAGCTGCTGTTTTTATTCTGTGACTTATGAGGAGGGAGGGACGACAAACGACCTGGCTTTTTCTTTCCAATGGAAATAACAAGTGGACAGTTAAAGTCTGTGTCTTGGCAAAAAAACCTCGCAGCCATAAAATGAATGTAAGATGAAAACGTTACCAGAACAAATATGGAAGAAGTGAAACATCGAGTGACGTATTTAAAAGCAGGTTGAGTAGAGAGGGTTATGTGTCTGATGTGGAGACCTTGAATCCAGCTGCACGAGATGAACAGAGAAGAGAGATACTGAAGGATGAGAATAAATAGATTAAGATTTATACATTTAAAAATTTGAGACCTAATTTTGCTACCTGCATAAACACCAGCTCTCACTTGCAGAACTGATGAACGTTTACAACTGTTTGCTAGCAGTTTTCCTCTACTTGCAGTATTGATGCCTGTTGTAACCAAGGAGCGCATTTTATTTATGAACTTGACAGAATTGTTTAGCATTCACAGTTATAACGCTCAACCATAACACTGAAACAGGAGACGTGGAGTAAATACTGCTGCACATTTAGTGGCAAAGCAATGTTTTGATAAGAAACCTTGGCTTCTGGAAATTGGGTGCTGCTGGATGCATTGTTTTTACAGGCCAGTGCATCCAGCCACACTGGGAAATGCCGTTAGTCGTACTACAAGAAGATCAAGGCTTTGACCCAAACTCTAAACTCCAGATCCCAGTCTGAAACAGTCATTATGAATTATACTGGTAAAGACAAAGGCCAATTTACCGTGGTCTAAAGACTAATGCCCACAGTGTGAGACCTCCATTATCCGTGCTCATATGGGTCACTGCTGTTTAGTGGCACAGCGGCAGGAAATATTAAGGTCATTTTCAGGGACTTGTGTAACTTTTTCTACCACCTTCCTTTAGTTTGTTGTGCAGATATTAGTGAGCGTAAGTTTGGTGAAACAAGCTACTATACACACAATATTCACATGTTAAGTTTCACAAAACATGCATACAATAAAATATCAAAGTGTTAAAACATTTAAATGTCTGAAAATATTTGAAATTTTATTAGTATTTATTATTAACTTAATCTTAGCCACTTTGCCCCTTTAAAAATCAAATGTTTAGTACTTAAATGATCTAACAGATGGGAAAATTAAATGATAAAGGTTTTAGATTTACATCTTTTTTTAAAAATAATATTATACACAGGCTTTTCCCAAAAGATTACTGCTTGTGAACACGTGAGTCTGTTTCATGACTTACTGTCTGCCATTCCTGCATCTTCTCTGCACAGCGGAAAGATTCTCCAGCGCCTTGATTTACAACACAGTGGCGCTTTACTGCTAGCTTTTGTTTACTGTACGACCCTGGGCTCCCGTTCAAGAATGTAGAAAAGAAGGAGACATCATATCATGGAGGCCTTCTCCTAAATGGTCCTCAATATTCTTCATTCAACCCCAAATATTCATCCTCCGTTTCACATTGAATCCTAGCAAATGAGCAACATCTGGCATCGGTTTGATTATCATGGCACACCAGGAGGAGTCGCATTTATTTATAGAAACAAGTTTAATTCTGTAAAAAGTTATAAAATGAATATTGTACAAAAATAAAGTTTGCAGAGCTTTGGTTCTGTAACACAAAACAAGTGAGACGACATGACAGATTTTTTATCTGAGGTGTTAATGGAGTGACAACAAAACACATTTCTTACTTTTAATACTAACACTGTGGTTTTCTTTCCATCCAACCAAGAAGCAAATAGCCAGTGAACATCTGAAAAATCCGTAATGAAGATGAGACCCTGTCACAGGTCACTGTTTAATGTAGGTTATCGATCGGTAGCAAGGCTTTCTGGGGCTTAAGGGAAGTCCAGTAACTTCACATTCTCATCTGGAAAGGCTCATGCACAAATGGGTTGTTAAAAGGGGAAGATGATTCAATTTATGAGGTATGCTGTGATAAAAGCAAGAGCTATTTCTCCTCTGTGTGTAGTGTTTGGCCTAAATTCAGCTTGATGCAATGGATTTGTTCTGTGCAGGGGGATTACACAGTAAAGCTGGTTTGCTTGCTGCTGGGTGGGCACAGATACCTTGGTCCCTAATCCGTGCTAACATCAAGACCTATGCGAGGGCTCTCTTTGTTCCACTTAAAACGGCCCCCTCTCAGGGCAAAGCTACATACTCTTAAAGGAGCCTCCTGCTTTCCTTGATGCACATTTCTGTTTTAGTTTAGGAATAAATTTGGTTGAGCATGTTGTTACACGTAGAAAACCGGATAAGCCAACCCCACAGTCTTCACTCAGTTATTCCAAAACACACTCTTTTGTCAAAACATCTTTAGAAACTTAAATCAGCTGCATGATGACAGCTACTACAGTAGCTAGATCTTCCTTACACCGCCTTTGCCAGTGGGGATATTTAGTTAAGACTCATGTTGGAGGATAATTTTCAAATCTCTGTTGAGGGAATTAGAATAAGCGTTGTAGCAGCTTCTGTACTGTGTGACTGAAAAGATGGATCCTCAAAGGCACCCTTGAAACCTTGTGAGACCATTGCTGATTTTACATAGTTATAGCTTCTGGTTGGAGTAACATGAAGCTTGTCCTTAAAGCAAAGGAGTTCTTGATTCCTTGTAAACATAATGTGTCATGGAGGGGTGTTTTTAGAAGAAAGCTCAAGTTTCCTCCTGTCTCAGAGTGGCTGCATTAGTGTAGTGAACTGAACTGAACCTTGTCCCAAAAAACAAAAACAGTTTTGAAACACATCTGTTTTAGTCTGATTTTTTTTTTTTATCAAAAATGTTCTGTTGGTCCCCTCCTCTGCATCTCTAACTATCCTACCTCACTTTAATAGCTACTGATGATCATGAGGATGCTTGAAAAGAAAATCCCAGGAATCTAAATGTTATTTTTAAAAGGCATTGCTAAAGTGTGTAGAAGTGTTAAGCAGTTCTAGGTCATCTTGCATGAGAAAATGCTCCACTTTGCACTTTGGCACCATCCAGGACAAACAAAGCTTTCAAATAAATAGGAAAAAAAAACATTTCTCTCATAGAATGGATTGAAATAAATAACAATAAGTTAATTCCATCTTAATAAATATACTTCTTATATACCATATATATGTGTGTGTGTGCATATGTATGTATGTATGTATATATATATATATATACATACATACAACATACACACACACACAATGACTGGACTTTATGTAGATGCATTAGAATGAGGTCTTTGCTGCACCCATGTCTTTGCTGTGTGGTTTCTTGGCTCCGAATGCAAATGTCAACAGTCAGACTATTCAATGGAGGTGATTCAAACACAACTGAGAAAGCTCCTTAAATCTCTGGCTTAATCAGGAGTCAGGCAGCAACGGAAAAAACTGAGTTCCTGGGAAATGAATTCCACTTGCAAAAGTTTTTCTTCCCCTCCACCTTCTCTGACAGCACAGGTACAAAATCTGGATGTACAGCAGTGCTGAGTCCTTCTGGAAGTTGGTGCACACCTGATACATGTTTGCATGTGCATAAACAGTTGTCACTGGATCTAGAGGACTTAATATGTAGGAGCAAAGTTCAACGTGCAGTTTGCTTTGAAAAGGCCGGTCTTGTTATACTCACCTGTATCACCTCTTGATGAAAACTGACAAAAATAACAGATACACTCCAACTTTGACTTCTTTTTGAGGCCACAGCTTATGATCTTTATTCTGCTGCAGCTGGTCATGTCTGTGGTTTGGTTGTTGCCTCAGACACAAGCACATTTCCTCGCCGAGTGCTTTTTCAGAGTGTGATACACCAAATCGTCGTCCAAAAAAGATAAGTCGTCATCAAACGCGATCGGTCGACAACAGGTGCGTGATGGCATGTCGTTGTCCAGCTTTTTTTTGTGTGTGAGGTTCATCAGGATCTTGTCGTAGTTGGTCTCTGCTTCGCTACAGGGACCACTACAATACCGGAAGATGAGCTCCTCTTTAGTCCGGTGTCCCAGTCCCAAGTCTGTCACATTCAGATAGATCTCCTTTAGCAAGCAACCGCGACTCTGCACCCATATCTTCTCCTTGCCCTTCTCACCTCTTCCTCCTTTACCAGCTCGCCCACTCCCTCGGCCTCGACTCCGCCTCTTGACTCCGTGCCCTCTGCCCTCGCCTCTTGGGCCTCTTGTGTTTGCTGCTCCTCGTTGTCTTTGTTCTCTCCGTCCCTTTGAGTTGCTGCTGGTTTCTGATGACCTCCGGAGTCTGCCGATGGCAGCCTCGATAAAATCCATTACGTCTTCAAACTGCTCTGGATACGGACCTGCAGTGTCATCTGGAACACACAGAAAGAAGAGATTTGCTTCTAAAGCTGGATTTAAAATACTCATTTACACACCTAGAAGGAGATTTAGTAGCAGTGACCTTTGTGTGGTTGCATGGCCAAATAAATAAAAGCTTAATTATCACTGTAGTAATAAACTGTGACAGAATGGCAACCAGTTCAGGGTGTGCCCTGCATTTAGCCTGGTAATTGATGGGTTTAGGCCCCAGTTTCCCCACAATGCTGAACTGGACTAAGCTGTATAGAAAATGAGTAAACAAATACATTATTAAAAACATGAGCATTAGATAAAAACTATAAGATATTTTTTCACTCATTCTCTAAAAGATATTAAGATAAAGATTTTTATTCCTGAATGAGGCGACTTGATCACTGACATGCAAAACACTGTGAAGCCAGCCAAGACTTCTTTTTCTTCTTGTTATGATTGTTTTTCAGTAAAATTCTTAGACTGCTACGTACACTCTGCTGTACTGTCTAACAACACATTATTGATGATGTTTAGGTCAGAAGAACGTGAGAACTATTGCAGAACCACCCATTTTGGACTTTTCTCTTATAGTAGTCATCTTATTTTGATATATATATATATATATATATATA
>JBAMHV010000020.1:11557456-11570305 GCA_037177535.1 Pseudomugil gertrudae | reverse complement strand
GCACCATCTCAGAGCATCCTCAGCATCGTTAGACCAGGTTTTAACAGTCTCTCCAATGACAGGCTGTCTCTGAACGAAGGGCTCCACCTCTCTGGTGGAGCAGCTGAGAAAAGCTAGCAGTTCCATGTCTCCCGTGCAAGATAGATAGATTGATAGATAATAGATAGTTTTGTGTTCTATTTATGAAAACCATTCCTGTTGTGATAACAAAAATTTAATAAAAAAAAAAAGAGCGTGTGTGAGTGTGTATAGTTGTTTGTCTGTGTGTGTTGGCCCTGTGATGGACTGGCGACCTGTCCAGGGTGTACCCCTCCTCTCGCCCAATGTCGGCTGGGATTGGCTCCAGCCCCCTACGCGACCCTGTTCAGGGAGTAAGCGGTAGAAAATGGATGGAAATGGAAATTGAAAAAAAGCTGCATACAAAAGAAAGCGTTTATCTGTGTCTGCAAACTTCAAACATTTCCCGTGTTTACTGGTCACTTCTTTCACTGTTTCTTTATCATCATGTTCACCATAACTACAGCACCTTCAGCTTGCAACATCTCATTCTACATGCATGGTGCAAAAGTGCCAGTTGTCTAGCAGTGGCAGCTCAGCTGTCAGCCACCTCCGAGCCTCAGCGCGCTCTTGGCACAGAGACAGAGAGCAGGTAGTCAGGACAGATACTAAAGGATTCACATAGCTTTCAGCTGATCCATTAGGACATGCTACAATTCAGATATGGCGTGGAGCCAAACACACAACCATTGTGGCGCTCCATGCAGTATTTCCATCTGTTTCACTCACTGCTCAAACATTTTATGAGTATTTGTTGGCATCATTCATGCATAGATTGTATGTGTGCAGAATACGTGCTAGCATTAGCATGTGAGTGTGTGTGTGGCTGCATGTCAGCGAGTATGTGTGAGAGTGTGTAAATGAGATCACTTGGTACTATCAAAGTGCAGGCAGGACTATGACACTTTTATAAATAGAAGGGAGGAAGTAAGGAAGGTTAAATCTCAGACACAGTTACTAAATGAGTAGATGGGAGCCATCTGAAAACCCACATGTCCATTCAGACCTGCATGAGCATACTTATTTTAGAGAGGCAGACTGAGTTAATCAAAATATTACTGCTTTTAATACAACTTCATGGTTTGATTTTAAAAGTTAAACTTTGCTCTGCTACATGGAGACCTATTCTGTGGTCATATAACTCCATGGTGTGTGAACAGCTTATTACTGGTCATGGGTAAATTATCTCACCATGTGCAAATGAGAATCCAGTAAGCTCTTTCCCATGGACCAGTGAGTTTATGGGAACCCACTGGAAACAATGAATGCAAGCTCAGAGTACAGCAGTAAGCATGGGTAGCTGTTGATGTGTTAGCATTTATAGCACTGCACCCTGCAAATGTCTTACTGCAGACAGCTCACTCGGATGCACTTGGCTTCCACCCGAACAAAGAAACCCTCCAGGAAATTAGGATCAACTGTTTACATGACAAATGATGCACTGAAGAAGGAAAATGTTATATAGTATGCATTATGTCCAAACAAACAGTTAAGACAGCATGGGTATCTTCAGTTAGGCTGATAAAGTTACTCAAGTCCTCTTTATTCTGTAGTTGCCAGTGTGTAATCCTGACCACTGATATTTACCTGTCGTGACTTTGAACTGTGACTTTTGGCAGCTGTCACTGGTGTACATCCTCGAATAGGGGACATGAGGGATACTAACACTCACCAAGGTGGTACAGTGTCAGACTCTGTGCTGGCTTTACGGTTTTTAGCATTCAAAGAGTATCCGCCAGGGCCTCCTCCTACTATGTTACTAAATAAACAGGAGAAGCTAAGTACTGATCACAACCACTGTGCAAAGATGAAAAGCTCCCTTGGGAAGGGTCACTATTACGCTGATTGTTGCCCATTTGTTTAATGCATCTGTATCAGTTTACAGATTTGGTCTGAGCCACCACGCCTGCTTGCTTGAAGGCTCTGCTTAAAGTGTGGTGTATAAAGCTGGGTCTTGACTTTCACAAGGCCCAAAAACTCTGCTTTAAATGAAACAAGGTCACACTAATTGGGGAAGGAAGTGTTGAGGATGTCTTTGGGAAGGAGCGGCAGGGTTTGAGTGTGATAGAGATGGTCAGATCCTGTTTCTGTTCTGGTCCCCTGTTCTAATCCAGCTTGGTATGTGTCGAGATCAGAGCTGGTCCTTTTCACTACAGCCATCCGGTGTCGGTACAGAGGGACTTGCTAAGTCTGTTACTTCCTCAATTGCTGCACATTCAATGCACAAAGCCAAAGAAGAGTCCAGCACAGGCTCGCTGTGGGAACAAAGCTGAAAGAAACTTGAAAAGAAGCGACATGACAAAAACAGTCCCGCTGACCATTTCAGGTACTGACCCCTGAGAAACATGGTACAGACAGCTGTGTGTTTCCCTTGATGTATTTATGTCAGCCACTTACATAAATACACTGCGGAACACATACACACTCACACTTGTACACACGGGCCAGTGTGTGAGAGTGCACAGTCCGAGTGACACTCACAAACATTCACAGAGACAAACACTCACATATCATTGCTGCCTGTCAGTAAAACCCCAAAGATATCTCTCTCAGCAGACTGAACAGTTGATCACAGCAGAGTGACCATACGGTCACTTTGATGTAACTCAAGTCACCTTGGAAATTACTTTAATTACCTCCGACAAGGAGGTTATGTTTTCCCCCGGGTTTGTTTGTCTGTTTGTTTGTTAGCAACATAACTTAAAAAGTTATTAATGGATTTTGATGAAATTTTCAGGATATGTTGAGAGTGTCACTGGGAACAAATGATTAACTTTTGGTGGAGATCTGGAAAAGATCCTGGATTCTGGATCACAGTAACATTATGGTGCTGCTTGGTGGAGGTCTGCGCTCTCAGAGTGCTTTTCTAGTATTAGATTAAAACATTTTTTTTAAGATGTCCTTCTTTTAAGCTGAAATGATATAACTTTCCCCTGAACATTTATTCTTATGAGTATGATATTACAGTCTTGTGTAGTCATTTTAATGTGTTATTATAATTCTTTGACACATTTAATTTAGATTATATGGTTTTATATGTTTTTACAGAAAAAGCGAAACATATAATTGCACGTCTGCTACACTTTGCATCAGGAACTGTTTAAAACAAAAATGCATAACATTGCAAAAACAAAGCAAAAGCAGGTTGAAACGCACTAATAACAAAAATACCCCTCCATAAAACAAATACCAACACAAATAGTTCTGAAAACATCACCACTTTGTTTACAACCCATACACATCTATCTCTCTGCTCCATCTATCCCTCCCTTACAGCTACAACAATGGCAAAATATAGTGTTGTGTTTGTGCTGCAGGAGAACAATATTATTATTTTTACTCATTATCACTTTAAATAAATCATCTCTTTAGTTTGATTCTTTGTTATTTTCTTTTTTGTTTTTGTGTACATTGGACAAGTCTTTGTGTATGTTACATGTTTGATGCTGCTGAACTAGCAGTGCTGACTGCACTTTCCACAACAGACACATAAACGACATGCAACATTGTGGTCCAGACACTGACTGATCTCAGCTCTGTTAAGGAATAGAGTACGCCTTGTCTTTTGTTGTAGATGGCCTCTATGATTCCAAGGTACATGTATTCCTCCACCACCTCTTCTCTCAGAATGTAAACAATGTTTTGATTACAGTTGTTCTTCCTGAAGTCAATTAGTTTAATTAGTTTGTGTTGAAGATGAGGTGATTGTTTCTGTATCATCTCACAAACGCATTGACCAGTTTTCTGCACCCAGCTTCTTGTCCATCACTGATACATTCCACAACTGCAGAGTCATCAGAGTATTTCTGCAGAAGACAGGACTCAGAGTTGTATTTGAGCTCTGATAAGTACAATGTGAAGAATAATGGTGAGAGCATAGCCCCGTATGGTGCTCCTGTGCTGCTAACCCCCATGGGGATACTGTAGCACGCATCCAATACATTCTAGAGTGCAATGAGCAAAGACCAGAGGTAGTAACATACCACATTTACATTTCTTACATTTACCAGCTTACACATCAAAAGCTCTTTTTTTCTACTGTGTTTCAGTTCTGGTCTCACATCTAATCTTTTGGTCTGATGATAAACTAGATCCCTAAAAATGTTGTTATTTCACTTTTGCATGTGAAGTTACATAAATAATTGTGCACAATAATTGTGATTTCTGCTCTGATAGCTTAACATGTACTTTCCCCCCTCAGTTTTTCACAAACTATATCATCATCAAGATGTTGTGTCCCTATGTGTTTGTGCATCATGGTAGCGGGAGAAGGAGAGTCTCTGATGCCAGGTCTGTTTGTGTTTTAGAGAAACATATTTCCATTTTTAAAACAAAAACATTATAGATTTGTTCTTTACCTTCCTTTGTTTTGACGCCTGGAGCTATTCAGGCAACATTTAGGGCCTAACAGCACCGGTTTCCGGACATATTAGCACACATTGCTACTCAGTCATTCTTGTAGTAAAGAGTAAGGTGAGTCAAATGCAGAAGCAACCTTGAACTTTGTTTCACAAATAGCCCTTAATGAGTGGCTTACAATAACAAACAGAACAGAGGCTGCAAAGAGGCAATTGGACATAATACCTTAGTGATGTAATCCGTTCATCTTGGAGTAGAGGTTATGGGAAAGTAGCCTTGCAGTGTAAATTTAATTGCAAGGTTAAACTAATTAGTGATCGCTGCTGGATGTGTTGGTGGATTCTTGAATCCTAAATTAGATCTGAACGCGGTATAATGACAAACATGCTAAATCATATTCAAAAGAGCAAACAACAATGCAGTGTGTGGACTACTAATAAAGCCAAATATTTAGAATAGAATGATGCTGAGATAAAAATTCATGTTTTCATCATTTAAATCATTTAAGGTCAGGTTTAGTGTATCATTGTGTGCTTTATGGCCCATAAGCACAAGGTCAGTGAGTCATTTTCAGCTGAAAATTTCAAGCTCTCCTCATTAGTCGCTTTAGGTCTACCTGATATCGGACGTTGCTGCATACATGTATGCATGTGCTCAGGTTCAGAGTTCGAAGTTCAGGTGTCAGTGTTTGAATGACTCTGGTATGCTTTTGTTCCGCCTCTTACAGCAAAATAAAGTTAGTAAACAAGTAAAATAAGTTCAGTCCATAAAACCCAGTTGAACATATATGCGTTTTTTCTAAAGTACTCAGAACACTTAACTAAATATCACAGATAAGCAATCTGTATCTCTACAAGGTATGGGGCAACATGACATCATATTAACTTTATCACGACTGTAACAATATAATGGAGCACCATATCACACATCAGGGCCATTTAGAAACACTTTATCAATTTAAGCCAGCGTCTGAGAGCATTACAGCTGTCTTTTTGACCTGTGACAAACAAGCTCACTGCAGGTTAGGATGCTGAGTTGGGTCATGTTACTTACACTGGCATGTGCAAGTTTGTATTAGAATCACCAGCAACACTGCTGACACACAGAAACAGCTGAGAACACTGGCGGAGCAGCGGCCTCAGGAATGAATAAATGTGACAGAAAGTTCAGTAAATAGAGACACACAGCCTGACTGCTGAAAGGCTTATATATATATATGTAGGTAGAAGGTACCATAGAGTGGTATTTGCAATCCTGCAGACTGAAAAGTGGTTAAAAGCAAGAACATTTAGAAGGTTGTAAAAAGCAAAAACACTATAAAACTAAGGTTTGTTTCGCTTTGCGGTAAGCTATAGGTCAGACAAGCTTATGAAAGAGTCAACTATCCTATTTCTAATACGTTTCCATAGAACAGGAGAACTTAGGTACCTATCGTATGTGTAAAACAGAGAGGTGTCAAAACTGAAACATGAGCATTATGTCTGACAAAGGGGAAACTGCTATGAGGGATCAGAGAGAGAAGAATCTGGATCCCCGCAGCAGATGGGAGCTTTATCGCTGTGGCCGGAGGGGGAAGACAGCCCAAGAAGAGAGACGAGAGACCACAAAAAAAGGTTGGAGACATGGCTGGACTGTGACACATGGCCCACTGTGGAGGGGAATTTTACTCACCTGGCCTTTGGTGTGTCATCATGTTACCAGTCCTGTCATGGGCCTCCACCCTGTCCGCCTGCACGATATTGTTCTGCACCGTATGTGAACAATGGAATAAAAGAGAATGGATAATGAATAAGAAGAGTAGGTTAGGCAGGGGGAGTTAGACACATTTTGGTCTATTGTTGGGGCTTTTCTTAACACTACTAAAGTGAGGGATGAAACGGATCAAAGAGCTGTATATGATTGCTTTGTTAGGTCCTGAGTTATGAATATATTGAAGGGATTGAGATGCCATGTAAGAAGAAAAAACGTTCTGCAGATGAAGAGGCTCTTCAACAGCAACATCATATTACATTGCTCTTGAAAAGGCACGCCTCAGGATGGGCTTAATGGTCATCACACCTGGCTTGTGTTTTTAATGTCACTGGTTTTAATGTCAATGGTCTGTCACCATCAGACTCTTTCATTATATACACACATAATCTTCTATGTGTGTGTCATAGAAGATATTTCGCAGTTTAATGATAACTTCTAGCAGGCTTTAATTAATGCATGAAAAGAAGTAGAAAGTATGACGATCTAAGGAAAGTGCTTCAGTTATAACACACCCCAGATGCTCTTAAGCCCAAAATAAGCAGAGGCTAATGCCAGTTCTACTGTGCTGAATCCTATTCACACTATTTTACACTGACAAGCCTTCGCTTGCCGTGTTGAAAATGTTCATCCTCAGATTTAAACAAATCAAACAACCGATGTAAAAGCGCACGACAGAAGATCCCATACGCTGCAAAATAAACAAAACAACTGAGCAGCATATGCTTCGAGGTGTTTGTAACATAAACAAACTTCCCAACAAACAAAGATATTAAACTAATACTTAGAAACATAAATCAGCGGGGTCGAAAATTAGTAACAGTCCCAAAGACCTCCATGTCAATGTCTTTGTAATGGAGCTGTTTTTCTAAAGAACAAAAACTAAAAAAAAATAGTAAACAAAAAAAAAAAAATGCACACATACACGCACCAACTGGTATTCCTGCAAGCATGTGAACCTTGAGGTTCTTTACTGGGGAAAGAGCTGTCTGCGGCCTGCTGGAGGTGCTGCGAGATCAAGAACAGTCTACCTCCAGGTGGTAAAGCTAAGTTTTCAGAGGTGAGAGGTTACAGACATCGCAGTGGTCACACACGTGTCAGAACACTATTTACAACTGAGGAGGCCCACCTCAGACCACCTACAAGTGCTGCGCTGCTACAGTTTGACACTTAGGCAGGAAGTGCTGTATCTCAGCATCCACTAGGTGGTAGTGAAGGCCCATGCACAGCATCTTTTCATCCTTACATCTCTAACTTAATACCCCTCCTTAGATTTTGGCAGCTTCAGTGTCACTAAGATGTTCAATTCAAGAATGTTGCCAACAGTATTGGCTCGCATGTGATGTTTTCAGCAATGTGGCACACTTACTAAACTTAATGCTGAAATATTTAAAATAGAACTTAACTCTATATGCAATATGATAGCATCATCTCTCATTACAGTGCCATGAATATCTTTTGATCCTTGATCTGTAACCAGTGATCATACAGTACATAATCAATGCCACTTCCAAGTTTGTAGAAAAGACACGCTATGAATTAGACACATGCTACAGTTAAATGCAGAGCAGATATCACAACTTATTTCTAAGTCAATTAGGACAAAACAGGCCAAATCAGTGGTGGTATTTTTGTTGTAATACGACAAATCCAAATATACTCTACTTATTAAGTATGTGTTTGAAAAGGAAGCAGTTTTGAAAACTTTTTTAAAAAGTTAATTATTTATTTATATAAAGTATATGAAGACAGAACTTATATAGTTATATGTAGTATCACATGAAAGTGTTCAGGCAAAGGCTGTGTAAAATGTAGCACCAAAAAATCTTGATAGGTGCAAATACATGTTATGTGATATGCAGAAAACATAACTCATCTCCTTATATGTATCTACTAGATAACAGGTCCATAAACAGCTCACACATAAAAGTATTTAATGTCATTTTTATGCACTCATTAAACAAAAAGGCCTGCAAGTTATTTATTTATTGAGATAATGTCATAACCATATTCTGTAAACCTTTTGTATAATGTTTGAAAAGAAAAAAATGGAGCCAAAACAAAAATCCAACAATTATTTGAAAATAATTCAATATACAGACCAGAATGAGGACAGTGATCATAAGGGTTTAAATGAAAGTGTCTTTGTACTTTAGGAGTCCACAACCCTTTGTGAGCATACCACCCTTCCCTGACTGGGTTGATAAAGGCTATAAGTCGCCCCCTTGTGGTTATAAGTAAACATTGAGGAAAGTGTGTTTTACCTAGAATGAGATTCATCATGAACTTACACACACATTACAGTTTATTTGGTTAGGAGCATCTTCTAAGGAAAGCTATTTGTGATAAAGAGGGTAAGTTGCCACCTCTGTTTGATTTAACAATACTACCTTCATCTTAGCTTTGTGGTAATCAGACTGACTATCCCAGGGTTGTTTTTATTTCTATTTTAGTAAATCCAACAGCTTTAGCCTGTCCAAAGCAACAGTATAGTCATCTGTTAAATCAAGACTCATACCAATTGTAATACTTAGATTCTGTGCATTACTCTATGTATTATTTCAGTTAAGATTAGTAAGGTGACAGTTAAGTTACATTGTTTTCCTATGCATCTTTGTAAAATAAATACTTGTCATTTTAAAAGATTTCTGTCTAATAATATGATATTAAATCTTCTTTTGAGATTAAAATGATGCTTAGTGTGTATCAAGGTGTGTATCAGTCATGTCTGACAGGCACCAGTGAGGGGCCAGCAGAAAAATGTTGCAGAGGACTTTAGCACATCTTTTAGAGTGCTAACCTCACACTAGGCTTGGTTACTCATTTCATATAAGCATGTAATACAAAGTAGCCATCATTTATGGCTGACTTATTAGGCTTTCAAAAAATATTTAATAAAACAATTTGTATTACTGAAGGGAAAATGATCAACCAAACACAAATGCCTTAATATTTATGCTAAATTAATATAACACTGAGCAACACGTTAGATATAACAGTTAGGCAGGTAGACTTATTACCATGAAAGAATAATGACAAGTTGGCTTCATGGGCTCGAATGAAGGTCAAGTCCTGCAGCATGTCAATCAGAAGTGGAGTCAGGAATGGCAACAAACCTATATGGTTGGAGGAGAGATTATTCCTGTCCTATCTGAACAATCCATGAAAAGGCTGGGGAGGTAGTACACCGATGAACTGTCTAACAAGCAAGTAGGGAGATCTGTCTTAAAGCAGCTGACAGATGATCTGGCAAGTATCAACCAAAGCCAACTCCCTGGCAAGTACAAGACCTGGTGCTATCAGCACATGTTCTTCAGAAGGGTGATGTGGCCTTTGAACATGTGTGCGGTCTCCTTATCCACTGTGGGCAAGATGGATGGGAAGGCTAACTTGTTCATCAGGTAGTGTTTGGAACTTCCATAGGTCTCGTCAAAACAGGTCTCGTCGGCAATAATGTCCTGCAGCTGCCCCTGCAGTCCATCGGTGTGAGGTACCTGCAGGAGAAGGCCAGATTGGTGCAAAGAAAGCCTATGTGTCCCACTGGTTAAAAGTAGAGTGCCTAAGCTGAGGTTGACCAAGATGTGAGGAGGCTGTAACACAGAGAGATTGTGGACAGAGTCCAAGAAGGAAGAGTGGAGCTAGGATGGGGAGAAGAGCCACAATTCTGGTCCAAGGCCAATTGTAAGTAGAGGAAAAAGATTCTTATGGCGGAGGTGACAAAGACGAAAGAAGATCAAGACAATGTCGTAGGGCCGGGAAGGAAGCTGGACAAACTGGGAGGGAGTTGTCAGGCGTAATATTAGTTGGTCTGGTCTATGGAAGATCCCATAGGCATTCCTCATTCGCTCAGCCTATGACGCGCTTTGCTGCCCTCAAAACCTTCACAAGTGGTTTGAGAACGAGGAATACTGCTCACTCTGTAACGCTCCCAATGCAAGCCTCTTACATATCTTGTCAGGGTGCAAGACTGCACTCTCCCAGGGAGATCTGTTACAGATGGCGATATTACCAGGTCCTAAGGAAGCTGAGGGAGGTGCTGGAAGGTTGCTGCCAGGGCAGTAAACTTCTACCTGCAGCAGACCACGTCAGGTTTGTCATGGGAAGAGAGAGAAACCAAGCTATTTTCCCCCAGTCAGAAGTGGGATCTCACAATTGACCTTGAAAGACAGCTCCAATTTCCTACCACACCCCTTGCTACGACAGCAAAAGAAGTGTACCATGTCAAACTCACAGTTCCATCAGAGGAGGAGATCGAGGCTGCAATTGAGGGCAAGAGGGCCAACTATGCAGACCTGCTTCCAGAGGAGGCAGAGAAAGGCAGTTTCTGTTCTGTTCTGTTCCCCAACAACAGCCACAGGGGGTAACAGCAACCAGCTGCAGGGGGTGTTAAGAAGATGTCCTTTTCACTGCCCCGCCACCAGGGGATGTTTCAGGATTAAGGGGGCGAAGCATCTGTGAACGTCGTTCCTGGCACGATGACCCTGCAGCTGACCCTGTGGCCTACTCATAAACACCGGAGGAGCTGCAATTTTGCTTAAGCAGAAATCACACCTTTCTGTATCTCAGCTGCAAATGTGTGAGGTGCAGGAAGTGTCCTAATTCATCATTTCAGCAAAGTCTGTTAAGTTCTCACCTCACTGTTTTTTCACATGTCCTTGAGGTATTATTACTGACTGTAGAAGCTTAAAAGTAGGCTGGGAGATGCTTTCCAGGAGCATTTTTTTAAACTATATTTATTGAAATCTTCTTCACGCCCCAATAGCAGCCAATTAATTAAATGTTCTAACACACAAAAACATGTAGTCACATGTGGAATGGACAGAACATAGAAAACACCATCCAATCATTTTAACAAGCGACTGAATGGTGAAAAGTCTATCAAACTCAACTGCCATTTGTCCCTCCTGCCTCAACCCGTCTGTGCATGCTATTTGTTTGGACTTTGAATTATGTATTTTCAAAATGTAGCTTGCTCAAACCATTTTTGCCAGGATCTCCTACCTTTAATCATGCTAATATGTATTTTCTTCTACACAGTTGACCTCTGGCTTCTATCTTATGTAGGAAAAAACATAACTTTGCGTTTTGTGAGCGCATAATGAAGTACTTTACATAGTTGCACTATTTAATCCTTTATAAAGCAAGTATGCTTTTCTGCATGTAAATGTAAATACTGCTTAGAGGGACCAACAGCTACATAGTAAAGCTCCATCACTATGACAGAGTTCACTGTGTCAATGAGGAGCGCTTTGTTGATAATCTCTCTCTCTCTCTCTTCACTGAGTTGCTGGGTCACTAGCTTGACTAAATCTGTAGTAATCCTTATAAACAAGTCTGCAAAAGCTCTTAACATAAATGAGTAGTTGATCCTCTGTGCCATTAGATAATACTTTTCACCAAATGACAGCATGGATTCAGAGCTAACCTCTGAACCTCATCTGCCACAATGTTGCTTACTTGTTCAAAAATGTGGAGAAAAAGAAAACAAAATAAACACATTTACTGTATGAGTATAATAAATACTGTATGAAAATAATACATTTAATCAGGCAGCTCATTGAAAAGATAAGAGTATTTGGTAAGCTTTCTAGAAACTATTCAGAGAAGGAAAAGCGCTTTTAAAAAAATGCAAGCAGATCATTGGACGAAGCATTTTTCTGTCAGGGCCACATGTGTATTTCAACCTATCAGCTCAAGGAACAGTGGCATGCAATAAACAGTATATGAAAAAGAAATTCCACTGTGACACACATGAACTTACCCAAACAATTAATTCCTGTGGTGATGATCTTACAAATTTTGCAAGTACACAAGAGATTACCTTACCATGAGTCAGCTGCTTGCAGTAGGGGATAGGTAGGAAAACAGAGTCATGAACACTAGCACATGATTGCATCTGTTAGAAAACTAAAAATGCAGATTACAGATTGGTGAAATAGGCCATTCCGGTAGCTCTGGAGTGGATACAGTTAGGCTTTCATATTTAATTTTCATTTTAAGATTCAGACATCTGGGGGTGTTTCCAAAAGTAAAATGTGTGAACCGGTGTGAACCAGGAAAGTTAACTCCACTGCATAAAACAGGAATAATCAGTAATAGTAATAAGTAAGAGACTGTGTTTATCTAAGTAACATTATCAACCAAAAAAACCCATGTGGTTTTAAAACTTCAAATCATGAAGCTCTTTTATGATTTTTTTTTCACTTTGTAGTTGATTTACTCAAAGTTCAAAAGGATATATGCAGGAGCACCTTTCCTCTTCTCTTCATCACCTGCCGCCATTCCACCACAGAGCAACCAGTCACACACAATCTGTTAACTCTTGACCACAGTCCACATGGTAATAATATTCTATTCTATTCTATTCTATTGGCATTTAGCAGACGCTTTTATCCAAAGAGACGTACATCAGAGGTTAAAAAACAACACAAGCATGAATCCAAACAACGAGGAACAGCATAGATAAGTGCCAGACTGCTGCAAGTCTGGTTGGACACAGCTATAGTCCTGTAGGACACAGACGTTGTTCTGAAGTGCTAGAGATTTTTTTTTTTGTATATATATTTCCTATTTATTTCCCGATATAATCAGTGCTGATGTGTGGCAGAGAGTTAGCTTAACTCTTCTATCTGATTTAGATCTATCTAAGTGCCAAAATGCACCTTGAACAGCTGAGTCTTTAGC
>JBAMHV010000020.1:11492915-11549760 GCA_037177535.1 Pseudomugil gertrudae | reverse complement strand
TATATATATGCAACTAAGTTCCATCAATCAAGTTTGGGTTTCTGCTTGCCAACAGCAACAAGATTCAGAACATGCTCCTGCTTTCACACTAATAAATGATTGACGTGGCATGTTTTTCCAGCTTCTCTGAAATTAATGTAGCCGGCAGCACAATCCGGAGTGCTGCAGCAGCACCTAACTCCCATCTATAATTATGATGAGCACCAAGCAGGACATGCATTTACATGGGAAAAAATATAGTTAGAACTGCATGTCCCTTCTCATTTCATCACATTAACAAACAATAGACATTGACTTGTTCTCGCTGCCACAGTAAAGTGTTGGAACAGCCCGTCCAGTCATTTCCTTTGTAAAGGATTTCTTATTTTACAACACATGACTTAATAGGTGTTTATAGTGCATTCAAAACAACTATTGCGCCTAGTTTTTAAAGTTTTCTTATCATAACTAGTATGAAAAAAGTAGTCTGATATCAGTCGGTAGCTGTTCTGTAAATGACCTCATAAAATTCTTGAAGCACATCAGCTCAATAATATTGAGTGAGGATCTCCTCTCTAACCAGGACGGCGATGGCAGCTTCACTGCTCTTCACCCTTATTGTGATTAATACTTAGCCACTCGATTTTACAGTCTGCTAGCATTAATAATTGATATTAAAATGCTCTGACTTTCATAATCTCTTTCATTATATAAGCAATAAAACTAGTATTTAATTACCACCCCCTTGCCACGCACACACACAAACACACATGCAAACACACACACACACACTCAGACAGGAAGAAGAAAAAATAAAACCCTTGCAGAAGATCTTGTGCCAGTTATGTTATCTGAATATAGATGAGCGATAAAAAAGACATGAATCCTCAACACTTTCTAAGTAAAAGAACAAGGAAAAGCTTAGATTGGGTCTAAAAATGTGCAAAATATCTGACAAGGAAAACCAAATAAAATAGTCTGAATATGATTAGTCTATATGGGTCTGAAAGTTGAATGAATTGGACTTTTTTTGTTTTATGCACCACAAATGTTTGTACATTGTGTCCACTTGTTTAACTGATAATGATTTATTTAGGCTCTTAGCTGTTCTTGCTAACAGGTTCTGGTATTATGTTTACTAAATATTTTCTGCGTTAACCTAAAAAGAATTCAGCGTGTTAGCATGTAATAAAAATGGAGCTTAGTGAAATAACAAATGTGCTTAACATGCACGTTTTTGAGCGATTTTGTCAATTTTGCATTACCCTCATTAACAGCGACCCAAATAATAATTTTTTTGTTTCTTTTAAATACACAAAAACCATTATTTCTCCCAAACTCAAGCTAACCTATAGCTCTTATAAGTCTTAAAAATATTTCACCAAAATGTTTTCATGTATAATATTATTCAGAAACAGCTTGATAATAAGCAGGAGTAACAAGTGGCAATAACAAGATGTAATTAATAAATGTAATAATAAATTAATCAGTTTCTTCCTTTAAAATTAAACAGCAACACGTTGTTTATGTAAATAGTCTTTTTAGCCAAAACGTGATAGGAGTTATTTATCTTTATTTATTTATCGGTTTGTTTGATAGGACAGTGCTTTTTAATAAAAATCTATAGCAACACATGTAAACATGAAAAATGACAGTTTACAAGATTGTTTGCATCTAATGAATTCAATTCAACTTTATTGTATAGCGTCACATCATGACAATGTCATCTCAGGGCTCTTTACAAACATCACACATATCTATAGTGCCGGAAAAGAAAGAATTTAATACATACATTTCAAGGATTCAAGGTTCTTTATTGTCATTTCAACACATGTAAATACAGTACATGTAAATACATGGGCTGAAACGAAATTAGTTACCCTGGTCTCAGGTGCAAGCCCAACACAACAGTAGAAAAAGAACAGTAGTATAAAAAAAGTTATAAGTTAAATATAAAAATAACAGACTAAGATGGATATATACAAGTAAGGCTGGAAAATGTGCAATGTATGCATTGTGCAAAAACTGCATTTGTACATATTTATGAAATAATATGTGTATGGATAACTTAATTCATTACATGCATTGCATTGCATGACCAGTTGAGCCTCAGAGCTTAACACATTTGCATCATGAAGGTTAAACAACGTTCTAATTATCTATCAACTGAGAAAAATGCTCACATGACTGAAAGCGAAGGGAGTGACTAAATGAACTGTTTGTAAGAGAGAAGGATATTTTCTGTCACCATGGTAGAGATGGAGCAGTGCTGATGCACTCTCAGTCCACATTTTTATTTACTGACTTTATTTGTTAATCATGTCTAGTAGAACATCCTGTAATCTAAGAAAGTTCAGTGGGCAGAGCTTGTGTGAAAGCTTCTGCTCAACACAAGGAGAAACCCACTAATTCAGTCATCTTGGTTGCAGTCACAGATATGGATGTGGAACACGGATTCTATCGGCATGTGGACGTACCAGACCAAGTTCACTACATCGTTGCATTCTTTGTTTTGGTGATTGGAGCAGTTGGGGTTACAGGAAACGCATTGGTCATGTATGCTTTTTCCTGGTAAGCAACTTTCCTTATGGGCAAACTGAAGGGGTTAAGGGTCAATCTGTAGGATTTAACCAGTTGTCAGCTACACAAACATGTATTTTTATTAACCAGACCATTCTATTTATTGCTACTCCATCCCTATTTACTTTTTATAATTATTTTCAATGGAGACATCTTGCTTTGGGTTTGATTACTTAATACCGAGCACACTGCTCTGAAAGAAAATGTGTCTTTCAATGATAATTTATCCAGGAAAACAATATTTTCTTTGTGTTCTTTTCATTGAGAGCGAGTCATGCCATGGTTTTCACAATCCTCTCAGAGATAAATAAGGACAGGAACTCACTTTTCCTAAGGCAGAGTTTTCATATTAACTCTTCATGTGCATTTTAGCAGTGTGCTGGGGTTATAATTTATAAAATGGGGGAAACTGGCAGAATCTACAGATACAAGGTGCTACTGTTTAGAGGCAGCCTATAAGTCTATAAAGCATAAGCCAGTTTATGCCATAAATAGGCTTCATGTTTGGACTGGTTGTCTGAAAAATGACACAACCGCATTTTTTTTCTAAATTGAAAAGGCTGATGGGTCTACCCACTCCTGTATCTGCCTTAAACAAAGGAAATCACATTTTTTAATTGCAAAACTGTTTTTAGTTAAAAAAGTTTAGTTTAGTTGTCTGAGAAATTAAAACTGCATATTCACAGTTCATTTTATTTATCTGGCAACGAATAAAAAGAAAGTGGCAGGTGTGGGCGAAACCATTGTGCCATTTTAAAGGGGCAAAAATATAAGTGGAGAAATGATTGAAAACGGGAACTTACATTTCAATTAAACTGAATCATTTGTATAATATTTTAGTGTAATATAACTTATTTCTGTCTCTTTTACTGTTAGACCACATCCCTGCTGGATGTTAACTCCTGTATTATTGCCTGAGATCATACTGGAGCACAGAGTTGTGCTGGTGCCCATTATGCTATCCAGCTAGGGGCGGTGTGATCATTTTAAGGGGTCTCAAGATAATTAGAAAAACGTATCAATTATCTAATAAATTTGGGATTTTCAGCCGAGCAGTCAAAATTAAACTATTAATGCAGAGCAGTGGCATAACCTTAATGTGTTTACACATTAACAGTATACATCAAAGTAGATACACAGGCCAAATAAATAAAATTATTTGGGGATCTCTTGGTGAGAAAAAAACTTATTTTAGGCATTTATGTAGAGAACTTATCACAGCAGTACACAGTTCACAGTCATGTCACAAAAAGTGTGAGAAGCACAGGTCTTGTTAAAATATGTGCTGCATCACAGCATCAGAGTGTTACGTTTTCCAGATCATGTTAAAACTATTTGGAAATAAGATCATACATATAATAACATCTAAAACTCTGGCTACTCCCAGGTTTATAGAACACCACTGACTGAACTGAAGATGCACAACCCTGAGCCTGACAAGCTTATTGCATTAGGTCAGGCATCCTGTGAGGCACAACTATCTCAAATGATGCATCACTCAATTTCTACTCAGATCACACTTTGGTTAGTACACACAAACACACTAACTTATCTGCATGGATGGACACTGTTTACTCTTATTGACATTTTTACAGTAAGAGGCTCACAAAGGGCAATACTCCTCAGAAGACACCAATGATAACAGAGATGATTTAGCTATTTAAGTACATTTTCAGTTAGGACAAAACACACAGCATCAGAGTAAAGCGTAGCTGTGCAAAGCAAGGAAGGAAGACCCACTGAAGCAAATATTTATCCTACACCTGTGTCTCTATAATCCTTATACCTTTCATGTCACAGTTAATAATCATTATATAATAAATGTGAATGCAAAATGCTCACTGACACAGATCACACGCATGCCTTACAGATAAAGACATCAACCGCTGTTGGGTTACTAATCTTCTGAAGCTTGTGTTTAGAAAACTTAAAACTCTATTTTGGTTTTATCACTAATTAGGTTCAACCAGCACACTGGGAACATCTGGAAACTTTTTTCAGTGCAACCAAAAGCTTCAACCACGATTCATGTAGCAGTTTCAAAAGCTCAGTGAATGCGTGCACTGTGAAACATCACATGCTAGCAGGGGTAAACACATTTCTGTGAATCACAAATTTACCATCTGTGCCCCTTCAAAGCTTTAACGTCTGATGTGGTCCCTGCCTCGGCCAGGTTTCAGCCTTTTTGATGTAACTGTCCACGATTAACAAGTTCTCATTAAACCCGAACATGTAAATAACAATGTTATCTTGTAAAAGTATGTTACAATATACCGCAAATAAGTAGCCATTTGTTCTGAATGTGAATCTTCTAACTTCAATCTTCTAACTAATGCTGTCACAAAATTTGTTTTCTTGTGAAGTAATTATCCATACAGACTAAACTTGTTGAATTTAACAAATCAATTTTATGAGTGTCTGTTTTTCCTGTGTGCTTTGATCAGATTAGTTTCTAAGAAACAGAGACGAAGAATGACTAAACTGACTTGAGGGCAATTTGAGGAAAGATAATAGAAGGTGTTATTAAGTCCCAAGCTTGCAAAAAGCAGATAATTAGACCCAGAGACTTTACTTATATAAAGATTTTGTTTCATTGAGTGCAGCAAAATCTTCTATTTTTCTGATGAAAATCACCTTTAAAAGTACTTTTTTTTATAACAGTGTCAACAAGTTGTTTTTTTTATAGAATATAAACCCATCTGATTTGACATTTTTCAGCAACAAGAAGCTTCGCACACCTCCCAATTTCTTCATCATGAATCTGGCAGTCAGTGACTTCCTCATGGCAATCACACAATCACCCATCTTCTTCATCAATTCCCTTTACAAGGGCTGGATTTTTGGGGAAACGGGTAAGGTTTCTTTCTTCATTCGCACATATTTTCTGCAGTTGTCATACATTTTCTAGTGCAAAAAAAAACTGCAATGTCTTTTTCTTAACCCCCCCCAACCAACACCGCCACAAACCAAAAGGCTGTAAAATTTACGCCTTCTGTGGAGCTTTATTCGGGATCGCTTCAATGATAAACCTTCTGGCCATCTCGCTAGACCGCTACATAGTCATCACTAAGCCTCTTCAGTCCATAGCGTGGACCTCTGCTAGACGAACTTGCCTCATCATTGCCCTAGTCTGGCTGTATTCTCTTGCTTGGAGCCTTGCACCACTTCTGGGGTGGAGTAAGCGATTTAATCTCTTCATTCTCATGGTGTATAAACAGTTTTCTTTCACCTCTAAATCACCATATCCACCTCATGAATTTTTTCCAAAGGTTCATATATACCAGAGGGCCTGATGACCTCATGTACGTGGGACTACGTGACATCCACTCCAGCCAATAAAAGTTATACCTTGATGTTGTGCTGCTTTGTGTTCTTCATCCCCTTGGGCATCATATCCTACTGCTATTTGTGCATGTTTCTGGCCATTCGTCATACAAGCAGGTAAGTATACTGATATGCAGCAAGTTATTTATAGACGGTAAACTTGATCATACCATAAATACATTATATGATCAAACTATAGACTGTAGTTGCTCCATACATTAACTTGAACACATTTTCAGTGTAAAAAATGAGTATGTGGTGAATTGTGGTGAACATTTTGAATGCAAGTGCAGGGCAAACAGTTTACTGTGGAACGACTGAACAAATGATTTCTCTCCTCTCCTCCCCTTCCATTCTTCCCTTTCTACCAAGTGCTTTTTGTCACATCCTTCTAGCTACTTTTCTAGCAGATAAATGCCCACAAATCCACTTTTCAACTGATGATTGCAGCTTTTTTCACCATTCAGCCGAGCAGACTGAACATTGCATAATGACTAAGAGTGCTTTTTGTTAACCAGGGTCTCACTGATTTAGCCGAATAATAACATTTTCTAATAGACTTAAACCAAATCCCATAAAATACATCTGCTTTCAGCTTTGTAAACTAACTACAAGGAAACTTGTAGTGCTCTTACATATCTGCCATATTCGCAATATTTCTTTTAATAATAGAGCCAAAAATATGTCCAGTGTTGGGTGAACTGCACACTGCAACACCTGTGAAAAGGCTGCAACGTCAGCTGTCAGCATAAACATAAGAGCTCATTTTTGCAACAATCGGGCTTGGAATATAAAGTGACTTAAACTTAAAAATCTGTTGTTCGACATCACTACTTTGCTAGCTAACTTATCTCCATCAAAGAATGCTAGCTGACCTAAATACCAGCTACTTTATTATATTCATCCATGCATGCTGTTTGTTTACAAGCTTTGATTTTATTTGCTTGCAGACACAATGAATCACACATTTTTAATGTTTACTTTGTATATCAATTCCTCATTTTAAGGCTGCAACACATTCCCAAAAAGTAGGACCATGTCAAGGTGATTGTAACTTTGTTTTATATCCTTAAAGGACATAGAAGGCAGAGTATCAATAATTTCACTACAAATAGGTGAGAAAATCACTGAAACATCTAAAAGCAATTGGAAGGAATTTGCATATTTGTACCTCTGTAATACAAAGTGTTAAAGTCTGAAGGGTTTTTGAGCTAAAAGGTGAAAGTAAAAGCTGTCATGTCCAAACAGTTGCAGCTAAAAGGGTCAAATTAAAATGTCTTTGTGCAAAAAGAAGCAAACCTCGTGCAGACATAGTGACTTCTCTGGAGGTGGAGGCATCCAGACTGGATCATCCCACAGTAGAAAAGTATTACGATCAGAGAAGGTATTCCCGATCGTTCTGACAGAAATAGAAAGTGTGTTCTCAAGCCCAAACATGAAAAGGACCATCCAGATTAAGAGGCGATTCTTTATTTTCAGTGTTTTGTCTGTTAAGCCCAGCGTAACGGCAACTGCTCTATTCTTCTCTCTGTCCAAACAGAGATGTGGACCAGCTGGGGTCCCAGGTGAGACAGTCAACCCTGATCCAACAGCAGTCCATCAAGACTGAATGGAAGCTGGCAAAGATTGCTTTTGTGGTTATTATAGTGTTTGTACTTTCCTGGTCACCCTATGCATGTGTCACACTCATCGCCTGGGCTGGGTAAATATACAGCATGTTATGCCGCCACACTTTTTATGATCAACCAATCTTTTTAATAGTCTGACATCATCAAGTAGCAGACTCTGGACTGCATTATGTAATTTACTTCTGTCATTAATCATGAACCATATTTCACCTCTTATAGAATACTATTACCACTAACATAATGAAATATGATGCCACAGCACATACATAGCTGTGCCACTGAGCTACTCTTTAAACTTGTCATCGCTATGCTTTCAGATATGCAAGCGTTCTCAATCCTTATTCTAAAGCTGTCCCTGCTGTTATAGCGAAAGCATCCGCAATCTACAACCCTTTTATCTACGCTATCATTCACTCCAAATACAGGTGTGTACAACCGTGGAAATAATTATAAAGTCAAGTTTGAAAAGCTTAGTAAATCATTGTGATGTTTCAACAGGGACACACTAGCAGAAAAGGTCCCCTGTCTTCACTTCCTGTCTGATGCCCCCAGAAGGGCCTGCATATCTGTGTCACAAAGCAAGAGCTCTATCAGGGACTCGGTGCTGAGCAGACAGTCATCGGTCTCCAAAACGCAGTTTCACAGAGTCTCCTCCATGTCTACATCAGACACAGTGAGTATGATCGCTGCTATTTACTTTGAAGAGTGAAGACAAACAAAATCTTAGCTGTGGTAACACATGAGATATTAAAGCAGTATAAATACCAGGCACTTTTCTGGATAGCGTCTGTCATCTATGAGACTATTCAAAGTGCTTTACTTAAAACATTATGAGCATTACAGCTGGGTGCAGAGGAAGCATTAAAAGCACATTAAAATATACTTTAAAAAGAAATAAAAGAAATGCAATAAATTTTAAAAGCTAAAGTAAAAAATAGTTAAACACAAGAAGTAAAAGTTATCCTGTGAGGGATTCAAAGTTTTCTCAACAAAGGCAGCAAATAGAAAGGTTTTTGTACTTGATTACAGCCTGCTGAGAGTGTCAGAAGACCTACAGCTTTCTGGGAGTTTGTTCCACATGTGAGGAGCATAAAAAACTGAACACTGCCTTACTGTGATTAGTTCTGTCTCTGGGGACAGAAAGTAGACTTGACCCTGATAGCCTGAAGGATCTGAATGACACTAAAACAGCCATAAATTCAGGTCTGAGTCCATGGCTACTACCATATTTCTGGCTAAGTTGTTGGATTTTAACTTAGCTATTTGAAGCTGAACGCTGACTTTTAATCGTTAAATTTTGTCCTCATTTGACTGAAAACCGTTCTCAAACCTCTGATCTTTCATTTACTCACATGCACACTATTCGTGTTTGGATCAGACTAAATTCTGTTATAAAGCTGAAACTATTCAGCCATAACAGCAGAAGAGATGTGGAATAAACACTCTTTCCATAATGATCACTATGCAATTTACATGTTACAATACAGACACAGATTACAATCATGCAGCTATAAATACAAGGTGATACATACTGACGTGCTTCTCCCTTGCAGCAGGTTTGGAGTGATGTGGAGCTTGATCCGATAGATCAGGGTCATTCTCTAAAGTCCAGCTATTCCAGAGCTCTTGGGGAAAAAGAGTATCAATCTTTGACAGAACAAAACATAGAAGAAAGAAGTCAAAGCCTGGACACCCAGGACAAGTCGCCAGTTCATCACAGGTATTGAAATTAAATGTTTTAAATGTCCAGAACACGGTTAATTGAAACAGATTTAATAACAATATATCATTGCAGTTTGTGAACAGAGTAATGCCTTTGGCCTGAGGGAGGAAAATCTCAAAAGCTGGAACAAAAAGAAGAAACAGAAGGAAGAGGAGGAGTTTGAACACGAAGAAACATAGCAAGTACGGAAAGGACAAGATCAGACGGAGTCACAGGTCTATATCATGCCAGATTCTTTGAACAATATTGTATCTGTCCATCCCCATACTGTGGTTTGACCCGGCTCACAAGAAGGCCGACTGTACCATGGCTGTTGTAAAGATAAACAAGGTAAACAAGGAATTCAGGGAGAGAACGAATGCTCATCTTACAGCCTCTGGACGAATTTTCTCAACTAATCAAGTCTGCAGAGATTTCTCTTAAACCCACCAGGAAGCTTAATGTTGAATATCTTTATTTATGTACGACACAAGTCAAGACCATGGATATCTCTGCCCAGCATAACTGGATGTATCGAAACCTTTGTCTCGTACTGTAGCGCTGGACACAGAAGAGTAAACAACGCAGGTGAAACCTTGTTCCGCGAAAATAAAGAAAAAACAAACCAAAACTTGACAGTAATATTATTAACTTTGCTGTAAACAGACCAAAGATCACATCTGTTTGTAGAGTAATATATTTTGAGAGGAGATAACTTATTTAGTTTATTTTATAAATAATTCTTGTTATTTGGCCTGCTCCATTAAACGAGCAACAATAAAATGGTCATCACACAAATGTCTTTTTTATAATGCACATATATATTATGTTTTTGAGCATTTTAGTGATTGTTATAGTGACATGTTTTGTAATCTGCTGATATTAATCACCACCACAAGGCTTTTTCCTCACACAAACAGCAGAATCACAGAGACAACATTTGATTGATTCAATGGGGGTCTTTTAATTTCAGTATTTTTGTACAGCTGTGAATATTCCTGCAGCGAATATGGGAACCATATTTTACATTTATGGAATAAGGCGTATGTATGAATGCATAGAGCGATTATCCCAATTAAAACAAACTGGCCCTTCATCACGTTGATCAGAGAAATGTCTAAATGGGATTAGGTTGTATCATCGGAGAGACTGGGATGGTGATGCTTGGAGTGACTTTGGTAAATAAAGAAATATTTACTGGTATTAATCATTTACTGATACTGATGATCAATAACTTATCAATGAAACATGGCTTCTGCAATCACATCAAGGTACACTGCAATCTACAATCACGTTTTCCTAAAAACAAGCCATCCTGCATGCTGGGAGACTTCTACGTGTGGCTCTCTGCAGAACCAGCTGCTGTGCCACCATGCAGGGAATGTCTGCAAATTGCAATTGATGAGTTATTGATCCAGAAAATGAGTAATTATCTCTGTAACTTTGCCAGAATCACCCCAAGCATTAACATGCCAGGCTCTCGTATGATACAACTTAATTCCATTAGACATTTTTCTGATCCACTGCAGCACAGTTTCCATATTCATAAATAAATACGGTTTATATTCAACCTTTTCTCTACAAAATGTATCATATTTTTATGTAGGCCTAATCGCTTTTGCGTTTTTAAAAAAAACATATAACGTTATAACATGAGAAGGTCTTTTTTTATTGGGATGACAGCTCTACGCCTCCATACTGGTGCAAAGCTTTGAGAAAGTTTAAAAGACCCACTCTGTATTGTAACTGAACCCAAACATTTATAACCTGTGATGATGCAACATAATATCACAGCCACTGATTCAAACTTTCAGTGTTTCTGAATTCTCAGGAACAAAACTGCCACATCAGCAGCCAATAATATTTTAAATATTTTCCTGGATACTTAAATATTTTCATTATTCGTGTGTGTGTTTGCTGTGAGGCTTTCCATGCAATTAGCAGGTGAGAAACAGTGTAAATCCTGCGTACAAGCCTGTCACCACTTCATCACAGATTGTTATTAAACAGTTTAACAAAAGTTAAAACTGAGAATTGGTTATTCTCTTGAACAAGTCATTCATTTTAAGTAAAGGCCTGGATAAACAAGCAAACACACATAAAAACAGCTTTGTGAAGAGGAGAATTGCAGAATGCTACCTGGCGTTGTCTTGCCAGTGCAACACAAACATGTCATGCACACATATTCACCACCAAACCTTTGTAGTTGTGAATTTGGCACTAACAACACAGTGAATGACTGATCTGAAAATACTACAGGCATTTGATATCATCACTGATTCACTTGATAATGCCCACATACACAGTTTCACATGGCAAACCATTCTATAGCCTTCCTTCTGAGTGAATCAACCTCCATTTATAACCATCTGACCTGCTGGTATGAACCTAACCATCTGAGAAATGATACCAGATATTGTTCTGTTCAGACAGACGTAACTTTATTAATCCCTTTGGGATGACTCCGTCAGGGAAATTTGGTTTCCAGCAGCTTATAGATAAACAAAAAAAAGAATATTCAATACAAAAGAACAAAAATAAAATACATAAAGGTGCTGAGTCTTCGGGGTGCTGTGTCTGCAGCCTTGCTGTGACAGAGTGGATCTTCTCATTTCCAGTGGTTGTGTCCGCTTTTGGAGAACAACAGATGGTGTTCACACTTCCTCGACAGAGAGTATGGCTGCAGGCTAACAGCTTGCAGTTTGAGAACAAGATTACACCAAGTTACTTTTCCCAACAGATACTGTTTTATAAAACTTTTCCATTCTTTTGTTCAAGCTTCTTTTTTTTAAAATCTTTTCTAAACACACCGCTGGCATCAAATTCAGAAAGAGTAGTTATTTGGAAAAATGATATTTTAACAAATAATTGCCTTTCAGTTTTTATGCTTCATGCATTTTAGTTTTTTTTAAACAGTTAAAAATCTATTTTTTCTGAGGGAAATGTGACTTTATTGTGTTATACAGTTACAAAACCAGAAGAATTTATCCTATCCTCCTATTTATTAATGCCAGTTTACCAGTGAAGTTATAAAATGTTACTATAAATATAACTGTTTAAGTAGTTGGTGCATGTTGTTTTATGAACAAATTATAGCAAGTGTATTATCAGAATGCATCAGAAATTTTTATTCTTCTTATTAAATAACATTTATAATCTCCTTTTGTTGGTCAGTTTTTCTAAATATTAAACTATGTGAAGTAAAATGATACAAATTGAGGTTAAAAAGAGAAGAAAAAACCATCCAGAACATTCTGACTATCTGAGAATGACAGACTGACCAGAAATCCATCAATAACACTGATCCATTCAGGGCATGACTCAATTATCATGTGGCTGATGTACCACAATATATCTTTTGTGACATGTTAATATCTTTGTTTTCCTCAAACCCACACACATTTATTTTTGCAGTATCCAATACAAGATCTCTGAAGCAGCTTACTCGCTTACTGAGCCAGTTATAAATGATCTAAAGGTATGTAATGTACATGAAAGACTTGTCCACCTGAGTGCTTCAAATGGCTGTGCATAGCTGTGCATAGCATTTAGCTTCAGGCCTCTGGTCAATTTGCAGCCATTTATTGACTTGGCACAGATGTAATGCAAAGAGCCTTGCAAATCTATGCAACAGTTATATGGAAACAGTTTACAGTTATCCACAAAACAGGTCATGCCTTTTAATGTGTAACGGGGTGTCTATTTAACTCAACGTGAGGAAGACATTATGTCCTATAAACCACATCATTAATATCAGTCTCCAATGACAACAAACATAAAATCAGCTGCTTTATTTCTAGATAAAAAAGCAAACAAAAAATAGCAAAAACTGTGAAAAAAGAGATAAAGTAGCATAAATGTGCTCAGTAATTCCAGTGGGAATGTCCTGCTTAGCCAGCAGTTTAAGAATACTTCAAGTCAGATGATAAAGGCTGACAAGAAAGTCAAATAAATAAAAAGTATGATCAGAAACCAGTAACTTCCTATCCACAAATCCATAAAAGGCAGTCTAAAAGCAGTCTGGACAGACTGCAAGGTGGTCACGCTCACTTGAAACCACTAGAGGGCGTGCCAATACAAAGCCACTGAAAAACTGAGTTCCACAGAAACCTCAACCACATTGCAGTAATAACTACACAATGGCAAATAAATAAATAAAAATACTAATTCAATAACAAAAACACAACTATCACAACAGTGTATAAGTATTCAAATTTACAAAAACATGTACAGTTTATGGCAAGAAAAATATATATTTATTTTAGATCCTGAAAGCAGAGATGGTAACTAAAAGAAATGACCCCATTAGAGTAATTAATGGATACAGATGAATATGCAATAATGTGTTCATTTTCTGATTAGCATTCCATTTTACCTCATGAAACACTGTTATCTGCTGATAGTTTGAAATACTGTACAGTACTATGAAGTGGCATGTAACCGGTTCGACCAGAACGTAGTGTGGAAAGCAAGGATGGAGGAAAGCGGATGCCTGTCATCTGTTTAAATATTCCTGCTATAATGTCAGCTGCTTTATGTAGATTGTTAACTCTCAACTGAATAAATGCTGTGTATTCTGCCCTATATCTTGACATGCAGTTCTAATTATTGTAAAAATGTTATACTCGTCTCTGATGTTACACGTTGTGTTTGGTTATGGATTTTTTTGCTTTGTATCTTTCCATCTAATGTGAAAATTTGAGATTCTGTTGATGAATCTATCATATTTAGGCATGTGGGTCCCCAACCATGATTGCACGTAACACCTACCTTTACCTGGGGTTACATTTGTAAATTTGTATAATTTAAGGCTTTTCACACTTGTATACATTTAGAAATAATAACTAACTGTGGTATAAATGTTGTCAGTGAAGTCTTTAGTGCCCAGTAGATATATTTGAACGTTTTTTTTAAACCAATCGCCATTTTTTACATTTAACCTATGACAGGTAAGAGGTCTCAATTTTGCTCAAAGTTGTCCCTAAGTTAAGTTACACTATATGTAGGCCTAAATATCAAAGGATGGCTATTTTAACAACACTTTTATTTAACAAAACTTAAGTTAATGCATTGTAAACATTTATTGAATGACTACACATGGGTCACAGAATTAACTGGGTCACATATTGTAGCAAAAACTAGCTGACTGAATTTGACTAAAGCCTGTGCTAAAACAAAACAAACAAAAAATAGCGACATATCCCAATTAAATTAACTTTTTTGTTTATTTTCAGGATAATACTGTAAATACTAAAGAAAAGGTTATACGACTTTTAGATATTTTCCATCCTCAGTTAGAGCCTATATTAAGTTGTATGAACCTCGACCCACCTGCACAACTCTCCCACCTTCAGACAAGCCCATGCCTGCTGTTGTGTTGTCCGGCGTAACCCTCCGCGCGCGGCGCCATAAACCCTCCTCCGGCAGACATGGGCTGGCTTATATGCGGAAGTTTCAGTTCCGTTCAGCACAGTTCTTCGAAACAGAGGTCCAACGGACTGAAGGAAAGCTCCGCTCTCTCTACACAAAATCCGGCTTCACGAGGCAAGGTGAGTTGCTTATATTTAACCAAATCTTTGCCTTAATGAAATAAGAAAAAAGTAAATGTCCTTATTACCGTAATTATTGTATGACTTAATGCTCCCGTTACAAAGTTGACATCATCGAAATAGTCGATATTTTCTTTGTATTTTTCCCAGAAACAGACCACTTGTAGTTCCCCTGACAGAGATACGATATTTTTTTTATTTCTTGTGTAATTGGGTTTTAAATTTGTGAGAAAAACATTCTAATAATGTTAGACATGTGTTTTATGGCACACCCACTGAGCTGTGCGGTACTGCACCTTCTCCAATGTGAACACATGGGTGAAGAATATTTTTACTACCATGGGAGCTGAAACTTACGGTATCAACTGTAGTAGTTACATAATATCATAAATAAATATACAAGCTCTTTTATAAGATGAGTTAATTTAAACGAGAAGTTTAAATAGTAAATTTTCTTTGTGTGACAAGATTACACAGGTTAGTGTTTTAAATTGAACAAATATGCCACTCTTATTTAAAATCTGTATTATAAAGTCAGAATAAGTTCTGTGTCTAAAATATTATAATTCAGTTATAATTAGTTTTAGAGTGAGCAAATAAGAAATTAGATTTCCATTAACTTCACTTTTTTTTCACTTATGTGGTAAAAAAGTTACCACACTCCGTGAGTCAACATGTCCTTCAATAGCGTTGCTAAGCAACAGTCTCCTGAAGCATTGTGAAATATGACATGGAGAAAGACGCCCTAAAAAGACATATCATCCATGCTAAACCAACCAAAGCTTTTTAGACATTTTTTCTTTTCAGTATCACACGAAGGAAGTGTTATTTGACACGGCTGTAGTTTGACCCATGCGGTGAGGTCAGGGTGGGGAATGGCGCATGCATGCATTTCAGGTGACACTTGTTATATTCCTAATAAAGACTATGAATTCATTTGACGTTTTTAAAGAGTGCTTTTTCTTGATGTCAGTGAGGGCTTCATGGCAGTGAGGTTCCTGTGTAGCCGTAGCTACTTAGTGATTTGTAAAACCTTCTGAGACACATATTCACAAAGATGAAACCAGGATGGAATAACAGACTGCAAACACTGTCAATTTCTGATTGATTTTCTATTAGCGATTAAGTATGCAACAACAATTTACTGTTACTAAAAAATGACCAATTTACTTTCTCAAAAGAGTGAACTTTTGAGTAGATAATTCTATTCAATAATTCCAGTATCTGCTTCCTGAGTGCAATAACATTATTTCCTCTACAATTTAATTAGGGTTTATCATCCATGACTCTATTCTATTCTGTTCCATTTTATTCTATTCTACGATCATTTAGCAGATGCTTTTCTCCAAGGCAATGTACATCAGAGATTAAGAACTGCACAAGATTGCAATGCTTATATTATGATAGGGATAGTCTGCTTGAGATCAAGCAAGTCAAATTTAATCTGATGCTAAACCGATTGCTTGAAGCAGTATTTGTTAGTGATTCAATGCTGAAATCCTAACAGAAGTGCCAATGTGTGATAGGAACCTGGCAGATAAGGCCAAGTGAGAAAAGCTGTAGTGATCCTACAGATGTGCTTCTGATCAATTCTCATGCATAACTCCGCTGCTTTGTTTCTTTCTGAGAACACTTTGAGGTGTGTCTGTTCATGTCTATCCATGATATCACTGGAGATTGCAACACAAGCAAGGGCATGAGATGAATCTAATGTTTGCTTTCTCCTTATTAGGAAATACCATGGATATTTGTATCTAGCACAACTTGAGTCAGTGTGATCCAAAACTGCAGTTTTATCATTTACAACTGAGTAATTCAACACTGTGTATTCCCCAGGGTGGAACAATGACAGCATGTACTCTAGGGCTTTGGAAAGTTAAGTGTTTGTCAGCATTGGCAGTTCAGAGGTCAAGACTCAAATGAAAGGGAAAACTAAGCTTGCAGTTGTGTGAAAGGTGTGGTTGAGCTGTTCGTGCTGAGTTTAAGACAGACATTGTTCGTCTCCTCAAAGTACCTCATTGTGTTGCAATAAAGAGTAAAACCTTGTTATTAATTATTCATTCATACATTTTCCATACCGCTTTGTCCAACTCAGGGTTGCAAAAGCTGGAGCTCATCCCAACAATTATCAGGCAAGATACGTCCTAGACAGGCCACCAGTCCATCACAGTTTATATGAGCTCAAATTGAACGATTAATTTTTTCATAGCTTATCATTGCTTTATTTGTGTGTCCAGTTTACGTTGGGTGTTTTTGAATAAGCTGATGTACAGTGTGCAACATAATTACATAAAAATATGTCAAATTTCTACTGTACATATGATAAGGAGACGTAGCACTCTTACTCCATACAGAGTTGATGGAAACTGTATAAAGAGTCAAAAAAGTTCTTTGAACACTTCTTACTAACTTGGCAGTAATAAAAGAGTTTATTTATTAGAAAAGGAAACTAAAATACCCATGTACAATACAAATGTGTGGTACAGACATGTGGAATGCCAGCAATGAAGTGCCATGAATGTTTGGGTGACGTAATGTTGTACAAAGATGCAAAACCAAACCATGAAGAGTCATAGTTACTATGTAGAGGTACATGGCTGCCGAGATAGATAGATAAATAAAGAGAGAGCCAGAGAGAGAAACCAACACAGGCGTTAAAATGTGTATCACTCCCACCTCTGCATAAACAAAGACACATAAAAAACAAAGATAGTAGGTCATCACACACCTAAAAGAGTCTTTACTAAAGCTTAGTGTCAATGACATCACTTTTACTGGTCAACCAGTTTCTTAATTCATCAAACCAATAAGAGTTTATTTATGGGCTGCTTCATTCTTTGTGTTTACCCATACTCGCCTACCCTGAATTCAGTCTTATCTGCTCATTTATCATGATAGGTGTCACATTTTGTTTCCATTTTAAACAGTCTGCTGCTGGTTTTTCCAGATCTGTTCGGCTTAATCACCCTTTACTTTTCTGACACTCACTAAGCTTGACTGAACACAAACACTTCTATGTTGCTACTTTGACCGATATGCTTGTTAACGTTAAAGTGACAAGATTTGTTCATTTTATTGTAGTTGAGGTTAGCTGCTTATAAACTGCTTAAAAGCAGCTTATTTATCTGCCAGGAGTACTTCCTGGAAGCAGTGGATGCTGTCTATGCATGTAGCCTATTGCTTTACATGCATTTTCAATTCCTTTCTTCCACTCTGTTTCATAAAAAGAAAAAAATGGTTCTCCTTCAAATGTGATTGTGAGATTTTGTGAAGGGCAACCCTCTGACTTGTGCCTCCTACAACCAACCAGGTGATAGGCTGCAACAGGTGGTGCTGTGTCACTGGGAGACTTTGTGATAGCAGCATGACTTCATGATGTACAACCTCCAAATGGCATACCTCTGAGATGACAAAGAGTTTTTGTTCAGCCCATACTCGTCAGTATAACACGTCTGCTTACTGCCCAGTTTGATTCTGTGCTCCGTTTGTGGATAAGTTAATGGATTTATTTGCACATATTAACAGTAACTTTGATTCATGTTCAGGTGGCAAAATACAATTCTGTTCACCAAAACCGGTAATAAGAGGAGTGATGGTGGAGGAGATGTCAACAGCTATGAAATTAAAATTAAAGATTGGCAGCTTTCAATAGATTTTCAGCTTGTCACATCAAAGGGAGGCTGCAGGATATTGGAAAAAAACTTGAATTTTTTTCTCTTCCTGTAATATATATAGTCCATATGGTAAAATACAGGGATTTCCAACAGATGCATTTTAAATTTTGCTGCACTCCTGCCATCTTATTGACAATAACCTGCACTGCGCTCACTTTTTATGAATTTTTTAAGTACGATGTTATCATTTATAAGTTATTTTTCTTATTGTTTATTGCTTCCTATTATTATTAAATGTTATGAGGACACGTTTTGTTCTATGACCTGCAAATATGAAGGATGTTTTACCATAAAAATTGGTACAAACAAGCCTTTGTGTCAGGAGCCCTTGGTATTGATGGGAACATCAAGTTCATTTGCTTCCAACATTGCAGGATCTGCAGTGTGACTAATGCACACATGCTCATTACGATGGCAGTGCGCAAACGTTATATTGTGCAGCTCTAATTAGGACTATTTTAAAACATTTACATTGTGTTTTGGATGCTTTACAAGGAGTTAACAATGTATCATCTCACCAAAGTCCAGCTCAGATTTGCTTCTATGCATCCCTGTTTTCGGGTAATTAAAACACTGTATTTAATATTCATTGGGTGGATTTGATGTAATGTTTTTCATGTCAACATCCACCCTTCCTGTTATGGAGCAAAGGTGATATATTTCCACATGATGAGTGTTTTTTTTTCTAAAGCTGTGCACAAAAGCTGACAGACACAAAGGCATGCTAATGTATGTCAGTTTTTTTTTCTCACAAACACAGAAGACAAGTGGGTTATACAAATATAAATGACCAATTTCCTCAATTATCCACCTAATAAACTTTATAACACACTTACTCGTAATAAGCTGTTTCGCCTGACCTCAGTTGTGCTTCCAGTAAAAAGCTTTCAGCTTTAGTCTGTCAGGAAAAAAGGAAAGATAACAGCCGTGTCGGGAAAATTGAAACCCACTAGCACATGAAATATTTCACTGCACAAAAAATTCTTGGCTTTGTCCGAGTCTACGTTGAATGTCAACGCACAAGTTGGGCTTTAAAAGAAACTTCCGAGTTGCCAGTGATTTGAAGCTGAGCGCTAACATATCCCTGGTCATCCATGCTGTCTTTAGTTCATCCTCCTGGTCAAGCAGTGCACCATTTGTGTGAGGACATATCAATCTTCACATTGTTCCCTGCAATGGATTAACAGGGGGGTTAGCAAGAGGTGAATGCATGCAATACATTTCTTCTCTCAGCTGTCCAGCTCTAAACCCCAAGATTGAGCTGCTCAGTGGTCCATGTGTTTCTGAAAAAACAACTAAACTGACTGGTAATTTTAATAGAAGGAAAAAATGTAGTGATGTGTTTGCTTTGTGATGCATAATTTAAAAATGCTTCACTTGCTTCAGGTTTGTTTGTTTAAGTCTGTAACAGCGGTATGATTCATACTGGGAAGGATGTGTCCAACGTGCAGCTTCAGATCACTAATCAAAGATTTGTTTTTCTATAAGTAAACAAGAAACTACCACATTTACTTCCATTGTAAATGCTACTGACAAAGACAAATAGCTTCATCACCTCCAACAAGTTTGTGGTTAGTTGACAAAAAATGAAAAAGGCTTATCAGTGATATTTGTTCAATAATCATGAGCTTTTTCTTCTATTATTTTCCTGTAATTGCATGTATGTGTCTAGGTGCATCATGAGCAGCAGTTACAGTGTCTCCCTGGCTGGTCCTGCCCCTTGGGGTTTCAGACTGCAAGGAGGGAAAGATTTCTGTGTGCCCCTTACCATCTCTCGGGTGAGTTGAACACACTCACACACACCACGCACATGCCACTTATGTACCCTTCACATTGTGACAGTCAGCTCAGAGGAATGTTGTCCCTGCACAATGTGCCATTTGCCTCGTCAGTGATGAAGGTGCCATTTGTCGCCTGACACTTGCTGCTGGATTTAGACACCTTCGTGGCCTTTAACTCAGTCTCTCAAGACCTTTACCGACTTTTTGTTATCCCTGTTGTTAAGATTATGTGAAATAACATTATCTTGACCACAAAATCTGCCAGTTTGAAAAATATTAAACACATTTAGAAGCTTGTAGCTTTTAGTAGCTGATGTCATTTTAGTCCTTTGAAGTGATAAGGGTACGTCTTTTTTCCCTGGTATTTGTCTTGGTGTCTACACAGGAGACCATGTATGCTTGGTCTGCTGTAAGAGGATCAGAAACCATTTTTAAATGGCTCAATTGACTGAAACTCCAGAAAGCCACAGTGGTTCTGTAATAACTATTTTAGGTTTTCAGCCACATAAATTCAAACTGGACTGTCTAGATTCTTTTAAGTCATCATCCTGCTGCTGAATGGTCTATTATTTAAAAAGAGACAGCTGTTTATAAGAACAAAAACAAATCTTGGCGTCAGCATATACAAGCATACTGTTTATGTACACAGTGTAAGAGCACACTGTGAAAACACTGGGTTATTGCAAGAATGAAAGAAAACCTCCATTACTGATGGTCTTTCTAACCTAAGGGGAACTGAAGTGTCTCAATAATTCCAGCAATTATCATTGTCAAATACAATTAAAACTAGGCAGCTTGTCTTCCCCCAATAAATTCTTGGCTTTGTTTATAGTTTCAGCTCATGCGGATTGAATAATGTCAGTCAGTTCTTTCTGCTTCCTGTTATGAAACTCTAATCTCAGTGTCATGTCCAAGGTCAGTTCCTCTGTTTATTTGTTGTTGGCAGGATAGGTTACAGAATTTTGAGTATCATGTGTAGAAAGAAATTGCATCCATGGTTTGGAAATATGACCGTCTGTTTTAGGACATAGCTAGTCTCAGGGTATTTAAAGGCCAGCATAACTTTTGATACTATTTTTAAGTCTAGCTATTGTGATAATAGTGGTATGCAGGACATGATGTTATCAGTAGCTCTCTTGTCATCATAAAAACAAACCATGAATGAAATACCCATGACTTTTGAAAGCTTCCTCTTTGCAGTTTTGCTGTTAGACAAGAAAATGTACTTAAAGAAATGCAATTGTTAAATTCATATATTAGTGCAAAATTGCAGAAAACACATAAACAATTAGATATAGACTCTAATGTTCGGATTTTCATGTGGGTCCAAAGTTTTGGGCAAACATCAAAAAAGACTTATTAACATGGTTACGTTGGCAGCGGGCTACTTCATGGTCCATAAACGTGTTGAATATGTCCTGTGTCCTCCAGCAGCACCATGTTGAATCCTTTGTGTTGTGGAGCATGCCATAGTAATGCTGAAACAAGCACACAGCTCTTACAGTTTTTTATTCTATTGCATTATTAGTCAGTGCCATACATGGGACATATTTTATGTCCAAGCACATGACCAGTAAAGGACTCAGATTTTTTGTTTTTGTTCAGACCCCGGGAATAAGCCTAACCTGTTTGTCTAAGTAGTCTACTTGTTGCCGTTTTTCATATACATTCCATAAATCAATCACAACTCTGTCATGTCGATCTTTAATTAAACAAGTTATGTGGAAACATCTGCCACCACTTTAGCTGTCGCCTGAGTTCCTTAATTGGCTGGACAAGTAGAAAACTGTGTTGACCTCAGGCTCTTTTTAAGGTTCATTAGAGACCCGTAATGTTAAATAGAATGGCTTAGCAGTAAGGAATATGCATCTGTTGACATCATAAATGCTTATATTTATTTTGCTCAGATGGATGGAGTTGCCATGGAATAATGGCGTAATTACTTTACACATATGTAACTAATCAGAAGATTATGTACAGAATATAAGGCTGGTCACAGGAAAGCCACAAGTAGTTATTCACTTTCCTTATTAGGAATTTTCAGCCTTGGTTGCTCTAAAACCACTGTATGAAAAAGTATAGTGCAATACATGCAATGTATACTGTATAATATGAAACTGTAAAAGTATTATATTTTATTTGTCATACACATTGTGTGTTTAAGATTAAACTTGACACAATGCAGGTCCATGTTTAAACTGGGACCACCCAATATCTCAGGGATGATTTATAGAGGAAGGACCAACTTATGTCTGTCTTTGTATCCTGTGGGTTCTTCCACTTCTTTTAGAACATCTCTTAAAAAGCTACCACATCTAAAAAACAAAAACTGAAATGTTATTATTTTGACTTGGATTGCTACCACTGCATGAACCTCTGTGAGAGCTGCATAAACAAGCTGTCATAACTCAGTTAGAAATGTAAGAGGTAACACAAAAGATACTTTTCTTTCTCCTCTGACTCGTTTCTTCCTTTACTTATTTTAATGCACATCTCATTTGGTGTTTTAGAGCCCTGTAATACTTTCAAGCAAAATAATAAGAGCTAAATTTAGTTCTGTCTTTCCAGCCGGCTCTCCACCTCCAGATGTGTTCTTTATATAAGGCATTACCTTCTTTAGTACGCTAAAGTCACTTAAGATGTCAAGCAGGAGAATTTATGAACAGTGTAACTGGGCAACCTACATCAACAGGAGACTTGAATGGTAATCCTTATTTAAGAGAAATACTTTATTTAGTTCAAATAATTTAATTATATTGGCCATTTAAACTTCTGTAAACTTGTGATGTAATAAATAAAAAAGATATAATTGAGCTTTTTGGATCAAACCCTTTGTGAGGAATGCTTGGTAAGTTTCCAGCATGTAACTGTGACAATTTTTTTTCTCATTTCAAGTGAATTTAATTTTGTTCACTACACCATTTACTGCACTCTTTGATCTAACTTTTAAAATGCCCTTCACTCACCAGCTATTATTCTTCTCAGACATTTTTCCAACCCTCTTGAAATCCAGCACTTGGAAGGCCGACCACAGCTGCGCTTCAATTTCCTCTCTGCACACTCAACACACTTTTATAAAGTGCAATGAAAGAATGAGGATACAAACCTCCTGTAAAATTTAGTTCCTTGAAATGTCTCCATTCAAAATAAAGTGTAGCTAAAATACTAATGACTCAGATATTCTTAGGACATATTTTGGTGTTTTACAGCTTTTGCATCATTAGATTACTCATTTTGCAGCATAGTCAGGTGGCTTCACAAGCGAAAACAGTGATGAATGTCAGTTATTTTATTAAAGATGACATGAAAGCAATTTTAAGGTGTAGAAGATGAAATCTTTACCTTAAAATCCCCACCTGCTTTTTGTATTTCTGTCACTGATTTACAGTGAATAGAAAAATAAGTTCATACCTTGCTAAGCTCCTTGGATGAAGTGAACTTTGGCTATCTGATATAAATACCCAGGGTTTGGCTCAGGTCAAGAAGAAAATAAAGCAAACTGTAAAACAGGTCTGGGATTTCAGAAAACCACACAGATATCTTGTGGTTTGTGTTGTTGTCAGCAAGCAATTTTAATTATTTAAAAAATGTTGTAAGTGCAGAATAGAAACTACTTATGCTAATGTAGCTCTATTATTAGTAAGGATTTAATAGTAACTGTGCATAGATTTATTCAGGGTCCTGGAGATGTGTTCAGGTTCCATATGGGTTTGTTATGAATGCTATCTACAGTATGTGTTTGATCCTTGTGTGATAGGTTCATGTCTGTCTTCACTTGTTTTCAGGGCATCTGCTTTCAGTCTCCATAATGCAATATGGCACAGCTATAAAGAGTAACTAAACTGTCACTTGATTTTGATTTAGATCACTCACACTTTTTTTGCCTGAAATTCTTCTAAAGGGAAGAAATCCTCTTTTTCTCGTATTTGATTTGTTTAATTTAATAAAACGAACAAATATGCTGTTAAGCCAATTAGTCCCTTTGAGCTTTACACATCATCTGTATTCAGGGTTTTGCGCTTGAACTACAATACAGCAGTTTTCTGCAACACTGCACAATAACAAGTGGTCCATGTTGCCAAATGCAGCAAAAGTCAATTATCAGACTTTTAGCTGAACAAAAATCCCAAATGTCCTGATCTAAACCATTAGGATGAGTTGCACAATACATGGAAAGTGGTAGAACTCAGCAGCACATGGTTTAAGCCAGGGCTATTAAATTAGGTCCTACGAGGGATACCTTGAAAACCTGCAGGGCTGCGGCCATTTTGAATTGAATAGCCCTGGTTTAAGCTTTACCATCTCCAAAAATCTTTTCATAGCATCCAAGCCAGGCAGCTCAGTTTCTGACCTGCCTAAAGAGCATTTACTATTCAGTGCAGAGCTGGCACTGCTCTGTTTTGTTTGTGTTGTCATGGTAATCTGACTAAGAGCTACTTTAAGGTCTTCCTGGCATTTCATGTTTTGTAGTTGCCAGATTGATGCACTGAAAGACTAAGTTCAAACCATGACAACTTCTTGTCCACCTCTGTTCAAAGTGCCAATATTTGGGATGTTTGGCTTTGAGGAGAAGGACACTTGTGATGGACTGGTAACCTGTACAGGATGTGTATAGGCTCCAGCTTCCCGCAACTCTAAATTGGATTAAGTGGTATGGAAAATAATGAATAAAGGAAATTAATAAATGAATAAGAAAACAATTCCATTAGATATTATATAAATAAACAGAAATAGAGTGTAAAATAAGGCCCTGTGATGGACTGGCGACCTGTCCAGGGTGTACCCCGCCTTTCGCCCATTGTAAGCTGGGATTGGCTCCAGCCCCCCCGCGACCCCGTTCAGGGGAAAGCGGTAAAAAAATAGATGGATGGAGAATGTAAAATAAGTCTTTTCAACAAATAAAAGAAATAATAAAGTATTCTTTCACCTTAAATTTAAAGTACATCCTTACCCAGCTCTACCTGTCTCACATTGAGTGTTCCTGGCAGATGGAAGAGATTCTGTAGCAATGTTGTTTTCCTTTTCCTTTTATTTTGTCATACAGATTGAATGCATTCAGAGCATGTTAAGGTCTTCAGACTTCTCATCTTTATCAGGATCAAAACCGAAGTAATCCTGTTGACTGTGACAAAAGACACACTGTGAGCAGAAACTGTGAAGCATAACAGTAAATAATTGCAAAGAAACATTACAATGACATGGAAAGAAAAGCCCAGTCTGTTTTTCTGTGTGTATTTGTGATGACAAAAAATTATGCCTCAAGTCGTCTCCATATAAGGTTCTTTATATTACTCTATCCAACACATACATGACATGCATCTTTCAAGCCGTCCAGCTCTCACCGCAGGCGCTTCCTGTAACATGACTTCATAGATGTGAAACAACCACAACCTTCTTCCTAACTTCATACTTTCTCTAAAGACAGGAAGTTGCAAACTGACCTGCATGGGAGATGATTAGTGTCCCCTCAATGGTGTAGTGTTATGTTAAACAAATATTTTGTTGGCTCGCATGCCTAACAGATGTATTGATAATAAGAGTCTTGTTTACATCCTTACAGAGGGCTTCCCAGAATTTAAAAAAATATTTAATATACCACTACACAGTTAAATCTTTTACTAAATAAACATTTAAGGATGAAGTCATTGGAATACAAATGCTTTCATAGCTGTATTTGATCATGGCTGCACATTAGACAAATAGAAGACATATGGGTGCAATATGACTTTTTTTCTGGGCTTCTGTTTCACTTGTGGTGAATTTAGTTTGGTACAACATGCCTTTCTTTACAAACAGACAAAGATGAATGTTCTTCACAAAAACCTTTACACACAAAGTAAAGATTTTAGGTTGTAGTAGTACTTTGAAGAGATACAGTAGCCATTATCAGTAACTTAGCTGGAAGAAAATCAGCAGAGTGGAAGAGGACCACCGCAGTACAGACGCCTCACCATTATGTGGATGAAAACACTATTCATGTAAACACAGTTGGACAGAAAACCTATTCATTTGGAAAGCAGCAAAGATCACCAAACCTTTTTTACTCTTTAAATTATACTGCTGAAAAACCTCCTTACATGGGCTTCCCTACATTTACATAGCAGAGATTAAAATGGTTACGGTTTTTTACAACACACGTTAAATTATATGATGCGGCTAATGCGATTCTGTAAAACACATGGCTGAAATAGCCTGCTCTTTTGACAGAGCTGTGGCTGCACAGCCAGCATTGCTGTCCATTTCTTATCTTCTCTCCATCATGAGTGTCTCAGACCTCTGTTGATTTATATTTATAGACTGCACATGCCAGGGATTCTTACCCAACATCTATTTGTTTTGTATCCACATGAGAAAGACTGCGTTTGAGTGAAAAAAGTCTGGATTCACAAAGTGCTTTCAGTTCACCACAGATTAAAGCATTAAACAATTTTTACTACATACAGTATACTTTTCTGAGACTGTTACATGTACTCACTCCTCTCTTCATGGCTTGGTATAGAAAATGTTTGAAGAATTACCATATATAGAGTTACATAATGCTGTATTTTCTCACATCCCTACAAGGACAGAAGTTAAGACCTTGCTTTCACTCTCTCCCTTCCTCTTTAACACACAAAGAGACAAACACAGAGGCAGACTCTGGTCAGATGGAGGGACATATCACAGGGACATGTATATTCAACAGCCCTTTTGTTATTCTTTACTTCTATTGATCCCTGGAGCTGTGCAGTGGTGTAGGGCAGAGCCAAATGCCAGATGATCTCTCATGTGTGCTTGCACTCTCTTTATTGTACTGACAAGTGCTGCGTTGCTATAAGTACACCAGTCAGACTGAGTAAATGCTGGCAGGTGTGTCTGTGAGTGTGTGTCATGCATTTAACGAGCAAGTGATTCAGTTAAAGCTTTTCTTCTGATGTCTGTGTTTAGTGAGTACTCTGCTTAGCATGTGACTGCACCATAGATGTCCTGGATGCTGGTATGCATACATTAGTCTCAGCTTGGCTTTCTGCACTTTCCTCTAGTTATTTAGCTGCAACTGAGATAAAGATTACATTAAAACAGTTTAAAAAAATATTATTTTCCTCAAGTACTTTCCCTGAACTTATTGGAAAACATCATGAGGTCAAGGAAATATGAATTCCTAAGGACTTGGGAAAAGAAAGTCACGCTGCAATGAGAATCTGACCACAATCACACTAAGCTGTGATGTGGGTCAACACAAGTGAAATCTACAGCTGCTCAATTTATTTTTGACTAATGCATTCTCATCCTACTACTTAATATACAATATATCAAATGATTTCATAAAGATGTGACACAAGATACAGTGTTATTTTATGTTCTGGGTTAGTAATCCAAAAAAGTAATGAGAAAGCCACAAAAGTGAAAGATGTATTCACCCTCTGTGATTCATATGGATTTAAAAGAATGAATACGGGTGCAGGGAGTTGTGGGACAGATTTATTTCTCCTTCTTTCATAAAATATGATCCAGTGTTTGTTATGCTAAAGGGGAAATTAAAAGAAACAATTAGGCTGCTTTTTTCCTAAGCATTTAAAGAATTCAGGTGGCATTTAGCTATTATAGATTTGCATAGGTTTTTGGTTTTTAAGGAACCTTTCTAAATAAAAGAAACTGTTCAACTAGACTATAGGAAAATGACCATCCAGAAGAATGTGGCATTCACAACTAGTGCTGTCACTTCCTCATTCTTTCTCCTCCTCCTTCCCCCTCTTTTCCTCTATTTAGTTATTATTAGGTAAACACAATGGCACAATGGCTGCTTTTAGTTACCTAACCTGTATGCATTCTTTAGAAGTAGAGAAAGGGGGTATCTTGTTTTGGGTTTCTCTCTGTCAGTCAGGTTTGGTTTATATGAACAGCTCCACTCAACAATGTGACCCTGAAGATAACAAACTGAAGATAACAGCAGAAATGTGGAAATGTGGACTTTATGTGCTAAGCTGGAATTTTGGTTTTCTGTCCTGATATCTAAATCCTTGTTTTACAGAGTTCAACACTCAGCTGTGTGAACAGACTAAATCATCAGACCAAATTCCTTCCATTTCACTTCAAGCCCTCATTGTTTGTTGTACTGTTATTTTGAGTTTTGTTCTCTCACTGTGCTGACAGGTGGTATAAAGTCATGATGGTAATAAGCCAGTATAAGATAATTAGTATTGAAAGTCCTAATGGCTGCCAGCATGACTATACAGGCTTTGAGTGTACTAAGACTGTGCTGACTGATTGATGAGGTGTGCACAGTCTTACTTAATCACTGATCTGTCACTGCATCTGGTAGGGAGTTATCCCACTGGCATAGTTTTATTAGTGCAAGTCTCTACATGGTGGAAATGGATTGTAAACCTCATCGTTACCTTACACTACTGTCTGTTAGACCGACACTTTTAAGACCTTGCTGATTCAGTCCTAATTCAAACCATGGTTTTCCTTTGGCATTATATAATACCCACTCTAACAAGGTATGCTCTCCTTTCTTTTTATTTGCTTTGGGAAATGTACGGCAAACCTCACAAAAGCTGACTGATAAAATGCATTTTTTATCATGACTTTAATATTAACATGGACAACAAAAGAATTACCTAAAAGCTATAAATAAGGATGTCCTTGTCCTTAGCAGGCAAACATTTGATCAGTTTTTTAAAAGAGCATGCAAAGGCATAGACTATGAAGAAAAATACAGCTCATTTGGAAACAACTTTAAAATTAAATTCTAAATTTGTTTAGTTTTGCAAGAAATAAATGTCCTCAATGTCCAACCTGTGCTTCAGCACTTTTCAGCACCACACAACTAGATTAAAGCAAATGCAAGAAGAGCCTGTAATAGCTTCATTTCAAGTTTCTGGGTGTTTTCAATGGACTAACCATAAGTTAGTTAGATTGTTTTCATTATTAAAGTTTTATCCTTTTAATAATTTGATTTGGATTTAGTGTCACTTATCATTAGGTTATGTCAGATTTGTTCTTTCTATGAGCAGATTAGCTTAAGTGAATGTTGTGGAGAGTTCAGTGCAGGAATGTTGACTTTGTGAGGAAAATGAGATGCCTATCTAATCTGATAAGGGTTGCATAAGACAGGAAACGGAAAGGAGATCACAATGCTTGGTGCCTACGAGAAATAAATCAACAAGATACGCATGCACCACATTCTTTATATTGGATGACTTTCTGTGCAAGACGAGAAAAGCCTTAAAGTTGCAAATGCAAAAGTGTATTAGAAAAGAATAGTGGATAAAAAGTTTCTGTATATATTTATGATATAAAAACCAGATTTTGTGCAACTTTTCTTTGTTATCTTCCCTTCTGTATGATAAATCAAAGTTTATTCTTTGTCATTGCAGCTGACTGATGGAGGCAAGGCAGCCAAAGCTAAGATGAATATTGGAGACATCATCCTGTCTATAAATGGCATTTCTGCTGAGAGCATGAACCACCTTGAGGCCCAGAACAAGATTAAGGCCTGCACAGGCGATCTAAGTCTCACTCTGCAGAGGTAACAGTTCTGCACATGCTCACAGAGTGTGCACTCATACACTTACACACTGGAACACAATCTATGAAAATCAGTAGAATGCACGTAACATCACACTGGCCAGGTCTCCTGGTGCTTTCAGAGCCTCATTGGAGTCAGTTTTCATATTGTTTTCCTCTTCACATATTTTTCCCCTGCGGAGTTTATCTAATACCTGCATTGAATTTGCACAAAGCCAAAGGATTGAAGTCACAAAAGAAGGTAGTTATGTTTGCAAGAAAAAGCAGAGAACAGAGGAAAAGCTGTATACCTTTCAGGCTGAGATGAGGACAAGTGACAGTAGATTAATGTAAATCAAGCAGGTAATTAGTGAACATTAGGGATCACAGGTAAGGGAAAGCCAATTGAAGATGAGGCACTACTGGTTAAACCTTAGCAGCAGTTATGCTGGAGAGGAAGACCTGATGCACAGAAGTTAGCTGATGCTATCAGGAGAAGGGGGATCACTTCATACACAGAGACCTGTGCTGTGTCACATTTACTATGACACTGGTAAAACATTAAATGAAAACACATAAAAATAACCCAGATCTATTTCATAAATCAGAACACTGTAGTAATGAGAGGAATAGAAGTTGATATTTTTGTTAGTAAAGTTTGTTGTTTAGTAACCTACCTGAGCCATCTGCAACACTGGGTTTGTGCACATAAGGCCAAAAATATTTTTTTGTTATCCCAACACTATTTAAAAAATTCTCAATCACTGCATTATTGTAGTCTAAACAAAAGAAAAACAACAAAGGAAAATGATCTCTTGCTTACTTCTTAATGTAAAGTTTAATTGATTAAGTCTTCAATTCAATTCAACTTTATTTATATCGCATCACTTCATGACAGTGTCATCTCAGGGCGCTTCACATCTTATCTGAGCAAATTCATCAAATAGTCTAGATAAGGGAAACCGTAAAATTGCATCGAATATTGACTTCAATGCAATCCCCAGCCTGAGCAAGCATTAGGCGACAGTGGGAAGGAAAACTCCCTTGTGAGAGGAAGACAAAACCTCCGGCAGAACCCGGCTCAGGGAGGGCAGCCATCCGCCTCGACTTACGGTGGTCTTGTTGTGGTTATTAAAACAGTTACATTTTTCTGCCACAGCAGTTTCTCATTCACACATTGGAAGTTGGTATGTGTAATGTAGATAGAACATTTGTTTCCTGCACAGTAGCATCAGTTTCCTGTAATCTGTTTCATAATTACAGCAAACTGTAATGATACACATACTGATACATGTTTGGAAAAGTATATTTTAAGACACAGTAATGGTAGTCTTCACATCTTAGACTTTATTAAATATTGCTAATGCCAGTCAACTTGACGGTTGCGTTTCATTCCAGTTTGAGGGAATGATGCCAAAAAGTGCAAACCTAAGAATGTTTTTAAAGCCACTTTATTACATATGAAGGATATATACTTAACACAGAAGACATTAAGCACAATCTTAATTCTAGGTTATTACAGACGAGCTCTTTAGTAATGGTCTCCACATGTTCTTCCTTGCTGGTAGTGTGTAGTCCTGAATCTGTAGAAGACATTGAGATTTGTGTCATCAGCCTGCTCTTCTGTTCCTCCCATTAGACTTAAGTATACTATTCTGAGACTATTGAGGTTATTTAACCCAAGTGAAGTATAATGAAGACTTTGAATGATAGCTTTCAAAACTATCTGCTGTTTAATATGCATCTCAAAGAACAGAAAGGGATCCATGTGCGGTTCCTCTCATATTTTTAGCTAAAGGTGTCAAACAGCTTTTTTTTTTTAAATAAACAGAACAAAGAACACAACACACAATAGAAAAGAGGATATTTTAAATAGAATCACAATGACACTAAGAGAATATATTAGAGAATATTAGAATACGTTATACATTCAGTTATGCTTCCCAAAGGGCAGATTTTCAATTAAAAATATATAATAAATTACACAAACAAAAAAATGCATAATGAAAAAAGATGCAAAGTCTTTATCAAGAGGAAATAACAGATGAAAGACTGTTAAAGTTGATTATTTGTCTGACTGAACTGTTAAAGTTGCCATATTTCCGACCAGTGAAGCGCAGCTTTTGGGTCAGACAGACAAATGGAAGCAAAGCACGCACACGTCTAAAGCTGTAAAACATGTTGACAGCAAAACTCAAAGTCTGGTTTGCTTGTCCTGTCATTCCATCACCACATCAAAGGAGAAAGGAGTCTTTTTGCTTTAACCGTGGGAAAAGCATCTGAAAATAGTCCACAGCTGTATATAATCTGGTGTGGGTAATGGATGCACAGTGAAACATCAAACATTTGGGTCTTATAGTACATGTAAACTACAAGAAAAAAAGTCACCCACCAAACAACAAAGGTATTCTTTTTGCAAATAGTGTGTAATGGTAGGCTGCTTTCTTTGTGGCTTCATTTTTAGAGACTGGTTTGTGGAGTTGTTGTTTTGTTTTTCTAACTTGGTGAAGAATAGAGTATGAAAACAAAACACAAACTTTGTGGTTGTTCTTGACTTATATTTTAATTAAAAATAAGGTGGAAAAAATCTGATTTAGTACTTTATTTATAAAAATAAACAGCCTTTTCATATAAAATATATAACCAGGAAATAAATACAAATATTTTTTTTTTGCTCGTTTTCTAAAATACCCCAAAGCCACCGTAATAACAAAGCACAAGGGCAAACCTGAAGGAGTTTCCTCCATCAAGCACTGCTTTTTCCCATCCTTGTCCCCAGTTTTGATTTATGATTTGGATGAACTCTGATAACACGGCTCACATCATAACATTACAAGAGTTCTGTGAGATGATTTATGAGCCTAAAGTTTTGTCCCATTATGTCACTTTATCATTGCTTACATTCTTCAAGTAGTCCCCTAAAAAGACACTTAAAGATCCAAACCATCTGGATAGGAAGTGTGAAAGCAACCACTGAGAAGTAACACTGTCCAGTTCTACACTTATAGTGACTAATGATGTTTTAATAATTTTACTCCCCCAGACTTGTTTTTTGACATGCCGTAGCTTCTACATCAAATTTAAATATGTAAGAATACACACTGCAAATATTGGAGTCTGAAAAAGAAAATATAGCACTGCCAACACATATACAGTTTTATATTATTTTTGCACATCGTCTACACATATACAGCTCACAAGCAAATACACATGATTAATTTTCCAGTCTGCATGTTTTCAAAAGAAAGGAAATGAACTGTGGAAGTTCCTTCCTTATCCTGAAATTCCACTTTACAGTAAACCATAACAGAACGCATGCGGAGTCTGAATTAGCATGGTCTGTTTATGACAGATGGAGGTAGAAGACTGAAGACAAATGAAGTTTCATTCTATTCAGCATAAAGCAAACTAAAGCAGTATTAGTATATAGCATTGTTAGATCCAGTCTTATATATAATTAGGCATTAGAATATAGGCTTGTACATAAATACTTTCCAGCTTAAACTGGTGTAGCTTTTATGAACAGAACAGATTGTTTTTTAAAAACATCTAAATTCAAATTAAAACTTTATTTATAGAGCACCTTTCATGCATAAGTGCTTTATATAATAAAACAGTTGAAGTTACAGTGAAACCAAGTTATTAAATTAAGAACACACACACCACACAATATCCTTCCCACAAATATGCCCCCCCTCCCATCACACAGACACACACACACACACACACACACCCACACACACAGACATTTCCATCCTCAATTACTGCCTCTTAACCAAAATGTAGATATGAATTGATATATTTAAGCACCTGGATAGACACTACTGTAAAGAAACAAGATCATGGGGATCCATTCACATCAGGAGCCAGACCACCAGGGCATCACCAGAGGCAAGCCAGGGTCCACACCATAGCTATGAACTATCCCCATGGCAGAGAAAGCCCCCGGTGTTGAGGATCCCCATGTGGAAACACTAGAGCTAAGAAGTATTAAAATGTTAAAATGACAAAAATCACCATAAAAACAAGGTAAAAGGACACGTATAGTATATGAGTTTCTGTTTAACATGTTCATGCTGTTGCTATAAGCTGGATCATTCAGTTAATTTAACAAAAGTTTTTTGTTCTAATGTAATGGAAATGTTGTTGCTGAGCTGCTAACTGTCCCGAGGAGTATGTGGGAAGCAGCCTTGGGAAACCAGCATAATTGATGTTTATTCATGTGCATTGAAATATGTAGCAGAGTGCCATGAAGCACCGCGTCTGATTCCAAAAACCTCAAAGATGATACAACTTTTCCTTTTTGTTTTTATTAATTTGGTTTCACTTTTATTGAACTCATGGAAGGTAAAAATATGCTCTTTGGAAATATGTTCTAAAATTTATTTTTATTTAACGAGCTATCACTATTACACACATGATAAATGGAAACACCACTGTCGGTATGTCACAGTAAAATTTTGTATATTTATATCTTCTGTGATTGCAGAGCTTAAAATTTGTTTTACTAAATCTAAAACCTTCAACTGCTAATGTGCTCTGGATTCAATCTGCAGACAAGTTCATATATAACAACAACTTTTCACCCAACAAGCTATGGCTACAGGGTGAAGTAGAGGGCAATCCAATAGAGTCCAGAGCCCCCACTGAAACTTGACTGCCTTAGCCAGATGTGGTGTGGTGGTCGAAGGAAAAGGAAAAAACCATGGGGGCGTTTTACATTACTTGGACTTGTGTTTGAGAGACACATAAACTACGGGATTGTTTATTCTGTTGTGGCTGCAGTAATGCAACCTCAGGGGAACCCCTCTGAGTCTGCTTGTTGCCCTTTTCTCTGACTTTGCCTTCTAAATATATTCATCTTCAAACCTTAATATCTTGTTTTTCATTTTAAGTTCACTCTTTATTCACTGATTTCTCTAGCAAAGCTCACATGACAAGTTGTCATGCCTGCAATGAAGAGGTACATGGAAATTGATGACACGGATGCTTTCTGTCAGTAGAGCACATGTGACTGCTGATATAGACGAGTGCACAGGGGGTAATGCTTGACGTGCAAGGACTAACAGCAAACATGCACACCCACGTTAGTGAAGTATCCTGGCAACTGACAGCAGCAGTCTGATAACAAAATGATAAGCGTTTACTTTGGTGCAGCTTAGTGCATTTCTGTTATTATTAGCACTACTGCAGTTGTAAAGCTTTAACTGGGCCTTGAAATGCTCTGCTCTAATCTTTTTTTCCAATGAAGTACTTCTGTCAGCTTTACTTAGATCTATAGTTTTTACTACATATCTTTAGGGGCTTTGTTGTTTTGGTTTGGTTGTTCAGTGACAACCAAATAACTCCATAATATCCTTCTGCTAGGGTTATCTTTGTGTGAAGGTTTTTTCCTCTTTGTGGTATATTGTCCAGGAATTGTTTGAGTAGGAATTGCAGCAGGTAATGTGAGAGGGAAATCTTGGTTAAAACACTGTTTTTATTCCGCCTTGTCCCCTAGGTTTAAATATCTGTGTCATTTTGAATCCCAGTCTACTTTGATTTAATTAAAGTTAACAAAAATGTGTAAACAGGGAGTAAAATGAAGCACAGAGACAGATGTTGGGAGTCACAGGGTTACTGCAGATCAATGGTTTGCTTCTTCAACCGCACCTGAAATGTGTGTAGGAAAAATTAAAAAAACTCCTTATGTATGAGCAGCTTTTCCTTTAAGCTGAACTCATATATATTAAGGTATGAGTGTGTGCTGAGAAAGCTGTCTCTGTTAACCTCTCCATCATTCAGTCAAATGCCATTTGCCAGACTATTTCTCTTGGCCCTCAGAGAGACGGGCAGGGTGGAAATGCGTCAGTGTGCTTTGCCCTCAGGCTTACTCCTCTTGTTAACCTCCTCGTTTTCTTATACTGGAACTGTGCATCTGTGTGTGATTCAGGGAGGGCACATGGAGAAGGTTGTATTGATGAAAACCATGCACTGCACCTCTTTTTAACTCATTATATTTGGCTGTCAAGTTAATCTAAAGTATACTTTTATTTTGCAACTATTTATGGACTTTTACTCAAGTATATTTTACAGATCAAGCTTGTGATCGAATAAAAAGTGAGGTATCCTGATTAGATCAGCAGGGATGAATAGACATGTTGAGACTAAGCTAGTTCTTCACCTGGAGCAAAATTTCTATTCTGTGACCAGTCTGCCACACCTTAAATAACTTGAAGATGAGAACAGCCTCAGATTTTGCAATTACCGGTATATCAGTTTATTTAACTTAAAGCATTTTTCTGATGCTCAGTAGCAGCACAGTTAAGTATAAAATCTGGTTTATTTTCCAAGATAAACCATTTATATGATGTTCATAGCTAAATGAACTTGAAAACTGATTAAATTTGTTGACTGATCATGTGTAATGCTAGAACTACTCCATGTGTTAGACCTGTTTGATCATAGCGTTTCTCTTAACTGCATTACTTATATTTAAACATGATGCTTCTAGAGAAAAGAGTGAAAGGTATAACTGCCATTGCCATAAAAAAACCCTCAATAAGCACAACAACCCAGTTAATATTATAATATCCATTTGCATTAAGATGAATATTTCTACCAAAACACCATGCCTTAGTGTCAGAGTGTCTCTTTCTCATAACAAAGCAAAGGTTGGTCTGGCTAAGCAGACAGCAGGACAACAGAGGGGCTGAGCTGAGCAGATGTTCAGGGGACCACCCTGGCAAGTGTTTGTTCAGTTTGCTCTGGGAAAAGACAGACAGAATGAATCCTCCCAGTCATCCCAGTCAGGGACCCAAATGGCAAATGCATACCGCTTCATTACTGACTGTCCTGTTTGAAATGGGTTGTGCTGTTTGAGCTTTAGAACATTTGTAGCTTTCACTGCCTGTGTGCTGTTTCTCCAGTAATCATAATACATAGTAGCTCATTGGAAAATAAGTAGACAGTATATTAGCTATCAAGTGGAAAACCGTAAATGGAAGCATGGTGACGTATGCGGCTGACTGCAGGGTGCGGCTGTTTAACAACCTGTTTCAAAGCTCAGTTATTGCACTACAGCGCAGTCAGAAAGGAAATGTGTGAGTTTGTTGACTGTTTTTCTGATATGGTAGAGGGCAGAGACAGGAAGGGAGCCAGGGGACATACTGTAGTGGTTGGCCGGAATCATCCTTTCTGACTCAGTGTCTGTTTTTTTGCTTTTGTTCTATTTTGTTTTTACGAGTAATGAGGGACACATTATCTCTGTGTTCACACATTGTGTTCTGTCTGCGTTAAGTTTTAATGCTTCACTAGCAAAGCATGTCAAGACTTTTAAGTTGCAGATTTATAGTTTGACATGAAGGCTTTTGTGTGGTGGTAATGGTATTTATTCATAAATAATAAAAACTACAAAAGCTTTTCAAATTGTAATATTTTGACAGACAGCACTTGAGAGTGTCAAGAATAAGAGCATAAAGGGGATAAAAGGTTTGTTACATAGTCTTCAGTTTCCAGAACGTCTCAAGAGACGGATAAGAAAGAAGAAGAGACAAGCAGGCAGCTCTTGTCTCCCGCAGGAGCTAAAACTGTGGCAGCTGCTTCAGTCATAAGTGTAAATCAGATGTGTGTTGCACTCCAGCACTGGTCTAAGTGTGGACGCGTGCTTTAAAGCACTGGGTGATGTTTTTACACACACCGCAGAGTTTAGCATGTTTTAGCACTTTTTAAAGATGGCATACAATTATCATTTTTAATCATCTAAATTTCAGAGACCAAAAACTCGCTGGAACCTTTCTTGTGAACCAGGGTCTTTTTAGGAGTACTTTTCCTGAGACTCACCCATTCCCACCACAGGAACCAAGGCCAAAATTAAGTTCAACTCTAAAAAGCATCTGTGGGGCCTTCGAGGGAGTTAGTACTTTTGAGTCATTACTTAGAAAGCAACAATAATGAATATAAATACAACTCAAACGTCTGTTTGTGAAGGGCCAAATAAAAACACCCTAAATATTATAAAAATGTGTGACATTAATAGATAATCATTTAATGGTCTTTTACTTGTATAGTGCTTTTCTACACATCAGTGCACTATTTGACACATTCACCCATACACTCACACAAACACTCACACATTCACACACCAGTGATGCGGCACTGAACTGGGGGTTCAGTGTCTTGCTCAAGGACACTTTGACATGTGGATGCCAGAGCCGGGATTTGAACCACTAACTTGCTGGTTAGGAAGTAACCTGCTCTACTTACATGCACCACAGCTGCCTCACTGGCACTGATGAGTAAACTGAGAGGTCGGGACAGCTCCTCAATAAGAGATCGCTGAAATTGTGACAAGAAAGCAGCGGAATCAGAGCAAATTTTAATCACAGATCTTTCCTCAGATCTTCAGAGACAGCAAAACTCAAACGTCACAAAAAAGAGTTTTTTTTTTTTTGTTGTTGTTAATGAAGCAGACTTCATCATTTTACTGTGGGTTCAGTGTGCTGTTACAGAAACCCCCAGGAGCACAGACGGGATGGTGTGTGTGGATTATCGCACATGATACTTTTCATTTCACAGTATTCCACTTTTTTGTGTTCAGAGATGATCAAACTTTACCCTGAAAGTGTAGATTATGGTCTTTGGTAAAAAATTGAGATTAATCTTTCCAATAAGAAGTATTCCAAACATAACTGCTTCATTAATTCTCTCTAATCTAGACGCTACAATAAAAAGTAGACTAGTAGACTCAGGTAAAAAGAAAGGACAAAAGTAGTAAACATCATCCATTCTGTGTTTTGAAGCTATTAAAGCCAAAAACTGCAGGTTTGAAGGTTTGAACATAAACAAAAGTTTGACTTATCAAGGTGCTATTAGCTAAATGTTAAACAAATGTAAAGGTGTTGTATAAGTAGTTAGATAAATAATCATCTTTCTGTCTTTACAGACCATCCACTGCCCCTAAAGATGGAGCACACAAGGTATGAAATAAAATGTTATTTTGTAACTTCACTTTGGTTACAATTGAACTTAATTTATTGATTATTATAGATGCTTGTAGCATGCTCATTGTCCCCTTCTGAGATGATTTTTGGACAGATCTTGGTCTTGGCATGTATAACTGATCTGAGATTATTCATTTTAGAGCAACTTTAAAACTTATTTGGCACAGACAAAGCTTTGATTCCTAAAGCGGCGTGAAAAATGTTTGTGCTTGTGTTATGCAGGTGGGAATGCTAGGTCACATGCATGAGTTTTGTTTTCTTTTTTGTGGATTTGCTGTATGTGCATGTTGTTTGTCTTCATCTTCACCCAGGATGAACCTCAGGAGATCATTAAACCTGTGCCAATCACTCACTCCGTGCCAAGCAACACATACACAAAGCCATTAAATCCGGCCAGTCCTGCATACAACAAGACAGCTCGGCCATTTGGGGGGGCCAGTGGTGGAGTTTCGGCTTCATCCTCCTCTGGTGCTCCCAAAGTTGCTTCTATTCCCTCCGAGTCATCAGCTTTCACACCAGCTGCCCCCTCTCAACCACCACAGCCTCCGTTTCTGCTAAAGTCAAGCCTCACTGCTCCGGAGTCAGCTCCTGCACAATCACTTCCCAAAACCAGCACTGGTCGCTCTGCCTTTACCTCCCCATCTGCCTCTTCCTCTTCATCTAACTCATCCTCGCCAGCCAGAGTGACAGCCCCCTCCTCCCAACCTAATGTCCCACAGCCATCTGTCTATAACACTCCTATCAACCTATACTCCAATGCCAATGCTTGTGAGGTGGCTCTGGGACAGAGGCGAGGTATTTTGGAAAGCCAGGGGCTCACAGAGCATATCAATGGGTAGGTTACACTCATCTATCTAACGTGTCACAGCTTTTCACTTACATTGTCTTTTTCTTAAAGAAAAAAAGATTAAAGTGCATTTTAATTGACAAGCCTAGAAGTTGTAGTTCACAGAGCCTGCAGACGAGTGGCCATTTTTGTGGTTCAGCTAGTCTAAAAGAATGCGTATATGATATCCTGTTCTGATCTTCTCGTTACCTCATGCCACATTACTGGAGCACTCACCTCAAAATATGTATCTCATTTAAAAGCAAATAGCAAAACAGCCCATTCTCTGTTTTCATTCAGCTGCATTGAAGGAAAATCTCTAGGTTTTTCAAAGTCTTGCTTAGAGCAACTTGAGAGGTAGAAGAATCAAGACAAAACAGTAACCGATGCCACTGCCTGCATATCTGTAATTGACATTGCTCAAACACATATTTTGTTCAAAAGTAACTCCTTGTGTAACATTTGTTTCTAATTATCCAAATCCCTGCAGCCCTGTGCTTCTAGAAACCAGGCACAGATCGTTCTGTTTAAATTAGTACATTATAACTGATTACAAGTACTTAAGGTGATTTAGATCATTTTTGTATAATTGCTAGAACAGTTTCCGCTCATGCATGTAACAAGAAATGGATGAGATTAAGACAGAAGACCTTCATAATTTCTTACTAATTTTTCATAACTTGATTTTCTTTCTAAATAGGAGTTGTTGCTTAAAGGCACCAACTGCACGATACAGAGCACTTTTTATTCTGAGCCGCTTGCATTTCAGTATGAATGTTTCATTTTTTACCATCACAGCAGCACTTTGGATTTATGTTGGTTTCAAGCCAAATGAAGAAACAGAGCCAAAACTTGAAGCAGACATGAGACTCTGCCAGATTGGCTAATTTGCCAGAAAACACTAATATACATTTCCTAAAAGCATGGCCATTATTTGCATGATGGTTAATCATCAGCAGAAATTTGATGATCATGTAAACAATAACAACAGAGCAAAGTGTGATGTGTAACTAATCTTCCCTGAACTTTACAAACTCTAGTTGTGACAATGATTTGTTCCAGATTTAAGATCATTTTGATTGATTTTGGTTTGATAGCTTGTAAAAAAAACTAAATTAAAAAACTTATAAAAAAATGATTTCTTCTTCTTCCCGCTGTCTTTCTTTTGTCCAAAACAATGGATGGTGAGAGTGTATTTGTAGAATTATGTGTTTTGTGTTTGACCTGCATGCCTTTTTTTGTGGTTTCTGTGCTTTTCTTTGTGCGCGTTCTCTCAGAAGGGTTTTATTTTTTTTACTCTGCTTTGTTTCTCCAACTGTACTGGTTATTTTCCTTCTTGGCTTTAAGTGTTTTCACTGCAACCTTTCTCTGCTCACAGGAGGAGGAAGAGACAAACACCAAGTTAGTTCTGAGTGAAAAAAATGACTGCTTCAGTAGCTGTCTAACCATGGGGAATGTGACCATAGCCTATGTTTTTCTCTGGTTTATGTTTACCAAAGGCATGCTTACACCTCATTGTAGCAACCCTCACAAATCTAATTTTCCTCTTGCGACTTGCTTATTGCCTTGCTTATTTCAAGGTAACTTGCAGTGTGGGACAGCATGTACACACTAAACTGCATGTTGACATGCAAAATAAATATTGTATTTTAGAGCTTGGTAGGATTGTTTTTGGAAAAAAAAGATGTTATGTTGAGAAAGCTCATTACTCCCATCTTGTGGTGCAACACTACTAATGCTAGTGTGCAGCTAATGTACCTAAATCCACAAATTTAAGTCATTAAGTCTCATATTTTTTCACTTGCTCACTGTTATTCACCCACACAATTTAGTTAGTAAGATGGTCTTACCGCTCAAGTATATTTCATATGTTTTTATTAGCTGGCTCTCTTGCTTTGTGCTTTTCCCTCTAATAGTGAGCCAGAGAAAATTCTTAAGTAAGTAAAGATCAAAACAGTAAAATGTCACAGTGTTTTTCTCTCATTGTGCATTTTTCTCCTCAACATTCTCATTACTCATCTGTAGAACTCCTCCAGCTAAACCTATGAGGTAAAATAGTCAAATCTGATATCGTAGATTAGATCACGTTGTGTATGCACCTTTTTCAGTGGTTTGGATCATGTGAGGAGCACCTTTTGCACAACTCATCTTTGTTATGTGCACAGTGTGTGTGAGCATTTGTTTGAATTGAATATTAGAATCTTGAGGTCGAGATCAAATTTTTATACTTTTAAATGGATTCAGTGACACTCTGAATGTCAAACTGATGAGAGAAATAATAACTGCTTCAGATAAAATATCTTCTATTTCCATTTATTCATTTTCGTGTTTCTTCTGGCTGCACAGGAAACCTGCTGTGGAGCTTGAGAATAACTCATCCCCATTAAGTGATGCCAGCAAGAAGCGTCTGATTGAGGACACGGAGGACTGGCACCCACGCACGGGCACCTCTCAGTCTCGCTCCTTCCGTATCCTTGCCCAGCTGACTGGCACTGAGAAGGGTGAGCATATAACTCTCTGATCATGTTAAAATTCAAGTATAATGTAACATGTTTTAGAAACATCTTACCTACCTGTGTTTACTGAAAGTAGCTTCAACGCTTTAGAAATAATAGGAAGGAAGGAGGGAATAAAATCTGAATTTTTCATTTACCTTTAATAAAATGTAAAAATAATAATCAAAAATTGTTATTGCATTTTTATCCTTTTAATACCATGTGTTAAACCAAACGGATTTAAGTGCAAAAGGTTCCCATCTTGTTGCAGAAGACAATATATTTCTGCAGCAATAAACAGCCAGAATGGACCTGATATAGAGTCAGGGTTCAGTTTATCTCTTTCAGCTTTTAGACCAGCGCCCCATTAGACCACATTCTCACTGACCAGACATTCTGCATTTCATTAATCTCTCACTGGTGTTTTTGTCTCCCGTTACAGATCAACATCTGGAGAATAATGGAAAGAAGTAAGTTATTGGTGGTTTTTTAATAAAATGTATGTACTATATGCTTGTGAGTGTTTGTTGTCAGATCATCTCTGTCTTTTTATAGTGTGCATTTTCCTACATTTGCAGGAAGCAAAGCAAAAGTGTTTCATTATCACCATTTTTTAGTGAAAACGGTTTCATATTCAGCATCAGCCATTTAAATGCTTTCTTAAAAGGATATGTAAGGGTCACAGATTTAGAGTTAAGCTCATATTTCCTGATTTGACTTTTGTACAATATCATATTCAGCCTCAAAGCAGAGGGAGATGGCTGACTGGAGACGGATACGGAGTCAGCAGAGCTTGTGATTGTCATGCTACTCTTAAGTTTAAAGTCCATTTAGTAGCCAGTAAAAACACAGACCAGCTTATCAGCCGATAAGTCATTCACTAGAAGCTGTGGGTTATTAGTTGGTAAGCTGTCCTGCCAGAAAGAGATTCCTGCTTTCTTCCCAATATTTTACACGTATCTTGTTTGTTCTCCAAAATTTTCTTCTCTTTATCTTTCTGTTTCGCTTGTTTATTTTCCTTTACTTGCTTTCTCCATCATGCCTGTCCAACAGTATTCTTTTCTCTTTTCTATCTCAACTCTCTCTTCTTATGGGGCAAATTAGAGTGAACAAGTTGGATCCAGAAGTTATAGGACACAAGTACAACAAGCTGAGAGACTGGCATCATGACGTTTCAGCTCGAGTGCTAAATGTGTAGTTGTGAATGGTTTATGGTTTATGTCTAATGTATTATTTAATTTAAAAAGTAATGAACATTGCATAGCTTTTTTGTATAATAGCTAAATTACTGTAATAACCTGGAAACAATTAACAGTGTTAACTGTTCAACTCCAAAATGACTGGAAAACAAACTTTGATTCCCACTTTTGTTGTTTGGTACATATTATTTGCTACTGTTTATTTAGTTTAAATAAATTTTATGCATAATTGAAAGGAAATACCCAGCATATATGGATTTTGTAGTATAGTTGAAGTTCTATGGCTTCCATGTTCCTCTTTAGCTTAACCTTTATTTTCTGACCATGTCTGTCTTTTTCCTTTGTTTTTTACACTAATCAAAGCATTTTCATGTCCACTGTCCGTTGTTTTGCTTCAATAAACTATTTTCCTACTGCTTTCATGTTTTTTCCATCTTTTATTCCTTGTTTTCTTTTTGTTTTGTGGAAGAAAAGTTGATCTGTTATCCTGTTTTGTGACAGAAGATGTTAAAATGACTTTAAATCACTTCTATTAGTTTCACATGTAATGGACAGGATTAGTGAGAGCGATCACTCGAGACAGGAACAAAGTTTTGATAAAACAAATTTAAACTTTTGACAGCTCTGTTTGCAACTAACGGCTCAAGTTTAAGTAACATAACGACTATTCATAAATAAAAAGATATTTGGATATGTAAATAGACGGTCCTGCTGGAAAGGAAAGCAATACAAGCTTATGAAAGTGAATGAAATTAAAGCCAAACTGCAGGTCAGACAAGCCATTCTATGTTGAAATTTAACCTATTTTTTAATTTCTTCTTGTGGATTTTATTATTATTAACAGATCGGTTTCAAGTTACACAAGTGGTGACAGCTTTTGCAGCTTTATATTTTATTAGCAATAAGAAAAAGAGGCACATACATACATATCATAGTATCTTTGCATGTATTTATCATGTGTTATGATTTATATGAGGTGTGTATCTGTTTCCTAGTGAGACAGCTGACAAAGCTATTCCCACAATGCACACATCTCCTGCAGCAAAGACATATTCCAAATCTGCTGCAGCACCCAGGAATGGGAATGTTGCCCCTGGTGCATTTAAGACTCCTGCAGTCCAAAACAAAGCCTCCTTGCTACCTGGAGGTCTGTCAGGTAAAGTAACATATAATGTATAGGTATCCACACCTGTTTTGCATCTACTTGCATCTATTTGTTCTTTATTGCCACTCAAATCATTGTGGTTTGCCTTTTTTGGAACAGTGTTTGTGTGCTGTACTCAATGTAGCCTAAAGAGGGCACCCCCATTCTTCTAAATTCCTGTTGCTAAGCTATAAGTTATAGCAGGTTTAATACCTTACACAGTCATTTAAAATTATGGGTTCTATAAAAGCTAGAGGTATTCACTTAATGAGTTCAAATTACGGGTTTTTCTCAACATCCCCTGTGTTAAAAGATTGTTAAATTTACACTTATGGATTTTAGTTTGTGTGAAAACGTCTTGTGAAGTTTAGCAATCCCTGTCATGAGACCGCAAACTAGTCAATATAAATATTTGCTGAAAGGTACTGGTCAGTGGTCATTTTAAGCATTACCACTGAAATAAAAAAAAAACCACACCCAATTCTGTCATCACACAAGACCAGACATGCTATTTGTCTCAGCATATTTTCCTCAAGAACAGGCTGTTAAAACTTTGCCAAAGGGAGAAGGCAGCAAGGACACATAAGCTCTCTGTTGGCTATTATTTATGAGAGTAACACACACTTGTGTTCAAGTAAACAGGCTCATATCTCATACTGGCCACGTGGAAGAGGAATGATTAAATGAAGTGAGCTGCTCATCGTTTTACCTATTTATTTATTTTTCCCTTTAATGAAATATTTATGGAATTTTACATCCAACTCTCATTTAAAAATTCAATTAAAAGCCAAGGAAGCGCTTTGTGTTTGGAGCTACAAGGGACACTAAAGCTCTTTCAGATATGGTTTGAAATAATTCAGTACCCTATACGTTTGATAAACTGGTATTTTCAGTCTGTTATAATCAAATGGACATTTCACCTTTTAATATGAAACACTTAAAACATTTGCACTGATTTAATTACATTTTATTCATTTTTAAAAACATGCTTTCTTATATCCTCCTACCTAACCTATTATCATGGGTGCAACCCCAAAGTTGAATAAATGGTTTAATTTGTCACATTTTCACTAATTCATTTGGATGAAAAATAATAATAAAAGTGAGCAAGTCGGGCTTTAAGTGCAGACTTTTATGTCACATGTCAGTTTTTGACTATGACTCTCCAGCTCGCTAATACAGAAACAAATGTTAACTATTCTTTACCAGCATTGCTAAGAAATCTCTAATTAATAAATAATCAAACTTATGACAGTATCTATTGTTTAGTCATAATCAATCATGAGCTTCTACATTTACTCGACACATTACTCCTCTGCTTCAGGTCTTCCTAAAGTTGGAGCAGGTCCTTCATTTGGAAAAGTTGGAGGTGTTGCTCCAAAAGGACCTGACCGCCCCACTCCACAGCCACATCCAGAGGACCTTAACTCTCTGGTGCAGAGGGCTGAGCACATCCCAGCTGGTACTCGCACCCCGATGTGCTGCAAATGCAACAATGTCATCAGGTACATCATTGACAGTCAAGATTGTGGATCAGTAAAATATGATTTACTAACAACACAGCTCAAATAGTGTGAGGAGAACTTTTGACTAAAACTATAATTGAATAATGTCTTCTACCTGTTCTCACAAGGGGCCCATTCCTTGTGGCCATGGGCATGTCATGGCACCCTGAGGAATTTAACTGCGCTCACTGCCACTCCTCCCTGGCAGACCGTGGATTTGTAGAGGAGAAGGACCAGGTGTACTGTGTGCGTTGCTATGAGCAGTTCTTTGCTCCTACCTGTGCCCGATGCCAGCAAAAGATTCTTGGGGTGGGTTAAAACAAACAGATATTTACTCTTCTTTTGACTGTAATTAATAAAAACCTTCTTTTTTTTAACTTAAAAACATAAATGTGATGCTACCTGTCGAACATTTATCATTTGACTTAAAAGCACCAAACTGCATCATTCTTTCCTAACTGGTTAAGCTTTATATTGTATATATGAAGGCTGTGATCTACTGACACAGCTATTATAGGTCAATAAACTAGGATTATTAATTAATAGCAAGCAGACAATAAGCTATTAAACTGCAGTAAAAAATTTCAGATTCTCCCTTTTGAGTCTGTTTTATTTACAAAAACTGAAGAAACGCGTTGGTCTTATTAGAACAATGCAAAACAGGACTAACTTAAAGCCTATGTCTCACGTTTTTCCATTTTTCCTGCAGGAAGTCATGAATGCCCTGAAACAGACCTGGCATGTGTCCTGTTTTGTCTGTGTAGCCTGCCAACAGCCAATCAGAGGCAACATGTTTCACATGGAGGATGGACAACCATACTGTGAAAAAGGTGCAGGATAAAGCAGCCAGAACTAAACATTGCATTGTAAATAAACCCTTGTAGACTTAACATTTTGTTTATGCACTGATCACTCAGACTACGTCACCATGTTTGGTACCAACTGCCACGGCTGTGACTTCCCTATCGAGGCAGGGGACAAGTTCCTGGAAGCTCTTGGATTCACTTGGCATGACACCTGTTTTGTGTGTGTGGTGAGTCCACAGTTTCACACAGCAAAAAATGGATAAATAATAAAAAATATAATGTGAATAACAACACCGCTCTGTTCTGGGTTTGCTCTCTTCCCAGGTCTGCTCTACTAATCTGGAAGGCCAGGCTTTCTTCTCCAAAAAAGACAAGCCTTTGTGCAAGAAACACGCCCACACTGTCAACATCTGACCTGACCTTAATTACAGATAATAAGAAAATAGGAAAACAGTGTCAGTTTGCAGGAACTTTAATCAGATGTTTTTGTTTGGACTAAAAATTTACCTGGTTGGCTAGTTTATGCATTTTGGTATTAATAATAGATAGTAAGAGATTCCACTGTAAACTTTTTTTTTAAGTATTTTGTCAGTTTGCTGTCTTTATACCTTATTTCATTTCACTTTGTAGCTGAATATGCTGTTATGAGTACATTTCAATGCACTATTAGTATTTGCAAATAGCTATTTAAGACAAATGCTTGGTGTCTGGTTCCGTAATTATGCTTAGAGCTCTTTATCAGGCATTTGCATTCATCATGGTAGAGTTTGCTGCAGTGACCTACTGAGCCCTGTCATTACTAGAAAATATTTTGGATGGAATAAGCATTAGCCAGTGCAACCTTTTTAAATCAGGAGTATTTAACTGTAAGGACAAATAAATATTTATTTGTAAGCAGGGATCATGTGATTAGTGTGTGTTAGAAATAAAATGGGATGTGTTATTGTTGCTTTCATTTTTTATGTAAAACTTGCACGGTATTTAATTATCACCTCTAAATGGAAGCCCCAGTTATGTGCATGGAAATGTGCAAATTATACACTGTGTGGATCTCGTTTCCTTGTAATGTATTCAGTAGTATTTTGTAAAGGCTCTGTGAAGACCAGAAACATCAAATAATTTAACTGTAACTTCTAATTCAGGTTGGCCACATAAACAAGAACAGTATTAAAATGGCATTTAAACATTTAAATTAAACAATTTAGCAGTTTTAAAAGCTTAATCCCCTTTTCTCACTTTGTCATGTCTCATTGGGACTTTGTTGCATTTTGTGTTGGAATATTCGATTAATAAAACACTTTCATAGTGCAGAAATTGAGTCATTTTTTCTGTGTCCTGCAGTGTTTTGGTTTAGGTGCTGATCTGATCTCATTTTGACACTTGATTGCAGAAAAATGTAAATCTGTATATTTTACTTTAAAAAAGCAATAAAACAGAAAAGCATCATAGTTTTTAGAGTAATACTGAATTTTCCTTCTCTAATAAAGCTCTTCTCACACAATCAAAGCATGTTGAGTTGATGAAAACATTGCGTAACCTTCACATGAGCCCAGTTTGTTAACGTGCACTTCTTGAAGACGTCGGAGGTGGGAGCTGTACGTCTGCGGGGAAGGGATGGGGGGGCAACACGAGATTATAACCCGTGCTATTCTGCACTTGGAAAACTGCTGCAAGAAAAAAAGGACGCGCACAAATAATAAGAAAGTGCAAAGAGGTAGAAATGAAGCCGGAGTGTCGCTGAGCTGCTGAGGAGAACAGACACGGTAAGGAGCAGATCTTTAACTGGATGTTTAAGCTTCTGGCTGTGAAAGCTGAAGGATCCGGAGTTTGTTTGCGCTGCGGGTCATTACAACTCAGCTGAAGTGATCGAAGCGCTGATGGCAGATGAAGATGATCAGCGGGACTGTGTTATTGCTGGAGTTCTTGATGATGATGATGATGAGGGCGATGATGCTTATCAGTATTTGGTGATGTTATCACCGTGTAGTGCAGAGTAATCTGAAACAGAAATGAGTGAGTGGTATTAAGATTAGGATGATAACTGATTCATATCAGTGATTTGATTATTGATGCTTTTGATTGAAATCTTTGAAGATTAAACCAAAGTACTTGCGCTCTTCTTTCCTTTCTAAAGGCTTTTTGTTTTTGTTAAATTTGGAAACAAAGCTAAAGTTATTTGGATAAATGAACTTCAACCTTTTTTTTAGCAGTTCTGGAGCTTTCTGTCATTTTGCATCATCCTCACTTTGCTGCACAGTTGCAACTGTTCTAACTTCCTTTACTGAATGCTTTAAGAACTTAATGTCCTTGTTGGTCCTATAATTGAATTATCAGCTTGCTGGATGGCAGCAGATGAAGACATGTGACAAAATCAAAAGCTCCTAAATATACATTAGGTCAGTGTCTGAGACTGATAGGATTTCCTGTGTTTATGTTTCAGAATTTAGACATATACAAATATTTTACACTCTCTCTTATCTGGCTGCTAAGAATATCAATGCACAACCCAAAAGTTAGTCCTGTGCAAAAACTGATGCCTGGGACATCAGCTGATAGTTACATCAGATCCCAGAGGGGACGGGATCTGCTGCACCTCACTCAGGTCTGTAATGAGTATAACCGCTCAGCAGATATTTAACTCAACACAGGACAGAGAAACTCATTGAGGCACAGAAGGTTTAGATATAATTAAACATTGAGTGGTTGAATAAGTCACCACTCAGCTCTCACCGTGGTGCTGTTCCTCCTGGCAGGAATAACGCCCATCTTTGAACACACGGTAGGGATGGCATGCCAAGTGGGGGTGTCTGCCAGGACAGCTCTTTGTGGTCTACCGCAGACTCCTGCCTCAAGTGTTTCACTGTTGGGCTCTGCAGCTCTGATGGCCGGTGTAGTATGTGTGTGTTCTACATGTAAGGCTAGTTATGCCCTCAGCATGAAGGCAGCCTTGTATGTTGGAAACATTTGTGAGTTTGAAGACATAAACTCAAAATTAAGAATAATTTAGTATCACAAAACCACTACAACAAAGAAATAAAAAGCTGTGTAATTATTATTAAAACAGAGAAATAAAAACATGACAGCTGAAAATGAATATGTGTAGGAGAAACCACCTAATCTTGCAGCGATCTGTCTTTTTTAGTCTACCCGCAGGCTAAAACATGAACAAAGCCTCCACACATAGAATCACAATTTTTCTAATTCGAACAAATGCACAAAAACAAACACTCATTATCTTGGTAGATACTGGCCTGAGTGTGGAGTTGTCCAGAGGGCTAAACTTAGCAAGCCATGACCTTTCACCCCAGTTTCCTTCTTTATAAATACAGGAAACAAGTCCAGCCAATCCGGGTGGAGATCGTTTGCTGCATATTAACAAGCTGAATAGGAGCAGTATTTGAGGACTTCACAGGTAATGACTTAATTTGTGGGAGGAGATGGAGAGGTTTTTACCAGTAAAGCTGAAAGATGTTGGGCTGGGATTTGTAATGGCTATAGAAGAGAAGAAAAGTAGCACCAAAAATGTGAGTTTATTATCCCTCGCTCATGAAACAAGAGCACAGAGATAAACGATAAAGGCACAGTTTGTCAAAATGCAAACTGACAAGGATTTGATCCCAGACATAACTTCTTTAAATGTCTTTTCCAGATGCTACACCGTAATATGTTTCCACGATTCTCATGTGCGCATTATTCATACACGTGAATTCAATTTCTCTCAGACGTTGTGATGGATTTACAAACTCATCAGGTCATCAGGTTGTTGCTTTATGCCAAATTGTTCAATTTTGGTGAGGTTAAATTTAAATTCTAAGACCATCATCATCATTATCATCTGTAGAGTTTTGCTCTGAATCTCATCAGCACCAAAAACACAGATACAGCACTGTTGATCATGACCCACTTTGAAGTAATAATTTGACTTCTACTCTGCCTCAGCTCAATTAATGCACATGTGTAAGCACAGATTCCCTCCTTATTGTTTCATCCATGGCTGCTGATGAGAGACAAATGCAGGCAACAGGATTTACTTAAAGCCACAAGCTGCTCTGCCCTTTGCCTGGTAGGTCAGAGACCATGTGAGGGAAAGCAGACATCCTGTTACTAGAGAAAGAGAGGCAAAAAAGAAAAGAAGTAAAGGGCAGAGCAGGACTGGGGGTTGATTGAAGATCGAAGTACAAAAGAGGAGAAGGGGTACTTTACATGAATGGCTTTAAGTCAAAATGAGTAAAAGACCTGAGCTTGAAATTTAGTCTCACTCTTTTCATGTGTAGATGGCAGACATATGAGCCCCTTCTAATAATATTATTTTATTTTTTCCAAAGGAAGACAAGAGCTGGAGCTCTGGCGGGGTACAGTAACAGGATGCTGTCTGATCCCTTATGCTTGCATGGTGAGCTACCTCTCAGTCTGTCTGAGAACATTTTTAAGCTCAGTGGCCCAGTCAATGTTCTCTATACCGTGCTGATTGTCATAATAAGACACATTGATTAAAGTCTACTCATGATTGTAATGTGGTGTGATTTTACCTGATGCTCCACACCAATAATATTGTGAAGAAAGTGTAACCCAAAGCTAAAAGCTGTATTGATCAAGATATAGTGTTGATTCTCTTCTGCAGCAGAGGTAGCGTTTGGCAAAGCCCAGCCTGTGTGTGTGTTTGTGTGTTTGTTTTTAAGATTGTAATGCTGTCTCTGCAGCGATTTGCCTCTAAAGTGGCAAGCTAATTGACTTTATGTTGAATCTGTTGACAGGCTATGTAAAATAACCCAGAATGATTATGATAGAATCCGCTTTTCTCCTCTAAAGTTTCTGGCGAGACACAGGCTCCATCTACAGACTGGAGTGCCGGAAATGAACAAGATCAACTTCTCATGCAGTGTAGTAAACTTTAGATACTCTCAGAAGCTTTCATTTCACCTGGGTATTAGCAGAGCAGAGTTCATGATTTTTTTTGTGTTTGATAGCTGACTGCTTTTTTTTCTCTTATCAAACAAGATTGGATAAATGATTTAAAAAACTACTTTTCTAACAGCATGTTAGAAATGAACAAAACAGCTCTGAGATCACTGACAGATTGTTCTGATCCTCTGTTATCAGCATTTAACAATTCAACAATCTTTTATTGATTTCTAGATCCTTCTAGATTTCACAGCATGTTTCTAAAGGACATGTTTAAGTTGTAAGACATGACGTGGAACAAAAGTTTTAGGCACATGTTCCTGACCTTTATGTAGCATGCTAAAAAAGCAAAATGTGAATCTTATACATGGCTACAAATTTGTGTGAATATTCATGTAATAGGATCCAGATAAAAGACTGAATCAATCAGGAAATTTTCACAATGATTAAAACAGTACGATGGTGCTGTGAGAAACATTTACCTAAAAAGGTGCATGTTGTGTAGTTTCCCTAATCCTGCATTGCTTTCTCACCATATTTTATTTAAGGGTGTAGCTCTTCTCTACAGAATCCAGCAACCATGAGCATAATGAGCAAAATATTCTAGATATCTCACCCTCTGGATTTTGCTCTATATTTCTAAGATATATATTTACATATAAAAACCTTCTTATTATTCCTATTTATACTTCAGCCATTAGCTTTGTCTAGGTGCAATAAGAAAATATCATGAATAAATCACATTAACTCAATCTTTTCATGTGAACAGGTAAAAACAGCTTTAATGCAACTTTACGGTAAAATAATAGAAAAAATAAGGGTTGTCATGTTTGCTCTAGTTTTATACAAACATTATCTTGGCTTTTATTTGTGAAAAGCTTTTTAGTAGTAACTTAGCAGCAGTAGAAAACAATTTATTTTGTGCATGTAATATGTTTGCAGCTGCTAATTGTGATCTCTAAAACCTTACTGCTCGTAGGGATAGTTCTGACAAGATATAATTATCCAAAGCAGAATTGTTGCTGGATTTTGCAACTTACATTAGAATATTTTTGCCGTACTTTGGAAGGATTAACTGTATGGATACATTCTGTATTTTCTTCTTTATTTCAGTATCTAACTGAATAGCTCGTTTAATTAGCATTCCTTTTATATTAAGCAATGCACTTGTCACTACAAGACCCATCATAAACAATAAACTAAGCTGACACAACTCCACCACGGAGCTTGCACTTTGTGTTCTATACAGTCAGGGAGCTAAATCAACGCAGTACTGTGGAATATACTGTTACTATGCCTCGACTGGACAATAACAGCTTGTTTGTGTGAGCGAGGCTCACCCAGACTCCTTCTGTGACAGTGACCTGCTGGCCGGAAAGTAAAGAGAGCCGAAGCCTACCATGAGTTTGTGTTGGAGAGTAACTCACACCCTTAAAGAATGTCAGGAATCTGTGTGTTAAAGTTCACACTGTATCGCCATCTGTGTCTGGATCCTGGCAAACAAAAAGCAGCTGTGTGTCAATTTGCGTGAGTATGCGTGTATTTAAATGTTGAAAAAGATAAAGAAAAAAAAGCATTATTTCTTTGTGAGGTTATTTTATTGGGATTTTTTTAGGTAAAAGTGCTACATACAAAGTGTCATGCTACACACATCTGATGGGCAGGTAGCAGGCAGGATGTTGGCCTATAATTATGCTCAGACTTAGTGCTTTATAAAGAAAAGAGGTCTGCAAGACCACCCAGAATCTCAGCACAAGTCACCTTGACTTAGTCCAAGACTCAGCACTCCTCTGCTTCACCAGCTGTTACTCAGCATGTTATTTCCCTAATATAATATTGTGTCAAGAATAAAGAAATATGTTTTATGGCACCGAGGTTTATGAAAAAGTCAGAATTTCTTTTCCTGTATGGAGACAAGGGCTTTTATTTCACCTCATTCACAACACATAAGGATTCTCTTTGGTAGTTTGCTCTTTAAACTGACTAATCTGTAAAGCTTTGTACTTAAGACTGTAGCATGTCTGTTCTACCATTGACCATCTTCTGCACCGTGTCCGATTCTCATGCTTGTCCACCAAATAGCAAGTGACATCGAGTGCCACTCAGACTGTGAGAGGAGATGGGAAAACAGACGAAATCAATTTCTTTCTTGTTCGTGTTATTCCTGCCTCTCAGCCCTTGATGACAGACTGTGAAATGTTTTTCACATGTGTCCTTTTTTCCATAGATTTGGGAGGGCCCAGAGGGCTTGTAGAGTCCTACCTGTGAGATGGTCTGTGAAGAAATGTGCTGACGTCAGAGCTTTGCATTTTGAATCCTTGGGAGAGAAGAAGATGAAAAGGATGCTACAGTAACTGCAGAAGCTGCTTTTCATTAATTAAATCAGGTGAGCTTCTCCTCGGGATAAAAACATCTTATGAATAATGCTAATAAATCAATTGGTGTCACATCCTGGAACAATAGAGGCAGAACTGAGTGCATTCTCTGTTTATCATTTATGCAGCATTACCTTGACCCTTGTAGAATGTCCAGACAACTTTGTCAGCAGCCTCTATAGTGTTTTTGACATTTATTGATCACTTGTGTGCGTTTTAAGCCTCCGTTGTTCCCAGAAGCATACTGCTTTGTTTGGTAGCACAGCCTCAAACACAATACTCATTACAATTCCTGATGGGGTTCTGGCATCAATTGCAGGATTAGGGAACCAGCCAAAACAGGTGACAGGTGAGAAACCCGTGTCAACACTTCATGAAAAGGGCTGCAACTTTGGATTACGAAACTACTCCTGCAAGCAAAGGGTGAGTCATGTCCGTTGCATATCACTTTGCAGGAGCTGTCAACTCCTATTTGTTGTATATGTCTGTCATACCGGGTACTTTCAGCTGTTGTCTTTTGTTGTAGGATTTGCTTTAACCATCTGTTATTGGGATTTTGTTTACTTTGTCAAAGATATAATACAGTATTCCTCCATCAGTGTGTTAGTAGATAAAATGCTCCATTTAGGTCAAATTAAAACTAAGACCCAAATTTCTCTGTTATGTGTCTCATGTTACTTAAAAAAACATAAAAATAATGATCTGGCTTTCAGGCTAATGTGCGCCTTAGTAGCAGTATTTATAAAGGTGATTAACTTCCTTGTTTTGCTTTGTTAGTGGCAAAGAGGACTGATTACATCACTGAAAGAAAAGTTACATGTTTTTAAATGAATTAGTGAAGGCTAACTGCTGTCTGCTTTTGTCAGCCTAACTTCATATTATTTTATATGTTGTTTTTTTGCATATGAATTCAAAAGTCATTATGAAATATTGATCTAATTTCCATCTTTGCCTTCTTAAAAAAATATCACAAAACATTTCAAACTTCTGCCTTCAAAAGACTTGATGCAGACATGGAGCTTTTTCTGCTTTTCAAATTAACGTCCAGGAGGAAAATGAGTTGGCTACACCAATCATTTGTCCTTCATCTTTAGTTACAGGTTTTATTCAGTCTGAGAAGAGACCAGCTTCTTTCCTCTCGCCTTTCAGGTCTCTTCTGGCTCGGAGAATTCAGAGGAGAGGTTGGATCAGATTACGAGAAAGAAAGCGAGTAGATGCTAGCTAACCTGCTACACCCTGGATTGTTATTGCAGGTGTTCAAGAGCAGCTACAGCTGTTAATTTTCTTTGGGTAGTGACACATGTGGAGCTGCAGGCACTCATGAATGGCCACATACTTGTGCTTGTTGGAAAGGCACAATGCTCTGATTACATTTCAAGGATAACAGGATAGTTTTAAGGGGGTATTGCAGTGTTTTGAAGTGGGCTCATGTTAAGTAGTCCTTGTCTTACCTGCACTTGACAGCAATCAGAGCACTCTGTTTGGAAAGTTAGATAAAAGTGAAAAAGAAGTAAATGAGAACTGTAAGTGTTTTACCGTCTACAACTATTTAACTTTCAAAATTTCCTACAGTTCAAGTGAAATTTGAGTGATACGCCGTGTCACATCTTTATTAAACAGCTGCACAAACATGTGTTATGCAAGTCAAGCCTAACTACTACACAGTGGTTCCAACCGTGTTTGCTGCTGCACAGATTTTATGTGGAACAAGTGCAGTGGTAAAGTAAACAGCTGCAGTATTGACACAGAATAGAAATCATAATATGGAAATAAGGAATTAAGATTTCTCTGAGATTTTAGTATTTTAGATGGCAGTCTGGTCGCCTCATTTCTTCTCCCTACAAAGCCTTTATCATTATCAAATCCAATCAAATCAAATCAAATCAAACTTTATTTATAAAGCACTTTTCATACCTTAGGCAACACAAAGTGCTTTACATGATAAAATCAATTCAAATAAAACACACAGACAGGCAACATGACAATGAATTCCCACCCCCCAAATACATTCACTGACATGCAGGTATACACACAAAGACAACCCCACGCCCATCCCACCCAACCTGCACCCACCCCAACTGTCTCTGTCTCGTAAATAAAACTGTTTAGATAGTGACTAAAATGATAAAATAAATTAAAAAATAGGTTAAAACATTAACTCCCCTATCAGAATCTGTTTTCAGTCTCTGATCTGTTGATTCTTGAGTTTTTATTCTCTTTTTTTGTCCATACATGTACTCTGGGTTTAGGGGATTAATTAATTTAATCAAATGCATTTAGATGTTAACTTTAAAAGGGCATTTTATATATTATGTAATACATAAAATAAAATATAGTACGTCATCAGTAATACTCTGTTTGTGAATGGTAATAAAACATAACGGATATTACCAGAGAAATATGCAGAGTATGGGTTAGCATTTTGCTACAGGAACCTTACAGATTCTGTTTGCTCTGTTATTTGGTCTAAAATAAGCAGAATGCCTTCAGAAATCACATGTCCACTAAGCATGTGCAATAAGTTGTGGTGATGCCTTTATCAATGCATACCACTCTGTCTTATAATTTCATAAGTAGCATAGATTTGATTCAAGAGTAAGTAATTTAGTAATTTAGTACAAATATATAACCATGTTTATTTTTGCTGTTAATGGGAATGACAACATGCTTTTGTAGCCAGTCTTGTATAACCTATCGGGTTTGGTAATGTATTGCACAAATATAGTAGCTTAGTTTCTGTCCTCAGATACAGCCTCAAAACTATCAACTCCCAACAATATGTCTTTTTATTATCTTTTTAAAAGAGGTATGTACATTCAAGATATTATTCCAATTCAATTCCAATTCCAATTTATTTATATAGCGCTTTAAAAACAACACAGTTGACCAAAGTGCTGAACATC